>CM045772.1:6929248-7529248 GCA_025200525.1 Camellia lanceoleosa
AATTAAATATTGTTAATGTTAGGTGGATAATGGCGCAAATGTTTCCCAATTGGGAATTGCACTAGTTTATTGCCTATATCCCTAACTCAGTGCCCTCCATATCAGATTTTACACTCCACTTTGAGTAATGGATTAGCAGAGAGCCATCTATGGGCGATCTGTAACCATTAAGCAGCTTATCTTTATTCTACTTCTCATAAGATTGCGAAGTTAAGACCTAAGGTTCTATAGCGCATTATTGTATGCTGTCTTGTAAACACATAGGGTTATGTGGCGCATTATTGTATGCTGTCATGTAAATCCTCCGGGTCATATGCATATAGGTAAGCAGCTTTGTGGTAGTGTAACTAAGTCACATAAAGTTTTCTTAGTAAAGGTGACGTGTATAGAGTTTTGGAACTCTATAAGATAGAGAATTCTAAGCATAGCGCTTTTATGTAGCCTAGTTGAGAATGGAAAGAAATTTCCAATATCCTAGGGACAGTGGGAGCGATGTGCCTACTAATGGATTACTCCATTAGAGAAAAATACTCTACATTCTTAGTTGCGTGGTAGCGAATATGAAAATTTTCCATGTCATCACTGGGTGATTGAGAAGGAAACATTCATGATTGCTCCGCAAGATGATAAAGAGCCTAGGACAATGCTAAAGGCTCTAGTCTCCTGTTTTTTAGAAAGTGGATTAATGTTGCGCAGTTTAAGACAAAGTCTTTGAGGATTAACCATTTCTATAAATTGGTTGAATTTCCATTATGACGCGAAACTGTTCTAAAGTTATGCGTAATTTGGATAGTCATTGTTGAGGCATAAGGCTCGTTAGATACCGAAAAGTCGCACCATTGAGGAAAGTGTAGACCATGAGAAGACTTCCTCATAGGGAGTGAGGTTATTTTAACTTCCTCCTAGGGAGTGAGGTTATTTTGACTTAGGCTATGATTGACATAAGTTCGGAACATTAATTTGTGGACATTGTGACCCAACTTCTCGTTGGAGAATTGGATAAGTAGATCCGTAGGGATTTACCTTCTGTTTTTATGGTGAAAAGTTAGGAGCGCAAAAAGGTTGCTAGTTCCAATAAATCTTTTACAGCCTAAAACAGTTATCCAAATAGTGGTTCTTAGATTTCGTCAAGCCACGATAGGCAAACGATAATCGATGAAGACCACTGAGGCATGATCAATGGTTCAAAAGAAGTTTTTCCTTACTTAGTCATTATAAGCCAGGAATTTATAGGGTTGTCGCCATCTAGGGTGGGCAGTCCTCTATTTTAGATATGATGGACATGGGTGATGTAATTTATATGCTCGGATGTACGATCCTTAGGGATTGTTTTGGGAGAATTCCTGTTTTGTCTTCGATGACTTACATAAGGAATATCCTAGAATGATTCTAGATGCAAAATTACAAATCCATTGACTTACCTATCGGTAAAAGCCAGAGCCTTAGCTATTAAGTGTATCCTCGGATTGTCTTTGGGAGAAACAAATGACCTATATTCCTTGATCTTTTTCTTTGTGGTGGGAGCCTAAAGTACGCTATGTGGGCGTATTCGGCATGATAAGTGTTATCTTTGGTAAATGGTCAACTGAGTTGTTTAGACATTGACCTTGCTCATTAGACTGTGGATAAAATGCTTTACTAGTAGTATATTAATTTGCTCCTTGTAAGATTCAATGCGCTAGTTGGGCGCATCTGCGCTAGTTGGGCGCATCAAGAATGAACGCAAATTGGTCACCAAAATATCTTTAGAGAGGATATTGCGCAAGAGGTAGTGATCTTAAATCACTTCATGTGAGGCGCACATAGAGGATTCCATTGTATATGCTTATCGCAAGAGGTGCTGATAAGGCTTATGTTTGAAATCTAGAATTGTGATTTTGAATCACTTCATGTGAGGCGCACATGGTGGATTCCGTTGTATGTACTTATCGCAAAAGGTGCTGATAAGGCTTATGTTTGGAATCTAGAATTGCGCAAGCTGTGGTCATTTTTTTTGAAAAATCGATCACTTATTTTGAGATGATGGGATGTTGACACTATTCGGTTTGTGTCATAATGATTAGCGAGATGATGATGTCGAGCAAGATTGGCTCGATCACACGAGCAATCACCCTTGGCGCTTGGGAGCGAGCAAGGTTGAGACTAGTGGTTAATTTTTGTTTGGAGCCAAGAGAGGCTTAAATTATCCACTATGCATGTCGCCTTGGTTACAACCAAGATGAGGTCGTGTTAAGGACCAAACATGGATGTTAGTACCCACTTTCCATGTTGTGCCTATTATGATTAGCCAGATCTGAAATCTCATTTGGGCCTAGGAGGCGAAAGCAAATAGAGAATTCGGGTTAGGCGCTAGAAAGCGACTAGACTAATATCTGCATGACGGTGTATCGAGTATGATGTCACTCTTTTGGAAGAGTTACTCCACCGTAGCATGTATTCATACTACATGTGCTTGGCGACCAAGTAATGAGGTGAGAGAATGGATCCTGTTTCTCACCGTGTGAGTCTTACGTGTCATTATTGATATGACTTTCATTTATATACCCTTTTGTGACTTTTGACTATGTCATAAGGTAAGGGTTGATGTTACGCTACTTTGGTATGTTGCTGCGGTCATGTATGATTCGCCTTAAGGGACATCACCGGGAAAGCGGTCAATCCTAAACTAAATGGCATGAGTGCAAAGGGAAGATCATCTAGTATTACACCACCATGTTGTATATTCATCGCCAAGAACTCACATCGCCTGTATGAGAGGCGAATTGAGTGTGAATATATTGCAAGAATTGAGAGGGTCAGACATGCTCTTTTTGAGGGATTAGAGATGTTTTTTGGACCAGTGTAATTAGATGGGTCAGGGGTATATGAGACACTATTTTTGTTCCTTTTGGGTTGATGTCTCTATCTTGGCTCTTTTGAGTTTCTAGTATAGAGCTCCCACATCTGGTGTTCTCAGCAATGCACTTGCATTGGCTAGTATGAGATTGTTCTTTTTGGGGAGATTGAGATAGAGATGTGGCAGTGTCATGCCAACTCATGTGCGAGTGGGAGATGTTAGAAATTGGGCGCCCATGTGGCATGGCCCTTTGAGCTTTTTGAGCCTGAACCTCTTGAACCTTATCCATGTAAGTTTGAATTTTAATTCAAACTTATTTGGATAACCATTCAAGATATATATATGTCTATCATATAATTGATATGATAAGATAGATATTTGGTTATATATCAGATATTGAATCAGATATTGAAGATACGTATATCAGATACGTTATGGGGTTTTTACCCATAACCTTTTTTTCCCAGACTCTCTTCTCTCTCTAACTCTCTCCCATAAACAACAATCAATAAGCTATTTGCACTGTGATTTGTGTGGATGATATTCACCATTGTAATATCACCCCACTGCTGGGTTGATTGACCAGATTCAGGAAGCACTGATTTACCCACGAAATCCATCAGAGTTCAGAAAGATTCAGAAAGGTATGACCTTAAATATTTTTATTCCGCTGCGTCATACTTTGTTTACAATTTGGACAAGAATTTTATTAGATTTTGAAACATTATGGAATGAATGAATCCAGAAATACAAAGTGGTAATAGAATTAGAGATCGTGTATATTAATTAATATATTTTATTTTTGGATAACTATGGTTGTGTTTTGATTGCCATAGCACGTGAGCTCAAAACCTGGAACGCCGCAGAACGGAGGGCCATCTTCTCCCCAGAAGGGATATCGAATTCCTTTTATTTGCTTTCCGCAGTCGTATTTTTTTTCGTGGCAAGTCGTGTAATTTTCATTGTCGGCGCCATGTGCTGTTGGACTACTGACGATGAACAAGAAGATGGTGATGATGAAATTAACACGAAGAGGCGGCATACTGAGAAGAGGCATGCTGTTGTGGGTTAATACAGATCAGGTCATTTGCAATTATATAATGATTATAATTTTGTAAGAAAGCAGAGCAATTGTTTTCAAGAAGAAAAGTATATGACCTTCTGGGCATTTTCCAAGGGGGAGAGATATTCAACCTTGGCTTTGATGGACATAATGGCCCCAACGGGCAAGGTACGTAGGTCAGTTTGTTTCACTATATATAAAATGAAGGATATAAAATAATATAAGATTTAGTCAGGATATATAATGAATAGGATATAAGTATTAGATAATATATCTCTCAATTCATGTTTGTTGACTTGATATATAAGATTGGATATATATTATTCATGTTTATTTTACAAAATATATTATGAGATATAAACAAATAATTTCTAAGATTGTCCTCATAATATTATATTATATTAAATTAAATTAAATAATAGTATATTATATTAAATTCAAAATTTGTATTAAATTAAATAATATTAAATTAAATTAAATTCAATAATATTTATATTAAATTAAATTCAATTATATTATATTATATTATATTAAATTCAATAATATTAAATTAAATTCAATAATTATATTATATTAAATTAAATTCAATAATATTATGTTATATTAAATTCAAAATTTGTATTAAATTATATTATATTAAATTAAATAAAATAAAATAAAATAATATTATATTATATTAAATTAAATTCAATAACATTTATATTATATTAAATTCAATAATATTAAATTCAATTCAATAATTATATTATATTAAATTCAAAAAATATATTAAATTATATTATTATGTTAGATAGACAAAAAGGTAAATTGGACTTTTCAAATCATATCCCAACCAAGGGGATATGATATAATTGGGGAGGGGGGTGGTGGTATTGTATATCCTCTACTTTTGGGGGATATACAATCCCATGGGATACTATATCCTCTTTGAAAAAAATTTGCAAACATGAGATATGTGGATCCCACAGGATATAATATCCAATCCCACTCCTTATATCTTGGAATCAAACAGAGCCGTAAGGCTGTGTTTGATTGATTATTATAGAACATATGAAAGAGAGAATTGTTTTAAATATTTTAATAAATTGTTTATTTTAAAAATTTGGCTAAAAATCAGTTTTTTATTTTTTTAAATTTTTTTTTGAGTCACATTAAATAATAATTAAAATGATCTAAATAATTTAATATATCTTCAAGACAAATTTAAAAAAAAAAAAAAATAATAGTGGATTGAGTGTAGGCTTAAAATTTGAAAATTTTTTAGAGTCAAATTTGAGATGATTGATTAATCTAAGCCAAACTTAAAATGACTTATATAGTCTTAATATATAATAGTGTGAACCCGGCCCCTACTTTAACATTTGCTGGGTTATCTTGTGATACTATTGAAGCAAACATCACATCCTACTAATGCAAACTTCTAGTAAATTTTTTTAATATTTGAAACAATTTTTTTATTTTATTCTTAGATTCACTTAGTCTAAGGTTTCATTTGGAAACAAACTATCTTGATAAGTTTTTGATTTTTTATAAAAAGATGCGTAGAAAAGTAGAGAGTAATATGACAACTTATAATAATATTTTGACTTTTTAGCTAAAATAATTATTTCCCAAACGAAGTCTAAATATATTTAAAAGTTATAAAATTTTTAACTTTTTTAAATTCACTAAATGTAAAATAATGAAATAATATATTTTTTTATAGTTATTAATTTTTTTTAAATACATCTAAATTAGATATATTAAAAAATTCCCTAAAAGTAAAAAAAAAAAAAAATCATTATTACATTGATTCAACCTGAAGGATTCATTTTCTTCCAATATTTGAACAGGGAAGAAGCAATTATTGATCTTAAAGGTAAGGATAAGAATGGCTCTGCGGGAAAGGGTGTGAAGATAAAAAAGCAATCATTCTATGACCTTAGAGCATGTTTGATTGGGTGGATTAGAGTATGGGATTAGAATTATTAATCCGTGAGTTCAATTATCTTATGTTTGTTTTAATATTTTGGTTTAGGATTATTTAATCTAATGGATAATTAATCCAACAAATTTGTAGGATTATTAGTAATGCGGTAGGGGTGAGATTATTAATCCAATGAATATTAATCCTATTGGATAGTGAATACCACACTAATTTAATAGGATTATTAATATTTCACTATTAATCTTGTGAATCAAACATGACCTAGAGTCACGATTCTTATAAATGATCATAAATATTTCTATAAGTATCATTTTCATGGCATTTATTTAAAAAAGTAAGTGTTAGGATTTATACACAAGTTATAGTATAAAAGAGAAAGAGTGTATAATACAAATTAGTTTACTGTACACATAAAAAATTGTACAACTTTTGTGATGACCGGGTGTATTTTTCTCTTTGCTCCGTTCTCTTTTTATTCTCATCAGGTTTGAAATGTCCAAAAGTTGTTTTTAAAATAAAGTTCTTGTTTTTTGTTTTTGTTCGGTGTTGAATTTCACTTGTTCCGGAGGGTGCACTGTCAAGTCCAGAGTGCTTGGGGGTGGAACCAAAAATTTTTGGGCTGTTGGGCCAGGGCCGCACGTGCGGGGATGGGTGAGTTTCAAGGAGTTGCACACTGCCTAAATTATAGGTGCGGAGGGGGAGGTATGGAGGCATTTGCGTGGGGGATCGAGCCAAGACGTGTAGGAGGCACGCTCCACACGCGTCTTGAGGGCAAGTCTTTGCCGTCTTGATCGAACTGAGTCCGAAGAGCTCTATTTTTTCTTCTCTTTTTGGCTATGGGTATCACTTTTTATGTATCTCTCTCTCTCTCTCTAAAAATATATTGCTCTCTCTTCTCTCTATACTCCTACCTCAAAACAAGATCAAAACCCTTGATCTTCTTCCATCCATTTGAGATTCAACCTTAGCTCCTTCATCAAAGATTAAGAACCCCTCAAGAGCTACATTGTGTGCGCGGTAGAGATCTCTTTTCAACACCATCAAATCTAGGGTTTAATCTTTTTTTCTTCATCAAATCTTGAGGTAGGGATTTCCTTGAGTTATATATATATGTTTTGCTATGATGTTGTATTTTTAAGGGTCTTCTTGAAGTTATTACATTGCTTTGATTTTGTGGTTCAAAATGTGGAGATTTTTTTTTAAAAGTGGGTTTAAATCTCAACTTTTTTGTAAATGCTTGAGGGTTCTCTTTCATTAACTTAAGAAAGATGATTTTGGTGGGGTTTTACCAAGAAAATGGGAAATGTTTTGGTTTTAATGAAGAACCCTAGAAATTAGGGTTTTTTTAGAAAATATGGAAAATATTATGGAATTATTTCTTTTCTTGTGTTAAAAGAATGAATGAGTGTGGATTTCACAATATGGTAAGAAAAATGGCAATCTTCTTGGTATATGAGAGTTAAGGATTTATTTTCAAACTATTATTAAATGCATGAACATGTATAATTGTGAAGTGATAATTGTTGAGTACCATGGATTATGAGAATTGCAATCTTGGAAATTGATGTTTGAAAAATTACATATAGTCTTGAAGAGACTAAAATGCTAAGAATTGTGCATGATAAGAAGTTCTTGCTATGTGTTGATAGCACCGGTTGAGCATATAGTTATTTTTGTGAAATGGCATTGGAGGGAGGAGAAATGGAGAAATGTTATGAGATATTAATTATTGCATCATATACTCATTCAATTTATTATCATTTTTGCGCATCTTGAATTGAGTTGGAAACGTTACATTGAGAAAAGAATATCTTTGGATGAGAACTATTGAAATATTATGGGGTAAATACGTTGGTAAGTCCGGATAGGGGATGTAGATAAAAATGATAAGTTGGCCTGAGTGTCCAAGGTGAAAGATCGAAAACATGCACGGAGGAGGTACAACTTCCCTTCCGATTAGCAATCGGTAAAGTGGGGTTATTGGTAGTGCTTGTTGAGCCTACTTGCAGGCACCAACCTAGGGATTACCTGAGTTGTATTTACCGCCCCTATTGAATAAAATTGAAAATATCGGAATCGTTGAGATTCCAAGTTATTATTGAAACATGGTGATTTTCAAAGAGCATGTAAAAGAAATTCTCTTTAAATGGTATTGCATGGCATTTGCATTAAACATTGGCGTTGGCATTTAACATTGGAAATTTGCATAACTGTATATACTTTGTAAGGATTCTCTATTGGGCTTTATGCTCACCCCTGTGGGATTTTGATGCAGGAAAAGATGTGGTGATCCCGCCGAATTGAGGGCGATGACATATTTTGTGAAGAGTAGATGACTCATTTTGTTGTAAATTTACTTGTTAGCCAAGGGCTTTAGATGTATGGGTTCGTGAAACCATTTTTGTGTAACCGGGCTCGATGTCTTGGAAGATGTAAGCCCTTATGGGTATTTTAATTACTTGAGACTAGATGCTTCACATGTTATAGATTTATGTATTTTCATATTGTTGAATGTGTAAATCGCATGTGGAATTTTTGTGTAAACTTTGTTGATTAATGATGTAAAGGTTAGGGATTTGCCATTATTGTTTAGTGGATGTGGGTTGATGTATTATATTCATGTTGGATTATTTTGGAGCGTTATAATTTTTGTGTGGGGTGATCATTGTATCCTGGAGGTAGGACGTCTATTAATCGCAAATACTAGTGGCAAGAACAAAATTTTGTCTTAAAGACACAGTGTTCAAACACTGGCCTTAGTCACAAACTGTATTAAATTTACAAAATTTCTGTAAGAAATTTCTTGTGTTTTATTTTATTATTTATTTATATTAAATTGAATTTTTCAAAAATATTTTCCTACAATTTTAAGATAGAACTTTAATCTGTTTACAGTTTCAGATTCTGTGATACAAATTTAGTATTTTTTTTCGGGTTAAAAAAAATTAATTTTTTGCAAATTTGATTTCCTGCAAAATTTGTTTCTTGTTTTTGGTAAAACTCGAGTATTGTTACTACATCTTTTCTTTGGTAATAAAATTAATAAATATGATTGGTAATTTTTTTATCCAAAGTTATGTTTAAGTAGAATTCTATTGCATGATAAATTTAATTTTTGTTGGTATATGTTTACAATCAATGAGGTGTAATTAAGAAAATAAAATCTTTGTGACTTTCAATGTTCGGTGTGATGACCAGGTACGTTATTCATCTCGCCCTCTTGAATTGTGTTGGGTTTACTCCCATTATAGTGTCAGGTTTTAGTGCGAGGTTATGATTAACCATTTGGTTGTTGTCTTTTTGGAAACTTACTCTCAAAATTCTCATTCTCATTTATTTCGATTCCGAGTTTCATGTGCGGTGAGGGAGGAGTTTTCTGAGTTTGGCTACTGCAATATATGTAGGTGCGGGAGGAAGTGCAGGGGAGGCACCGCACGTGCGGGACGGGCCTGGGTCCGAAAACTCTATTTTTATTTCTTTTTTTTGGATTGCGTATATCACTTTTATATATTTCCTTCTCACTCTAAAATCATTTTTGCTCCTCTTTCTCTCTAAAAACCTCCACCAAACACCAAAAACTCTTGATTTCTTGCAATCTATTGGGTTTTGATCTTTGTTCCTTCATCAAAGTTGGTTAATTTCTTGGGGGCTACGTTTTGTGTGGTGGAGATCAAGTTTCAACACCAATGAATTTAAGGGTTTCATCTCTTTTCCTCTCTAAGCTTAAGGTAGGGGATTTCTTAGAGTTATATATATATATATATATATTTTTGCAAGATTTTGGTTGAATTTTTGAAATTTCTCTTGTGAATTTTTGAAACTTGATGGGTGGCTCAACAATGTGGGTAGTTTGGGGTAGATTTGGTTTCATGTTTCTTTTGAAATAATTTCTTGAGGGCCTTGAACTACATTGATTGAGGAAGAGTTGTTTTTGAAGAAATTCTTACAAGTGATTTGGGCGTGTGTGTTATTGTGGTGAGAAAAACCTAGAATTTAGGAGTTTTTAAAATAGGTTGAGAACACATGGTTGGCATTGTATAAATACTATTTTGTCTGCCAAAAAAAGTAAAGGATGAGGAAATTTCTTTTATATATATATATATATGATGAGTTTCACGAAAAATGAAAATGTGTTGATATTGGAAATTGTTGTTCAAATGTTGTTTTAGTCTTGAAATGACTAATTTGTTGAGAACACGAGAAGTGTGGAAACATTGTTATTTTTGATGAACTTGGATAGATAGATGGTTATCTTGTGAGATCACCTTGGAAATGAGGAAATTGGTGATATGGATCTTCATGGTTGAATCATGGAATGGAATTGTAAATGGAAGGGATATTGCATTGCATTGATGATTGTTGCATTTTCATCTCAATTCATTTGATTATGGTAAATTTTGATTATTGGATTTGAAAACTTTTGCATTGAGAAAAGTATGTTGTGAAATAAGTTTTCATGGAATTGTTTTGGGATAAATACGTTGGTAAGTCTGAATAGGAGGTGTAGATGAAATTGATTAAGTTGGCCTGAGTGTCCACGGTGAAAGATCGAAAATATGCACGGAGGAGGTACCACTTCCCTTTCAGTTAGCAACCGGTAAAGTGGAGTTTTGGGTAGTGCTAATTATGCCTACTTGCAAACACCAACTTAGGGATTACCTGAATCGTATTTACTGCCCTTTGAACTAAATTGATAATTTTTGAATTGTTGAGATTTCAAGTTATCATTGAACATGATGTTTTTTTTAAAAAGACAAAAAAATGTGATTTTTCTTCGAAGGCATGGCATGGCATGACATTTGCATTTCATTTGATAAAGTTTGCATAAAATATATATACTTTGTTAAGAGTTTTTTACTGGGCTTTATGCTTACCCTATGAGATTTTGGTGCAGAAAAAGACGTGGTGAACCCGCCAAACTAGGGCATGGATGTATGTAATGAGAGCACAAATATCTATATTTTGTTGTGATTGTATTTTTGCAAGCCAAGGGCTAACTATGTGTGGGTTCGAGAAACCATTTTTTATGTAACCGGGCTTAAGCCTTGGAACTTGTAAGCCCTTGAAGGCATTTATTTATTTTTGACTAAATGTTCTACATGCTATAGATTCATGTGCTAGAATTCAATGAATGTATATCCGCATGTGGAACTATTTTGTTCGAACCTCATGATCTTTTAATACAAGCATTGGGGATTTATTTCGGTTTGCCATAAGGAGCAATGGATGTTATGTATATTTTTCTTGGGGCGTTACATTCGGTGACCAGAACTTGGTTAAACTATAATTTCTGCCACATTTTACATGTTATTTGTGAAACACGTGATTTTGTTGTTTATATATATTTTTAATATACCCGAAACTTTAAATTTTGCAAGAATTATAGGATATCGTTAATTTGATTTGTTTGAATGTTTTATTAAAACTGTTTATATAGTTAGGCTATATGTTTGTGTATATATCTAAAAGTCGATAAGCATGATCTTTTCATAACTGGAAGTTGGAAAAGGAAAATCTGAGAAAATATTCTTATTCGGAAAATTTGAATATTTTTTAATGATTTGGATAAGTATTGATTGTTGTTGAGATTTTTTTATTTTTTTTTATTTTTTTATCAATATGGAAACTGGAATTTTGAGTTTCAGTGGTTAAAGTAATATCCATCATGTTTTGTATGCTATTAATGTTATATTCTATGTTTTGCAAAGTTTATGGAACAAAAACTCTGCGGAAAGTAGGCAGGGTGATAAATTTTCACGCATAATACTCGCTACAATGTGATTGAAGGGAATCAATATGATTCAGTGACAATTTAATTTTTTTTATCCAGAAGTCATGATTATGAGTTTTGATGTTTTGACACATCGTCAAAACCCATCATAGTGCTTTTTGGCACTAGTTTTACCCACTATGGGATAGTTTTCCATACCTTGGTTATCATAACTTGTTCTTCCAAATTAGTCACAATATTTATGTATGGTGATCCTAATGATTGATTTGTTTAATCAAGTGCAACAATGGAGAATATGGATTAGATAGTTATTTTTTGAACTCACCGATTTTTCAACTTCCATCGTTTTTATTGTTCCCTTTACTAAGTCTGGTTGTGGGCGCAAGTCAGTTCAAAATAATCCTTTGGATTGGTTGGATCTACTAGTTGTGTTTGCTTAAATTTATGGTATGAATTTAACATTTAAAATCCACAAGATCAAAAATTAAACTCAAATCATTGTTTTGGATTTAAGAAAAGGCACAAAATATTTGAAATATATTTTGTGAAAGTATTAAGAATGTATTTTTGAAATAGGTATGATTTTTTGTGAACTCTTGAAACTTGAGAAAACATGGAGTATAAATTATATACTTAGAAATTTTTTTGAATGGAATTAAGTTAGAATTTCTAATTTATGTAACTTGTATTTGAATGAAAGTTTCATATTAGTTGGTCAATTTATGACTCAAAACAAATACATATGCAAGTCATGAAACTTGAGATATAAGAAAGTGTTAGTTCTTCATATCTGAAATATTTGATTGTTTATGTCACAACCCAAACCCGCCCCTAGAAATTTGGGCATGACCACTTCAGAAATGGACACTTAACCTGCTATATATAACATATGGGCCTGAGTGGAAGCGTAAATTTTATATAATAACATGCAAGAAATGAGCTACATCCATTGAGCAATCACTATCATGCCAGGATCACAAACAGACAGAGAAAAATATTTACATATACATATACAACCTTGCCCTTTGTTTGGGCGTGTATAAAAAAAAAAACATTAGAATTTACAACATATTATAGACAATCAGAATGTAAGCCAAAACTTCATAAAACAGGTAGGCGTCACCCAAAGGCTTGGACACACCGAGGCTGGGACACACCGAGGCTGACAAAAAGGAAACGAGCATTAAGAGTAGTGGCTGATCTCTAAACGTATGACCTACGGAATCAGACAGAATACAGAGTGAGATAAACTCAGTGAATAATAGTACTTAAATAATTCAATATTCAACTTAATTATAATACGTATTAATGCGTATGTAAATGTAGAGATCATATAATTAATCTGATTCTGTACTAATTTCAGAACGGCCTTAGGCCCAATCTTGAAATATAAGACTTGAACAAAGTGACACAAAGTCCTTGGCATTAAACTTTTAAACATGTTCGCATATAGTCCTTGAACTTATGGCATGGAGCCCTTAAACATAGTGGCATATAGCCCTTGTACATATGGCATGATGTCCTTGTCAGGATGGCATAAAGCCCTTATCAAAATGGCATTACAGCCCTTGAACATACAGATATATGAACCCAAGAGGTGTCTCACACGGGTCCTAGAGGTGACTCACATCGTAGCACTTAGTCCCGTGTAGCACTTTGTTTCATATCAGAATGGCATAAGCCCTTATCAGATTGGCATTAAGCCCTTATCAGAATGGCATTAAGCCCTTGAAACATATTGGCATTAAAGCCCTTGAAACATACATATATATATATATATGAACCCAAGAGGTGTCTCACACGGGTTCTAGAGGTGACTCACATCGTAGCACTTAGTCCCGTGTAGCACTTTGTTTCATATCAGAATGGCATAAGCCCTTATCAGATTGGCATTAAGCCCTTATCAGAATGGCATTAAGCCTTTGAAACATATTGGCATTAAAGCCCTTGAAACATATTGGCATTAAAGCCCTTGAAACATATATATATATATGAACCCAAGAGGTGTCTCACACGAATTCTAGAGGTGTCTCACATTGTAGCACTTAGTTCTGTGTAGCACTTTGTTTCATTTCATCACAACTTATACAGATGGCCATGAGCCTCATAACTTTCACAGAATGGCTTTCAGCCTCATAATTTTCACATATGTATGGACTCAAAAGGTGACTCACATGGATTCTAGCGGTGGCTCACAATGTAGCACTTAGTTCCAAGTAGCACTTTGTTCCATACCAATAATTAGTAGGTCTTACAGACCAAACCATACATAAATGTCATACCATAAACGGAAATAAATTCATACATATGCATTATGCTTGAATCATAAATAGAAATCAGAATTCATACTTACTTATACTTAACATTTTAATAGCGCTGGCAAATCAATAAAAAGCATTCTTGTTAGTTTCGTAAAGGAATTCCTCAACATTGAGAACTTGTAGGATACTTGAACTTGTACATACGTAAGCTTGTATCATAGCTTGTAATATACTTAAACTTGTAACATATTTATAACATGCGTATACTTGTGACATACTTGAATTTGTAACATACGTGAACTTGTCACATACTTGAACCACGGTATTATTAACCCCGGGCAAGGGCCGTACGACCACGGTATCAGTACCCCCGGGTAAGGGTCTTGTGCTAAGGATGTCATGAATATATTTACATATATGGATAATCATTCCTTAAGTCGTAACGTAACTTATCAGAAAATGGAGCATTTCTTGTTATATCATGTCATTATCATGCGTTTAACAAAATAGAATGAGTCATATTCTTATGTGGGTCACACATTGATGTTAAACTTTTGCATTCATGTCGTAAATTCTGAATAACCTCGAATTCCTATGTAACACAACAAAATAACTTCAGATTCTTATGGATTCACATAACTTTCCAATTATTCTGATTCCTTGAAGATGAACATAAATTCTCTTTATTCACTAAAAGATGACATCGTTCACTTGAGCAATTAATCAATAACATACACCTTTGTTTAATCATTCATATATGTTAACATAGTTGATTTGCAATTAACAGAATACTAATGGTAACCATTGCATCATTCACATGAGTTAGTGCAGTTAACTTAAATTTAAGAGAACGTTCTTGATACTTATTAACGAAGGTAAACACATTTTACCGATTGAATGATTCTAAAGATACCGGAATACCATAGTTACATTTATTAACTATTGACAGGACATAATGACTTTAAAGTGATACCAATGTATGCCAATCTTTCAATGTTCACATTGACTTCCAATCGTCATGATTGTTCATGTCTCACATACAAGGAATAGAGCATTAGTGGTAATAATTATCAATGATAAACAAAATATACAATTCTGTACTATTACTCACAGTGCTCAGATGCTTGGTCCGCCCCTATAGCTGACCCTACACAATTTATCATAGTACAACACCATTCAATTTCCAATATTATTCAGCACAACATGATCCAACAAAAGTCAGCATCACTTGGTTCATCAACACCATTTGCAACTTAACATAATTCAAAATAAATCCTTGAATCCTATTTCAACATTCTAAAACCAAGTTCATATCATCCATATCATTAATAGATTATTTTCCCAATTTTCCCTTCACATTATAGCATGGATTACAATGTTTATAACATAGTTCATTCGCTAATTCTAAACATAATTTTCAAACATTCCCAAATTCCAATTCAACTTGAACACATATAATTCAATACCTCAATTTCATTACTCTACTTTCAATTTGGGCCAATTCATTGGTTATCATCATCAATCAACCTAGGGTTTCAAAGAAAATTGGGGGTTTTCCTCTTTTCGTGGTGAAATCGTCAAATCAACAATTACTATATATCAATATGCTAAAAACATTCAACATCCTTTGAAAAGTAGAGTGGAAGCCCCAATTGTGAATAAACATCAAGCCATAAATGTTTCTAACCCATAATCAATTCAAAATTCCAAAATGTCAACAAAATCCCAAAGTACCAACAAAATCACTTTGAATCATAAACATTCAAGGCTAAGAGAACCCCTTACCTCAAAATTGGAAGCAAAGAAGCTAGGTCGAAAGCATCCTCTCACAAATCCCAAAATCTAATCGGTTGGAAAAGTTGATCTTCACTTCTTCTTCATCCTTGATGCACGATCTATGGTGGATTGTTGGTGAAAATGGATGAAATCAAAGGTTTGAGAGTTAGGGTTTCGGACCTAGGAAGAGAGGAAGGAAGAGGGAAGAAAAAAATATATGAAATGATCCAAAATCCCGTTTTTTTAAGCTGCTGACCCGAAAAACCCGCTCGAGCGTATATCTTCCCACTCGAGCGTACATTCATTCAGCACAGATTTCAAAATTTTGAACAGGTATAACTCTCCCATCCGGACTCCGTTTTAGGTCGTTCTTCTGTCCAAATTGAAGCCCCAGAAATAAACTTTCCAATGGTTCTAACCTCACATCCAAATTCAAAGTGTAGACAAAGAAAGGGCCAAAAGAGTGACGGCTGATCGCAGACAAAATATTCAAATTAAAGTTTTTGGTCCAATCTTACTTTACTATCATTATACTACCTCAAACAATACCCCAAAATAGGACAAGAACATTCCAAATACACTAATAAGGATATCAAAAATGAGCCCACCTGTCTCAGAAGTTCAAACTTAACCAGGCGACCCGCTCGAGCGCCCAACCTTGCGCTCGAGCGCGCAGACTAACAAAGATGTCCGCTCGAGCGTCAACTCACCCGCTCGAGCGCGAAATCACCACTCCCAAAATCTCAGGCCGTCTGTAAAAATTGCTAGGAACCCCAAAAGTACGCTCGAGCGCCAAATACTCCGCTTGAGCGGAAGGAAAAATTTCAAATTGTTTGGGAAAGGTCATCAATTCCAGTTTCAAAGGCATAACCCAACGAATAGTTCTTCAATTCACATTAGCCCCTAATTAAATAAGGATAACTTTCTATACACATTTTGGGGTCGTTACAGTTTAAGTCTCACAATTTTTAATTTCTCAAATTTATTGAGAATGGTTTGTTTATATGTTAAAGTGGGTATTTGGTTTTTTGAAAGGATAAATGCCTAGTTAAACACTTAGTATGAAAACTATGGTTTAAGAGTAAATAAAGACTACTCTTGGTGGGAGTTTATCTCTTGAATTATAAGAGATAATTCAATTTTCTTTTATCACAAATATTTTTATGATGGTAATTCTTGTTCATAAATGAGTCATGTTGTTTATGCTAGTTTATGTATTATGATAAATATGGGGGGAGAGAAACATAGTTGTTTGCTAATCTTGATTCATGACAAATTACCTACAGAAACTCGAATGAGTCGTAAGATTTATAAAATTGAATGAAAATTTTGAATTGTTTGATTCTTGGGCAAAATTTTTATGAAAATATAATTTTGTTTAAGCATTAATTTTGACTTGTATAATCATAATTATTCTAAGTTTTTTATTTCATAAATTTGATTTAGAATTTTATTATTGAAGCACACCATAGTTAATAAGTGATGAATGTTATATTTTGATTTGTATCAAAATTGTGGAGGTGTATATTTTCGTGTGGTAATATCTTAGCAAGGAAATTAATTTTTTTTAGAGTATTTAAAATGTGGGGGTGCTTGGAGGATTTTACCAAAGTAACAGTTCCGATAGTAGGCCCACAAAGAATCTCAATTCTTTCTATAAAAAAAAGTTGAAGTAAAAGCAAAAACGATTTCATTAACTCTTAAAAAACGCCTCTATATTTATTATTTGATTTAAAAAATGGGAGTGACATAGAGTAATGGTAAGTCTCGATTTATTCATAGACTTAATATCGTATGACATTTACTCTCAGATGTGAGTAGTGCTTGAGAACAATATAGTGGATCCACTAACTACTCAATAATATATAACAAAGAAGGTCAACCAGAAAATAGCGGCTGCTAAACAAAAAGTTTGATCGGAGAACAAATGAAGGAAAGTTCACCAAAGGGAATGTGATTAAAACTTAGTAATTTTGAGTCGCCATAACGGCAAACCCAATCTAACTGACTGGAGATCCTAAGATCTAGGTTCAAATGGATAACCGAATTATGGATGACTCACCAAAAGTCACTAATGGAGTCTATCTCTTATCCATTTCTATGATGAGAGTGATATTTGCAACATGTGTTGTATGCGGAGGACTTAGTGTAAGCTATGTTTTTAATGATTACTTATATCTTGAAAAATCTAGAGCGGTATCTTTCAAGAGGAGTATTTAAGAGACTCGATATAAGAATCACGTATATAAGTGTGAAAGGGCCACTTCTATGAGAATTGAATAAGGCTATATTCTTTAAAGCACTCATGAAAACCAAGAACTACCCAAGGCCAAAATGGACACAATCGAAAGAACCAAGCTGTGTTCGGAGATATTTTGTGTGATTTCTATAGTCTTCGCTTACTTAAACAACTGAACAGTTCAAGGCATAATGTCCACTGGTTTAGCTAATAAGTCTGATAGTCTTTCAAAAAGGAAGGTTCAAGGCTGAAAGCTATCTATCCTGATACAGGATATTTCCATTTTGTACTCTCTTTGTCAATGTCTGCATTTTATTTGCATTGTATCGTCAATTTCATTCATATGGGGGATTGTTAGAAAATTTTAAAAGTGCGTGGGAATTGACTCCATTCAAATGAAAGGGTGCAATCCTTCATTGTGTCTCTTCATATGAAAAGGTGTGACCTTAGAGTCATGACCCTTATGAATGGTCACAAATATTTCTATAAATACCATTCCTATGGCATTCATTTGAAAAGACAAGTGTTAGGATTCATACACAAGTCATATTCAAGTATAAAAGAGAGAGTGCATAACACAAATTTGTTTGCTATACACAGAGAAAGTTGTGCAATTTCTGTGTAGGGTGATCATTGTATCTTGGAGGCAGGACATCCATCAATCGCAAGCACCAAAGGTGACAACGAAATTCTGTCTTAAAGACACGATGTTCAAACGCTGGCCTTGGTCACAATCTATATTAAATTTACAGAATTTCTGTAAGAAATTTCTTGTGTTTTATTTTATTATTTATTTGTATTAAATTGATTTTTCCAAAAATATTTTCCTATATAGATTTCTTTCAAGAATCTCAATCACCTTGTTAATTGCCGGTCTCTCTGATGGATTAGCTTGTATGCAACATAGCCCAACTAATATCATATTTTGTGCAACTTTTTCATCCTCTTCAGATTCAATCCCATGAAGTCCTATATCTCTATCACATTCTAGTTTCTTGTAGATTGAATGCGGAAAAGATAAGTCGCTAGTGTCCTCAATTGATTGTCCAATGTTTTCCTTTCCCCGAACTATCTTTAGGACTAACATTCCATAGCTATACACATCAGCCTTGTGTGAGACTCTCCCAAAATGCCTAGAGAAGACTTTAGGCACTATACATCCAATAGTTCCGCAAGCATGCAACATGGATACAATGCTACCTTTCTTGGGACATAATTTAGTAAGCACGAAATCAGAAATCTTTAAGGTCTTTGTTTAGAACAATGTTATGGGGTTTTATGTCAAAATGAAAAATGCAAGTTGTACATCCACGATGCAAATATTCCAATCCCCAAGCAACCCCTGCTGTAATTTTGTGCATTGTTTTCCATTCTAAGTGGTCATTTGTCTCTTGTGATTTGTTGTTGTGTATATGAATTTCTCAAGAGATCCATTTGGCATGTACTCGTAGATAAGAGCTCTTTTGTGACCCTCGAAACAATATCCTACAAGGCTTACAATGTTGACATGGGAAGTCCTACTAATGCTTGCAACCTCATTTATGAACTCTTCTCCATTATTGTCTTTTGTTTCATTTAGAAGCTTGACAGCCACCAAACGTCCATCAAGAAGCTCGCCTTTGTACACATCACCATAACCACCTTTCCCGAGTTTATCTTGGAAAGAATTTGTTACTTTCTTTATGCTTGAGTAACTATATCTTTTTGGCACCAGAGATCCATTAATTTTCAAGCGAGCGTTCACATCATCATCTGTCATTGTAGATTTCCTCGAAAAGAATATTGATTTGTATGTAGAGGTTTTCTTTCTAAACCAGAAAATCAGAGATGCACAAGTGACTAAAATTGCTACTCCAACCACCATTGAAATGACTACTGCAAGAATGAAAGAAGTGAAGTAGTGTTATAATCTCTGACCAGCCAAAAAAAAAAAAATTTGTGAAGTAATGCAAGAATTATGTTGATAAAAATCAAAATTGGTTGTTCAAAGAAAATTACTACAAACAAATATTAATCATAAATTATGTTCTAGTTATAATGAAACTTATCAAACCTTGAACAAAGAAAACAAAATGATTAAAGTTTTTTGAACAAAGAAAAAAAAATTTCAATAGGATACCCGTGGCAGTGTTTCACGTTCAATAGTTTCTTTCCACCTGCAACAAGATAACAACACACCATTAAATGAATAACTGTAGCCTAGTCTTCTATAATAGAACATTTTATAAGGTTGAGTAAAATTCATTTAATAACACATTTTTCCCTTTCTTAATTGTTTTTGGAATTTAAAAAATCTAAAATTCTCAAGATATTGATTCATGGTTATGTTTCGATTTTAAATAGCGAATAACAATCCCAATCAAATAATCAAAGACAAATCGACAAAATGATTTAATGTGGAAAAAATCACAATTGGAGCGCCTCCAATTGTGATAAAAAAACCACGGGCTAAAATCAGAAAATAATCCACTAAAAAGACAAAAAAAGAATTACACAAGTATACCCTCAATTACCTAGTGAATCCATACCTGAATTGAATTGATCCCAATGTGCCTCTTCTACTACCGTCTTCACCTCGTAATTGTCTTGCCTAATGTTGAATCCACAACACCGATGTCGAATCTACGACAATGAGCCACTCCGGAATCCACCAAAGCTTTTGGTCCAAGTGTAATGACCCTGTTACGTATTATGCTAATTGATTTTAATTATGATTGTGATTATATGCTTGATATGGTTTTGTGTGATAATCACATGATTATATGTGTGCTTGTATTTCTATTTGTTCACCGTAGGAAAATCTGTTTGAATTTATGCTTTAGAATTTTAATTAAAGGCCGTAGAGGCATCAGAAACCGAAATTGACTATACCATTGTGATTGGCATAATTTTTAGAGCCTATGGTGAAATTTAATTGAAAATTGATTCGGATCAAATTAATTAGATTAAAATTGATTTAATTGTGCTCAATTAACTAGTGTTAATGAGACTTGATTAAGGGTGTGTATATAAAGGCCAAACACATTTAAACTCTTCATTTTGAACTCAAAAATCTGGTTATCCACTCTAGAGAAAGAGAGAGAGAGTGCCGAATTTAGAGAGAGAGGGAGCTCAAGATAGAGAATTGGTCAAGGAGCTTGGTGATCTTGAAGATTAACTCAAGAATTAACTATAATTTGGAAGATTTGAGCCTCTAGGTGAGTATTTGAGAATAGACTTAAAAGTTTGAGTTTGTAATTTTGTGAATTCAAGAGTAAATACCAATCAAGAATATGAATTGAATTGATCATGATGAGATTGAAGTCTATATGCACATGCATGCATAGATTTGCCATGATTTTGCATAATCAAACATGAGACATGTTGAATATGATGAATTGAACACCAAATCATACATGCATGCATCTTCCTAATAGATTCCATGTTTTTGAACATCATTTGTTCCATTTAAAGTGGAATTGGAGTCAATAATTGACATGTATGAATGATCCATGGAGATATGGAGTTGTATGAAGTTAGAATGCATGAGTTTTTAACCATGTCAAGAAGAATGTTAAATGATTTGAGAGTTAAATCATGATTTTGAACAATTGGCCTCATATTGCTTATGTTCTCACGATATATAATGTGTTCCCACGTTTTTGAACCAAAAACATGAGTTTTGGGCCTTTGAATGTCAAGTTTGAGCTTCAAGAACAATTCTGGAAATTTCAGAATTTCACATGTCTACTCGAGCGGGGTGAGGTCCTCTCGAGCGTGAAATATTAGTTCCTAGAACTTTTGTAGACATTGATGTCCGCTCGAGCGAGAAGAATCATGCTCGAGCGCCAGCCACATAGTTTGAATTCCAGCTCGAGGGTCCGAAGTCATGCTCGAGTGTAAAAATGAGACAACCAGTACTTTTGCAGGCCAAAGGGGTCCGCTCGAGCGTCGAAAGCTATGCTCGAGCGGGGAGCCCTGTTTCTGAAACTTTGAAAGGATGTTTTGTGCTTCATTTTTCGTTCCCTTTCATTTCTAAGCACTCTTAGGCATGCATTAAGCATTATAAATGGATGTAGAAGATAAGAAAGAGGCCTAAGAAGAATATGTGAATTAAGAACGGATTGAATCGTTTGTGACCCATATGTGTTATGTAATGTGTAGGGTCGAGCTCAAAGGCAAATCCACCAGCAGAACACTGTGAGTAATGTTTTAGTAAAGATATTTGGAGTATGTCATTTGTCCAATTGTTTACTTTTATTTGAGTTTCTTGAGTTTGTTAATTTGAAAGGTGGACAATATTCGTCATGTTGAATGATTGGGCCAAAGGCCGTTTGACATGAATGATTGGGTCAAAGGCCGTTTGACATGAATGATTGGGCCAAGGGCCGTTGGACATGAATGATTGGGCCAAAGGCCGTTTGACATGAATGATTGGGCTAAAGGCCATTGGACATGAATGATTGGGCCAGAGCCTGTTCGATATGAATGAATTGGGCACGAGGCCGTTGGTTAAAAACAAGTGGGCCAAAGGCTGTTTGATATGTTCAGGCTCGAAGCCGTGTAACACACCAATTGGAAACATGAATGGGTCTAAGACCGTTTGATATATCTGTTTCGAATTTCATTCATGTACTTTCTTTATTTAATATTATTCACTAGGCTTTCGCTCACTCTCATTCATGTGTCTGTAGGTGAGCCAAGAGATGTCCAAACCCAGCCTCAGTGAAGTATGTGAGGAACAGTCAAAGTTTTGAGGAGTCAGCCCAAATGTCTCACGCATGAGACTTGTTTTACCCTTTTGTTCTTTTGTTATAATTTTGTTATGTTGGCGACAATGTTGAATCACCTTTGTACATATATGCTTGGAGTTTGGCTGACTAAGACTTGAATGATCCTGTGTGTATGGAACCTTAAGATATTTTCTTTTGGTGTGAGTTATTAATGAATATATTTTTGTGATGTTTTGATGTGCCATGTAAGCACAGCTCTATGGACTTTTTTTTTTTTTTAAAGTTTGCTTCCATTTTGGCCCCTTAACTCTGATGAAATATGTTTTATTTGGTTTGAGGCCATAGGTAATCCCTTGATTACTGGCCAGTTATGACCTTAATCCATAGGGGCGGGTTCAGTTCATGACACCAAGTTCTCCGAAATCTACCGAAGAACAACTCTCATTTTCGTGAATAAAAGAAAACAAACAAACCTTTTGATGATGTTAATATGAAGTTCATAGATCCATTGATCATTCTCAAATCATCAAGGAAACACTCATAAAAATATCCTCCAATATAGAAAATCTTGGTAGCTTTGCTCGCCCAGAATTTGGACGACTTAAATTTTAAAAACAGCGAACAACACACTATATAGAAAATAGGATCACGAAGACCACTCGAACGACCACTTCACCACTCAAGTGAACTCACTAAAGCGTGTGCCCATCACTTGAGCCAAGACTCCGCCGCTTGAGCACATAAAGGATTCTTTCAGAAGTTCAATCAGCTCTGCAAAAATACTGGATGATGCCATTCACCGCTCGAGCACATAAATGACTACTTGTGTGGTCAAACAACTTTGGCTACGGGGGCGCTGCTCGAAACCTGGTAGCTCGATCCCTGTACATAGTCAGTGAAGTGAAAAACATGAAATGATCAAAATCACAAATTCCTCTTCATAGACACAATTTGGGTTGGATTTGCATCTAAACACTCACATCCTTACTGAAACGAAAGAGTGAATAAAATTACAACTGAAAGGAATTTTATCAAACGAAATTATCAATTACAAAAACCTAACATAATTCTTGGGTGAATACACCTGTGGAGAGTAGAGATATCAAGACATTGTTGGAAATGAATTTCACTGATGTTTTGAGAAGAGGGTTTGCTGTGCAATGGAGTGAAGGTTGTTGTAGTGATTGCAAGAGAAGTGGAGGGAACGGTGGTTCTTTTAATAACAAATTTATCTATTTTTGCTCTGATAAACAACATTCCAAAGCCTGTGACAACGGTAAGCGTAGTGAAACTTAGTCCTTTTTATCATTCTTTCTGGTTGGACTTTGTTTCACTATCTCTTCTAAAATCAACTGGTGTTTAAAAAGTAATTCACTTGTGTTTTTTATGACATTTGCCTAGATCCATCCAAGGTCCGCATGCTTGTTTTTAGAAGTAGTTGTAGAGTCATGTTATGTATCCAACATTTTTCAATTATTTCTATCTTTTTTGGTGCAAATTTTAGTCCTAGAGACAAGAACTTGCATCCATAATCTTGCGTCCATTTGCTCTTTCTTTTTTTCTTTTATATATGTAAGTAAATTTTTACAAGTAGACCATTAAAATGGAAATTAGGGTAGAAATAGAATTCTCATATATTCCACTATTAGAGTTTGCATTGTGATAATATTTGGGCTAATGGTTTATCATGTTTCATGATTATCTACAGGGCATAAAAAAATTAAGTTGCCAGCAGCGCGTGGTATGGGTAAATATGCCTCTCCCATCTTCTATTGTTTTCTATTCTTGTAAGAAATCGATCACAAAATTAAACATAAAATATATATAAATATTTATTTTAAAAAAAAATGAATAGTGGGATTTACATGTAAAAAAATTATACGTGTGATTCTTATAATTCATGTCTTATGCCAATTTAGATATATAGTTTCAATTATATCAGTTTTGTCTGTAAGTTTTGACATTCTGTGAATTTAGACAAATTGATAACATTCATTAAGAATTAGACAACAAGCAAGGGTAAAATGAACTTTTCAAAAGGAAATGGACAAATTTAAATTTAACAATAACTCTTCAATCACTTTGAAGAGAATGAATGAATTATTTTACCCATTGATTAATCTAATTTCCAAAGCGATATTATCAATTGGATTAAACTGATACAACGTGAAAAATTCAAGAATAAAATTAATATAATTAGAAAACCAATGACCAAATTGACATAAAAGATAAATTAATATAGATTCACTAATGCTAAAAACACAAAATTAAAATATAGAATGGATCATATAAAGTGTAATGGTAGGCTGAGATTTAATATGAATGTGGATCCTTTTATAATTGGGTTTATCTCAGTTTTTCATTACACTTTTTATGAACTATTCTATGATTTATTTTGTACTCTTAGCACTGTTGATATAAATTTTGTGCTTGATTCTATAATTGGTTTATAGGAGAACAATGGTCCAACTTCTTGTTATAGAGTATATTCTCACTCGGCTTTTTTTCCAATGCAGGGTTTGGGGCAGGAGTAGGTACCCTCCTTGTGGTGGCTATTGTTTTCATCATCTATCATCGCAGGAACAAAAAATACAATGCGACGTCGTCTTGGATATCTCAATACACTTCTCATACATCTTCAATGAACGATATTGAAAAGGAAGCAAGCTACTATGGAGTCCAAACTTTTAGCTATAATGAACTCCAAAAAGCCACCAACAATTTTGATTCCAAGAAAGAAGTTGGAGATGGAGGATTTGGCACTGTATACCAAGGTATTTATCAACTCAAAACTATCTTACAAACTCAACTTTTTTAATGAATAATGTTGGCAATATTATATTCTATATATATATATATTTTTAAGAATAATGCTCATTTTTTAGTCCTCAAAAGAGTTGGACTATCCAATTAGGCCCGTAGGCTCACCACAAGTCTCACTTTGATGATTTAATCCATAAAATTTTTTAGACCTTCATATATAATCATTCATAAAAAGAAAAAAAAAGAAGATTTTTAGTTTTTTTTTTCTACACAATTTTATCACATTTATTTTTAAAAAATAGATAAATAATTTTCAAAATCACATTTATCATCCCCATTTTGTAAAACTAATGTGATGAAATCTTATGGTTAAAATGATCAAATCAATCTTTTTTTTTTTTTTTTTTGGTGTATGGGTGCGCACGTACGTACTTATGTGGATAATCTATGCAAATAGACTATCAATAAATCATCGAACTGAGGCCCTTAGAGAGCCCATGAGCCTAAATTGGACTGTCCAATCCTCACAAGCTACCTTTTTTTTTTTTTTTGAAATATTTTGTACGATAAAATATTTTTATAGTCCCTAAATTATGCATTGCGTCACTCGGGTCGTCTAAGTTTCAATTTTGTAAAAGTTGTACTCAAAGTTTTTAATTGAGTCAATTTGATCCAATTTCAAATAAGTCGGCTAAATTGTTAACCAATATTCTAATGAATCATAGTAAAAAATTACAAAAAACTCTAGAGCATATGACACAACTTGTTTCTTGAGTTGTATATTACAGAGTTCCCTTTCTTTCCTATGGTTTATTGTAATGAAAAAGCATACTTACATGCACCATTTGATTGAGATAAACCACTTTTTTCATATAATCTTAACCAGGCAAACTTCGAGACGGGTGTGTAGTTGCAGTGAAACAATTTTACGAACACAATTTCAAAAGAGTGGAGCAATTCATGAACGAAATAGAGATCCTCGCCCACCTCCGCCACCCAAACCTCATTTCCCTCTACGACTGCACCTCTCGCCATTGCCACAAGCTTCTCCTCGTCTATGAATAATCCCCAATGGCACTGTCGCCAATCACCTCCACGGCGATCGCGCAAAACTCGGTTCCCTCTCTTGGACAACAAGAATGAGCATTGCATTTTAAACCGTTAGCACGTTGGCTTACCTCCATGCTTCTAATGTCATTCACCATGATGTCAAAATTAACAACATCTTGCTCGACAACAGCTTTTGCATTAGAGTTGCTGATTTTAGACTTTCTCGTCTTTTCCCAATAGATGTGACCCATGTGTCCACAGCCCAAAAGATACTCTGGGTTATGTAGACCCCAAGTACCATGAATGCTACCAACTTACTGATAAGAGTGACGATTATAGCTTTGGGGTTGTTTTGATCGAGCTTATATGGTCTAACCCAGCTATGGACATTACTAGGCATTGCCACGAAATTAATTTGTCTAATATGGCGATTAATAAGATTCAAAATCATGAACTTCATGAGCTTGTTGACCCATGTCTTGGGTTTAACTCGGATTACAAGGTGACGGAGATGATCAAGGTGGTGGCTGAGGTGGCGTTTCAGTGTTTGCAGAATAATAGCGATACGAGGACATCATAAAAAGAAGTGTTGGAGGTTTTGAAGGAAATCAGTAGTGTGGGTTATGATAGGAAGGTTATAGACGAGATGGTTATACAAGCAGATGATGTTGTGTTGTTGAAGAGTGATCCACCAACGCTTTCGCATAATTCTTTGAGGCAAAATTGGGTTAGCAGGGGAAGTACCACATCTAATACTAGTGGTAGCTAAGTTAATGTATCATTTTAATGCAGTCAAGATCCATTTTATAGTAAATTTTGGGTTATATTGCCATCTTATTTCCATCATGAATATGAAAGTCACTCTGAATTATATTAATGGCTTTGTATATAGCGATAAAATCATTCATTGTATAAGTCGATTGAATTTTTTATTTTTTTTAGTTCTATTCATTGTTTCATTGTTATTATTTGTTCATAAAACTAGGCAATGAACCATGCCCAATTTCCTGGTCTTAAATTGTCATGTTGATAAATTTGTGTCGATGGGAAGAATTTTTTCACAATGCAGAAGGGAAAATGAAAAAATTATTGGAAAAAATGTTAAAACAAAAACTAGACCAGATATGTGATAATGTCATGATATTTTCTTTCATTTTCATGGTCTACCAATGATAATTTCATAATATAAACGAAGAATTTATTGGGTGTTCTCGGATCAACACGTGCACGTGCTGTACGAATACCACAGTACAATATGAAGGTCACGTGACATTTCAAGTACATCCAATGATTTCTTGTTATAATGAGCTGGAGATATAGGAAATGTGATCATGGATAAATTTTGTCATAGGGAACCAAATGAAAAAAATCTATCGCTAAAGAGGTTGCATATGAAGTTAATGCCTTATTATCGTTATTATTATGTTTTTCCTAGATTTTTCGACGCCACATAGTGCTAATGCTAATCTCTTGTAGCCGATCATGTCAGAGGTGCTTTTTCTGTTAAAGGAGTATGATCCAAGATCCAGTTGCTGCTAAATATCTAAGATACAATTATCAATCAATCATTTTTCTGGGGGAAAAAAAAAAGAAACAAAAAAAGAGGGAAAGATATCCTATTTTCGGGTCTGTATGTTATGCAAAGAAATAGAAGAATCATATCAATGTGGCAGAGATATTA
The DNA here is from genome assembly GCA_025200525.1 of Camellia lanceoleosa. NCBI lineage: Eukaryota > Viridiplantae > Streptophyta > Magnoliopsida > Ericales > Theaceae > Camellia > Camellia lanceoleosa. The sequence continues at coordinate 6,957,288 of CM045772.1, forward strand.
GTATAATTTATGTAGACTATGGGATGATGAGATTAGACTAATTTTTGTTCATTCCCAAATTCATGATAGTTCTCATGCCCCAAGCTTCGTGACAACGCCGCACACTCATATAAGTGAGCATGCAAGGCTAAGAATCCAATCACATAACCCACAATGTAAAATACTCAAATTAAATCCTTAATTGTCATAATGCCAAAATCCATGAAAATAAATAGTTCTTATATGAAAATGTCCACCAAGTCCACTAATTTAATCCAATAACAAAACAATAATCCAAGTACTTAAATCATGGTCCTACTCTCGGCACTCCCACATGTAAAAAAAATCCCACGCAGCTCCACTCTTCAAAATCTGAAAAAAAAAAAAAAAAAAAAAGTAAGCTAGATAGCCCAGTAAATAACCAACCATCACTGCTAGTTGGATCAAGCATACAAAAATAAATAAATAAATCGATAACCAATAAATATAATTTTTTTTACAGTTCAATAAATGAACAATTATTTTGTAAGATGGTTTCGTAGCTGAAAATAAACAGTGTAGGAATACATTTTAATTGAAAAGACAATGAGGTAATTCGATGAAATTTCGTTGTTCAAAATTGATGGTTCGATATTCAAATGGTTCAATGATGCAATTCACAAAACCCAAGTCTTGGTGACTACGGTCACTTAGCCCGTGACAAGGCTCAGAACCACACATAGGCCGGTGGTAAAGCCCCGAAAGAAACTAGTTTCTGTGCCAATAAATAACCCCTATTGGCTAGGGTCTAAATCATAGTCAGACTAGAGTGATGTTTAAAATTCAAACAATACATAACTTTTAAATAAAACATTCGATATTTTCAGAATAAACATTTAGTACAATTTTCATAATAGTTCCACAAAATATTCAAATAATTTTCATAATAATTTTCGATGCTGTTTTATACTTGACCCATATTTTATTTTAAGAGAACATGAAGGCTATAAATAAATATTTATGATTTTAAACGATTCGATAGGAATAAAAATGAACCAACAGTGATAGAGGGTTATTTACCTCAAAAGCTTAGAAATAATATTTCAACACCAACTCCAAACACCCAGCTCCACCACTTCAATCACACAAACCTAATAAATAAAACCTCAAATAAATTAATATTTTTTACATGTTACATACACCCACAAAAGCCCCACTATATTAGATTAATGTATTGCTTTAATATCCAAGAGATCAAACCATTCAACCCAACTTTAAAGCCAAACACACCCTTACCCATGATACAAAACTCCGTTGTTTCTATTACCCACCCAAAGCAAAGTTACACTTACACATTGCACCCAATTCTCAAAACCTAAGTAGGCAACTATAGATCTTCCAAATCCCCTTAATGCATTGATTGTTAAATTCCTCAACATAAACTTAATAATTAACAGTAAAGACAAATTTTACCTTAACCAATGGGTGTCCCAAAATCACCAACATGCTGCCTCCAATCCCTATTGCAGCCTCCCTTGAACCTCTTTTCTCTTTTTCTTTTCTTTTTTCTTTTACCTTCTCAAACCCTAGCCGCCTATGGAGCAATTCACATCCTCTGTTTTGTTTGTTTTCCAAGACTTAAAGGTGGGCTTATTAACCTAATTTCTCAAAGTTACAAAATTACCCATCTAAGTAATAGGAAATATAATGCCATCTCATAACTAATTCTTTGATATTAATAAATGACCCATATAAATTAATTTAATTACTAATCTATCCAATAAAATAATCCTACACACAACTTGGGTTTTATATTCTTCCCCTTTTAAAAGAAATTTCGTCCTCGAAATTTGACATACCTGTAGTCTCAAAAAGTTGTGGATACTTTTGTCTCATTTCATCCTCAAGTTCCCAAGTAGCTTCTCTCTCCGAGTGAGTGCTCCATTGAACCTTAACGTAGTGGATGACTCGACGTCTCAAAGCCTGTTCCTTCTTATCAACAATTCTTACAGGGTGTTCTTCATAGGTCAAATCCTCCTTAAACTGCAACGGTGTATAATCAATCACATGATTGGGATTCGGTATATACTTCCTCAACATCGAAACATGGAAGACATTATGAACTCCAACTAGTGAAGGTGGTAGGGCAAGTCTGTAAGTTACCTCTCCAATTCGATCTAAAACCTCAAATGGTCCAATAAATCTAGGACTCAATTTACCACGAACACCAAACCTCATTACTCTTTTCATAGGAGACACCTTAAGGAACATATGGTCTCCAACCCCAAACACCAAATCGCGTCTCCTGTTATCTGCATAACTTTTCTGTCTACTCTGTGCAGTGCAAAGTCGCTCTCTAATAAGATTGATCTTGTCCACTATTTGTTGCACAATCTCAGGCCCTAAGAACTTCCTTTTGCCCACATCATCCCAACAAATAGGTGATCTACACTTTCGTCCATATAAAGCCTCATATGGTGCCATCTGAATGCTCCCATGATAACTATTATTATAAGAGAATTCCACTAAGGCCAAATGCTCATCCCAAGAACCTCCAAGATCATTAATACAGGCCCTCAACATGTCTTCAAGAGTCTGAATAGTTCTCTTTGACTGTCCATCACTTTGAGGATGAAAGGTCGTGCTAAAATTCAAACTAGTATCCAAAGTTGTATGCAAACTCCTCCAAAACATAGATACAAATCTGCTATCTTTATCAGACACTATGGTCATCGGAATACCATGCAACTTCACAATCTCCTTGATATACAATTTTGCAAACCTCTCTAAGGAGAACCCTACCACAAAAGCTAGAAAGTGAGCGGATTTGGTCAATCGATCAACAATAACCCAAATAGCATTGTTACCACCTTGGGTCCTAGGCAACCTCGTTACAAAATCCATGGTAATATGTTCCCACTTCCACTCGGGAATAGGAAGAGGTTGTAACTTACCTGTAGGTCTCTGATGTTCAACTTTCACTTGTTGACATACCAAACATTGAGCAACATACTGAGCAATTTCCCTCTTTATATTATTCCACCAAAAGTTCCTCTTCAAGTCTTTATACATTTTAGTGCTCCCTGGATGTACAGTATATTCTGAACTGTGAGCTTCTCTCAGGATTTCTCTCTTGAGCTCTAAATCATTAGGCACACACAACCTCTCTCCAAATCTCAAGGTTCCATCTTTATGCATACAAAATTCCATCTGTAGCCTTATTTCCATTTCAGCCTTAAGTTTTTGCAACTAAGGATCTTTTCCCTGAGCATCTTTAATTCTATCAATCAATGTGGGTTGAACTCTAAGGTTTGCCAATTGCACTCCATGGTTATGCCATCTAATCTCGATATTCAACCTTCGCAAGTCCTCCAAGATATTCTTTTGGTTAGTGATCAAGATAGCCAAATTACTCGGGGTCTTTCTACTCAAGGCATCAGCCACTGCATTGGCTTTTCCTGGATGATAATTGATAGTCAAATCATAGTCCTTTAATAGCTCCAACCATCGCCTTTGCCTCATATTCAATTCTTTTTGAGTGAAAATATACTTCAGACTTTTATGGTCAGTGAATATCTCACATTTCACCCCATACAGTTAGTGCCTCTAGATTTTCAATGCAAACACCACTGTAGCCAACTCCAAATCATGCATAGGATAATCTGCTCATATGGCTTCAACTGCCTAGGCGCATATGCCACTACCTTATCGTTCTGCATCAGGACACAACCCAAGCCCATCTTCGATGCGTCACTATAGATGGTAAAACCTTCATCTCCGGACGGAACTATAAGTACTGGAGCACACACTAATCGACTCTTTAGATCCTAGAAACTCTTTTCACAATCATCAGACCATTCAAATTTAACCCCTTTTTGTGTTAAACAAGTCAAAGGCATAGAAATTCGGGAAAATCCCTTAACAAACCTTCTATAATATCCTGCTAAACCCAAGAAACTACGAATTTCAGTGACACTAGTAGGCCTATTCCACTCTACCACCACCTCACTTTCTTGGGGTCAATAGACACCCCGTCTTCAAATATCACATGACTAAAAAATGATACACTCTCCAGCCAAAATTCACACTTCTTTAATTTAGCAAATAATTTCTTCTCCCTTAATAACTGCAACACTATTCTCAGATGTTCTTTGTGTTGCTCTTTACTCTTTGAGTACACAAGAATGTCATGAATAAAAACTACCACAAACTAATCTAAGAAGGGTTTAAATACTTTGTTCATTAAATCCATAAAAGCTGCAGGCGTATTGGTCAACCCAAACAACATCACTAAAAATTCATAATGCCCATACCTAGTTTGGAAGACTGTCTTAGGTATATCTTCTGCTTTAACCTTCAACTGATGATATCTAGAATGAAGGTCAATCTTATAAAAGACTTGTGCTCCTTGCAATTGATCAAATAGGTCATCTATCTTAGGCAAAGGATATTTATTTCAAATTGTCACCTTGTTCAACTCTCGATAATCAATGCAAAGGCGAAAACTACCATCCTTCTTTTTCACAAATAAAACAGGCGCACCCCAAGGAGAAACACTAGGCCGAATAAAGCTCTTATCTAGTAACTCTTGTAATTGTTTCTTTAACTCTTTCAACTCTGCTGGGGCCATTCGATACGGAGCCTTGGAGATAGGACCCGTGCCGGGTATCAATTCAATGGCAAACTCAATCTCTCTATCTAGTGGCAACCTTGGTAACTCTTCAGGAAAAACATCGGGAAATTCCTTCACAACTAGAATATCATCTAACTTCAATTTAGTCTCACGGGTATCTCTCACAGAAGCTAAATAGCCCTCGCAACCATTCCTTAACAACCGTCTAGCTTGCAAAGATGAGATTACCAGAAGAGGAGTGTTAACTCCACTACCCACAAAACAAAATTCTGGTTGATTAGGAATCTGAAATACTACCCTTTTGCCTCGGCAATCAACAGAAGCATAATTGGTTGCCAACCAATCCATTCTAAGAATTATGTCAAAGTCCCGCATATCTAAAACAGTCAAGTCTACAAGCAATCTCCTGCCATCTATACTAACCACACGAGATTTTCCAATGTCTCCTCATGTTCCATTGCAACCTATATGCATCAATAATAAAACCTCATCTTATTCTATTCTCAAGTCCCTATAACACGTAAATAAAATTAACATTTTACCGAATTATAAGCGTTCCCAATCCTACATCTACCCAATCTCACCACTATTCTATACCAACTTTTAAAATTACAACCTGGCTCTGATACCATAAAATTGTCACGCCCCAAGCTCCGTGACAACGCCGCACACTCATATAAGTGAGCATGCAAGGCTAAGAATCCAATCACATAACCCACAATGTAAAATACTCAAATTAAATCCTTAATTGTCATAATGCCAAAATCCATAAAAATAAATAGTTCTTATATGAAAATGTCCACCAAGTCCACTAACAAAACAATAATCCAAGTACTTAAATCATGGTCCTACTCTCGGCACTCCCACATGTAAAAAAAATCCCATGCAACTCCACTCTTCAGAATCTGAAAAAAAAAAATAAAGGTAAGCTAGATAGCCCAGTAAATAACCAACCATCACTGCTAGCTGGATCAAGTATACAAAAATAAATAAACAAATCGATAACCAATAAATATAATTTTTTCTACAGTTCAATAAATGAACAATTATTTTGTAAGATGGTTTCGTAGCTGAAAATAAACAGTGTAGGAATACATTTTAATTGAAAAGACAATGAGGTAATTCGATGAAATTTCGTTGTTCAAAATTGATGGTTCGATATTCAAATGGTTCAATGATGCAATTCACAAAACCCAAGTCTTGGTGACTACGGTCACTTAGCCCGTGACAAGGCCCAGAACCACACATAGGCCGGTGGTAAAGCCCCGAAAGAAACTAGTTTCTGTGCCAATAAATAACCCCTATTGGCTAGGGTCCAAATCATAGTCAGACTAGAGTGATGTTCAAAATTCAAACAATACACAACTTTTAAATAAAACATTCGATATTTTCAGAATAAACATTTAGTACAATTTTCATAATAGTTCCACAAAATATTCAAATAATTTTCATAATAATTTTCGATGCTGTTTTATACTTGACCCATATTTTATTTTAAGAGAACATGAAGGCTATAAATAAATATTTAGAATTTTGAACGATTCGATAGGAATAAAAATAAACCAACAGTGATAAAGGGTTACTTACCTCAAAAGCTTAGAAATAATATTCCAACACCAACTCCAAACACCCAGCTCCACCACTTCAATCACACAAACCTAATAAATAAAACCTCAAATAAATTAATATTTTTTACATGTTACATACACCCACAAAAGCCCCACTATATTAGATTAATGTATTGCTTTAATATCCAAGAGATCAAACCATTAACCCCAACTTTAAAGCCAAACACACCCTTACCCATGATACAAAACTCCGTTGTTTCTATTACCCACCCAAAACAAAGTCACACTTACACATTGCACCCAATTCTCAAAACCTAAATAGGCACCTATAGATCTTCCAAATCCCCTTAATGCATTGGTTGTTAAACTCCTCAACATAAACTTAATAATTAACAGTAAAGACAAATTTTACCTTAACCAATGGGTGTCCCAAAATCACTAACGTACTACCTCCAATCCCTATTGCAGCCTCCCTTGAACCTCTTTTCTCTTTTTATTTTCTTTTTTCTTTTACCTTCTCAGACCCTAGCCGTCTATGGAGCAATTCACAGCCTCTGTTTTGTTTGTTTTCCAAGACTTATAGGTGGGCTTATTAACCTAATTTCTCAAAGTTACAAAATTACCCATCTAAGTAATAGGAAATATAATGCCATCTCATAACTAATTCTTTGATATTAATAAATGACCCATATAAATTAATTTAATTACTAATCTATCCAATAAAATAATCCTACACACAACTTGGGTTTTACAATAGCAAAAGAAAAAAATTCCCATATCTTGTTTCTTTTGATAACTCGGTATCCGGTCCAATGGACCAACTAATCTGGGAACCAATCCCACAATCCATTGGCGTTCCCCATACCTTATAATATAAGAATTCGATGTTTTGTTCGTGGAAAGAATTCTAATTTTTGTTCAAATTGATTTATTGCAGCTTTTGTGTAATAGAAGAAAAAAAGGGTAACAAGAAAAAGAAAAGAAAAGGAAATTTACAACCACAGTAGGCATCTTGCTCTGTTTTTACTAGAAAAAATTTATTGGCAGTAATTCATAATGAAGAATCAAAGACATACTTGGACAGCAATTAACAAAGCAACTTCGAACAAAATTTTACTACTTTGAGGGTCTTGATGAATCTACTTCACATGATATTATTCTACATAAGCTTTGTAGTCCACAATGTTTTTAACTTAGAAAAGCATCATTACATTGATTTAACCTCACAGGATTCCTTCTCTTGTGATATTTGAATAGTAGAAGACGGGATTGGTATTCTTGAAGGTGAAGATAAGAATGGTTCGGGGGAATTTGCAAAGATTCTAGATTTCCTTCAAGCATCTCAATCACCTTGTTAATTGCCGGTCTATCTGATGGATTAGCTTGTATGAAACATAAACCGACTAATATCATCTTTCGTGCAACTTTTTCATCCTCTTCAGATTCAATCCCATGAAGTCCTATATCTCCATCACATTGTAGCTTCTTGTGGATCGAATGTGGGAAATATAAGTCGCTAGTGTGCTCAGTTGATTTGCCAATGTTTTCCCTTCCATGAACCATCTCTAGGACTACCATTCCATAGCTATAGACGTCAGACTTGTGCGATACTCTTCCAAAAATTCTAGAGAAGACTTCAGGTGCTATATACCCAATAGTTCGTCGTGCATGCAACATGGATAAAATGCTCTCTTTGTTGGAACACAATTTAGCAAGCCCAAAATTAGAAATCTTTGGACAAAAATCTTCATCTAGAAGAATGTTGTGGGGTTTAATGTCAAAATGAAAAATGCGCGTTGTACAACCACAGTGCAAGTACTCCAATCCTCGAGCAATCCCTACAGCAATCTTGTGCATTATTTTCCATTCTAAGTCATCATTTGTCTCCTGAGATTTGTTGGGTGTAAGAATTTCTCAAGAGATCCATTTGGCATGTACTTGTAGATAAGAGCTCTTTTGCAACCCTCAAAACAATACCTACAAGGCTTACAATGTTGACATGGAAAATCCTACTAATGCTTGCAACCTCATTTATGAACTCTTCTCCATTACTGCCTTTTGTTCCATTTAGAAGCCTGACAGCTACCAGACGTCCATCAAGAAACTTGCCTTTGTACACATCACCATAGCCACCTTTCCCAAGTTTAACTTGGAAAGAATTTGTTACTTTCTTTATTCTTGAGTAACTATATCTTTGTGGCACAAGGGATCCATTAATTCTCAAGAAAGCTTCCACATTATCATCTGCCATTGTTGATTTTCTCCAAAAGAATATCGCTTTGTATGTAGAGGTTTTTTTTGTAAACCAAAAAATCAGAGATGGACAAGTGACTAAAATTGTTGCTCCAACAACGATTAAAATGACTACTGCAAGAATGAAAGAAGTCAAGTAGTGTTAAAATCTCTGACCAGCCAAAAACAAATTTGTGAAGTAATGTAAGAATTATGTTAACAAAAATCAAAACTAACTCAGTTGTTCACAGAAAATTATTGCGAACAAATATGAATCATAAACTATGTTCTAGTTATAATGAAATTGATCAAACCTTGAACAAAGAAAACAAAATGATTAAAGTTTTTATGTATTACTAAATTAAGGAAAGACAAAATAAAATTTTAGTAGGATACCTATGGCAACATTCAAGGTCAATTGTTTCTTTCCACTTGCAAAACATAACAACACCCCATTAACTGAGGCTATGTTTGGATACAAATTTAGAAAGGAAAAGAAAAAATGTGAGTGGAATGTACATGTATTTCATTTATATTTCATTTATATTTCACTACTTTTTCTCTTTTCCTTTGTAAATTTTTACGCAAATCAATAATAAAAACACCAGTCTAAAGAGACATAATTTTGAAGCAACAATGCCCACATTAAATGAATAATTGTAGCCCAGTTTCGGTAATAGAACATTTTCTAAGCTTGTTAGAAGGCTAAATGAAACACTCGCTACAAGAAAAGGGGCTTTATAACACGGAAGCATTTGCGATGGCATCACTTACCATCGCAAAAAGTGATTTTTGTGACGGCACCACTTGCCGTCACCAATAAAGGGGTTTTTAGTGACGACACCCATTCTTGTCACAAAAAAGCAACTTTTTTGCAACGGCAACAACTGCCGTTGCAAATAATGTGCATTTTTTGCGACGGTAACCTATGTTGTCACAAATAAAGCTGTGTTTTTGCGATGGCATGAACTGTAGTCGCAAATAAGAGAGTTTTTGCGACGGTAATAAGTGTCGTCACCAAAAAAAAAAAAACGAGACTGTTTTGATGAGACGGCATTAGAAGTATTAGCAACGGCATTTTGCCATCGCAAAAACTAAAATTTTTATAGTGTTTCACCCATTTTTTCATCTCTCTGTCTCTCTCTGTCACTCATCACTCTTCTCTCTGGCTCTCTATCTCTCTTGCTCATCTCTTCTTTTTTTTTATGTCTCTCTCTATATCTCTCTCATTCATCTCTCTCTCTCTCTCGCTGATCATCTCTTGTTTCTCTCTCTTTTTAGCTTTCATTGCGTAACAAAATGGACACGGAGGTTTTTGACAAAAAAATGAGTTTTTTTTGGCTACGGCAATCTTCTTCCATCGCAAATACAAGTTATCAGCAATGACAATACCCTTGTCGCAAATAAAAAAAATTACTAAACAAGCCATGGATTCATTGTTTAGGGCCAGTTTGGTAACCATTTAGTTTTTAGTTTTCAATTTATATTTACAAAAATTTACAAAACTGTAAAAAAAACTTGTTTGGTAATTTTTTTGGTTTATAAATGGTTGTCTCAATTTATAAATTTGAGAAAAAATTATAAACTCAAAAAATGAGTTTACGTTGGTTTTTAAACAGAAATTTAAAATTTTGACTGACAATTTTTTTTAATTAATTGTTTTTCAAATATTTTTTTTCAATTAATTTTTTTAATTATTTTTTAAATATTTTTTTTCAATTAATTTTTTTTCAAATAATTTTTTTTTCAATTAATTTTGTTGCAATTATAATGTATATGATTTCATTCTCATAAAGATTAAAAAAATAAATATAAATATTTTAGGCTTGGATAAACATGTTTTTTGGTTTATGTTTTTAAAATTTTTTAAACATTTTGTTCAAACCAAACGCGTTTGTAATTTATATTTTTCTAAAAATAAACAAAAACCAATTTATAAAAGTTTTGTAAACATAAACCAAAAACGTAAATGTTACCAAACGTTACCTTCAATTTTCATTTGACATGGTTATACTTGACGTCGCAAAAAAAAAAAAAAAAAAAAAAAAAAAAAAAAAAAACCCAAAATCTGATTCCTACTCGTTTTTCCCCCCTCAACCAAAAATCCCTAAATCTCAAATCCCTAATTTTTGAACCAAAAATCCCCATCTCTCTCTCTGTCTCTCTGTCTCTCTCTCTTGCGATTGTGAGCAGGGCAGACGATGGCGTCGAGCGACGGTGAGCAACGGTAGATGACGGCGTTGACCAATGGCAGCGACAACCTGAGATGGCATAGAGTAGCGGCAGACGACGGCATCAAGTGACGGCGAGCAGCGAGCAACGTGAGACTTATATTCATCATTAATCTGTTTCGTTAGTTATATCTGCTTCTTGTACATGTACAGGCGAGGTCGTTAGAATCCGATTTCTTTGTGAGTTCGATTCATCGTCTCTCTCTCTTTTTACACTCTCTTTCTCTACATGTATAAATCAATTGTATATAATTTTTGATTTGTCTGATTATTTTCTCCATAAATCGTTTTCTAATTTTTGATTATTAAATTTGACAATATTAAATTTTCAATAAATTTTAGAGGATTTGGATATAACACATGATTTGTAGCTAAAAGATGGAAAGAATATTACTTCAATCACCACTGGAGAGCAAGAATTCTTAGATAGATCCACGAAAATAGCATTAAATGAAGCAAATCCATTTCATACGAAAGCTCCACGAAAATAGTATTAAATTTTCATTGCATTATGCTTGAGTCTTGACTGTAAAGTGACTGATAGTTCTTTGATCCAGGAACCAGAATTGATGTGGCTTTTCAGTGGTGAGCAATTATTTCTTTCTTTCTTCTTGTTGCATTTTTTCCCCCATGAATCTCTTGACAATTTCTTCTTTCAAATTTATTTATTTTGGTCAATCCACAAGAAAATATAGAGACCACTTCAATAGATTTAGTCCATGTGTCACTCATTCACTATCTTGTTACATGCTTCTTGATGCATTTACATGAGCTTGGATTTCTTACAAGTTAGGAGAGAGCAGTACATAGTTTTCTCAAATGCCAAAAGCGTTTGATTTCTTGCTTCAAACTTTAGTATGATAAACCAGTATTATGTGCAAAACTACCAAATGTGTAGCCTAGAGCTAATTTAGTTCTCTTCTTAATCTTTATTGTAGGTGCTCTGATGCACATTCAGATACAATGCATATTCAGGCTTGATGTGTTTTCTCTGTTTCTCTCGTTGCCTTCTCTGTTAAATATTATAATTATTAAAAAGGTCATTAGGTTGTGCATTTTTCATTGATTTCAAGTAGGCTTTGCTTTAACAAAATTGTGTATTAATTCTTGGAATTTTAATGATAATCAGTTTGTTTTTCTTGCTTCTTAGCATCTGTTTTCCGTGTATCTAACTTTTTGTGCTGTTTGTAATTGAAGTTGCAAGATTTGAAGGCTAATCCTTATAAGAGTGCAAAGGGTGACAGTTCTTCATAAATCTAAAGGACCAGTAGCTACATTCATTGTGCAGAATGGCACCCTTAAAAGAGGAGATGTAGTTGTTTGTGGTGAAGCCTTTGGAAAGGTTTGCAAATAAGAGCTAGCTTTAGGAAACTTTTTTTAAGCTAAAAGTCATTGTTTAATGTACTAAAAAAAACGGTAGAGTTGGTTTCATTTTGGTGCCCATCTTTGAAAAACTTGACCTTTCATTTCCATTTTTAGGTTTGAGCTATATTTGATGATTAGGGAAATCGTGTTGATGAAGCTGGACCATCTATAACTGTACAGGTTCGTAGTTCGTTTAACTTTTTGCTAGTTTGTTGCTATTTGTGTGGTTAATTTATTTATTATAAGTATTACCTTTTCATGTTATATCTAATTACAGAGCAATAGCTTGGTTGAACATGGAATATTTGTGGCATTCTTTGTAGGATAAGTATTAAGAATTTGAGTTCCTAGCTTGATTTCCAAAAGTGGCTCTTGCAATTGTAAAAAGGCTATATTATTAAGGGAGGGTTGTATAACTTGACCACCTGATTTTGGTGATGAGTTTTCTTAATTTTCCTTACTTGAGAGTCATAATAATTCCTGCTTAATTAATATGTAAGCTACTTTGCTTTCTCTGTATGGGGCTACATGCTCAGCTCAACGGCATCCTGACTCTTGAAGTCATTGTTTTTTTATTATTTATAAGATATCATCAAGAGCATGATTTGAAAAGGTTCTAAACATGAAAATTTGAATTTGCCATCTTAGAATGCAATCAGTAAATCTAGTTCTAGCTATATTTGGTTGGCTATGTGAATTATGTTTCACAATTTTGCATCTACAAGACAATAATGCCTTTGAACCCTTTCAGAACCACATTTGTGCAATTTTTCCCTTTTATTCCTGTTAGGCTATTACACATCACAACTATGACCGAAGTATCTTGAGGGATAATCTTGACATGCTATAATCTAAAGTAATATATAGGTAAGAAGATTGGGTAACTAAGCAAACATGGTTATGAATTTAATTGCAATTTAATTGCAGTTAGAGTCGGATTTCACTCTAGACAAACTAGTTGAAGCTTAGAATTCGAGGTGTTGACGCCCCAAAATCACTAAACGGCATCGGAGTAGCACGAAACTTGGCACACATAACCGCCTAGGCACGAGAGACTTGTGAAAGAAGACGGGACTCAAATCGGGTTCTCGGTTTGGGAGTTAGAGCCAAATTTCACTCTAGACAAACTAGTTTTTTAAGAAACTTAGAATTCGAGGTGTCAATGCCTCAAAATCACGAAACGGCATCAGAGTAGCACGAAACTTGGCACACACGACCGCCTAGGCACGAGAGACTTGTGGGAGAAGACGGGACTCGAATCAGATTCCTGGTTTGGGAGTTAGAGCTAGATTTTACTCTAGACAAATTAGTTTTTTAAGAAACTTAGAATTCGAGGTGTTGACGCCCCAAAATCACCAAACAGTATCGGAGTAACACAAAACATGGCACACACGACCGCCTAGGCACAAGAGACTTGTAGGAGAAGACGGGACTCGAATCAAGTTCCCGGTTTGGGAGTTAGAGCCAGATTTCACGCTAGGCAAACTAGTTCCTTAAGAAACTTAGAATTCGAGATGTTGACGCCCCAAAATCACCAAATGACATCGGATTAGCACGAAACTTGGCACACACGACCACCTAGGCACGAGAGACTTGTGAAAGAGGATGAGACTCGAATTGCGTTCTCGGTTTGGGAGTTAGAGTTGGATTTCGGTCTAGGTAAAATTATTTACTTAGTTATCTTTATAATTGTATAGCAGTTAAATTTTTATATTTTTTTTTGTAATTAACATATTAATACATAATTATATTGTCACTAATTATTTTTATTTTTTGTTTTCAGATATTTACCAAGTAGGAGTTTACTTCTTGTGAAATGCATGCCTGTGAAAAATGCGTCTAACTTTTATTTTTGTTACCCACGGAGAATGATGAGGAAAACTTTTAATTTTGGTTTATGTTATTTTGAATTATGAACAACTTTATGTATTTAAACATTATATATGTATTATGGAACATTATGTAGTGAGATAATTTTGTTAATGTGTCGTTATGGACGCAAGAATATTTTTATTACGGAGAAATTATTATTTCTATACAGGAATTTTTATATTATTTTGCAATTATTGATTTTTTAATTATTTTTCATTTAATACAGGTAATTTTAATATTTCTAATAATTATATTGTAGTTTTTTTTTTATAATATTTTTAATAATTATATTGCATTTTTTTTTTTTTTGCAACGGCACCACACCGTCACCAAAAAAAAAAAAAAACAATTCGCGACAGCATTAGTTGCCGTCTCAAATAAGACTTTTAGCGACGGTAAAACAGTGCCGTTATAGCGACCCCGGTCTTTTCCTATTTGATTACTGTATCCGGACTTAGGTTCCATGGATCTTATCATTGTATAATTGTTGCTGTCGTCCTTTATTTTCTTATTTGAGTTATAGGATGTGTTGGGCAGGTTTGTTTCAGGTTGGTTGGGTTCGGAAACCAAGTGTTGCTGTCCAGTTTTTGGGTTGGTCGCTCGAGCGAGGGTTTGGTCGCTCGAGCGAGGGTTGAGTTTTGTCTCGTGGCTCGAGAGGGTTTCTTCGCCGAGCGAGCGATTGCGTCTAGTATAGACTCGAGAGATGTTTCTTCGCCGAGCGAGCGAGGTGTATGTTTCGAAGTTCTTCGCCGAGCGAAGATTCTGCCGCCGAGCGAGCATTTGTCGCCGAGCATGCTTCGGGTTGCAGACTGGCATTGCATTCTTGGCTCGAGCGAGCTTTTCTTCGCCGAGCGAGACTTTCTAGGTCTCGTCGCCGAGCGACCAGGTCTTCGCCCGAGCGAGCCTGCTTAGTTTATATAGACAAAGCAGGAATTTATCGATTTTCATCCTCTTTCTGATTCCAAACCCTAGTTCCGAGTTCTCTCTCTTCCAACTCACCTTTTCTCTTAGGTTTGATCTACTTAGAGTGTGTTTCTACCCTAGATCCTTTATTAAAAAGATAGTGTGGGTCGAGGGCTTCAGTTTAATCTGAACAATCTTGGAGTTTGAGCACTTTGAGTTTGGGTCATCATCTTCGTCTTCTCTTTTTGGGTTATTTCTTCGAGGTAGGGATTTCCTACTCCAATTTATGAGTTTTGTTCTAAGTTTTGGTATTTTGATATGTTGGGGGTATTTTGGTAATTTTGGGAAAAACCCTAAGTGTTTAAATAAATTGAATTGTATATTTAATTTAAGGAACATTGGGAAATTTGTTAAATTCATGAAATTGAGGAATTTATTGATTAAATGGGGTAGTTGGTTAATTTACATCACTCATCTATCGAATTATTGATTTATTTATTTCCAGTCTAGAGATAACTGTTTTGGGCTATCGGTGGAGGATAGTCATAATTGTTGTAGACATTGCATGTGGATTAGGGATAACTGAAACTAATCACATTGGCTAAATCATTAATTTTGACTGTTCAATTAATACAGACATTATGTGTATTGATTGTTTGTGTATATGTTATGTGCTTACATACATGTATTGGTTGAGCATTGCATATGCATATTGTGTGGGAGGAGATAGGGGATGTACTCCACGGTTTAGGGGAAGATAGGGGATGGACCTCTAAACCGGATTTTGTTTGGGAGGAGATAGGGGATGGACTCCATTAGCATCACTTTTATGTGTGCTTATTTATATTGAAGTGTTTTATTGTTTGGGAGGAGATAGGGAATAGACTCCATTAGCATCACTTTTATGTGTGCTTATTTATATAGAAGTGTTTTATTGATACAGCACTAAAATGTGTATCAAACTGGAGTATGAAGTGTTTTGATGTGAGCTTGAGTCTCATTTATTATGTTGAGATTGGAAGTAATGTACTGTGACATACAAATTCACTGTTATAGTTTGGCCAGGTTCTGAGCCATATTGGTAAAAAGGAAAAGTTGAGTAACTAATGGAAAGTGAAACTGAGAATTTGTATTATCCATCTATTGAATGCTATTGCTTTATTCAATGCTTATATTTGGTTTAGTATATTTCTACTGGGCTGTGGCTCACCCTATATGGGAACATCATTTTCAGGTCCAGGTGATTCACTACCTCCAAGGACTTAGCTTGGAAGGATTTGGACAATGAAGCCTTGTCTTTAGTTATTGTTTTTATTTGCATTACATGTAAACATTCAAGCCTAGGGCTTTATTTGTATTTGAGTTAGAACTCGTGTTTTTTGTGTCCAAGTGTTAGCTTGGCAGGATGTAAGCCCGTAGGGCATTTATTTTGGATGTTATATGTAATGTCTTTATTTAGGATACTCTGATGAATGAATTATGGTTTATTTTCTTAA
This sequence comes from Camellia lanceoleosa, assembly GCA_025200525.1. Lineage (NCBI taxonomy): Eukaryota > Viridiplantae > Streptophyta > Magnoliopsida > Ericales > Theaceae > Camellia > Camellia lanceoleosa. Next base: position 6,973,546 of record CM045772.1, read on the forward strand.
GTAATGCATCGTACGTATTATTGTGTATGTTATGGGTTATATTTTGAGGGCGTTACAACTTGGTATCAGAGCGTACCGGGTTTGAATACTTTGGGTACGTGAGAAGTGATTAGTATCACATTGGGTTCGTTTCGTTGGATAGAGACTTAGTGTACTGTTGTATGCTTATTTGATAACATGTTTATGTGATTATGTGGGTATGGAACGTAGTTTCTGGGATGTTGATTGGACCCTTGAGTTTTTAGTAGTCTTGTTGGAAAGGCACTTGATCACTGCTGCTTCCAACCAGAACTATAGTAACACTTTGGGACTATCATTATCCGGGAATGAAATTCGTAGGTGCTTATGTGATTATGTGCTTACGTGGAATGAATTATTGATGTCCAATGCACTAGGACGAGAGTGTTTAGCTTCGGCACATTTATTAATGTGCTAACGTCTTTGTTTCTTGTATTAGGATGTCAGGACGAGGACAAGGACGTGGTAGGCGTGGTAGGCCGGGTAGGCAGGAAGTGCCTGTGCCAGAGGAGATTCCAGTAGTACAGGAGATTCCGGCAGTACAGGAGGGTGTTGGTCAGGCCAATATGGCCGAGCCAGTAGGCCAACAGGCTATGGGCGCTTTAGCCCGAGAGATAGCAGGGGCATTCAGGGAATCAGTTGGCATTCTGAGGGCTGCGAACCCAGCCCAAGTTGTTGTTGCAGATGCTGGACCTTCTTTTCTGAAGAGGGAGTTTTTCCGGTCCAATCCGGACGAATTTTTAGGTGATCCTAAAGAGCCGCTTAAGGCAGATGAATGGCTCGAACAGACAACGAAGACATTTGAGATGCTTGGCATCGAAGATGAGGGGTTGAAAGTGACCTTGGCATCGCTCCACCAAGGGAGATGCGGTCGCTGGTGGAAGTTCACTAAGGGTCGATAGGAGCTACGTGGGAGGCTTTTGTGAATGCTTTCAGAGAGGTTTTAGCTCCAAAGAATCGTGAGAAGCTGAGAGACCAGTTTTGTCAGCTTAAGCAGTCGAGTTCTTCAGTGGCCGAGTTTGAGGCTGCATTCACTAGTTTGTCCAGGTTTGCACCTGAATTGGTGGCGTCTGAGGAACGCCATTGCATTGAGTTTGAGAAGAAGTTGAGGCGCGGCCTCAAGTTGAGAATTGTTGGGTCTATGATTCGGGATTTTGGGCGTCTGGTTGATGTTGCAGCCCATACTGAGATTATGATGCAGGAAGAGGAGGAATGGCAGAAAGGCTCCAAGAGGAGTCAGGATGGCCAGGGTGAGGGCAAGAGGCAGAGAGGTTTTACCTCGCCAGCCTCAGTAGCTTTTCTAGATCCACTTTTCCAAAGGCCGAGTGCAAGTTCTGAAAGGCACCAGGAGACATTACTGTTAAGTGTGGCCACCGGGCCACAAGTCTCCAAATTTGTCCTCGAGGGGAGGAGTAGAGAGCAAGATCTTCTTATTTCGATCTCAGAGCTGAGTCGTAGAGGCCACCAGCCACTTGTTTTCAGCGGTCAGCAGGCACATGAAGAGGTATTGCCTGCAGTTGGATGGCACACCTAGTGCATCAGGTTTGAGGCAGACTCAGGGTCAGCAGCCAGCTCAGTCGGGTCAGGTCTCAAGGGCCAATCAGGGGGCTTCATCATCCCACAGGCAAAGCATTTTATGCTCCTAGGGGTGAGCAGTTGATCGAGGTTGTCTGGGCGCTGTATGTCGTTATCGCTACAGACCTTGTACCGCTCCATTGGTTGTGAGAGGTACCTTCTTGTTTTGCAACCTTTCGTTGCTAATGTTTTGATTGATACTGGTGCATCTCATTCCTTTGTGTCTCCGATTTGCATCTGCTTTTGGAGTTGGAGTTAGCACGCTTAGCGCCTCCTATTTGTGTAGTGTCACCTCTGGGTGAATTGATCTTGAAACAAGGTGTTAGGGTTGTGATATAGAGGTCGATGATCATAGAATCCCATTTTCTTTTTGTAGTTATGCCTATAAAGGGCTTTGATGTTATTTTGGGTATGGACCGTTATCGCCATACCGGGCGATTATTGATTGCTACCGCCGAGGGTCACTTGTTGTACCGCTAGCGGTGAGTGTTTCCATTTTCGGGGACCGTTGGTAGTGTTTTGCCACCGGGTATGTTTCACGAGGGCGAAGTGAGCTTAGTGGTTCACTTGCTAATCTTTCGATTAGTGAGGTTGATGAGACTCATCGAGTTGCCAAGGGTGGTTTGTGAGTACTGGACGCCTTTCCCGAGGATCTTGTTGGTTTGCCACCGATCGAGATTGAGTTCTCTATTGACCTAGTGCCCCAAGACACCAATTTCTATGGCACCTTATCGCTTTTGCCCCACCGAAAGTTAGTTGAGTTAAAGATTCACCTCGTGAGTTGTTAGATAAGGGCTATATCCGCCCTAGTGTTTCGCCGTGGGGAGCGCCAGCCCTCTTTGTTAAAAAGAAAGGTGGTGCTTTGAGACTTTGTATAGATTACCTAAGTTGAATCGGTGATCTAATAATAAGTACCCTATGCCTCAGATAGATGATTTGTTTGATCACCAAGGGTTCCAGTTGTTTTTCTAAGATAGACTTGAGATCGTTATCATCACTGAGAGTCGTGAGGAGGATATTCAAGACGGCATTCCAGACGCAGTATGGCCACTATGAGTTTCGGTGATGCCATTTGGGCTCACCAATGCACCGGCAGTTGTTTATGGATTTGATGAACCGGATCTTCAGAGAATTCTTAGATCGCTTTTAGTCGCCTTTTGTGACGACATTTTGATTTATTCACCTTCGAGGAGGAGCACGAGGAACACTTGAGAGTGGTGCTTGAGTTACTTAGAGCCCATAAGCTCTATGCTAAGTTTGGGAAGTGTGAGTTCGCTAGAAGAGGTGAAATTCTTAGGCCATGTCGCTTCGAAAGGGGTGTCTGTTGATACATCCAAGACGGAGGCAGTGCAAGATTGGGCACAGCCTAAGAGTGTGTTTGAGATCCGCAGTTTTCTGGGGTTAGTTGGGTATTATTGCCGGTTTGTGAAAGATTTCTCCAGGTTAGCTTCGCCTTTGACTAGATTGACTCGAAAGGGAGTCAAGTTTGTATGGAGTGAGACTTGTGAAAAGTCGTTCTAGGAGTTGAAAGTTAGACTGACCACCGCTCCAGTCTTGATTATTCCGGAGAGAGGGTTGGGTTATTCAGTCTATTGTGACGCCTCACGAGAGGGTCTGGGTTGTGTATTAATGCAAGAAGGGAAAGTGGTTGCCTATGGTTCACGTCAGTTGAAAATTCATGAGAAAAATTACCCTACGCACGATCTAGAGTTAGCAGCTATGATATTTGCCTTGAAGATTTGGAGGCATTATCTTTATGGTGAGAAGTTCGAGGTATTCTCGGATCATAAGAGTCTGAAATATCTGTTTACACAAAAAGACTTGAATTTGAGGCAGAGGAGGTGGATGGAGTTTATTGAGGATTATGACTTCAAGTTACATTATCATCCGGAGAAGGCCAATGTTGTGGCCGATGCCCTTAGCAGGAAATCTGTTGGTGATGTTGCTAGTATAGCCATCTGAGAATGGGAGATGTTGGGTGCAATTGGGGAGTTCGGTTTGCTTCTGGGCGAATCAGTTGAGGCTGCGGCTTTGTTTTCTGTTATTGCACAGCCTACACTTGTGACTCGAGTGTTAGAGGCTCAGAGAGGTGACCTTGAGGTAGAATCCCTCCGTGAGAAGATTTCCGGTGGGAAGGTTGAGAAAGGTTTGACGGTGTATCCCGACCTGAGTGTGAGATACCGAGACCGTCTGTTTGTGCTGGAGTCTTGCCGAGAGGAGGTACTCCGAGAGTTTCATCATTCGCGCCTTGCGGTGCATCCAGGAGGTACTAAGATTTATCGGGATTTGGGTCGCCAGTTTTGGTGGCGGGGTATGAAGAGAGATGTGGCTGCTTTCGTGTCTAAGTGCCTTACTTGTCAGCAAGTGAAGGCCGAACATCAAAGGCCAGCGGGTTTGTTGCAACCCTTACCTATTGCCGAGTGGAAGTGGGAGCATGTCACTATGGACTTCGTTGTGGGTCTTCCAAGGACTCAGCGGGGTAGTGATGCTATTTGGGTGGTTGTAGACCGGTTGACTAAGTCAGCGCACTTCATTCCTATGCGCGTGAGAGATTCGATAGATCATCTTGCCGACTTGTACATTCGGGATATAGTGAGGTTGCACGGGGTCCTAGTGACGATTGTCTCAGATAGAGATCCTCATTTCACTGCCAGGTTGTGGCAGAGTTTGCAGAGTGCCTTAGGCACTAAGTTGACCTTTAGCACGGCTTATCATCCTCGGGATCGACGGGCAACCGAGCGCATTATTCAGATCCTTGAGGATATGCTTCGGGTTGTGTTCTTGATTTCTGGGTCGTGGGAGAGGCACTTGCCTTTGGTGGAGTTTGCCTACAACAACAGCTTCAGCCTAGTATTGGTATGGCACCGCTTGAGGCCTTGTATGGCCGAATCGTAGATCTCCGGTTTGTTGGGCCGAGGTGGGTGATGCACCTTTTGGGTCCTGAGTTGGTGAGGGAAACGACGGAGAAAGTTGAGCTTATCCGTAAGAGACTTGTTACGTTCTCGTAGTCGTTAGAAATCTTATGCCGATCAAGAGGAGACCTTTAGTGTTTGAGGTGGGTGATCACGTCTTTCTGAAGATATCACCTAGACGGGGATTGATGAGGTTTGGGAAGAGTGGGAAGTTGTCCCCTCGGTTCATCGGTCTTTTTGAGATCCTTGAGAGGATTGACGAGGCTGCTTATTGTTTAGCTTTGCCACCGCAGTTGTCCGGAGTACATGACGTGTTTCATGTGAGTATGCTTCGGAAGTATGAGCCGGATCCATCACATGTGTTGGATTGGACTGATTTAGTGGTTGACGAGGATGTCTCGTATGAGGAGAGACCAATTCGAGTTTTGGATAGACGGGATCAAGTTTTGCGAGGCAAGACCATCCCTTTGGTAAAGGTTTTGTGGAAACATCACGGGGTGGAGGAAGCCACTTGGGAACGTGAGTTGGAAGTCCGTGAGAAATATCCGGACATGTTTATTGATTTGTAATCTTGTATTTAGATTCTGTACTATTATTGGACTTAAGAGTTTTATATATGTCTTAAGTTGTAAAACATTGAGAATGTTTTGGTTTAATGATAGTTGTTTGAAATTTGCTTCATAATGGAAGTGGAATGTCACATTTATAGATTGAATGTGTTTTATATATATCATGGAATTGAATATGATATGGAAATGGGAATCATGTATATTGAAATTTTTAAAATTGGAAGGAAAATGCATAATACTGATACAGGTTGAAATATATACATATTGTGAAATGCCTCTTGATAAGAGATGAAATGACCAGTTTTGGGTCAAGTGGTTTATTATTGTATTGTCATATTGTCGAAATTGGAGAAAAACCTGTTTTTGAAAAACTTATGCTTAATTTCGGGGACGAAATTCTTTAAGGGGGGGAGGTTATAGCGACCCCGGTCTTTTCCTATTTGATTACTGTATCCGGACTTAGGTTCCATGGATCTTATCATTGTATAATTGTTGCTGTCATCCTTTATTTTCTTATTTGAGTTATATGATGTGTTGGGCAGGTTTGTTTCAGGTTGGTTGGGTTCGGAAACCAAGTGTTGCTGTCCAGTTTTTGGGTTGGTCGCTCGAGCGAGGGTTTGGTCGCTCGAGCGAGGGTTGAGTTTTGTCTCTGGTGGCTCGAGCGAGGGTTTCTTCGCTCGAGCGAGCGATTGCGTCTAGTATAGACCTGAGAGCAGTGTTTCTTCGCTCGAGCGAGCTTTTCTTCGCTCGAGCGAGAGAGGTGTATGTTTTCGAGTTTCGCCGCCGAGCGAGCATGTCGCCGAGCATGCTTCGTTGCGCACTGGCATTGCATTCTTGGCTCGAGCGAGCTTTTCTTCGCTCGAGCGAGACTTTCTTGTGTCTGGTCGCTCGAGCGACCATGTCTTCGTCTGAGCGAGCCTGTTTAGTTTATATAGACAGCAGCGGGAATTTAATCAGTTTTTCATCCTCTTTTTGATTCCAAACCCTAGTTCCAAGTTCTCTCTCTCCCAACTCACCTGAGAGCAGTGTTTCTTCGCTCGAGCGAGCTTTTCTTCGCTCGAGCGAGCGAGGTGTATGTTTTCGAGTTCTTCGCTCGAGCGAGCATTCTGTCGCTCGAGCATGCTTTTGGGTTGCAGACCTGAAGCATTGCATTCTTGGCTCGAGCGAGCTTTTCTTCGCTCGAGCGAGACTTTCTTGTGTCTGGTCGCTCAAGCGACCATGTCTTCGTCCGAGCGAGCCTGTTTAGTTTATATAGACAGCAGCGGGAATTTAATCAGTTTTTCATCCTCTTTTTGATTCCAAACCCTGGTTCCAAGTTCTCTCTCTCCCAACTCACCTTTTCTCTTAGGTTTGATCTACTTAGAGTGTGTTTCTACCCTAGATCCTTTATTAAAAAGATAGTGTGGGTCGAGGGCTTCAGTTTAATCTGAACAATCTTGGAGTTGGAGCACTTTGAGTTTGGGTCATCATCTTCGTCTTCTCTTTTTGGGTTATTTCTTCGAGGTAGGGATTTCCTACTCCAATTTATGAGTTTTGTTATAAGTTTTGGTATTTTGATATGTTGGGGGTATTTTGGTAATTTTGGGAAAAACCCTAAGTGTTTAAATAAATTGAATTGTATATTTAATTTAAGGAACATTGGGAAATTTGTTAAATTCATGAAATTGAGGAATTTATTGATTAAATGGGGTAGTTGGTTAATTTACATCACTCATCTATCGAATTATTGATTTATTTATTTCACTAGAGATAACTGTTTTGGGCTATCGGTGGAGGATAGTCATAATTGTTGTAGACATTGCATGTGGATTAGGGATAACTGAAACTAATCACATTGGCTAAATCATTAATTTTGACTGTTCAATTAATACAGACATTATGTGTATTGATTGTTTGTGTATATGTTATGTGCTTACATACATGTATTGGAGCATTGCATATGCATATTGTGTGGGAGGAGATAGGGGATGTACTCCACGGTTTAGGGGAAGATAGGGGATGGACCTCTAAACCGGATTTTGTTTGGGAGGAGATAGGGGATGGACTCCATTAGCATCACTTTTATGTGTGCTTATTTATATAGAAGTGTTTTATTGTTTGGGAGGAGATAGGGAATAGACTCCATTAGCATCACTTTTATGTGTGCTTATTTATATAGAAGTGTTTTATTGATACAGCACTAAAATGTGTTTCAAACTGGAAGTATGAAGTGTTTTGATGTGAGCTTGAGTCTCATTTATTATGTTGAGATTGGAAGTAATGTACTGTGACATACAAATTCACTGTTATAGTTTGGCCAGGTTCTGAGCCATATTGGTAAAAAGGAAAAGTTGAGTAACTGATGGAAAGTGAAACTGAGAATTTGTATTATCCATCTATTGAATGCTATTGCTTTATTCAATGCTTATATTTGGTTTAGTATATTTCTACTGGACTGTGGCTCACCCTATATGGGAACATCATTTTCAGGTCCAGGTGATTCACTACCTCCAAGGACTTAGCTTGGAAGGATTTGGACAATGAAGCCTTGTCTTTAGTTATTTGTTTTTATTTGCATTACATGTAAACATTCAAGCCTAGAGCTTTATTTGTATTTGAGTTAGAACTCATGTTTTTTGTGTCCAAGTGTTAGCTTGGCAGGATGTAAGCCCGTAGGGCATTTATTTTGGATGTTATATGTAATGTCTTTATTTAGGATACTCTGATGAATGAATTATGGTTTATTTTCTTAAGTAATGCATCGTACGTATTATTGTGTATGTTATGGGTTATATTTTGAGGGCGTTACAGCCGTCGCAAAAGTTCTCACTTTTTTACATATTATTAGCGACAGTAAAATGTTGTCGCAAAAAGTTTTTGCAACGCCCTCTGTTGTGACCCCCCCATTTGCCGTTGCTAAATTTTTTTTAAGACGGCAAAAGCCTGAATTTTTTGTAGTGACTACAAGTTTGATGTTTGTCACTTTTGTTTTTCTCTTTTTATTCTTCCATTTACATGAATCATTTTTCGTACTCTTTATCACTTTTAGGAGTAAAATGACATTTTAGTCCTTTAATAACACATTTTCCCCCAATCTAAAAAAAATAAATAATTAAAAGCACATTTTCTCCTCTATTATTTGTTTTTGGAATTTTTTTTTCGGAAAATGCTCCAGACCCCCACTGGGGGTGACCCCCAGGGCCCCCAGTGGGCTGTGATTGGTCTGTTTTTCTTTTATTTTTTTTGATCCAATGACCAACCCCTACGTGTGTGTGGGGGTGGTTGGAGACTGGGGGTCTCAATCAAAACTATTTTTTTTTCATTTCAATCATGGTGTCACAATTCTCTTTTCTAGCTTCTTTTGATTTTACCCATAACTTTTTCACATAAAATTTTCAATAGTAAGATTTCAACAACTGACACAAGATTAAAAACTCATAAGCAGAAGGTACTCTTATGTCAATAAACAAAACTTGTGAAAATTTTGGTAAAACCTATTTTTATACAAGTGCAATCCCAAAAAAAAAAAAAAAAAAAAAAATCGTATCTCATGTAGTAATGACTTCTGAAACCGTGAAAAAATTTAAAATCTCACTCCCTATAAAGTTTGCGTAAGCATTGCTTTTCAAATTTTAATATGTTTTCCTATTAAAACAAATCATTGGTAACCACATCTTAAAAAAACCTTACAAAAACAGGAATACTGTATATTTAGTTGGTATGAAATTATGTTAAACAATTTTTTATTTTATTTTATATGTACTCTTATAGTTTTTTTCAATTGCATCACTTTTAAAATTTTATGGGCGAAAGTACATAGGCTTATGAGAAGTGAAAATGAAGTCTCTTTGACAATTTAATGGGGGGACTAAGTATAGGTAGAAAAAGAGGAAATTCTATTTCCACACACTAAGTTTCCTTACTCTACACACTTACGAATTTTTTCAGAATCACAATTTTATACTTTAACAAAATTATCATCTCACCTACCACAATCTCACCAACCACTTTACCGCCGACCATCCCCTCTCATGCCCAAACCTTAACCATACACAGCATTTCCTTTCACTTTTCCCACTCCTTTCAGTCCCTAACCTTCCTATTTCTTCTTTTTTCTTTCTTTATATCGCTAGAGAAATCACGACTGTTCGGACAACTAGTGCTGAACAGATCGCCGCCGTTCGGATATCAATCGCCGAACCAATTGAGTATGTACAAATATCAACTATTGAATCTATAGGGTTTGTTCGAGCATCAACCATCGAATCTCTCTCTGCTACTTTTTCCTTCTTTGTTAATCGATCGATCGATCGATCGATCGTGGTGAAGAAGGGAGGTTGCATCTCGATGGATGAGGTAGAGGGGACTGGAGAGGGGGCAGAGAAGACTAAGGAAGGGATTCGAAGGTGGATTGCAGAGGTGATGGCGACCAGTGATGATCGCGATGGAGGTTATGGCGACCGGCAATGATCGCGATGGAAGTAACGGCAGTGTGAGGGGCTGTATGAAAATGAATGAAAGGCTGGGAAGTGGCGGTGGTTGATGTCGTTGCTGCCACCGTCATCAGTAACTGGTGTAGTTAGGGTTAAGGTTTTTGGAGTGAGAAAAGATGGAATGAGAGAATGTGTACAGAGAATGTGAGGGTATATTTGGAATGTAAAGTGTGTGAACTGAGATAAAGAAGTAAAAATCAAATTACTAAATGTGTAAATTAAGAAAAGATGTACCAAGAGATAATTTGGTATGTGGAAATAGAATTTTCCTGAAAAAAAAGGAAAAAAAAAATCTTCCACATATGAAAAGGTATAAGTGACACTTACACCCCTATAACCTTTCATTTACACCTCACCATAATCATTTATATGTTTGTAATTTTTTTCACCTTCTCTCATTTGTATGTAGTTTTCCTTTATTTAATTGACCCAATCGGTCTATATTAAATAATAGGGTAAATTACAAATTCACCTCTTAAGATTTGCTTAAAATACGAAATGTTCTTTGTGGTTTGAAAAATTACAATTAATTCCCTGTTAGAATTTTTTATTTAACAGAATTAATTGAAAAAGTAAAATTTCCAACTGTTCACCTATATAATAATAAAATTATCTGAATTATTAATTGAAATAAAATTTTAACATTATTAAAAACTGTTAAGTAACTTGATAATTTATTAATAAAAAGACCTATTTGTTATAAAATTAAAAATCTTAAGGGATATAATGTAATTTTTAAAATCACAAATGATAATTTATAATTTAAGTAAATCTTGTCTTTGTAATTTATCCTAAATATAATATTTGAAAAAAATATAAAAAAGAACAAATAATCCTATCCAACTTCCAAGCAGTTCTTTTTGTCAACGTCAAGTCTGGACCCATTAAAAGAAAGGCCCGTTTGGTAGAGCTGTGAGAAAGTGATTATAACTTATAGCCTAACAACTTATAGCCTATAGCTGTGAACATAAGTTAATTTTTGACTTATAAATTAAGCTTCTCCTCCCTCATTCAAAGAATAAGTTGATTTTTGACTTACAAAAAATTATAAACTGTATTGTTAAGCTGAACCAAACATATCAAAATAGCTTAAATTAAGCTAAAAGCTAAAATAAGCTGAAAATAAGCCCTATTAAACAAGGCCAAAGTCTGATTTCATGCCATTGGTCAAAGAAATCTATGGAGTCAATCGGTGTGTTTAGGTTTAATTTTTTTAATTTATTTTTTTAAAAAGTAATTTGTTTTTAGTGAGTATTTATAAAATTTTAAATAATTTTTTTACTTTTTCAAATGTATCTAAAAATTAAAATATTTTAAAAAATTAAAAAAAACATAAAATATAAAAAAATATATTGAATTTTCGTTTTTTTTATTTATATTTTTGGTATTTAGTGAATTTTTTAAAGTTTTTTTTTTTTTTTTTTTTTAACAAAAATTATGCTTTTTAAGTGTATTTAAGTTAGGCATGTCTACAAGTTAAATTTTTTTAAAAAAGTATTAAAAAAATCAATGGAAACAAAAAAATACGGAAAATAAAAAGTAAAATTTTTAAAAAAATAAATTTTGATAACCAAAACCAAGCAGAGAGAATCAATTTTTTTTTTTTCTTTTTTAAAATTTTTTTATGGGAAGAGTCAATCATTATATGGATATATTAGAAGATAGAGGGAATTACTTAAAAGTGTAATAAAAAAAAAATACAAATATGGGGTGTAAGTGAGACTTGTACCTTCACAGTTTTTCATTTATATCTCATTATAGAATTACTTGCACTCCTCGTGTATTTGTAATTTTTTTTTCTCTGCTCAATTGTTAAGTAATTCTCCCTACAAGATATCTCAAAGTAAAGATATTGTGCTTAAGGCTACAAACGAGTTGAGTTGAACCGAATTTTTTAGTGTTAAGACTTATTTATTACGAATTAATCAAGCTCAAGCTTGAGCCAAGTTCAAGTCAAGCTTAAATGTTAAATATTTTATAAACTTGAGCTCGGCTTGAGTTTGCTCAATTACATAAATAAGCCAAGTTCGAACTCGAGCTTAAAAAAAAAAAAAAAAAATTAACTTAAATTAATTTACTTATTAAGATAAAAATAAATAAAAAATTATGAGCAAAATATTCAAGAATACTTATATTAATAATAAATTTCATCAATTAAATATGTCAATTTACACAAACATCAAACACAAATAAAAAATTAAAATAAATTATTGAAAGATTATTTGATATGTTATTAAAAGTAAATATTAATTTCTTTTTTTTTTCTTTTTTTTTTTTTCATGTTCACAAGCCTTATCGAGTTGAGCTTGAGATTACTCAAACTCGCCCACGTGGTCAATATGGTGCCGTGTTATTTTGAGTTAGTATTATAATTATTTTAATATTAATTTTATTTATTTATTTATTATGTGTTATTTTGTTGTGAAATTTTATCCGGTGTCCAATTTGTATCAAATTAGTCCCTCTACTCTAAAAAAATTATGGTAAATTACAAACACACCCCCTGAGGTTTACTTAATTTACAAATTACCACATGTGGTTCTAGAAATTACATTATGCCCCCTAAGATTTCTAATTTCATAACAAATAGATCCTTTTATTAATTAATCATTAAGTTAAATAACAGTTTTTAATAATGTTAAAATTTTATTTCAATTAATAATTCAGATAATTTTATTATTGTATAGGTAAACAGTTAGAAATTTCACTTTTTCAATTAATTCTATTAAATGAAAAATTCTGACAAAGAGGTATTTGTAATTTTCTAAATTACAGGGGGTGTATTTATAATTTATCCTAAAATTTTAGAATATGTCATTTTAGGTTGGGTTTAATTTATATGGATTTGAAAAAAAGATTTGATGCAACACTTTTAATCCCTAGCATTGTTCTCATTGAAAAGACCAAAATATCCGAATCATTGCAAAATTCAAATAGAATATTTGAAAGCCCCGGTGACTTTATTTTTAGAAGGGTAAATTACAAACACACCATGAGGTTTACTTAAATTATAAATTACTCATAGTTCCAGAAATTATAATACGCTCCTTAAGGTTTTTAATTTTATAACAAATAGGTCCTTTTATTAATAAATCATCAAATTAATTAACAGTTTTTAATAATGTTAAAATTTTATTTTAATTAATAATTGAGATAATTTTATTATTGTATAGGTGAACAGTTAGAAATTTACTTTTTCAATTAATTCTGTTAAATAAAAAATTCTAACAGCGAGTACTTTGTAATTTTCCAAATCACTAAAGGCAATTTATATTTTAAGCATACCTCATGGGGTGTATTTGTAATTTACCCTTATTAGAAAGATCCATTGTAATTCATGGAAGTCAAAATAAATAAATAAATAAATAATAAACCAAATATTTTGAGAAGAAAAAAAAAAATCAAGTCATTTTTTCGATTAAGTTTTTCTTAAATTCAAATTTGAACATGACCGTCAAGTTCATGCTCTTGAGCTCATTATAGGTCTCCTTTCAATAATTTAAACCAATTACTTCGTAGATTTCCTATGTATATTATCCATAAAAATAATCCGATAATTGTATTTTTTTCATTTTATCGCGTTTATCATACAAAATTCTGTTTTTTTTAAAAAATATACATGTCATTTATTTTTTTAAGCAAACGTGATAAAATAAAAGTGTTACAATTATCAAGTTGACATAATGTTTTTCCTAAATAATAAACATGTATGAACTTATAAAATGAATTATTCATGGGATCCGTGGTGAGCCTAACAAACCAAAACATGAATTTAACCCAATTCTTTTATTTATTTATTTTTTGGTCTCTTAATATAGAAACATAACTGCCTCATTTGGGGACTAAGTACTTTAGTCAAAAAGTCAAAATAATTCATCATATCACTCTCTTTATTTTTTTTCCACATCTTTTCATAAAAAATTAAAAAAATACTAAAATAATTTATCCTCAAACGACAAATTAAATAAACTGTAGTATACTTTTTTCTATAACTTCTTGTACTAGACCAACTCGTAAAATCATTAAAATGCAAATTGGGATTAAAAAAATGTGGTCAATATTCCAAAAATGATATATATATATATATATATTAGAGGCTTTTTTTGGGAAGAACATAAAAAGTCAAAAAGCTAGCTTCTAATCTATTTTTGGTCACATCATTCTCTCTACTTTTTTTTTAACACATTTTTTCAAAAAAAAAAAGTTAAAAAAAATCAATTTTTAACTAACTTCTCAAAACAACCCAAAGTTTTAAATATCAGTCGATACCTATTAGTATTTTTAACTTATGATATTGTCATACCAATTAATAATGTCTGATACAAATTAAAATTTAACTGTATCACTAATATCGATATATTCTAATATAATTATTTAAAATTATTATATATGTATATATATATGAGACAAACCCTAAGGGATTGGCCTAAATAGTCCAACTTAGGGTTTAGGGGTGTGCACTCTTTAGATCTTAGGTTCAACTCCCATTAGGAGCAATTCACTACTTGGTGCCACACCTGTGAGTTTTGCTCGAGATTTGCTCGATTCACTTAAAAGGGCACTTTGTATGGATCCTAAGATTAGTCGAGACCCAGATATTCAGTCATAAATATATATATATATATATATATATGAGACAAACAATAGAATTTTTATGTAAATGTGAACAAGAGAACATTTGGAGACCAAAGAGGGGGTATGTGTGAAAAAAAGAGAGTAATGATTGAGACCCACCCCACAAGACTCCTATAAATATGGACCACACATGATGTGGACCCCACACAGATATGAGTGCGCTCCACACATACATGGAGAGTCAAAATCGCTTTGGGGGTGTGGGAGTTATCCCCAAAGGATGTGATGACCGGTGCGTATTTTGCCTTGTTTTCTTGGGTTATGTTGGATTTACCTTCATTTAAATGTCGGATTTCAAAATGTGGTCCAGTCAACAGTTGAGTTCGTTGTTTTTGAAAACTTTTCTTTAAAATTTTTTTTGTCATTGTTTGTTTCGAATTCCGAGTTTTCACTTGTTGCGGAGGGTGCGAGGTCGACTCCGGAGTGTCGGGAGAGAAGCTGAGGATTTTTCGGGCTGGAGGGCCAGAGCCGCACATGCGGGGCCTTGGGTCGCATGTGCGGGAGAGGGGCTGCACGTGCGGGAAGCAAGGGAAGACTGTGTGCACACTACAATATATACAGGTGCGGAGAGGAGGTGCGGGGGAGGACCGCACGTGCGGGGGTGAGAGCCGCACGTGTGGGAGGATGCTCCGCAAGTGCGAGAGAAGGCGCCGCACGTACGGCCAGGCGCGTGAACTGTTTCATTTTTCGTGCATTTTAACTATGTTTAGATATTTTGCCCTTTTTCATTTCATTTTATGAATGTCTCTCTCTCTATACAATCTTTCTCTCTTTTTCTCTCATCTCTCTCTAACCAAACCTTCAAAACTCTACATTTTTTTTTGATCCCAAGAATCCATTGGGATTTTGGTACTAGTTGCTTATATCAAAATGATGAGCATATCGAGGGCTTCGTCTCGATCGGTGGAGATTGAATTCCGGTGAAGTTGATTTTTGGGGCTTTTCTCATATTCTCTCTTGAGGTAGGGATTTCTTTGATCTTTTTCAATACCTCACTTATAGATAGACATGTGGTATATTCTATTGCATAAAAACCATGTTGTTATGGATCTTTTTGGAAAATCATATAGGGGGATCTAAGTGTTGATTTGTAAGGTTAAGATTTGGGAAATAGATGGTTGTTGGGTTAATTTGGGGGAAATTGGTTTAACCTGTTATGGGTAGAGAGAAGTAAAGCCCTAATTTTTTTTGTAGTAATGCTTAATAGGTGAGAATGGTTGAAATGGTGAGATAATCATGTTATGAATTAAAGAATTTGATTAATGTCTTGGTAACTTATTTGTGATTAAATCGGGTCTTATGATTTTAACATTTACTTTGTATTGGGTTGATTATAGTTAAATATAACGAATTGATAATTTGTTAATTGTTAAAAAGGGGATTTAGCCATGAGATTAGGAATTTTGGGTAATACCCTTGTTGAGTTGAAATTGAGCGGATTAGGACCTTGTTATCCGTGGGTTGAGTTTTTGGTCAAATGAAGGAAATAAGTCTCATTTATTATATATATATGTATATATATAATTGGTGTGTTGTGAATTGGAAGAATTGGAAATTGAGTTTGGAAATTGACTGTTTTACAAATTAAGAAAGAACCTTGGTAAAAGTTGAAAACCTTGGAACATTATTATGTCGGTGGACTTAATGCTTCATAAGAATCGGATGATTGTATTTCGTGCATTTAATACATATTGTTTAAAGGTTTTGTCCTTGGTCATTGGTGGAGGATGACATTGTGAATGTTGAAACGGTTATGTGTTTGTAGTACACTTGAGTTATCTGTGAATGTTGTATAAAGTGATGGTTGAAAAATGTGTAATGCGCTGAGCATGAGAGGTACCATTACCTTCCAGCTAGCGCCTGGAGAATTGGCAGAGGTACCATTACCTTCCAGCCAATGTTTGGTAAATTGGCATTTCATTGTGGCAAGATGTATCATTGGCTAACCATGCTTGAGGCAGGTATAGCGGAATTAATTTATTATTATTGCTTCGGTATATTTGAGTATGTTATGTGTTATGATGGTCGTGGTTTTTGGAAGGCCAAATTGCCTAAATTGTAGAAGTAGATAGTTGTTGGATGCTTGTTGTGTTTCCTTTCGTACTAAAGGTATATTTGCATGGGCATGAATGGGTGTGAAGTAGACGTGAGTAATGTGTTGAGATTGTAAGTAATGTAAAAGATATTGGATATTCACGAACATGTTTTTGAAAAGTCAAATCAGGTGCAAGTCTAAAAGTGTGAGAAAGTGTAAAAGGTTTTTGGTGAAATTCTTACTTTCAGAAATTTGTTACTGTCATATAAATCTTGGTGAAAAGGTAATAAGAAGAAGGAAGGGTGAATTGCTTACGTTATGGAATGAAATGTATGATTTTGATAAAAAGTACTTATATGCGTATGTTTCTGTATAAACTATCACATTATTTATACAGTATGAGACTAAGCATTCATGATCATAGCTATCTATATGTTGTTATTGTTGAGGATCATGTTAAGATCCCTACTGGACTATATATTCATCCCACGTTGCTAATCTTTTTCAGGAGAACATGGAGAAGTGTTTTGAGGTTAGGGATCTTCCTTATCTGTTGGCCACGGGGCCTTTTATTTGCGGGCGGAATGCCATTTGTGTAAAAGGGTTGAGCCCTTTATCTATTTTTTTTTAGATGTAAGCCTTTGGGCAATTTATTTGGATATATTCTTACTGCATTCATTTTATATTCAAATGAGAGAATTATTATTTATGTATTATTTGTAAATATAACGAGCTTCTGTATGCTATCTCTGAAATTGAATTTATAATAATGGTTTTGGTAATGGAATATGAGTAATAAAAAAGTGGGGCGCGACAAAGGGAGTCCTAAACATTTTCCAAAAAAAAAAATAATGAGATGAAGAGTGTGATGATTAGTAAGTGGAAAGATGCTGGTGACCGAAAACGTGTGGAATGATTTGAGAGCGATCAATGAATCTATGAGTTTCATATTGACTTCATCAAGGGTTTGTTTTTACTGTTACATTCACAAAAGAGAGAGGTGTTCTTCCATGGACTCCGAGAAACTTTGGCCTAAAGTTTTGGTAGATTTCGGAGTGACTTATCATCGTGGATTCGACATCAGTGTTGTGGATTCAACGTTAGGCAAGATAATTCTGAGGTGAAGATGGTGGTGGAAGAGACACATCAGGATCAGTTCAATTTAGGAGTGGATTCGCTAAGTAATTAAAGGTACAGATGTGTAATTCCTTTTTGTCTTTTTAGTAGATTGTTATGACTTTGGCCCGTGGTTTTTTATCATAATTGGATGCACTTCAATTATGATTTTTTCCACATTAAATCGTTGAGTCGAATTGTTATTGATTATTTGATTGGGATTGATATTTACTATTTAAAATTAAAACATAATCATGAATCAATATCTTGAGAATTTTAAAGTTTTTCAATATGAAACAATAGTTTAAGAACACCAAATAACCTCTTATAATTGTGACCCAGTAAGTTTGGAAGTCATAATTACCATTCAAATTTGTGATTAGAATTTGGAGTGTGGTAAATATTGAATAAATGTGTTAAGAAAATTCATATATAAAATAAATTTAGATCACATAAATTTTTAAATCTGTAGTATAACTTGTTTCCTCATGCTATTAGTTGAAGAAGTCTATGGAAACCACCATCGAATTGAAATTTCCAACTAATTACAAAATATCCCAAACAAAAGAGATATTCCTTCATATGTTGCATCACATGACATTGTTGGGTCTACCTCCTTATTGGAGTGTGGGACCCAATTGGTTTTGGAAAAAGAGTTTAATTTGACTTGGTTTAGGTATAATATATTTTTATATATTATATTTGTGGAGGCCCAATCCAACTTGGATACAATTAGGGTTTGATTACAAAACCCTAGATTCACAATATATATATATATTGTTTGGTTCTTCAAAAAGGGTGTGGCGGCTACAACATATTTAATTAATTTGGTGAGCTTGGTTTTAGTAGATAGAGCAGCAGGTTTTGATCAAAATTTTGTGAGTTCTTTGTGAGTAATTTTGATGCTGTTACAGTCTCTGTTTTGAAGATAGTTTGGTTCGTTATTTTGGGTCTTCTACAACTTTGGTTTTGAAGATTTTGGTTCATCTATTTGGTGAGGTTTTTCCTCTTGTTTATTTGTGATTATTTGGAATTCACCTAAGGGTGGTTTTGCGAGACCATTAGTGTCTCGTTTGTAATCGTTTGAAACTTATTGAGGTTGATAGTGGAATCGGATTTCGATCCCGTGGACGTACCTCACATTGAGGGAACCACGTAAAAATTCTTGTGTTGCCTTTGATTTAATTTTTCCGCATTAGTTTTTATTCCCATTAATTGATTTACTTGTGGGGAATCACATCGATTTTCCCTAACAACTGGTATCAGAGCTTACGGTTTATTTGGGTCTATTTATTTGTATAAATCAATGGAGGGGAATGTGGGTCGCATATCTAGCTTCAATGGAAGTAATTAGGTAACTTGGAAAACTAAAACGGAGGACCTATTATTTTGTAAAGACTTGTATGGACCCATTGAGGGTGATAGTGGCAAACCTGCTGATATGAAAGATGATGAGTGGAAGAGGCTTAATCGAAAAGCCGTTGGTGTCATCCGTCAATGGATTGATGACAGTGTGTTTCATCATGTTGCTACTGAAACTTTAGCACATGATTTATGGAAAAAATTAGAGAGTCTTTATGATAAAAAATCAGCCACAAATAAAGCTTTTTTGTTTCGTAAGTTGGTTAATTTAAAATATAAAGAGAGCAGCCCTATTCCGGAACATCTGAATGAAATAAAGAGTATTATTAACCAACTTGCTTCTATGAAAATTGTTTTTGATGATGAGTTGCAGGCTTTGATGCTACTTAGTTCCTTACCCGAAAGTTGGGAGACTTTGGTTGTGACAGTTAGTAATTCGGCGCCCGATGGAGTTGTCACTATGGGCCAAGTCACTAGTAGCTTGTTGAATGAAAAAACTAGAAGAAAATCAGCAGGTTCCTCTCATTCAGAAGCATTTGTTGTGAGAGGCCGAAGCAAAACAAGGAGGAGGAGTAAGACTCTTCATGGTCGTGATCAAAGCCGTGACAAATCAAATGATGGTTCTTTTTCAAAGAAAGACATTGAGTGCTATTATTGCCATGAGAAAGGTCACATGAAGCGGGAATGCCGAAAGCTCAAGAACAAGGAGAAAAGGCGTGACAAAAGTGTGGATAAGAAACAAGAAGACACAACGGCAGTTACTATCGATGATCTCATGGTCGTTTGTGAAGATGATTGTATCAATTTTGTGGGCCAAGAGAGTCATTGGGTGATTGATTCTGGTGCTTCTTTTCATGTGACTTCTCGAGTTGATTTTTCACTACCTACACTGCAGGAGATTATGGTTCTGTTCGAATGGGTAATGAAGGTTTGTCCAAGATTATCGACATAGGTGATGTTTGCTTGGAAACAAATTTGGGCTGCAAGTTGTTGCTTAAAGATGTGAGGCATGTTCCCGATATTCGCCTCAATTTGATCTCAATTGGGAAGCTAGATGATGAAGGCTTCAACAACAAATTTGGTGATGGAATATGGAAGCTCACAAAGGGTTCTTTGGTGGTGGCTAAGTGCAAGAAAACTCATACACTTTATTCGATGCGAGGAAAAATTTGTAAAGGTGTTGTCAGTACACTTGAAGATGATACTTCTACCAAATTGTGGCACAAGCGGCTTGGCCACATGAGTGAAAAGGGGCTATAAGTTTTGTTCAAGAAAAAGCTTATACCCGGTTTGAAAGGTACACATCTTAAAACTTGTGTTCATTGTTTGGCAGGTAAACAACATAGAGTTTCTTTTCATAAAAATGTTGCTTCTAGAAAAGAAAATGTATTGGAATTGATTCATTCGGATGTTTGTGGTCCTTTAAAAGTTAGAACACATAGTGGTGCACTTTATTTTGTTACTTTCATTGATGATTATTAAAGGAAAGTTTGGGCTTTTCTACTAAAAACTAAAGATCAAGTTCTAGAAGTATTTAAGCATTTTCAGGCCATGGTTGAAAGAGAAACAGGGCAGAAATTGAAGTGCATCCAATGCATAATGGTGGTGAATACATTGGGCCATTTGATGAGTATTGTCGCAGCCAAGGTATTCGGCACCAAAAGACAGTTAAGAAGACTCCTCAACAAAATGGCGTTGCCGAGATGATGAACCGCACCATTGTGGAAAGAACAAGGTGTTTGCTTTCACAAGCTAAATTGCCAAGATCTTTTTGGGGTGAGGCAATGAGTACAGCGGTTGACGTGATCAATTTATCTCCTTGCTATCCTTTGAATGGTGATGTTCCTGAAAGAGTTTGGACTGGAAAAGATGTGTCTTATGAGCACTTGAGAGTGTTTGGTTATCGAGCTTTTGTTCACATTCCAAAGGATGAGAGGTTCAAGCTTGATACTAAGTCAAGACAATGTATTTTTCTTGGCTATAGGCGTGATGAATTCGGGTATAGATTATGGGATCCGGTCGACAAGAAAGTCATTCGAAGCCGTGATGTTGTGTTTCTTGAAGACCAAACAATTGAAGACTTTGGCAAAGGTGATCAACCGGAGCCAAAAACTAGTGATCTCATTGACATGGATCCATCTCCTTCATCTTCAGTTGATGATGAAAATGGGGGAGATGTGCAGCCACCTATTGAAAAAGTGGAGGATGATGCTAATCCTAATGAAGTTGAGCTAAAAATTGAGGAAGAGCATCCAACTCAAGAACCGCCACCAAGGGACCGACAACCTTCAAGAAAGTATCCTCCCAATGAATTTGTGTTGATTTCCGATCAAGGGGAGCCGGAGAGCTACCAAGAAGCAATTGAGCATGCAAAGAAAGATGATTGGAAAAAGGCCATGGAAGAGGAGATAAATTCCTTGCTTGAAAACCAGACTTATGATTTAGTGAAGTTACCTAAAGGGAGGAAAATTCTGAAAAATAAGTGGGTTTTCAAATTGAAGAATGATAGGAAAAATCTGAGGTACAAAGCACGTCTTGTTGTGAAAGGATTTGGGAAAAAGAAAGGTATTGACTTTGACGAGATTTTCTCACCGGTTGTAAAGATGTCTTCTATTCAGGTTGTACTTGGCATGGCTGCAAGTATGAACCTTGAAGCTGAGCAACTTGATGTGAAGACCGCATTTCTTCATGGTGATCTTGAAGAAGAAATTTACATGGAGCAACCAGAAGGTTTTGTGGAAAAAGGGAAAGAGAAATTTGTTTACAAATTGAAGAAAAGTTTGTATGGTCTCAAGCAAGCTCTGCGGCAATGGTACAAAAAATTTGACTCTTTCATGATGAATAATGGTTTTTCTAAAATCACTTCGGACCATTGTGTGTTTGTGAAAAATTTTCCGGATGGCAAATTTATTATTCTTTTGCTTTATGTTGATGACATGTTAATTGTGGGTCAAGATTCTACCATGATTAACAGGTTGAAATTGGAGTTGAGTAAATCTTTTGTTATGAAAGACTTCGGACCGGCAAAGCAAATACTTGGTATGAAAATTGTTCGTGATCGCAAAAAGGGGCTGATTTGGTTGTCTCAAGAGAGCTATATTGAGAAAGTTCTTGAGAGATTCAACATGGATAAAGCAAAGCCGGTTGGTTGTTCACTTGCGGGTCACTTCAAACTTAGTTCGAATCAATGTCCTACAAGTGAGAAAGACAAAGAAGAGATGTTGAAAGTTCCTTATGCTTCAGCAGTTGGTTCTTTGATGTACGCCATGGTTTTTACAAGGCCGGATATTGCTCACGCTGTTGGTGTGGTGAGTCGGTTTTTCTCTAATCCGGGTAAAGAACATTGGGCAGCAGTAAAATGGATTCTAAGATATCTTCGAGGGACTTCGAAGGTGTGTTTGTGTTTTGGGGATGGTAATCCGATGCTTGATGGGTTCACAGATTCTGACATGGCTGACGATGTTGATTCTAGGAAATTTACTTCGGGGTATTTGATGACATTTGCAGAGGGAGCTGTGGCATGGCAATCTAAATTACAAAAATGTGTTGCTCTCTCAATTACCGAAGCTGAATTTATTGCCATTACGGAAGCTTGCAAAGAAGAGTTATGGTTGAAGAAATTTTTGCAAGAGTTGGGTTTAAAGCAAGAAAAGTATGTGCTTTATTGTGATAGTCAAAGTGCTATTCACTTGAGTAAAAATTCTACTTTTCATTCGAGATCGAAACACATTGATGTGAGATACCATTGGATTCGTGATGTGTTAGACTCGAAATTGTTACAACTTGAAAAGGTTCACACAGATGATAATATCTGGGATATGTTGACAAAGACTTTGTCAAGGGACAAACATTTAAAGTGTCGAACTTTGGCGGGTATGGTTGATGTCTCCACCTAAGTCGGTAGGGGGAGAATTGTTGGGTATACCTCTTTATTGGAGTGTGGGACCCAATTGATTTTGGAAAAAGAGTTTAATTTGACTTGGTTTAGGTATAATATATTTTTATATATTATATTTGTGGAGGCCTAATCCAACTTGGATACAATTAGAGTTTGATTACAAAACCCTAGATTCACAATATATATATATATATATATATATTGTTTGGTTCTTCAAAAAGGGTGTGGCGGCTACAACATATTTAATTAATTTGGTGAGCTTGGTTTTAGTAGATAGAGCAGCAGGTTTTGATCAAAATTTTGTGGGTTCTTTGTGAGTAATTTTGATGCTGTTACAGTATCTGTTTTGAAGATAGTTTGGTTCGTTATTTTGGGTCTTCTACAACTTTGGTTTTGAAGATTTTGGTTCATCTATTTGGTGAGGTTTTTCCTCTTGTTTATTTGTGATTATTTGGAATTCACCTAAGGGTGGTTTTGCGAGACCATTAGTGTCTCGTTTGTAATCGTTTGAAACTTATTGAGGTTGATAGTGGAATCGAATTTCGATCCTGTGGACGTACCCTCACATTGAGGGAACCACGTAAAAATTTTTGTGTTGCCTTTGATTTAATTTTTCCGCATTAATTTTTATTCCCATTGATTGATTTACTTGTGGGGAATCACATCGATTTCCCTATCAACATAACATATTACTCTACACTAACAAAATTTTATACGTGCATTTGTTTGTAGGATAAGAGTAAGATAAGACTATCATAAATTAGCTTGATTTCGAACTAAAAGCCTTCACAGGTTTGTTTGATAAAACATAGATTACATTTTTTCTATTTTTGTATAATTTGATCTTTATTATCTTTATTTGAATATTAAGTTAAGTTTTAATTTGATTATTCCATTCAAATTATTGTCCATATTTTTTTCTATCTCATGTGATTGATATGTGGTAGAAAAGCGTGAGGTCCAATTTCTAAATTAAAATTTAACTTAAAGTTAAAAATTAATATTGTTAAAATTAAAGGGTAAATCACACTTTGTTCTTTTATATTTGTCTATTTTCTCACTTTGACCCTTGAAATTTTGTTTTTTCATTTTGACCCTTCGTATTTCAAATTTTTCTCAATTTACTTCAAAAGCTAATTTATTTTCAAAATTATACAAAAATAACACATTGACAGTCATGTGTCATAAAACTATTTTATTACACAAACAAGCATAAACTTCAATATAATAATATATTTTTTAGACATGTGACAGCTAACATGTCATTTTTTGTCCAACTTTAAGTAGAAGTTAGTTTTAAGAGTAAACTAAAAAAAATTAAAATAAAATAGGGAACAAAAAGATTTAAGGAGTAAATGGCCAAATGTATATATAAAAAAATAGAGTATAATTTACTTAAATTAAAATAATAAAAACTAAAATAAAATTCTAATCAAGTTAGAAATGAGACAAAGAAAAAAGTCATGAATGTCTTAAAGATATTTTTTCATTCCACACACAGAGTAGCCGCCGGTGGAGTAATTATGAAAAATGAATGGATCAACGAAACTTCAGAGCAGAACAAAGTTGGCTACTATGGAGACCAAGGACTGTTGTTTGATCTGCTATTTGAATTGTCTTATATTTGTGTAAAAGAGAATGTGATCAACTAAAGCTATCCGTAGGATATTTCAAGTACTATTTGGACAATAATTTTATTGGGTTTTGGAACATTATAGAATGAAAAAAAAAAAAATCTAGGAATACAAAGTGGTCATAGAATCAGACATAGTGTACATTAATTAATATATTTTGTATTTCATTCTGTGTTTGTCCTTTCTCGTAAGAATTGGATCGAGTACTAGAATTGACTTTTCTTTATTTAAAATATTATTCAAGTTTCTATATTTTTTCCTTCTATGAACCCTTCTTATTTTTTTTAGTCAATAAGATTTGAGCATTAATGTTCAATTCACAATAGCTTCCATATTATCACTATTTAGATTATTAATTTTTGGGTGAAAAATTAAAAAGAGAAATAAAAAAAGCGAATGAAATATAATTGTATTTCATTCATAATCCACCAACTTTTTCTTTTTTTCATTTTTAAACTAGTACCAAAATTCATATTCTAGTCAGCCTAGAATATGCAAAAGTTGGGGAAAGAAAAGGAGATACACACCTTGGAAAAAGCAAATTGCTTGATTTGTAGTGTCAGTTCCACATTCCCCTCCAGAGGAATGGCACGCGACGCAGTGTTGGAAAACCGGAACCTTGATTCTGCTCTTACAATTTGGCGGAATTATCCACTCATATGACTCGTTTACGAAGAAATTAATATTACTACTCTGGCCACCCGCTCCCACCGGCATTGAAAATGACTCCGTTCTTCTACTGGATGATCAGGAGGTCCGAAAATAAGGGGGCAATCATAGTCCAAAGTGAGATTTACAACATATGGATATGAACCGTAATCGAAAAGATTCCAATTCAAAGTGGTATTAATGAATTTCTCAGGGCAAATAGTATCCCACAGATCGGCTCGTGCAATGGTCATGCTATAAGCAGATTAACTGATATGAAGAACACGAAATTCCTGTTTCTCGATAACTATGGTTGTGTTTTCATTGCCTTTGCACGTGAGATTAAAACCTTGAACGCCGCAGAACGGAGGTCGATCTTCTCCCCAGAAGGGATGTCCAATTCCTTTTATTTGCTCTCTGCAGTCGTATTTTCTTTCCTCGCAAGTCGTGTAATTTTCATTCTCGGCACCATGTGATGTTGGACTACTAACGCTGCGTTTAGTTGGGGGATTTGGGGAGGAATTTAGAAAGGAAAAAGGAAAATGTGTGTGAAACTAAGTGAAACATAGGTATGTTTTATTCACATTTCACCTACCTTTTCTATTTCTCTTTTTAAATCCCTCCTTAAATCTCCCAACCAAACACACCATAAGGAGGAACAAGAAGATGGTGATGATGAAATTAACACGAAGAGGCGGCATGCTGAGAAGAGGCATGTTGTTGTGGGTTGATACAGATCAGGTCTCATTTGCAATTATATAATGATATTATAATTTTGTAAGAAAGCAGAGCAATTGTTTTCAAGAAGAAAAGCATATGACCTTCTGCGAATTTTCCAAGGGAGGGAGAGAGATATTCAACAACTACTGCTCTTGGCTTTGATGGACGTAAGGGCCCCGACGGGTAAGGTACGTAAGGCTTTGTTTGATTGATTATCATGGAACATATGAAGGAAAAAATTGCCTTAAATATTTTAATAGGTTGTCTATTTTAGAAATTTGATTAAAAGTTACTTTTAAATTTTTTTTATTTTTTTGGATCAGATCAAATAATAATTAAAATGATCTAAATAATTTAATATATCTTCAAGACAAATTTAAAAAAAAAATTAAAAAAAAAATAATAGTAGATTGAGTGGGTAGGCTTAAAATTTGAAAAAATTTTAGAGTCAAATTTGAAATGCTTACGTTAAATTCAATATTAATCTGAGTCAAACTTAAAATGATACATATATTTTTAATATATAGTGTGAACCTGGCCACAACTTTAGCATTTGCCGGGTTATCTTGTGATAATGTTGAAGCAAACATCACATCCTACTAATGCAAAATTTTAGTAAATTTTTTTAATATTTGAAATAATTTTTTTATTTTATTTATAAATTCACTTAAGCTAAATATATTTAAAAGTTATAAAATTTTTAACTTTTTTAAATTCACTAAATATAAAAAAATAATGAAAAAATACATATTTTTGTGTATTTATTAATTTTTTTTAAATATATCTAAATTAGATATATTAAAAAATTCATTAAAAGTAAAAAAAATATGAATTGAAAAACATCATTATTACATTGATTCAACCTCAAGGATTCATTTTCTTCCAATATTTGAACAGCGGAAGAAGCAATTATTGATCTTAAAGGTGAGGATAAGAATGGCTCCGCGGGAAAGGCTGTGACGATAAGTAGCAATCATTCTGTGACCTTAGAGTCACGATTCTTATGAATGATCATAATTATTTCTATAGATGTTTTTTTTAGGGCATTTATTTAAGAAGGTATGTGTTAGGATTTATACATAAGTTATAGTCAAGTATAAAAGAGAGATGGTGTATGATACAAATTAGTTCACTGTAAACATAGAAAATTGTACAATTTATGTGTGGGGGTGATCGTTGTATCCTGGAGGTAGGACGTCCATCAATCGCAAATACTAGAGGCGAGGACAAAATTTTGTCTTAAAGACATAATGTTCAAACATTGGCATCGGTCACAATTTGTATTAAATTTACAAAATTTCTGTAAGAAATTTCTTGTGTTTTATTTTATTATTTATTTTTATTAAATTGATTTTTTCAAAAATATTTTCCTACAATTTTAAGACAGAACTTTAATCTGTTTACAGTTTCAAATTTTGTGATACAAATTTAGTATTTTTTTTTAGGCTAAAAACACTACTAGAATTATGGTCTTTTGCGTCTATTTTTTTACGACCGATTGTTTGACCGTCGCAAAAAAGTATCCCGTTCTAATTAACACGCAGTCGTTTCTTTAAAAAAAAAAAAAATCATCCATATCAGGTATACCCTATCCCCAAATCGTGTATGCATCAACTCTTATTTCCCAAATCGGTATGAACTCTCACTCTTCACTCTCTCTCGCTCTACTCTCTCTTTCAACTGACCACTCTCAATTTTATCGTTCATTTGAAGATGTCGATCAAATGTTGATGAATATTTAAAGATTTTGATCGATCGTTGATGAAGATTTGAAGATTTCAATCATTGTTGATGAAGATTTCGATTGATTCATGATCGGTAAGTCTAATTTTTATGTATGAATCTAACTCTGTCTCAGTAATCCCTATATCTTTTCAGCTCCCAAATTCTTCGGCTTTTGCGAAGATCAACATCGATTCAGAGGAAGTGGATTTCAAATCAACATGAATTTTTTCCAATTCAATTTATTTTTATCAATGCGGTGACACTACCACTAGGAAAGTGGTTCGACTGCTCAGCTCCGAATCGCCGCGATCGGCTCCGTAACCCGAATCTACGGCAGCGTGTCGTCTCTTGAAGCTCGCAATCTGCGAAATGATCAATATAAGGATTTGTTGCTTGATCCGAAAAACGCATCGGAGTCCGAATGCAATCGATTGAAGCTCCATGCCTGCTCTCTGGGGCGTGGAATTTGGTACACGCGCGAAGAAGGCGGTGGAGTGTTTTTGAAGGGAGGAGCTGCTAGGTTTATGATTACTGATGATTTGCAGGTGATTCCTGGTTCTACTGCTGCTTGCATTTCGCTTTTCCGTAAGCTTGGGATCAAGGATGGAAATGAGGTTGAGGAGAGGACTGTTGAAATTGGAGCAAAGGAGGTATTGTTCTTGCAATTATTTATCATTATATCACACTCTGTGTTTTTAGACAATTATTATGAAATCAAATTCATCTCAGTAGGTGTCAATTTGTCATATAGATTGCACATTTGAAGTGTACATATATATACTAGCGGTGTGTGCACGATAGGTGATGAGTGTGCTATTATAGGTTACAAATTGTGATGTTAATATATAATATACATTAGACATTAGATAGTACATTTGTATTTTTACTTCAACAATGGTTGGAGGAAAAAAAGTGACATTAGAAACGAAAAAAGTGAAATCTTGAGGGGAGAGAGAGAGAGAGGAGAGGAAAAATGTGTAGTGGGGTAAATTTTTTTATTTTTGATAAATATGTGTAGTGAGGTAATTGATAACTATGTGCCTTGGTATACTTACAACTGTAACCTTTTTGTAATGGCTAGAAAGGAAAAAAAAAAAAAAAATGTACATGAAAATTATGCAATGCTTGTGGGTTATTTTGGGAATAGAATTTAGGAGACAACAAATGTCAACACCAACTGAGATGTTTCTATATATAATAAAATAGATATATATCGATTGCATATGAGGCCGTTGCATGGAGAGGGGTAGCGTTATTGGTTGCAAGACTCAACCCTTGACTTCCCAGTAAGGTGTAGTGTTATTTTGGCCAATTAAATTATACACAAATATGATCTATGAAAGTTCATGAATAATAAGATTAAGTTTAAAGTGTTTTTGTTTTGTGTTTTTTTTTGTCTTGTTTTTGAGCTCAAAGGGTGGAAAACTGAATTTAGTTCAACAATTTTCGTTTGAATCATCGCATTCTGGAATTTGAGGCCTTCACTTGATATATTGAATTGAAATGAAAGATACTAACATTAACACTTACAGCAAATGTGAGAGAGGGGGAGTGCAGCCCACTCTCACATTAGGTGTGAGTGTAAGCGTGCATAGAAGAACATAATTGTAATGAGTTATTGCAGTGTTCCATTGGCTACATCTCTTCTGTTGGTTAGTGGTTTCATGTCATCAATTTATTTTTCTTCCAAACCACACAAGATAAACACTTAAGCAAGTAACTGAAATGGGGAAATGCCTCTGTTTTTTAACTAACTCAGAATGTCAAACTTTTGTAAATGAATTTAGCAAATATAATTCACCCTTTCTTGCAATATATATATATATATATATATTTTATCAATAACAATGATAAAAGGCTACAGCACAGGGGGAACAAAACACAGAACATGACTAGCCTTGGCATGTAGAACATGAATGGTTATGGTGGCTCACATACTGAGGCCTCGTTTGGGAACAGGCTAATTTAGTAACTTTTTGGCTAATTGGCTAAAAAGGTTGGTAAGAAAAACCTATATGTTTGGGCCAACTTTTTGGCTAATTACGAAACGACGTGCAAAAAGTAGAGAGAAAAGGGAATCTTTGACTTTTTGGTATGGGTTGTTGGCTTTTTGGCTAAAAAGGTAACTTTTTGGCTAATTGGCTATTTTAGCCTCTTGCCAAACGAGGCCTGAATCATAAGCTTTCATCAAATTCACCTGATTTGGAAATAGGTTTTTGATTTGAAGATTCATTTTATTTTTTTAATTATTAAATCTTGATTTTCTTTGGCTTTTAAACTTGATCTGAACATTTCTCTGTATTGTTTGATAAATTTCATGTAGTTTTTGAACCTCTTACAATCCACTCATTTGTGGACATCGATATTCTCGGTCTTTCTTTTCTTGATCTCTGAGTTGTTCCATTTGATTTATTCTTCACTTCTCTTCTCTTTGTGTGAATAATTTTTTAGCACATGGGAAACATAAACATGTACCGTCTGAGGACTCTAGACTTACATTTCTACTTCAGTCGAGAATTAAAGCTACTACAAGGTGACTTCTAAATAATCATCGAGGTACCTTTTGTTATGAGATATATCTCAAATGCAGATGGCATTCATCTTTGAATGCAGGATTCTCTTGGTGGGAATTCAAGACAACCATTATTGCAAATGTTAGCCCATCTATTTGGTCTGTGTTAAGCATAAGTCTTCTTTGTGTGAATAATTTTTAATTTGTTTTTTCTCTGTATTTTTTGTTGATTTCTTTTCATCATACCCGCAGCTCTGCAAATGGGACATTGAGCACTCTAAAGTTTGCTCAACGTGCCAAACTTATACGTAACAATGTATTGACTTTTAACTCATATATTTCTGCTCCAATGGATCCTAGATATAAATGCAACCTCTTTTGGCTTGTTTTTAATTTTTCTTCTAATTTTTAGGCTAAAATAAATGAAGATGCTTCGTAATGTAACAAAGATTGCAAATGCAAATCCAACAGCTACGGTATGGATTAGTCACAGCTTTTTTACATGACATCAACATGTTAATGACACTAAGGTATTTATCTATTTCAAACAGGGCCATTGTCTTTCTTGATGAAACATTATGACATTTCAAGGTCTGTGCCAAGTTATCAACAATCTAGATTGGCCGATTCATCGAGGAATATGAATCATCGGGGAAAGAAATACATGTGATAATCATAACACACGAAGCATCCCCAAAAGGAAGGTAATCTTTATGTGTACATCGATAAGTTATTTGTTCCTGTCCAAAGCTTTGCATAGCATTCTCGCTAATTTATATATGGGAGGCAAAATGTTTGGAAGCTTCTTTACTTGGTGCCCTCGGAAGAGAAATTGGCCGAGACTGCAGTGAGGAGATTAGAGGTGAAATCGAACAAATGAACCGCTTAGTATGTCTAGCTACA
This sequence comes from Camellia lanceoleosa, assembly GCA_025200525.1. Taxonomy (NCBI): domain Eukaryota; kingdom Viridiplantae; phylum Streptophyta; class Magnoliopsida; order Ericales; family Theaceae; genus Camellia; species Camellia lanceoleosa. The sequence goes on from CM045772.1 coordinate 7,004,280, forward strand.
AAAATGAGCTCAACTTTCTTTTAACTTGAGAAATTTTTGAAAATTCTACTAGCCATTATTAGTTACTGTGGGATCTTGAATGTTTAACTTACAGTTGTAGATTCTATTGCGGCTCAAGAAAGGGAAGAAGATGCTCACGTGCCAAAATGGTGCTAAGGTTCCACGAGGAAAAAATTAAAAGACTTGAATTCTCAATAAGCATTGTCATTTTCTCAAATTCGTTCTTATTTTATCATATACATGAATATTTCTTCTTATTTTATCATATACATGAATATTTCTTTCTCAATAAGCATTTTCATTTCCTTATATAGTCAAAGCCAATCTCAAGCTTAATATTCAAGAAATGACTACTTGAGAGAGACTTAGTGGGCCATCTTGTCTAATAGAAAAATCATAGTTATAGTTCGGCATCAATTGCATTGCTTGCCAGGGCAATTTAGAAGTTGATAGGTGACAGAGATATACTCTTTGGCATATTGCTTGGGGGCTAAAATGAAAAATAAATAAAATTGATTGCTTGTCATTATGAATAATTAATTATTGTTGATTTGTATGCCTAATGTTATGCACTCAAGTCAATAGGTTGGCAACCATAACTTTAACCAAAATTCATGTATGTTTCCCTTAAGTTTATCATGGATGTGGACCTGTTTAGCATAGTTTGCAAAAAAATAATTCTCAAAAACATGTTGAAACATGAAAATTTTGAGAATTATGTTTTTTTTTTTTTTTTTTTTTTTTTCGGTGGTCATTTTTGTATAACAATTTTCATTAGTTGTCCAGAATTGGTTCTTTTTTTATTTGGAAGCAATTTTGAGAAAAATGACAAGGAGATAAAGGAAATGGGAATGTATTCAACTTTCATAGCATTTTCTAGTTGCCTTTTGCATAAAATTTGAAATGGAATTCACTTTCATAGCTAGTTGTTCCACAAGGGTTTATTTCAATGGCATTGCACTTTTCATTCAAATTGGAATAGTCAATATTTATTATGGTGTGGTTAGATATCTGGTTGGCAACCTACATATTATGTGTTGCTTGAGATATGATTATCTGGTTGACTGATGTTGTGTTTAATGGTTCTCTAGTCAATATTTATCATGGTGTGGTTAGATATTTGGTTCTCTTTTTTAATGGTTGGCAGCCTACATATTATGGTTCTCTTTTTAATGGTTCTCGCTATTAAAGAGCCAGATTGATTGATTATCTGCTTAATGGTTCTATTTGTTTAGATTTGCCTCAATGGTTCTCTTCAATGTCTATAGCCGAGTCGATGTAGACCTTGTAAGTATTCTTATCAAACTTTCTCCAGTTTGCTTGTTCAATGTACAATAAAAATGTTTGATAGCTACTTCCTGACTTTCGATTTGTTTTGTTGCAATAAGTGTTTTCTTGACTTTTATATAGAAATTAGAGTTTTCCTACAGTTGTTTGATTGTTATCCTTTGGATTTCTCATGTTCATAATTCAAATTCTTTCAGGATACAAAAAGCATTAAGAAAGTTCCCACAAGTACGCTACCAATGATATGCTTATGAGAAGGGAGCCCCCTTCTGCCAGATGCTTATAACACTTCTTTGATGCCTTTTCTAGTCAATGTAAAGAATAAGTGAATATGAAAGACATATCAAGATTTAAGTGTTTCTTTTTTACTATGGAATGGAGAACAAATGCATGTAAATGAAGGAGTTTTTCCCCTTGTCATATTTATTTATTTATTTATTTATTTATTTTTATTTTTATTTTTAATTTTTTGCGACGGTAACAAGGTGGTCGTCAAAGATCATGTTAGTGTTTTTCTTTGTTTTTTGCGACGGCAAAATAGCGGTCGCCATAAGTAGTTTAGGTGGTCGCAAATAATTTGCGACCGTTGCTTTGCCGTCGCAAAAAGTATTTGCCACCCCCATATTCGCCACCCCTATTTGCCGTCGCATGGGCCGTCGCAAAAAGTCTTTTTGCGACTGTTTTTTATTATTTGCGACGGTTTATAGCGGTCGCAAAAAGTATTTTTTTTAGTAGTGAAAAATTAATTTTTTGCAAATTTGGTTTCCTGCAAAATTTGTTTCTCGTTTTTGGTAAAACTCGAGTATTGTTATTGCATTTTTTTTTCTGGTAATAGAATTGATAAATCTGATTGGTAATTTTTTATCCAAAGTTGTGCTTAAGTAGCATTCTATTGTATGATAAATTTAATTTTTGTTGATAGATGTTTACAATCGATGAGGTGTAATTAAGAAAATAAGATCTTTGTGACTTTCAATGTTTGGTGATTAGAACTTGGTTCAATTATAATTTCCACCACATTTTGCATGTTATTTGTGAAATAAGTGATTTTTGTTGTTTATATATATTATTAATATACCTGAAACTTTAAGTTTTGCAAGAATTATAGGATATTGTTAGTTTGATTTGTTTGAATTTTTATTAAAACTGTTTATATAGTTAGGCTATATGTTTGTGTATATATTTGAAAGTTGATATGCATGATCTTTTCACAGCTGGAAGTTGGAAAATGAAAATCTGAGAAAATTTTCTTATTTGGAAAATCTGAATCTTTTTTTAATGATTTGGATGAGTATTGATTTTTTTTTTTTTTTTTTCAATATGTAAACTGGAATCTTTAGTTTCGGTAGTCAAAGTAATATCCATCACTTTTGTATGCTATTACTTTTACATCCTGTGTTTTGCAAAGTTTATGGCACAAAAATTATGCGGGTTTCTTCGCAAACTGAATTCTGTCAGAACGGAAAGCAGGCAGGGTGATGAATTTTCACGCATAATACTCACTACAATGTGATTGAAGGGTTTGATTCGGAGACAACTTATTTTTTTGTCTAAAAGTTATGATTATGGGTTTTGATGTTTTAGCACATCTTTAGAATCCATCATAGTGCTTTTCGGCACTAGTTTTATAGACCATGGGAAAGTTTTCCATATTTTGGTTATCATAACTTGTTCTTCCAAGTTAGTCACGATATTTATGTATGGTGATCCTGATGATTGATTTGTTTAATCACGTGGAACAACGGATGAGAGGGGAGATTTCCATCTCATAGTACGGCCGAGCAAGAATAACGTCCGGCGTTACAGATTACGCGGCACCGAGCTAACTAGGCAAGTGCGACGACCGAGCAGTCTACCTTGCTCGGTTAAACGAGGTCAACCGGTTACCCCTGAGGGCCGAACTGGAGACCAGTTGGTCGGGCGAAGTCCACAGTGGAAGTTGCAACCGAGCAGAAGGACTGACCGGGCTACGCGGAAGATGCGGTCTGGCCGGCATGCCACTAGCCGCCCAGTCAAGGCGAAGCGGTTGCGCGTGACCGAGATTGGAGATGAAACGGTTGGAGGCCGGCATGCCTCACAACAGGTCGATCGAGATGAACCGGTCGAGGGTAGCTCGGTGTTTGCAGTTCAGACCTCGCCTGGTTCCAAGTCGCAAGCCGGCGGTATGTAGCACGGTTGTGTGATGGCAATTTTCCAGAAGTGTTTGGCCGGTCATGATACCCCGGTCAAGGGTGCCACCTGGGCCAATGGTGTGAAGGAGAGACATCTGCTCCTCGAATACCTCAATACCGTTAGGCAGTTCTACATGTACTGGAAGGAGGACAGAACCTTTACACATGTAGGGTGGTGAGAGGCGAAAGCACCGCCACCGCCCAGGAAGGACAAGAGAGGTAGTGCGCCAAGACAATCCGAGAGTGGCCACCTAGATATGGAGAGTAGAGGCGAACGCATCGGTATGCGAATTCACTCACAAATTCTCTCTCTTCCCATTATCTTCTTGCTCATCGAATCGACTTGAGCGTCGGAGGGTTTTTCCCAAGACACCACCGCCAGCACTCACCATTCTTGTGTTGCGAGACAGACGCCGTTACCGAAGCTCGACGTTCAAGGTGTACGGAGAGTCGCGGGATATTTCGCCCGCATAATTGGCGCCGTCAGGAAATCATTGATAATCAACCTTAGTTCTTCGAGCTTGTCCACCATTTCCATGGCCAACAACGAAGAGTTCGCCGTCCGTCGTCGATGGTGCGACTCGAATATGTCCGAAGGAGAGGGCCTTCCAAATGTCCCACCATGGCGGGCCTAGAAACTTCATCGCGAGGAGCGCGACAAACGTGAGGAGTTCAGACGCCATGAGTCTGGAGGGCCGCTGCCGGGGGGAGTCCTGCGAGGAACGCCTAAAGCACAAACTCAAGGACCAAGAAGCCCTCATTCGGAGGATGGCGGCGGAGATGGAGCTTCTGAAGCGTCAAGTGAGGGGGAAGGGTGTTGCTGGAGAGGGCAACCTCAGTGAGCGCACCCCCTCCCCTCGTTCAAGCAGTCGCCGCCGGAGGAGAGCCCATTCAATCTCAATCACCAAGAACTATGGGGTTGGAGACTCTGACCAGCGAGAGGACAGATCTATCACACGCGACAGCACCTATCGCCCCTCGCGCCCGTCCTCGACGTCGCGATACTCTGCCTCCTCCCGTTCCAGGGATCTCAGGGACGTGTTGGAGGAGAGAGCGTGCTGTCGGGAAGCTCAAAGGGTGCCGGCGCTCCAGAGGTTGAGCGCTCCAGTCCATTGCAGTGAAGAGGTGGCGATGCCAGTGCCCAGGTTGATAGCCAATGCTCTGATGGACAAGGAGCTGGCGAGACTTACAGCCACTCCATTGTCACCAGAGATCGAGAGCACCCCACTCCCTGCCGGATTCCACCAGCCAAAGTTCACTCTGTACGACGGCAAGACGGATCCGTACATGCATGTGAGTCATTACCGGCAAGTAATGGCTGGCCACCGACGGAACGACGCCTTGATGTGTCTCATGTTCCCAGCAAGCTTGGGAGAGTTGGGCTTGAAGTGGTTCGAGAGGCTCCCGGAGGGGAGTATCGAGGGGTGGCAGCAGCTGGCGGAAGCCTTCGTCACCAGATTCAAGACAAACACACGAACGCCGAAGGAGGTAGACCATCTCTTAGGCGTCAAGATGGAGTCGGGAAGCTCATTAAAGGCATACAACGCAAAGTATTGGGAAACCTACAACGAATTCTCATTGCCCTACCAACTGGCCATCACTCAATACAAGAGAGGTCTCCCTGGGACATAGGCCGAGAGACTCACTCACGATGCATCACCGACCACCATGGAATCTTTGATGCAACGGATCAATGAACACATTCGTGGAAGAGGATGCGCCGACCGAGAAGGATAATCCGGTCGTGGGGGACAGACGACCAGCGGGGAAAGTTCATTCGGTCGGGAAGGAGGAAAACCGCCCTGGTAACCGATCGAAAGATCATCACCGAGGGACCGGCCAAAATGATAGAAACAAAGGCCGCAGAAATGACCGGGCTGATGCACCCCGCGACGCAGCAGAAGATGCCAAGAGGAAACTGAAGGCACGGACAGGGATTACCACGGTCTTTAAAATCCCCATCTACCGCATTCTAAGCGAGATCCGTGGAGAGCCTTTTGTCCGTTGGCCAGCTAAGTTGGGGAGTGCGCAGCGTGGCTTCAATCCAAAGTATCGCTGCACCTTTCATGACGAACGGGGGCACCGAACAGAGGACTGTTTGCCGCTCAAACAGCATCTGGAGGAGTTGGTGGCGGCAGGACATCTTGACCAGTATATTGATGGGGGAGTCAAGGCGCCAACCGGTCAAACCGAGCCAAACGGAATGGCCGCCTTAGAGGCCCCCCACAAGGAGTGATCAATGTCATCCATGGCATCATCGAACCGGCCAGAGTCTGCGAGCTTAGAGGGATGATCAAGAAGGCCGAGCACATGAGGGAAGTTCTCTGCTCAACCCGCCAGTGAAGAAGGGAAAGACCAAGAGAAAGACGTCCTCACGCTTTCAACGAAAAGATCTAGAAAGGGTTCAAATGCCGCATAACGATGCCTTGGTGGTGACCCTACGCCAAGGACTTTGAGATCGAGAATTTTGATCGACCAGGAAGTTCGGTCGAGATCATGTATTATGACGCATTCAAGCAAATGAAGTTGGAAGACAAAGACTTGGCACCAAAGAACATCCCTTTGGTCGGCTTCAATTCACAAATGAGTGGCCGATTGGGAAGATTATTTTACCGGTCAAAGCGGGTCATTGTAAAGCAAGTGGAGTTCGGTGCTCAAGGTTCCGCTAACTTACAACTTGATTTTGGGTCGGTTGCACGCCATGCAAGCGGTCGCCTAACCTTCCACCAAGTCATGCTTTTCCCAAGATCAAACGGGCAAATAGAAGAAGTTTAGGGAGATCAAGTGATGGCGAAACAGTGCTTCGTTGCGGTAAATGGCAGCCGAGCAGCCAAAGGGTTTGTCCAGATGATCGAGGGGCCTGAGGGCAAGGAGGTCCTTGAAGATGTGGGAAGAAAGGCCGAGGAAAAATCGGTCGAAGATTTGGTAGAGGTGCGCATTGATGAGAATGATTCCACTAAGTTCTTCCTTTTGGGATCATCGTTGTCCAAAGGTCCGAGCGTCCGAATATGTAAACTTTTTGGTTTCCAACTTGAGGCTTTTGCGTGACGCCTTACGATATGCCCGGCGTTGACCCAAGTTTCATTTGCCACCGCTTGAATGTCTTCCCAATGCACGGCCAACATACAAAGAACGCGGCGCTCCGCCTTGCACCTTGCTGAGGTGGTGGCAGAGGAAGTAAAGTTCTTGTTGGAAGCTGGACCGATAGAAGAAGTGCAATACCCCCGGTGGATCTCTAAGACGGTGGTGATTCCAAAGAAAATGGCAAATGGCGAGTCTCGTGGATTACAAGATCACAACCGCGCATGCCCAAAGGATAGCTTCCTCTCCTCGAATCGACGGTTGGTGGACTTAACCGCCGCCATCGAGGTTTAGCTTGGATGCGACGCGGTTATCATCAAATAGCCATGTACAAGCCAGACAGGGAGATCACGTCCTTCACCACCCCCAGAGGCTTATACTGCTACAAGGTCATGCCATTCGGACTGAAGAACGCCGGGGCAACCTTCCAGCGGATGGTGACAAAAATGTTCGCTCCTCTCTTGGGCCGCACTATGGAAGCCTATATAGACGACATGGTGGTGAAGAGTAAAGAGAAGTCTCAGCACCTTGCCGACCTAGCAGAAATGTTCGCCATACTCAAGGGCCACAAGCTTCTCAACGCCCAAATGCGCCTTTGGAGTTGGCACTGGGAAGTTCCTGGGATTTCTAGTCACAAACCGGGGAATTGAGGCCGACCCATCGCAGATCAAAGCCATACAAGAATTGGAGCGCCCTAACTCCACAAAGGATGTGCAACATCTTGCTGGGATGGCAGCCGCGCTGAATAGATTCATCAGCCGGTCTTCGGATCGTTGCAGGCCCTTCTTTAAGACCTTGAAGTCCAAATTCTTCTGGGATGATGAGTGCGACCGTGCGCTGGCCGACCTGAAGGTTTATCTTTCCTCGGCGCCTATTCTGGTCACTCCTCAGCCGGGCGAAGAGTTGTTCCTTTATTTGGCTGTTTCTCAACACGCGGTGAGCGCGGTATTGGTTCGCGCTGAGGGCATCCAAAGACCTACCGATCTTTTATGTTAGCAAGACCGCTCACCGAGACAAGGTACCTCCTTGGAGAAGTTGGCGCGGCCCTGATGATGGCGCCAAGAAAGCCGCACATTATTTCCACGCCCATACAATAGTTGTGTTGACCGAGTACCCGCTTAAGGTGCTGTCCGAGAAGGCAGACTTCACGGGGAGAATCCTGAAGTGGGCCGTGGAATTGGGGCAGTATGACATCAAGTTCGCATCACAAGACCGCGACATGCACAAGCACTCGCAGATTTTGTGGCGAATTTGCCCTGAACACACCTGCTTGCGGTTGATTTGGTTGATGCGGATTTAGCACAACCCATGGTTTTGAAACAAATGTTAGCTCGCCTCGAGAAGCGAGCAATACAACCGGTCAACCTAAGGTCGACGGTTCGATGGCAGGCGAGACCAACCAGGATGAGGTAAGAGACCAGATTGAACCAACCAGGGACTTGGATTTAAGAAGTTCTCAGAATCCCTCCGATTGCTGGAAGCTGTTCATTGGCGAAATGTGGAAGCTCTTCGTTGATAGGGCCTCCAACAGACATGGGGCCGGGCTAGGAATTGTGCTAGCCTCACCGGATGGGCTCGTCATAGAGCAAGTAATTACGCTCGGCTTCCCAGCTTCCAACAATGAAGCGGAGTATGAGGCTCTCCTTACCGGGCTCAGAAGTGCATTGAGAATGAAGGTCACAGCTCTTATGGTGTTCAGCGACTCCAAGCTAGTGGTCAATCAAGTCTCAGGGGAGTATGAGGCCAAGGATGAAAGAATGGCCAAGTATCAAGCGTTGGTCCGAGAAGAGATCAAGAAGTTCTCTGCGATAAGGGTCGAACAGATCAACCGAGAAGGAAATAGCACGGCCGATGAACTGGCTGGTCTCGCTTCCACTCAGACAACCTTTCCCAATCCCTTCATGATTGAATTCTTACCTCGGCCAAGCATTGAGGAAGTAGAGGCGGCTGAGGTACTTTGCACCGACTTGGGGCCTTCCTGGATGGACCCCATCATCGCCTTTTTGAAAGACCGAACTTTGCCAGAAGAAAAGAAGGCGGCCCACAAGATCCGGGCAAAGTCAGAGCGGTTTTGGCTCTCACCTTCCGGCGCCTTGTACAAAAAATCTTTCACGGGGCCATATTTAAAGTGTGTCCACCCCTCTAAGGTGGAAGCCTTCCTCTATGAAATTCACGAGGGCATCTGCGGCAGCCATACTGGGGGCAGATCTTTAGCATACCGAGCGATCTCGCAAGGCTATTGGTGGCCATGCATGCAGGCGGACGCGCAGAAATATGTTCGCAGGTGTGAGAAATGTCAGAAATTTGCTCACCAGATCCACCAGCCAGCGAGAGAGTTGCTCTCTCTCACAAGTCCTTGGCCGTTCGCGCTTTGGGGATTGGATATTGTTGGACCGCTCCCAGTTGCACCGGGCAATCGCAAGTTTTTCATTGCCGCCACTGACTATTTCACCAAGTGGGTGGAGGCAGAACCACTAGCAACTATCAAGGAGAAGGATGTGAAGAAATTTGTCTGGAAGAATGTGATCACTCGCTTTGGTATTCCCAGAGCCTTAATCTCAGACAATGGTACCCAATTCGATGGGAAACTCTTTCGCGGGTTTTGCGAGGAGTTGAAGATTGAATTCTACAATTCGACGCCGGCCTATCCCCAGTCAAATGGTCAAGCAGAGGCCTCCAACAAGACCATCCTGGACGGCTTGAAGAAGCGGCTTGAGAAAGCTAAGGGTAAGTGGGTTGAAGAGCTCCCTAATGTGTTATGGGCATACCGCACTACACCGAGACGATCGACCGGGGAAACACCGTTCGCTCTAGCCTATGGCATGGAGGCTGTCATCCCACTGGAAATTGGCATGCCAACCATCCGCTCGGAAAGTTTCCAGCCAGACTCGAACAATGAAGTTGTGGCATTGGAGTTAGACCTAGCTGAAGAAAGAAGAGAGCGTGCACTAATTCACCTAGCGGCCTATCAGCAGGAACTCTCTAAAAAATACAACAAGGCAGTGCACCCCAGGCTATTCAAGATTGGGGATTGGGTCCTAAGGAAGGTGCTCGGCAACACGGTGGTCCCTGGAGAAGGAAAACTTGGCGCAAATTGGGAAGGACCATACAAGGTGATTGGCCTAGCTGGTAAGGGGGCATACCATCTGGAAGATTTGGACGGCAAGGCTGTTCCCCGACCATGGAACGCGGCCAACCTTAAGGTCTTTTACTTTTAAGATGTAATTTGCTTTTGTGTAGCTTTTTTAGACCTTTGGCCTTTTGGCACTGCATGTAAGAAAATAACATTGCCTTTGCAATATCTATGTAATGAAAGCTTGCCCAATTGTTGTTACTATATTACATTGTTGTTTTTTGTATTTCATCTTTGTACATGGCACTGCACGGTCACAAGGCATGCCAGGGGCAAGAATCGACCTAAAGAGAACCGGACTGTTTTCCTCGGACTAGGGGAGGACCGCGCAAACAGTTGGGCATGGAACGATGCGCATTCAGACCGAGCTGGTTTTGCTCGCCTGGTGGGAATGTTGGTGGCATGACCAACCTGACTGAAGCATTGGTGAATTGCCCAATGCAGGGGCCGAGCTGATTTCGCTCGGCCCGTCTTGCACATTGGTGAATTGTCCAATGTAGAAGCCGAGCTGATTTTGCTCGGCCCATTAAGCATATTGGTGAATTGCCCAATATCGTAATCGAGCCGATTTTGCTCGGAGGAATTAGCAACGTTGTTATTTTGCCTAGCAACTGTGAGGCCGAGCTGACTTTGCTCGGCCGAAAGGAAATGCTGGCAAATTGAACTTCAAAAAAAAAGGCATGCAAGTTTTTGCTCGGCCAACTAATTGTTGCCAGCCGAACAAGGCCGAGCGGATTTTGCTCGGCCAAATACGAAATGTCATCCCATTTGGAAATGGAAGGGATTGCAGGGCCACTTGAAGACCTATTGTTTGCGCGGTTAAGCCGAACAAAATTTGGAATAGGACATTCAAATATACAGAAGCCGATCAAGAACAACAGTTGTGTGGGCAAAAAGTTCATATTTCATTGATAGGGAATTTAATACATGGAGGGGCCTTGCCCGGTTACATAGCACCAAAAAGAAAGAAAGCAAAAAACAAAGCAAGAAATCGAAAAGGTCTTCAATCGAGATCAAGGCCTTGTTCGGTCTCTGCATCGGCCACCTCGGCATTTGAAGGCGTTTGCTCGGGCAGACTCTTCTCGGCCGCGTCATTGGGCCCTCGACAACCTCCCTCGATCGGTTCCATCTTCGCGACGGGATCGTCGGATGGAGTTTGCTCGGTCGGATTCTCGATCTGCTCGGTCTCCTTCTGGGCGGCAGCTTCTTCCTCGGCCTCCTTCCTTGCCTCCACGATGAGCCGGTTCTGGGTGGCGTTGGCGTAGGCCTGCATGTAGTCCGGGATGTGCGCGGCAGGGAGATTGTTGAACATGTCAGAATCGCGGCCAAGTCCAACTTTCTCCACGGCGGCTTTCCACCCGCACTGGAAAAAAATGTCCTTGGTTGCCCGGACCAGACGTTCGTACGTTTTCTCCCCCTGGGCGTAACCCCGGTCTTCTGCATCCTCCACGGCCTTATCCTTCTTGGCCTTGTGAGCGTCTCGCAGTTTGCGGAGCTCGGCCAGGTACCGCGCTTTGGCTTTCTTCGCGGCCTTGGTCTTCTCTTCCTCAGCCCGGTCGAGCATCTGGCGCAGTTCGTTGCGCTCGTCTTTGACGACCACCTGCTCGGCCCTGAGCATTTCTATCTCGGCCTTGAGCACTTTGTTCTCGGTGATGGCGTCTCGGAGGCTCTGCCGAACAGCAACCATTCGCTCGTGGGCGAGGTAGTTCTTCTGTGCGGCCTGCCAAAGCAACAGACTGTTAGTATCTCGAAGCCGAGCAATTAACCGAACAAATACTTGGAATAAAAAAATGGACATCTTACCAGCACAATGGACTCTGCAGCTGAGCGAAGGACCTTGAGGTCGGTTAGCTCGTCATGCTTTTTCATGTCGCCGGGCAGGATCAGCCCCTTTCTCAAGTTGAAACCGAGCGAGTGATCCTTATCCTCGGCGACAGAATCGGCGGGGGAAACTGCTCGGCCCTTATAGACGAACTCGGGTGCCCAGACCGGGGGGCATCAGGGGCCTTGCCTTTGGTTTTGCGGGCAAGCTGTTGCTCGGTCTGGTCGCCGAGCTCGGTGGAGGCCACTTCAGTGGAGTCCTCATCCACAAGACTTTGCCCGGCCGCCTCCCTCCGTTGCTTCTTCTTTGGCCGGCCAGCCGGTTGTTCGCTGGCCAGGGCAAGCACCGCCCCCTCTTTTTGTCCGGCGGGGATGGAAGACGTTCCCCCGGTTACTTCTTCTTGTTGGGACTCGCCTTCGTCCCCGGTGATCATGGACTTAATGGCTCGGATCTTGGCCATTTCTTGCTCGGCGGTAGTTGGGATGAGTCTGACCGGCGGTAAAGTTGGATCTGGTTCGGGGGTTGGCTCGCGCAGGAAGTCGGTGACCCTGCCTTTGCGCGGTGCTTGGTAGTTGTACGTTTGCTCGAAACCGAGCAAGTCTGGCGATTCCCTCTCTTCTGCAGGTATCTTGTGACAACACTCTGATTGCCTCTTGGTTTGGTCGGTTGTAACGCGCGGCCAAATTCTTATCTGCAAAAAGAGTCAAGTGTTAGACCGGTGCAATGAAGAGCAATTAAGAGAAGAAAGATAATGGTACAGTTACCTGCTCCTTACTCTCTACAAGTGTTTCCTAATTTGCTGTACCAGATGGGTGCCTCTAGGTCTTCATAGCGACGGACACCCACAAAAAGTCATCATCATTGGACTCTTTGTCCGGTTGCCTTCGATGAGTTTTGCTCGCCCTTCTTTACTTTAAGGTAGTAGCAAAACCCACCCTTATTTGAACCGAGGTCAGATTGGAAAAATCTGCGAGGCCGAGATCGAGACCGTGCTGCTTGCCGTTCATTTCGGCGACGCCATTTATTATTTTGAAGGTGTTGTTGGAAACTGGTTGGGCAAAGCCCCGCCTCAAAAATTCGCAGATCAGGGGCTGGACCGGGAAGCGAAGTCCGCCCTCTATTATTGATACCACGGTGAAGGGGCACCGTTCTAGATCGCCCCACGGAGTTTCCCCCTTCTTGCCGAGCTCTAAGACTACGTCTTCAGGGATATGGAATTCTTCACGAAACTCCGCCATTGCCCCAGGCGAGCTAACCCTAAAGCGGTATTTGCCCATTATCTCGGTTATATTCGCTAGAGCAGTCAAAAATGTTGATGTGATTGCTCGGTCTTTGAGCTCCGCCAATAACGCTGATGGGATTGGTCGGTCCTACTTGTTCTGCATGATGAAAAAAGGGTAAGGGTTAGCACGGCATATATTGCGCGACTTCTATTGGAAGTAGCTCTAAAAGGCTCTAGGTGTTTGGCCGGCCTCCCCTACCTCGGCCCATCAGGATGGCGGATTTAGCCTTCCTCTTTTTGGTGCTGGTTTCTACTCGGTCTAGGAATTTTGACCGGTTGGATTCTAACGGAGGTTTTTGCTCGGTCAAGCCCAGATAGATATTGGCTAATGATCCCAGGTCTTTACCCGGTTAACCTATCTGCCGACCTAAGGTGTATATAGCTCGGTCGAGACCAATTGAAGGACCAGGTTAACCCCCCAGCACGGTCAAGGTTTGAGGCGGGGCTTCAGTCCAGTTGAGGTTGGAAGTGGAGACCACAAGTTTTAGCTCGGTGGAAATGTAATGAGGGATCTGTTCGACCACTCAGCTCGGTTGCAGCCTCTGCGAGAGGCCACAAACAGTTTTTTGCCCGGCTACAGCCCTAAATAAGGATCTAAATGAGCGTTTTGCTCGGTTTTGCCCAGTACTCATCATGTTCATTGTGTTCTTCCTAGGATCTTGGCCTATTCAATCTACCCATTGAAAAACGGGGGCAAGAGGGCCCCCTCTTCCCCCCCATTTCAGTTTTCCTAGGGCGTGAAAGATCCAAACAACAAAAACCAACACCTAGAGAAAAAGGGCGCAAGAAGATGGGGGACTGAAAAAACAGAAATAAAAAAAAAAAAAAAAAGGGTAAGGAGAAGAACTTACCAGGAATGAGTGTGGGAGACTTGGTCCTCGAGAGTTTGATTGCGACCTCGAGAGCTCGAACTGAAATGGAGGGTCAGTTGCAGAAATGGAGGAGGCAGTGACGCAAAGAAGGCTCAAGAGCTTTGGGGGGTTAGGGTTTGCAGTGATAGAGACGAAGGAAATGTGAAAGGGTTAAACCCTTCGAAAAGGGTTTATTGAAGAGGGGGAAAACCCCAAACGGCGCAGCCGTTTGAAATCCTGCGCGTGCAGGACAACTGGCTGCACGACCCAATGGCCTGGTGACACGTGGCACTGGCAACGCGGCTGTCAGTACGGCTGAAAGACCTTTGATGTGACTGTGGAGGTGACCCCCGGGCAATTGCAGCAGCTCGGCGTATGATGTGTCCCTGATTGAGACAACTCGGCGACTGATATGTCCCTGATTGAGATAGCTCGGCGACGGGGATGTCTCCGATTCGGCTGTCGCTCGGCAACGAAAGCTTCCCAACTAAGCTCAGCCTGGCAGGATCGCGACCCAACCTTTGCTCGGACAAGGTAAACCCGATCACGATAGCTCGGATGGGTTTAAGGGGCAATTGAGAGGGGAGATTTCCATCTCATAGTACGGCCGAGCAAGAATAACGTCCGGCGTGCATTACGCACCTGCCAAGCTAAAAGTAAGTGCAACCGACCGAAGCACCTTTACCTGGTTAAACGAGGTCGACCGGTTACCCCTTAGGGCCGAACTGGAGACCAGTTGGTCGGGCGAAGTCCACAGTGGAAGTTGTAACCGAGCAGAAGGACTGACCGGGCTACGCGGAAGATGCGGCCTGGCCGGCATGCCACTAGCCGCCCAGTCAAGGCGAAGCGGTTGCGCGTGACCGAGATTGGAGATGAAACGGTTGGAGGCCGGCATGCCTCACAACAGGTCGATCGAGATGAACCGGTCGAGGGTAGCTCGGTGTTTGCAGTTCAGACCTCGCCTGGTTCCAAGTCGCAAGCCGGCGGTATGTAGCACGGTTGTGTGATGGCAATTTTCCAGAAGTGTTTGGCCGGTCATGATACCCCGGTCAAGGGTGCCACCTGGGCCAATGGTGTGAAGGAGAGACATCTGCTCCTCGAATACCTCAATACCGTTAGGCAGTTCTACATGTACTGGAAGGAGGACAGAACCTTTACACGTGTAGGGTGGTGAGAGGCGAGCACCGCCACCTGTCCAGGGAAGGACAGCAGAGGTAGTGCGCGCACAATCTGAGAGCTGCGTGGCCAGCCTAGATATGGAGAGTAGAGGCGAACGTTACTGGTATGCGAATTCACTCTCACAAATTCTCTCTCTCTTCCCATTATCTTCTTGCTCACTGAACTGACTTGAGCGTCGGAGGGTTTTTCCGGCACACCACCGCCGGGCAGCTCACCATTCTTGTGTTGCAGAGACAGACGCCGTTACCAGAAGCTCGACGTTCAAGGTGTACGGAGAGTCGTGGATATTTCGCCCCCGTACAATGGAGAAGATGAATCAGATAGTCATTTTTCGAACTCACTGATTTTTCAACTCCCACCGTTTTCATTGTTCCCTTTACTATAGTCTAGTTGTGGGCACAAGTCAGTCCAAAATAATCTTTTGGGTGGGTTGGATCTACCGGTTGCATTTGCTTAAATTTACGGTATGAATTTAAAATTAAGAATCCGCAAGCCCAAAAATTAAACTTAAATCATTGTTTTGGATTTAAGAAAAGGCACAAAATATTTGAAATATATTTTGTGAAAGTTTTAAGAATGTATTTTTAAAATAGGTATGATTTTTTCTGAACTCTTGAAACTTGAGAAAACATGGACTATAAATTATATAATCGGGAAAATTTTATGAATGTAATTAAGTTAGAAATTTTAATTTATGTAACTTGTATTTGAATGAAAGTTTCATATTTGTTGGTCAATTTATGACTCAAAACAAATACAAACGCAAGTCATGAAACTTGAGATATAAGAAAGTGTTAGTTTTTCATATCTAAAGTATTTGATTGTTTAAGTCTTACAATTTTTAATTTCTCAAACTTATTGAGAATGGCTTGTTTATATGTTAAAGTGGGTATCCGGTTATTTGAAAGGATAAATGCCTATTTAAACACTTAGCATGAAAACTATGGTTTAAGAGTAAACAAAGATTACTCTTGGTGGGAGTTTATCTCTTGAATTATAAGAGATAATTCAATTTTCTTTTGTCACAAATATTTTTGTGACAGTGATACTTGTTTGTAAATGAGTCATCTTGTTTGTGCTAATTTATGTATTACGACAAATATGCGGGAGGGAAGCATAGTTGTTTGCTAATCTTGATTCATGACAAGTTACCTGCAGAAATTCGAATGCGTTGTAAGATTTATGCAATTAAATGAAGTTTTTGAATTGTTTGATTCTTGGGCAAAATCTATATGAAAATATAATTTTGCTTAAACATTAATTTTGACTTGTATAGTCATATAATTATTCTAAGTTTTCGATTTCATAAATTCGATTTAGAATTTTATTATTCAAGTACACCATAGTTATTAAGTGATGAATGTTATATTTTGATTTGTATCAAAATTGTGGGGGTGTATTGATATTTTCATGTGGTAATATCTTAACAAGGAAGTTAATTTTTCTTAGAGTACTTAAAATGTGGGGGTGCTTGGAGGATCTTATCAAAGTAACGGTTCCGATAGTAGGTCTACAAAGAATTTCAATTCTTTCTATAGGACAAAGTTGGAGTAGAAGCAAAAATAGTTTCATTAATTGCTAAGGAACACCTCTATATTTATTATTTGATTTAAAAAATTAGAGTGACATAGAGTAACAGTAAGTCTCGACTTATTAATAGACTTAATACTGTATGACATTTGCTCTCAAATGTGAGTATTGTTTTAGAACAATATAGTGGATCCATTAACTACTCAATAATATATAACAAAGAATGTCAAACAGAAAATAGTAGCTGCTAAACAAAAAGTTTGACTAAAGAGCAAATGAAGGAAAGTTCATCGAGGGGAATGTGTTTAAAACTTATTAATTTCGAGTCATCATATTGGCAACCCAACCTAGCTGACTGGAGATCTCAAGATCTAGGTTCAAAGGGACAACCGAATTATGGATGACTCATCAAAAATCACTAAGGGAGTTTATCTTCTATCCATTCTTATGATGAGAGTGATATCTGCAACATGTGTTGTATGTATAGGACTTAGGGTAAGCTATGCTTTTAATGATTATTTATATCTTGAAAAACCTAGAGGGGTATCTTTCAAGAGGAGTATTTAAGAGACTCGACATAAGAATCATCTATACGAGTGTAAAAGGGCCACTTCTATGAGAATTGAATAAGGTTGCATTCTCTAAAGTACTCATGAAAACTAGGAACTACCCAATGTCAAAATGGGCACAACCGAAAGAACTAAAATTTGTTCGGAGATGTTTTGTGTGATTTCTATTGTCTTGGCTTACTTAAATAGCTAAACAGTTCAAGGCATCATGTCCACTAGTTAACTAGTAAGTTCGATAATCTTTCACTGAGGAAGGCTTAAGGCTGAAAGCTAGCTATCCTAATGTAGGATATTTCCATTTTGTACTCTCTTTGTCAGTGTCTGCATTTTATTTGCATTGCATTGTCAATTTTATTCATGTGGGACACTATTGGTGTGACAGCCGGGTGTATTATTCGCTCCGTTCTCCTTTTGTTTTCATTGGGTTCGAAGTGTTTGGAAGTTTTGTTCTCAAATAAATTCTTGTTCTTGTTTATTCGGTGTTGATTTTTCACTTGTTTCGGCGAGTGCGAGGTCAAGTCCGAAGTGCCTAGAATTAAGTAGAGAAAAACTATGGGTTGGGGAGACAGGGCCGCACGTGCGGGAGAGGGGTCGCACATGCGGGAGGTGAGCCCGCACGTGCGGAATTCAGGGGAGGTTTGAGGCAGCACAATACAATATATGCAGGTGCTGGAGGTGGTGCGGCTTGGGTAGACCGCACGTGCGGGGTTGAGGGCCGCACATGTGGGAGGTAGGCTCCGCACGTGCGGGATGTTGGGCAGTCCGAAAACCCTATTTTTTCTCTCTTTTGGGGCTGAATGTATCTGATTTGTTTTTACATCTCTCTCTCTCTAAAAACACTTTTGCTCCTTCTTCTCTCTAAAAACCCTCATCAAACACTAAAAATCTTTGATTTCTTGCAATCCATTGGGTCTAAAGTCATCATCTCTCACAAATCTTGGAGATCAAAGCTAGGATTCCATTTTGTGTGGTGGAAATCAAAAAATCTCTCATCTTTGAATTCTAGGGTTTCATCTCTTTTTCTTCATCAAACCTTGAGGTAGGGATTCCTTTGAGTTATATATATGTTTGTGCAAGTTTTTGATTGATTTTAAGAACTCCTCGTTGTTTATTTTCGAAAATGAGTCTTGGCTCAAGAGATTGATGGTTTAGTAAGAAGCAAAATCCATCTTTGTTTTCTTTTTTTAAGACCATCTTGAAATATTGAACCAAATGGATTGAGATTGATGTAGTAATGATGTTTTGAAAGAGAAGAGGAAATGTTGGGGTTTTTGGTTAAAAACCTAGAAATTGGGGTTTGGGAATAATGAGGGGATTTATGGAATTATTTTAGATTAAATGGAAGAATGTGTGAGAATTTTGTATTGTATTGGTAAACATGATAACTTCTTGGTGAACTGGGGTTTGGAAACCAAACTTGAAACTATTGTTAAATGTATGTACACATGTAGTTACAAATTGACACATTGTTGTATACCCAAGGGATATGAGAATTGTATATCTTAGAAGTTGATATTTAAAATGTTGCCTATAGTCTTGAAAGGACTAAATTGTTGAGAATTGTACAAAATGAAGAAATGTTGCCATGTGTTGGTGGCTTCTATTGAACTTATGGCCATTTGGTGAAATGGCTTTGAGGGGAGGAAAAAATGGGAATTTTGGTTAACTTTGTGTTGTTGTTGAGACATTTAAGGATGAGAACCGTTATGTAGCATTGTTAATTATTGCATCACATTCTCTTTCAATTTGTAATTTTTACACTTTAAATGAGTTTGGAACATTTGCTTTGAAAAAATAATATCATGAGGCAAAATCATGGAATTGTTCATGGGGTAAATACGTTGGTAAGTCCGGTTAGGAGGTGTAGATGAAATTGATAAGTTGGCCTGAGTGTCTGTGGTGAAAGACTGAAAACACGCGCGGAGGAGGTATCACTTCCCTTCCGGTTAGTAATTGGTAAAGTGGGGTTTTTGGTAGTGCTAGTTGAGTCTACTTGCAAACACCAACCTAGGGATTACCTTAGTCGTATTTACCGCCCCCATTGAGTAAAAGTTGTAACTTCTGAATTGTTGAGATTTCAAACTATTGTTGAAACGTGGTGATCTTCAAAAAGAATAAAGAAGCATGTAAATGAAAATTTTCTTTAAAATGACATTGCATGGCATTTGCATTTAAAATTGGAAATCATGCATAAATGTATATACTTTGTTAAGGATTCTCTACTGGACTTTATGCTCACCCCTATGGGATTTTGGTGCAGGAAAAAATGTAGTGATCCCGCTGAGTTGAGAGCGTGGATATATTTTGTGAAGAGTAGATGACTCTATTTTGTTGTGATTTATTTTGCTAGCCAATGTATAGGTCTGAGAGGCCATTTTTGTGTAACCAGGCTTAAGCCTTGGAAATTGTAAGCCCATGAGGGCATTTTTATTATTTTTGGGACATGATGCTCTACATGCTATAATTCATGTATTTCTATATCATTGAATGTATAATTCGTATGTGGAACTTTTGTATAAACCTTGTTGATTAATGGTGTAAAGGTTGGAGTAATGTTATTATTGTTTAGTGGATGTGGGTTGATGTATTAAATTTTATGTCGGATTATTTTGGGGCATTACAGTTGGAAACATTTTAGAAGTGAATGGGAATTGACCCCATTCAAATGAAAAGGTGCAACCTTTCATTGTGGCTCTTCATATGAAAGGGTGTGACCCTAGAGTCACGACCCTTATGAATGGTTACAAATACTTCTATAAATACCATTCCCATGGCATTCATTTGAAAGGCAAGTGTTAGGATTCATACATAAGTCATAGTCAAGTATAAAAGAGAGAGTGCATAACATAAATTAGTTCGCTATACACCCAGAAAGTTATGCAATTTCTGTGTGGGATGATTGTTGTATCTTGGAGGCAAGACTTCCATCAATCGTAAGCACTAGAGGCGAGGGTGAAATTCTGTCTTAAACACACAGTGTTCAAACATTGGCTTCAGTCACAATCAGTATTAAATTTATAGAATTTCTATAAGAAATTTCTTGTGTTTTATTTTATTATTTATTTTCATTAAATTGACATTTTCAAAAATGTTTTCCTATATAAATGTCCTTCAAACATCTCAATCACCTTGTTAATCATCGGTCTCTCTGATAGATTAGATTGTATGCAACATAGTCCAACTAATATCATATTTGGTGCAACTTTTTCATCCTTTTCAAATTCAATCCCATGAAGTCCTATATCTCCATCACATTCTAGCTTCTTGTTAATCGAATGTGGGAAATACAAGTCGCTAGTGTCCTCAACTGATTGTCCAATGTTTTCTCTTCCCTGAACCATCTCTAGGACTAGCACTCCGTAGCTATACACATCAACCTTGTGTGAGTCTTCCAAAATGCCTAGAGAAGATTTCAGGCGCTATATATCCAATAGTTCCTCGAGCATGCAACATGGATATAATGCTATCTTTCTTGGGACATAATTTAGCAAGCCCAAAATTAGAAGTCTTTGTAAAACACTCTTCATTTAGAATAATGTTATGGGGTTTTATGTCAAAATGAAAAATGCGTGTTGTACGTCCACGATGCAAATATTCCAATCCCCGAGCAACTCCTACTGCAATTTTGTGCATTATTTTCCATTCCAAGTGGTCATTTGTCTCCTATGATTTGTTGTTATGTATGAACTTCTCAAGAGATCCATTTGGCATGTACTTGTAGATAAGAGCTCTTTTGTGACCCTCAAAACAATACCTTACAAGGCTTACAATGTTGACGTGTGAAGTCCTACTAATGCTTGTGACCTCATTTATGAACTCTTCTCCATTACTGTCTTTTGTTTCATTTAGAAGCTTGATAGCCACTAGACGTCCATCAAGAAGCTCGCCTTTGTACACTTCACCATAGCCACCTCTCTCGAGTTTATCTTGGAAAGAATTTGTTACTTTCTTTATGCTTGAGTAAGTTTATCATTTTGGCACCAGAGATCCATTAATTTTCAAGAAAGCGTCCACATTATCATCTGCCATTGTTGATTTCCTCCAAAAGAATATCGATTTGTATGTAAAGGTTTTCTTTCTAAACCAGAAAATCAAAGATTGAAAATATCATTAGGAGTGATTTTTAAGAGTAATAATAAATTAAGTGTCTCAAATATTTTCTTAAAAAAAAGGACAAATAATAAAAATACATCGCCCTCTACGCCTGTACCTCCCACTACTGCCACGAGCTCCTCCTCGTCTATAGATATATCTCCAATGGCATTGTAGCTGATCACCTCTACGGCGACCTCGCAAAACCCCGGTTCCCTCTCTTGGACTACAAGAATGAGCATTGCATTTGAAACAGCTAGCACGCTGGCTTACCTTCATGCTTCTGACGTCATTCACCACAACGTCAAAACTAACAACATCGTGCTCGACAGCAGCTTTTGCATTAAAGTTGCTGATTTTGGAATTTCTTATCTTTTCCCAACTGACGTCACCCATGTGTCCATCCCCCCACAAGGTCCTCCAAGTTATGTGGACGCTGAGTACCATGAATGTTACCAACTTACTAATAAGAGTGATGTTTATAGATTTGGGGTTGTTTTGATCGAGCTTATATTCTCTAAGCCAACTGTGGACATTACAAGGCATCGCCATGGAATTAATTTGTCTAATATGGCTATTAATAAGATTCAAAATCATGAACTTCATGAGCTTGTTGATCCATGCCTTGGGTTTCAATCAAATTATAAGGTAAAGAAGATGATCATAGTGGTTGCTGAGTTGATATTTCGGTGTTTGTAGAATAAGAGGGATACAAGGCCATCGGTGAAAGAAGTGTTGGAGGTTTTCAAGGAAATTAGTAGTGTAGGTTATGATAGAAAGGTTGCAGAGGAGGTGGATATACCGGTTGATGATGTTGTATTGTTGAAGAGTGATCCATCGACGCTTTCGCCTAATTCTTTGAGGGAAAATTTGGTTAGCAGGGGAAGTGCCACATCTAATGCTAGTAGTAGCTAAGTTAATGTATCATTTTAATGCAGTCAAGATCCATTTTATAGTAAATTTTGGATGATAATGCCATAATATTTCCACCATGATTATGAAAGTTATTCCGAATTATATTAATGCCTTTGTATGTAGTGATAATATCATTCATTGTATAAGTGGATTGAATTTTATTTTTATTTTTTTTTCTATTCATTGTTTCATTGTTTTTATTTGTTCTTAAAACTAGGCAGTGAACCACGCCCAATTTCCTGGTCTTAAATTGTCATGTCGATAAATTTGGGTTGATTGAGAGAATTTTTTTCACAACGCAGAAAGGAAAATGGGAGAATTATTGGGAAAAATGTTAAAACAAAAACTAGATCATATATGTGATAATGTCATATGCTTTCCTTTTCATGGTCTACCAATGATAATGTCATGATATAATCAAAGAATTTATTGGGTGTTCTCGAATCAACACGTGCACGTGTTGTAGGAATACCACAATACAATCCAAGTGCATCCAATGATTGCTTGTTATAATGAGCCAGAGATATGGGAAATGTGATCATGGATAAATTTCATCATAGGGAACTAGATGAAAATAATCTACTACTAAAGAGGTTGCATATGCAGTTAATGCTTATTGTCGTTATTATTATCTTTTTCCTACATTTTTCGACGCCACACTTACAGTGCTAATGCTAATCTCATTGTAGCCAATCATGTTAGAGGAGCTTTTTCTGGTAAAGGAGTAAGATCCAAGATCCAATTGCTGTTGAATATCTAAGATACAATTATCAATCAATCATTTTTCTGGGGAAAAAAAAAACAAAAAAAGAGAGAAAGATATCCTATTTTGGGCTCACTATGTTATGCATAGAAAGGGGATAATCATATCAATGTGGCAGAGATATTAGTCTAATTTTTAAAGACTATGGGATGATGATTAGGCTAATTTTTGTTCATTCCCGAATTCATGATAGCAGAAAAAAATTTCCCATATCTTTTTTTTTTTTTTGATAACTCGGTATCCAGTCAAATGGACCAACTAGTTTGGGGACCAATCTTATAGTCCACTAGCGTTCCCCATACCTTATAATAGAAGAATTCAAAGTTTTTTTCATGGAAAGAATTCTAATTTTTGTTCAAATTGATTTATTACAGCTTTTGTGTAATAAATGAAAAAAAAAGGGTAACAAGAAAAAGAAAAGAAAAGGTAATTTATAATCACAGTAGACATCTTGCTCTATTTTTACTAGAAAAAATTTAGGCAGCAATTCATAGTGAACAATCAAAGATATGCTTGGACAGCAATTAACATAGCAACTTCAAACGAAATTTCACTACTTTGAGGGTCTTGAGGAATCTACTTCACATGATATCATTCTACATAAGCTTTGCCGTCCATGATGATTTTAACCTAGAAAAACATCATTACATTGATTCAACCTCACAGGATTCATTCTTTTATGATATTTGAATAATAGAAGATGCGATTGGTGTTCTTGAAGGTGAAGATAAGAATGGTTCCGGGGGAACTGGCAAAGATTCTAGATTTCCCTCAAGCATCTCAATCACCTTGTTAGTTGTCGGTCTGTCTAATGGATTAGCTTGTATGCAACATAGCCCAACTAATATCATCTTTCGTGCAAGTTTTTCATCCTCTTCAGATTCAATCCCATGAAGTCCTATATCTCCATCACATTCTAGCTTCTTGTAGATCGAATGTGGGAAATATAGGTCGCTAGTGTCCTCAATTGATTGTCCAATGTTTTCCCTTCCCTGAACCATCTCTAGGACTAGCATTCCGTAGCTATACACATCAGCCTTGTGTGAGACTCTTCCAAAATTCCTAGAGAAGACTTCAGGTGCTATATATCCAATAGTTCCTCGAGCATGCAACATGGATACAATGCTCTCTTTCTTGGGACATAATTTAGCAAGCCCGAAATCAGAAATTTTCGGACAAAAATCTTCGTCTAGAAGAATGTTATGGGGTTTTATGTCAAAATGGAAAATGCGTGTTGTACATCCACGATGCAAGTATTCCAATCCCCGAGCAACCCCTAATGCAATTTTGTGCATTGTTTTCCATTCTAAGTCGTCATTTGTCTCTTGATATTTGTTGTTGTGTATGAACTTCTCAAGAGATCCATTTGGCATGTACTCGTAGATAAGGCCTCTTTTGCGACCCTCGAAACAATACCCTACTAGGCTTACAATGTTGACATGGGAAGTCCTACTAATGCTTGCAACCTCATTTATGAACTCTTCTCCATTACTACCTTTTGTTTCATTTAGAAGCTTGACAGCCACTAGACGTCCATCAAGAAGCTTGCCTTTGTACACATCACCATAGCCGCCTTTCCCGAGTTTATCTTGGAAAGAATTTGTTACTTTCTTTATTCTTGAGTAACTATATCTTTGTGGCACAAGGGATCCATTAATTTTCAAGAAAGCTTCCACATTATCATCTTCCATCGTTGATTTCCTCCAAAAGAATATTGATTTGTATGTTGAGGTTTTCTTTCTAAACCAGAAAATCAGAAATGCACATAAAATTGCTGCTCCAACCATTAGAATGACTACATAAAGAATGAAAGAAGTTAGGCAGTGTTAAAATCCTTGACCAGCCAAAAATAAATTTGTGAAGTAATGCAAGAATTATGTTAACAAAAATTAAAACTAACCCAGTTGTTCACAGAAAATTACAACGAACAAATATGAATCATAAACTATATGTTCTAGTTATAATGAAATTGATCAAACCTTGAACAAAGAAAACAAAATGATTAAAGTTTTGATGCATTACTAAATTAAAGAAAGACATAATAAAACTTCAGTAGGATACCTATGGCAACTTTCAAGGTCAATTGTTCCTTTCCACCTGCAAAACATAACAACACACCATTAACTAAGGCTATGTTTGGATAGGAATTTAGAAAGGAAAAAAGAAAATGTGAGTGAAATGTACGTGTATTTTATTTATATTTCACTACTTTTTCTTTTTTTCTTTGTAAATCCCTACGGAAATCAATAAAGAAAAGGGAAAGCGGACTCTCCTAAGGTATGATGCTCGCCTAGTGACCGATGCAAAGGAATATCCAAACACCAGTCTAAAGAGACATAATTTTTAAGCAACAAAGCCCACATTAAATGAATAACTGTAGCCTAGTCTCGGTAATAGAACATTTTCTAAGCTTGTTAGAAGGCTAAATGAAACAGTACAAATTTGATGTTTGTCACTTTTGTTTTTCTCTTTTTGATCTTCCATTTACATTAATCTTTTTTCGTACTCTTTATCACTTACGGGAGTAAAAATGACATTTTAGTCCTTTAATAACACATTTTCCCCCAATCTAAAAAATAAATAACACATTTTCCCCTCTATTATTTGTTTTTTGGAATTTTTTCATTTCAATTATGGTGTCACAATTCTCTTTTCTAGCTTCTTTTGATTTTACCCATAACTTTATCACATAGAATTTTCAATAGTGAGATTTCAACAATTGACGCAAGATTAAAGACTCATGAGCAAAAGGTACTCTTATGTCAATAAACAAAACTTGTGAAGATTTTGGTAAAACCTATTTTTATACAAGTGCAATCCTTAAAAATAAATAAATAAATAAATAAAAATAAAAATAAAAATAAAAATAAAAAATTGTATCTCATGTAGTAATAACTTCCGAAATTTAATCACCGTCAAAAAATTTAAAATGCACTGCCTATAAAGTCTGTATAAGTATTGCTCTTCAAATTTTAACAGAAACTTACGTGTAGGTCTTAATAAGTGGATTTATTTTTCAATAAATCCTATGATAATGAATAACATTTTTCATCAAATACTATTAAAAAACGTCACTAACTGTTAATTTTCAGAAACAGTTTAAAATTTTTGTCACAAAAAAGTCATTAATTATAAATTTTGGTGATAGTTTAAAAAAATTGTCACAAAAAAAGTCACTAATTTTTAATATTCAGAAACAATTTTGAAAATTTATCATATAAAAAGTCACTAATTGTAAGTTTTAGCAACAATTAATAAGAATCGTGATAATAAAAATTTTAAAAAAAGAAGTCACTAATTATCAATTTTTAGCAAAATATGCAAAAAAAAGTCACAAAAAATTATTTTTAGTGACGATTTTACTAAGACTAACTTTCAATAGGACTTTATAAGAATTAAATCAAACTATTATGACCTATTAGTAATTTATCTTAATATGTTTTCCTATTAAAACAAATAATTGGTAACCACATCTTAAAACAAAAATGTTTTGGAGCTCTAATAGCTCTAATGTATATGTGGGCCTATCTGATGTGATGTTTTGATATTTTTTTTTTTTTTTTTGGATTTTCCAGCTCACTAGAGCTCAATTAGAGTTCTAGTTTTAGAGGGATGTTTTATTGTTGCATCTTAAAAAATCGTACAATAAACAAGGAATACTATGGAGTGATTTGGGAAGTTGGTTAAAAGCTGATTTTTTGACTTTTTTTGAATTTTTTGTCCTTTTGTGTGTAAAAAATGTAAGAGACGATGTGATGGGTTAAAAGCTAAAAGCTAGTTTTTTACTAGCTTCCCAAATTGCCCTATTTAGTTGGTGTGAGATTACGGTGTCGTTTGGGATGTGGGTTGGGTTAATTTTGTGGCTAAATTAGTCATAAAAAGATGAAATATACTAAAAAGTTAACAAAATAAAATGTCACATCCAAACCATAATTGTTGGGATCCGGGATCCCCCCAAGACCTTTGCGGAAATTAAACCAAGCAGGAATACACACCCACACATACGGAGACACAATATTTTACGTGGTTCGGCCTCAATGCTTACGTCCACGGGATAGTAGCCGGTTTTCACTATACCAATTAGAGATTACAGAATATTACAGAGGAGAAACTCACACTATTCTCACTCACCCATTCACCCGTCTCCCTCGCTCACATCGAGGGAGACGGTTTCTCACATCTCTCACTCTCTTGGTATGCTCACTCTTGGCTCCCTAACTCTCTCTCATTTCTTCCTCCATCTCTTCCCTATTTATACACCAATGAGGGAGAGCCTCATTGGTCACCACCTACACCATTCCATTCTCTCCAAGGTGGTCTCCAACCACCACACTCTCTCTAAGTGCTCCATTAGAGTAGTGGTCCATTAGAGTAGTGCTCCATTTGGTGGAGGAAGTGGATGCTCCATTGGGAGCATCACATGGGATGAACCAACAATAATCATTTCATTTTTTGTCTTCTCACAAACGTTAAAAAAGTCAAAAAAAAAAAAAAAAATCCAAACAAACTTTTTAATTGAGACTAAAATAGTCACAAAAAAAAAAATTTTAAAAATTAAAAAACCAACTCAACTTCTCAAACGAATATTAAACAACTTTTTATAATTTTTTATTTTATTTTATTTTATATGAACTCGTATAGTTTTTTTCAATTGCATCACTAGTAAAATTTTATGGGCCAAAGTCCATGGGCTTATGAGAAGTGAAGAGGAAGTCTATGGAGTCAAGTCTGGACCCATGAAAAGAAAGTCTGCCTTCATGCCTTTGGTTAAAGAAATCTATGGAGTCAATAATTATATGGATATATTAGAAGATAGAGGGGATTACTTTTTCTTTTTTTTTTTTTTTAAAAAAAAAACAAAAAAACATTTATATGGAGGGGTGTAAGTGAGAGTTGTACCTTCATAAATTTTCATTTGCACCTTATCACAAAATCACTTGTACCCCTTATGTATTTGTATTTTTTTTTTCTTTGCTCAACTGTTAAGTAATTCTTCCTACAAGATATCTCAAAGTAAAGATATTATGCTTAAAGCTACAAACGAGTTGAGTTGAACCAAATTTTTTTTGTGTTAAAACTTGTTTATTAAGAATTAATCAAGCTCAAGCTTGAGCCGAATTCAAGTCAAACTTAAACGTTAAATATTTGATAAACTCAAGCTTGGTTTGAACTTGCTCAATTACATAAACAAGCCAAATTCAAGCTCGAGCTTGAAAAAAAATAATTAAACTTAAATTAATTTACATATTAAGATTTAAAAAAAAAAATATGAGTAAAATACACAAGAATGCATATATTAATAATAAATTTCTTCAATCAAATATGTAAATTTACACAAACATTAAACACAAATAAAAAACTAAAATATATTATTGAAAATTTATTTGATATATTATTAAAAGTAAATATTAATTTCTTTTTTTCTTTTCTTTTTTTTCATGCTTACGAGCCTTATCGAGCCGAGCTTGGGACTAATCGTACTCAGCTCAATTAATAAACAAGTTTAAAAATCAAGCTCGAACTTTAAACGAGCCGAACTTAAACTTTTCATAAACAATTCGGTTAATTTACAGTCCTAATTGTGTTGCACATAGATCACGCAGTACGTGGTCAATATGGCGCCATGTTATTTTGAGTTAGTATTATAATTATTTTAGTATTAATTTTATTTATTTATTATGTGTTATTTTGTTGTGTAATTTTTTTCCGGTGTTCAATTTGTATCAAATTAGTCCCTTTACTCTAAAAATTTAGAATATGTCAATTTATGTTGTGTTTAATTGATGGATTTAAAGAAAGATTTGAAAAAATAGAAGGAAAAAATAGGTAAAATGTGAATCAAATAAAATTACATTTCACTCACCTTTTTCCTTTTTATTTTCAAATCATTCTCCAAACAACAATGCTAGGTGTCATGAAAAATTTGTCATGAAAATGGTCATGAAAGTTTTGTGACCCTTGGATTACACTTAGAATAAAGTGCCACACACTAATCAAGGTAATCCAAGGGTCATAACTCTTTCATGACCATTTTCATGACAAATTTTTCATGATCCCTATCTTTTCTCTTCTCCAAATCCATGGATCAAACGTAACCTTAATAACCCTTTCGAATCAAAAAGTTGCTAGAAACACACGAATTATGTTTTTGAGAAGTTAAATAAGAAAATATGGTTAAAGCAGATACACACCTTGGCATTTTTGCGGTTGATGTCCATCAAGTCAGCCTAGAATATGCAAAAGTTGGGGAAAGAAAAGGAGATACACACCTGGCCCTGGGCAGATTTGCAATTGATGTCCGTTGTGGCAAAAGCAACTTGTTTGATTTGTAGTAGTGTCAGTCCCACAATAATGATAATCAACACCAAATCCCCGTTTCACCAGTTCTTCCACAGTACTGATATTATTCACCCAAAATGCATAAAGAGCCTCTTGGAAAACCGGAACCTTGATTCTGCTCTTACAATTTGGCGGAATTATCCACTCGTATGACTCGTTTACGAAGAAATTAATATTACTACTCTGGTCACCCGCTCCCACCTGGCATTGAAAATGACTCCGTTCTTCTACTGTATGATCAAGGGGAGGATCGACAATAGGGGGGCAATCATAGACCAAAGTGAGATTTACAACAAGTGGATTCGAACCGTAATCCAAAAGATTCCAATTCAAAGTCGTGTCACTCAATTTCCCAGGGCAAAGATTATCCCACAGATCGGCTCGAGCAATGGTCATGCTAGAAGCAGATTGATCGATATGAAGAACACGAAATGCCTGTTTCTCGATAACTATGGTTGTGCTTTCATTGCCATAGCACTTGAGCTCAAAACCTTGAACGCCGCAGAGCTTAGGTCCATCTTCTCCACTGAAGGGATATCCAATTCCTTTTATTTGCTCTCCGCAGTCGTATTTTTTCCCGTGGCAAGTCGTGTAATTTTCATTGTCGGCGCCATGTGATGTTGGACTACTGACGATGAACAAGAAGATGGTGATGATGAGATTAACACAAAGAGGCGGCATGCTGAGAAGAGGCATGTTGTTGTGGGTTGATACAGATCAGGTCTCATTTGCAATTATATAATGATATTATAATTTTGTAAGAAAGCAGAGCAATTGTTTTCAAGAAGAAAAGTATATGACCTTCTGCGAATTTTCCAAGGGAGGGAGAGAGATATTCAACAACTACTGCTCTTGGCTTAGGAAAATTTTGTGTGTTGAAGAGTCAGTGCGTATGATGGACGTAATGGCCCCAACGGGTAAGGTAAGGTAAGGCATTGTTTGGTTAATGGCCTTTGCATTCGACGACCCATTTTTTTTTTAAAACTAATTCTGGGTCAAGAAATATCAACTTCTTGCAAACATCACTCATACAAAAGCCATCGAAAAATGATATAGAAATCTGTTTTGTAGACTATTTTTTTGGGTATGACTTATTTAGTGGTTTTTATTTTTTATTTTTTTTAAAAAATATATACAGAAAAGTAGAAATGTGATGTGACAATTTGTGACAAATAAGTCAATAGGCAGCTTACTCCTTATTTAGGTGGTTGTCAATATGTAAACGATATATTTGATTGATTATTACAAAAGGAGTTGTCTTAAATATTCTAATAAGCTGTCATATTATTAGATTTGAAAAGTAAGTCTAAATTTTGAACTAATATAGCACTACTGTTAGCCATCTGATTTTTGCACAAAAAGATTTAAAGGCGGGAACACAAAAATGTTTGAGGAATCAATTATTTAAGTGATATTTGGATTACTATATGTAGAAAAAATTAAATATGTTTACATTTATATTTTTGGTAAAAGTAAAAGACAAAAAACAAAAATATAATCAATATACAAATACATTTTTAAAAAGGGATTTTGAAAATAAGTGACCAAGGATGGTATAAGATGTGGAGAAACTCGTTAAAGGTAGTATGTGGTGTTGCCTGCAGAAATGGCTAGTGTTATGTCAACAATGATGATGAACAATGGGTGGTAGCCAAAAAGAGTATAGAAGGGAGGAATGAATGAAAACTTGTTTCCGAAACAAATAGTTCATATATATATATATATATATTAATTAAATAAGTTTTGTAAACTGTTTACATTTATTTATTTAGTTTTATTTTTTTTTGAAAATCAAAATAGAAATCAAACATATTATGTTTCTAAATTTTAAATTTTCCTTAAACATAAACACAAAATTGTAAATAAAATGTGTTAGGTTTCTGTTATTGGCAATTCCGTTTGACAAAACTTCTTTCAGTTGTAATTTTGTTCAACTTTTAGTTTAGTGAGGTTATGAGTTTTTAAATGCGAATCCAGTCCGAATTGTGCCTTGCAGAGATGTTTCAAAAGATAATTTTTTCATGTTTGTCACTTCGCTGACTATTTACTGGGAGTTTTTTTCTGCTCGAGCGGCTATTTCTGCGCTCGAGCGGAGATCGCGGATCTGTTTTCTATAAATATGTGTTTTAGTACGATTTTAGAGTACGACTTCCAGATCTTCTTCTTGGGTATTAGAGTTTTCAGCTGGAGCTTTTTTGCTTGTTTTCTTTGATATCTATGAGAGTTTAATCATGAATTAAATAGATTATATCAAATGGTTTGTTTGTTTTGTTTTATTCACAAAAGAAAGAGTTGTTCTTCGGTGGATTTCAGGGAATTTGGGTCTGAAGCTTTGGTGGATTTTGGAGTGGCTCATCGTTGTGGATTCGACATCGGCGTTGTGGATTCAACGTTGTACAAGACAATTCGAAGGTGAAGACAAGACTGGAAGAGGCACATAGGGGTCGGTTCAATTCGGGCGTGGATTCGTTGGGTAATTGAGAGTACATTTGTATAATTCCTTTATGTCTTCTTAGTGGATTGGTTTATGGTTTTTGCCCGTAATTTTTTTATCACAATTAGAGGCACTTCAATTGTGATTTTTCTACGTAAAATCGTTGTGTCGATTTGTCTTGATTGTTTGATTGGAGTTGTTATTTACTACTTAAAATTGATATATAATCACAAATTAATATTTAGGGAATTTTTAAATTTTTTTCAAAATGTTTTAAGAATAATGCATCAAGACAAACTCTATTAAATGACAAACCCATTTTTTTCCAATAAAAGAAAGAAGAATTTTAAGGCAGCATGTCATTATCATGTGTTTGTACATCAGAGGTAATGACCAAGAAAGAGAGAATTTTGCTTATCACAAGAACACGTGATTGGTTTCATGTCTTTGCTCCATTTGGAAGTAACTTGAAACTGTTAGTAGTCAAATGTGAGTGAAAGCTTCATTTTAATTATTATTATAATTTCAAATCGGAACAGAAGACGGAAAAAGAGTTATTAGAACATGACGGTATTGTAACATGATCCATTTTTAAATTGTTAGGTTTTTATTCTTGGTAATTTTGTTTGACAAAATTCCTTTCAGTTATATTTGTTTTTACACTTTTATTTCAGTGAGGCTATGAGTTTAATATATGCGAATTCAATCCGAATCGAGCCTTACAGAGAAGTTTGTGATGTTAATGCTTTCAAGATTGCCACTTCGCTGATTATGACGGGGATCAAGCTGCCCGGTCAGCTCGCACCTGAAGCAAAATACAAAATTGCATTCAAAGTTGGCTGTCCGCCCTTGCTCGGTCGAGTGAAGAAGTCCTCACTCGAGCGAAAGATTGCGTCTATACAAAAATCTGAAAGAGCTCATTGTTCACCGGAGCGAAGGGTTCGTGGCTCGAGCGAAGGCACTAGTGGAAATCACGCGAGTTAAGGTTCTCGCTCGAGCGAGAGAAGCTTCGCTCGAGCGAGCTTCAAAATCCGGATTTCTATAAGGAGTTGGCTTTCTTCCAAAACTAGGATTACTTTGAATTTTTATAAGTAGTTGGTTTTCTCCCAAAAACTTTACTTACTTCTCCAGATCTTCTTTTTGGATATTAAGGTTTATATCTGGAGATATTTTGCTAGTTTTCTTTGATGTTTTGATTGAGTATTCAACTCATGGTTTAAAGAATATACATCAAAGGATTATTTGTTTATTCTACACAAAAGAGAGAGTTGTTCTTTGGTGGATTCTGAAGAATTCGAGCTTGAAACTTTAGTAGATTCTAGAGTGGCTCATCGTCAAGACAATTCCGATGTGAAGACGGGGTTGGAAGAGGCACATAGGGGTTTGTTCAATTCGGGCGTGGATTCGCTAGGTAATTGAGAGTATACCTGTATAATTCCTTTATATCTTCTTATTGGATTGTTTTATGGCTGTTGCCCGTGGTTTTTTTTTTATCACAATTGGACGTGTTCCAATTGTGATTTTTCCACGTTAAAATCTTTGTGTCGATTTGTCTTATTGGTTTGATTGGGATTGTTTTATTGCTTTAAATTGATACATAATCACAAATCAATATCTAGCGAATTTCTAGATTTTTCAATTGGTATTAGAGCGGGTCGTTCTATTTTTTTTAAAAAAAAAAAAATCTTTTAGAACGAGATCTTATTTGATTTGTGATAATGGATTCAATTCGTGAGGGAAATTCTATGGTTTAACCACCCCTACTTGACGGATCCAATTATTTGTTTTGGAAAGTTTGGATGAGGTCGTTTTTAAAATCTATTGATGAAAAAGTTTGGCAATCTGTCATGTATGGGTGGACTGAACCAACGATTACCGTTGATGGAGTAACTTTCCCTAAACCAATTGATAAGTGTGACACAATTGATTACCAAAATAGTAGCTAGAATAGTAAAACTATCAATTCTCTTTTTTGCGTTGTCACACTTGAAGAGTTTAGTCATATTTGCAATTGTGAAGTCGCAAAAGAGGTTTGGGATATCTTACAAACTATTCATGAAGGCACTCCTTCTGTGAAACGTTAAAAACTTCAAAGGCTCACATCTAGTTTTGAAAACCTTTCAATGAAAGATAGTGAGACCTTTGATGAATTTTATGCAAAGTTGAGTGACATTGTAAATTCCAGCTTCAATTTAGGTGAAAAAATACCATAGTCCAAAGTTGTGGGAAAAATTTTAAGATCCTTGCCCGATCGGTTCCAACCAAAAGTTACGGCTTTTGAGGAGGCTCAAAATGTTGACAACCTCAAGCTGGATCACTTGGCTGGAAATCTCCAAACTTATGAGGCACATAGGAATTTCAAAAAGAAACAAAAATATGCTATTGCTTTTAGTAGTGCTCATAGAGTTGGAGAGGATTCTGATGAGGATTGTGAGATAGATTCCAAGATTACGGCTGCTTTTGTTAAACAATTTAAATAATCTTTTTTGAAAAAGAATCCTAATCTTTTGGAATCTACTCATACTCATAAATCTAAAGGCAAAGATAAACTCAAAATTAATTCTATAGCCAAGAAGGAGAAATGAAAGATACAAGGGAACTCTGAAAGAGTCCAATGCTCTGAATGCCAAGGATTTGGTCACTTTGCTTCAGAATGCCCCACTCGTTTGAAGAAGAAGAAAGCCCTTGCTATCACTTGGGATGATGAATCAAAATCTGATGAAGATGAAAGTGACAATGAAGATCAAGGCGAAGAGGGACATAAACAATTCCTTACTTTCATGGCGGCTTCCGAAACTGAAGGACGAACAGAATATCCAAAGAGGTCGGTTGAGAATGCCACTGATGATGAATCCTCGAAAAGTGATGATGAAGAGCTTGAGCAAGCTTATGAAAAGTTGTATAAGGAGTCTTTTAACTTATCCAAATTGAATGACAAACTCACTACGAAACTCAAAGCATGTGAAAGTGAGAATGTCAAATTAAAGAAAGAGATTTCCGAGGCTAGGAATGATGCCCTTAAGTTTTTTAATGATTGACAAGCTCTTTGTGCAAAACTCTTGACTTGTGAGACAGAGAGGGATGAGCTACAACAAGTCTTTGCAACATATGAAGAAAATATTGAAAGTCTCGAAATGTCTCAAGTTGCCTTGGATGAGCTAATCATCAAGAAAGAGGAAGAACTCAAGTGTGCTATGACTATCATTGGTCTTTGGAACAGAGGATCAAAGACTTTGGACAATATCATTGGGTCTCGACAAATTTGTTCTGACAAGAGTGGCATTGGCGTTGGTGGTAAGAAAGAGCAAAAACAGAGTGCTTCCGCATCTCATGATACAAGAACTCAAGGAAAGGGAGAACAAAAAATTCAATATGAGGATGGACTTCTCAACCTTCCTAGAGTTGGTAAGGTAAAAGAAAAGAAGGTACACATTGTCCACCCTGTTTTTATTTGTCATCATTGTGGTATGTATGGTCATATTCGCCCTTATTGTTATAAGTTGCATGGAAGAGTGTATTTGCCTAGACCTAAAAATAAGAAGTTAGAAACCATGTCGAGACAGGTTCCCATTGAAAGGGAAGGGAACTACAACGTCAAGACACCACCCAAGAACCGCAATGCTCACAACTTTGTTTATACTAAAGCGGTTTGGGTGAGAAAACTTGACTTGTGTTAATTTGTTTATTTTTTTTAGTTTTTGGGTTTCTGTGTGTTTTGTTTTTTTAAAGAGGAAAAAAATGTGTGCATGTTCGTTTTTTGTCTTGCTTTGGTTAAAAAAAAAAAAAAAAAAAAAAAAAAAAAAAAAAAAAAAAACCAAAAAGATTTTCTTAGTATGGTTTTGCAAGCTTAAAATTTTTTGAGTGGTCCTTGGTGCATATTGGAATTGATAAGAATATCCATTACATGTTAATATGTGTGCTTTCTGTGGTCATTACTCATTTTGGAGTATGTGTTTTTTGATTAGTATGTCTCATTCTGTACACACTCTTGGATTAGCAACTATTGGAGTCTTCCGCCTTAGTGATTATTTTTTTTTATGGACGTCTGTCATTGATCTTTTGCCTTTCTAGAGGAATTGACTTATACTAGCATATCATGGGTGATGTTGAGTCTCTTAACCATCTTCCATCTTTTTGCATCTCCACGGCTTTTTCCCTCTATTCTTTGTAGTCCAGCCATGAGGAAAAGGCTACCTCAGAGTCACCAACCAGGCCATCCTTATTATATCCATGTTTCTCTGGTTCGGTTTCCATACTCTTGAGCGTGTCAGCCGCCAATAAGTGTGCAAAAGAAAGAAAAATGTGCACAAAAAAAAAAAAAAAAAAAAAAATTTGTGCAAAAGAAAAAAAAGAAAAAGATGTGAAAAAAAAAAAGAAAAGAAAAAAAAGGGATTCATTGATTGAGGGGGAGCCTCCGCTTTTACTCACCAAATACCCTTTGATTCCTAGTGGTTTGACTTTCCTTAGTTGTGCTTAGATTCTCTTGTCAGAGGTCCAGCTTTCATATCACTGCTATGATTTGAATCTAGTGTTTGTCGAACTTCAAAAGTCACACACACACTTTTATCATGGGATCTATACTTTTCACATAATGCATCACTTTCTTTTATGAGGAATCTTCTAGAGACTGTGCACATTGTGTTTTCAAGGTACAAATCTGAAATTCCTTACTTGCTCCACTATTATTTTTGTCGGTTTCTTCTTGTTCATTATTTTCAGTACAGTGTTTGTGGTTGCTTTGAGTGAGAGGGAGTTTGGCTTGTCATTGTCAGAGTTTGTTAGTATGAACACTTTGATTTGTTTGGTAAGGGAGATTGGCTTTAGTTGGTTTGCATGATGCTGTGCACTGCTTCTTTATTATTTCCTTCTTGCATCTTGCTTTAGTTGATTGAGCTTCCTTTGTCAATTCGTGACAAAAAGGGGGAGAAAGTTGTTTTTCATGTATTCATGTCATGTGACGGGTGCATGTGTCTTAGTTTTCATGTTTTCATGCTATGTTTTCATGCTACATGTTCTTAAAATCTCCAATTTCCATATATTCATTTTTTTATCTCATGCTTCAAGATAATCTAGTTATATGTTTATTGTTTTTTTACTCTTGTGGGACTAATAGCTGTTTTGGAGTTTGTGGCATTAATAGTTTTTTTTGCAGATCTTGACCGTCAGAAAGAAGTTTGTTTTTGTTGGCTGTAATGGGTTGGGGTGTTTAGGATTTTATTTGTTAGGTGTGTTTTGTCACGGCATTGCCAAAGGGGGAGATTGTTAGGTTTTTATTCTTGGCAATCCCGTTTGACAAAACTCATTTCAGTTATATTTGTTTTTGCACTTTTGTTTCAGTGAGGCTATGAGTTTATTAAATGCGAATCTAACCCGAATTGAGCCTTGTAGAGAAATTTGTGATGTTAATGCTTTTAAGATTGCCACTTCGCTGATTATGACGGGGGTCGAGCTGCCTGGTCAGCTCGCGCCCGAAGCAAAATACAAAATTGCATTCAAAGTTGGCTATCCGCCCTTGTTCGCTCGAGCGAAGAAGTCCTCGCTCGAGCGAAGGATTACGTCTATACAAAAACCTGAAAGAGCTCATTGTTCACTCGAGCGAAGGGTTCGTGGCTCGAGTGAAGGCACTAGTGGAAATCACGCGAGTTAAGGTTCTCGCTCGAGCGAGAGAAGCTTCGCTCGAGCGAGCTTCAAAATCCGGATTTCTATAAGGGATTGGTTTTCTTCCAAAACTAGGATTACTTTGGATTTCTATAAGTAGTTGGTTTTCTCCCAAAAACTTTACTTACTTCTCCAGATCTTCTTTTTGGATATTAAGGTTTATATCTGGGGATATTTTGCTAGTTTTCTTTGATGTTTTGATTGAGTATTCAACTCATGGTTTAAAGAATATACATTAAAGGATTATTTGTTTGTTCTACACAAAAGAGAGAGTTGTTCTTCGGTGGATTTTGAAGAGTTCGAGCCTGAAGCTTTGGTGGATTCTAGAGTGGCTTATCGTCAAGACAATTCCGAGGTGAAGACGGGGTTGGAAGAGGCACATAGGGGTTGGTTCAATTCGGGCGTGGATTCGTTAGGTAATTGAAAGTATACCTGTGTAATTCCTTTATATCTTCTTAGTGGATTGTTTTGTGGTTGTTGCCCGTGATTTTTTTATCACAATTGGAGGTGTTCCAATTGTGGTTTTTCCACGTTAAAATCGTTGTGTCGATTTGTCATGTTTGTTTGATTGGGATTGTTTTATTGCTTTAAATTGATATATAATCACAAATCAATATCTAGCGGATTTCTAGATTTTTCTTAAACAATAGGGAAAATTATTTATAAGTTCTATTAGGGAGACTTATGTTACATATAGTCCTACTAAAAAATTTATATTCTCATAAGTTCTGTGTGAAGTTTGTTGACACATTTACCTTCAATGTTAGTTGTTAATATCATAAATAATGGTAAAACCATATATAAGAAATTGAATGTTACCATAAATTAAGTTTGCAAAACGTAACGTGACACCTACATAAACGTAACGTAACGTGACCATATCGGATGAGACATTACATAAACGTAACGTGACGTGACATCTACATAAGCATAACATAACATGACACCTACATAAACGTAATGTGGTGTGACACCTACATAAACGTAACGTAACTGTTGGCTTTTTGGCTTTCGAAGGTTATTATTGTAATTGTGAGCATGCCAGCAAGGATCAATCAGTCTTTACAGAAAATTAATTGCCAACTAATTATCAGACGATTGTGTTTTAGTTCTTTCAGCCTCAATGAAGATGACTTTTACTGGTGGCTTGATTTAGGAGAATTAAGCAAACAACAATCAAATGAAGAACAATTGAAGCATCTTATTAAAATGAAAAACTTACAATGATCCAATTCAGCCTCGTAGAGGTTTATAGCAACAATTTACTTAAAACTACTCCTATGAACGAAGTGCAGTGCATGAATTTTAAAGTACAAAAATGTAAAGAACAGGAAATGTAAAACTGGAAAGGAAATAAAGTAGAATAAAATTGATTTTTTGGGTCTGAGTCTGGACTTTTTTTTGGAGCTTTCTTTGCTATTTATACTTCTCAAAGATGACCATCGAACTGCACTTCTAACCGTCGAATTGCTCCTCCATGATCGCTGATCACGTTGCCTTATAGTTAGCTCCACTATGTCATTACCTGCAGTTAGGCTTCCCTCCTGATTTTGAATTTGAATGTGAGTAACCATTGAAGCCACATCACTTTGCATCTCTTTGCTGATCCAGTGCTACGCAGATCTTGTAAGAAACAATACTAACTGCCACGTGTACGATCACGATCGAAGACTTGAATAGTCTTCCCATATTTCATTCATAATCCAGCCACTTTTTCTTTTTTCATTTTTAAATTAGTACCAAAATTCATAATCCGCTAAGAATCTGCAAAAGTTGGGGAAAGAACAGGAGATACACACCTTGGCATTTTTGCAGTTAATGTCCATCGTGGCAAAAACAAATTGCTTGATTTGTAGTAGTGTCAGTCCCACATTCCCCTCCAGAGTCCTTGCACGCTTTGTAGTGCTGGAATTTGTCAATTTTATGATAATCAGCACCAAGTCCCTGCTTCACCAGCTCTTCCACAGTCATGGGGTTATTTCCCCAAAATGCACCAAGAGCCTTTGGCAAAACTGGAACCTTGATTTTGCTCTTACATTCCCATTCCGGAATATACACGACATATGGCTCTTCTCCGAAGAAACTAATATTACTACTACTCTGGCTCCCCGCTACCTCGGGGCATTCAAAATGACTCTTGTCGTGTATATGATTGTAAGATGCGATTTCAGAGAGGCAATCATAGAACAAAGAGATATTTACAGCATGATGTGGATCGTAATCGAAAAGAGTGAAATTCAAAATGGTATTAATGAATTCCGCAGGGCAAATAGTATCCCACAGATCGGCTCGTGCAATGGTCATGCTATAAGCTGATTGATTGATATGAAGAACACGAAATTCCTGTTTCTCGATAACTATGGTTGTGTTTTCATTGCCTTTGCATGTGAGATTAAAACCTTGAACACCGCAGAATGGAGGTCGATCTTCTCTCCAGAATGGATATCCAATTTCTTTTATTTTCTCTCCGCAGTCGTATGTTTTTTCGTGGCAAGTCGTGTAATTTTCATTGTAGGCGCCATGTAATGTTGGACTACTGACGATGAACAAGAAGATGGTACAGAGGCATGTTGAGAAGAGGCATGTTGTTGTGGGCTGATACAGATCAAGTCATTTGCAATTATATAATAATGATTATAATTTTGTAAGAAAGCAAAGCAATTGTTTTCAGGAAGAAAAGTATATGACCTTCTGAGAATTTTCCAAAGGAGAGTGATATTCAACAACTACTGGTGTTGGCTTTGGAAAATTTTGTTTGTTGAAGAGTCAGTGCGTATGATGGGCGTAATGGTCCCAATGGGTAAGGTAAGGTCTTGTTTGGTTCATGGCCTTTGCATTCAACGACTTTTCTTTTCTTTTTTTGTTTTAAAAAAAAAGTAATGCTAGGTCAAGAGATATCAGCCTCTTGCAAACAAACATCACTCATACAAAAGCCATCGGAAAATGATATAGAAATCTGTATTATAGACCCATTTTTTTGGGTATGACTTGTTTAGTGGTTATATATATATATTATTAAAATGTATGGAGAAATATGACAATTTATAAAAAAAAATAAGTCAATAGGCAGCTTATTCCTTGTTTAGGCGGTTGCCAAATCACCTATCAGTGACATGTAAATGTTGGAACAATTTTTTGTGTACAATAAATAAATTGAAACTAAATCAAAAAAATAAAATAAATAACGTACCGAAATTATTTTACCGAACTGAAGAATAATAAAAAGATCAAATCGAGTGTGTAAGACTCTATCCTTAAGATAGATTCGCTCCGCTACGGTGCTTACGGACTAATGGGGCCTATCTCCCAAGATACAATGATGATAATGACAAGAATATGAAAAGATTTGTTGAATTTGAGATGCATTTGGAGGAGAAAGAATGGAGAAAACAGAGGAAAACGGGGGAGGAGAGAAGTATTTGTAGAAAGAATTAATACTATGTAGTGGTTTTATATTCACAAGAAAGACAAACTTTAGTTCAAGCAAAAGCAAGTGTCTTGCTTTGTCTTCAACTACCTCTGAAGTCAGGGATATAACATAGTACAATCAATGGGCTTTAATTTCAACCATATGTACATGACCTTGGATGCTATATTAAAAGTTATGTATTTTGAAAAAATAAATATTATAAAAATTGTTTTAAAATGAAAATGTATGGTGAAATTCAATAATGGGGTATGAGTCACATCAAAAAATAAATATGATCCACTTATTTTATTTTCCGAGTAATTTTTTTTTGTGTGTAATGTTATCAATGTCGTTGTTAACTTGATTTTTGTTAACTGAAGACATAATTTTTAAAATTGGCAAGTAATCAGCTTTTGACCTCTAGTATGGTTAACTTAATCTAGATTGTTGTGCTTAGGGTTACAAACGAGTTGAGTTGAACCGAATTTTTTATTGTTCAGGCTTGTTTATTAAGAATTAATCGAGCATAAGTTTGAGTCGAGTTCAAGTCAAGTTTAAACGTTAAATATTGGAAAAATTCGAGCTTGGTTTGAGCTCACTTAATGTTGGTGCAAATTTGGTAAATGAGATGGAAAGAGATAAAATAGAAAATAATTGGTATTGCTTCAAGGCGCGTTACAATGTCGCTTTCCTTAAGACAATATTCGCCCCCACCAAATTTGTCGAATATGGTGTGCACTGAGTTACCTGCGAATTCGCCTCTAGGATACAATGAAATCCAGTCAAAAGATTGATATCTGATTGCATTATGCACGAACGAAATTATATCTCAAATACCTTTGGATTTTTATAATCCACCAAGTAAAGAAGAAAATAACAATATGTATCATTGAGAGAAATTCCATGGAAAAATATATCTCCAATTGTTAACCCATTTTGCCTTTATATAGGCATGAGTTTGTCCCTTAGACCAAAGGTCGTGTCCTTTAGATTCAAAAGTGACACCCTTTAAATCCAAGAGTCATGTCTTTTGATTTAAATCCAATGGTTATACTCTATGATTTAAATCCAAAAGACAGACATTTTTGAATCATTCACTTAGTGAAAACACATCAAAGTTAATCAAGATGGCATAGTAGACTTGTCTTTGAACTAGTGATCATATTCGATTAACCGGACACGTCTCACACCCAAATTTTCTTCTCTTTACGTAATTCAAAAAGTCGACATGTGGATTGGCTTTGTGTCTATATCTTGTTTCATAAGCGCTCTAGAGTCAAGCCCTTGGACTCATAAGAAGCGGCACCACCTCCTACACTCATATAGGTAAGTTTACTAAGAATACCCCTGTAACTAAAGTACCCTATCTCACCGTAGTAAACTTATTAAGAGCTAAGTAGCTCAACCTTCTCTTTTGCATTACAAGTCCCAAACACTTTATACCTTGGGATGATTATAAAAATAAAAATTTAAGTTCTTGCAATCACAACATATGGTGTACTTGGGCTCATTGAACTCAAGGATTTTATGTTTCTTCAAGCGTTGAGTCGAGTTTTGTGATGACTTGGTTTTTTTTCCTCTATTTCCTTTCCTTCTTGGGCTCATTGAACTCAAGGATTTTCTGTTTCTTCAAGCGTTGAGTCGAGTTTTGTGATGACTTGGTTTTTTTTCCTCTATTTCCTTTCCTTCTTTTTGGTTTCGCTTTCTTTTGTTCTTGTTGGGTTGGCACTCTCGGGAATCATTTTCAATTTAAGACTCTTGTTCTTGTGTGCGTGTCGGTGTTGAAGTTTCTTGTTCCGGGAAGTACGGGTTCAGGTCCGGAGTGCCTGGGAGCGAAGCGAAAAAATTTCTAGGCTACTGGTCCAGGGCCACACGTGCGGGAAGAGGGGAGCTCGGTGAGTTTAATTTTGCATAAAAGGCAGATGCGGGCTGAGGTGCGACAGGGTCACCACACGTGCGGGGGTGAGGGCCACACGTGTAGGGAGGGCGCGCCACACGTGCGGGGATGGGCCCCGCACATGCGACAATCGAGGCAGTTCAGGGCTCTGTTTTTCTTTCTCTTTAGGGCTGATTTTATTTCATTTCCTACACACTTCTCTCACTTTAAAAGACATATTTACTCCATCTTCTCTCTAGAAAACATCTCCAAACATTAAAACTCCTTGATTCTTGCAATCCTTTGGGTTTAGATCATCATCCTCACTCTCAAATCTTGAAGATCAAGTTAGGGCTCTTCTTGGTGTGGTGGAAATCAAGACTCCTTCTCATCCTTGGAGTTAGGGTTTCACTTCTCCTTCTTCATCAAGCTTAAGGTAGGGTTTTCTTGAGTTATGTATACTAGTTTTGCTAATTTGATGATGATATAAGAGTTTCTCTTCTAGTTTTGATGATTTCAATTTTGTGATATCAAAAATGTTGAGATTTTCTTCAAAAGAGGGCTTTTCTTTAAACTTTAAAAATCTTGGTCAATCCTTGAGGGATTCATCATGTTGAGCTAAGAAAAATGTTTTGAATGGAAGCTTTCACCAAGAAATGAGAAGTGATGGCCTTGGAGAAAAACCCTAGAATTTGGGGATTTTGGTAAAACATGAAAATACTTGTGAAATCTTTTATTAATTTGTGTCATGGAGATAAATGAGATGTTATTGTAGCATAATTGTTAAAATAGTTGAACTCATGTTATTGGAAAGTGGTGAATGACTATGTGTCATGAACATGAAAATTTTAAGATCTTGAGATTTTGTCGAAAAACATCATATAATGCCTTGAAGAGGCTCATTTGTTGTGTTTGTGCATAGTGAGAGTTAATTGTTGTTGGGAATTGATGGCACATGGTTAGTTTATGAAATAGCTTTAAAGAGTGGGAATGAAAAGAGGGATTTCTTGATATTGTTGTAGAGGCATTGTAAGAATGGGGAAGTACTATGAAATGGTTATAGTGCATCATGTTTTTAATTTATTTATTACCATTGTTGAACATCTTGGCATGAGTTGGAAAACACCTGCATTGAGAAAATGTTATATTGTAAATGGAAACTATAAGCTGTAAAAAGGGATAAATACGTTGGTAAGTCCGGATAGGGAGTGTAGTTGAACTTTTTTAAGTTGGCCTGTGTGTCCTTGGTGAAAGACCAGAAAACCGCGCGGATAGGTATTGAGTCTTCCGGTTAATACCGGTAAAAATGACAATTTGGTAGTACTTGTAGAGTCTACTTGCAGACACCAGCCTAAGGATTACCAGTGTCGTATTTACCGCCCCTATTGATTAAGAATTGGAAGTTTTGAAATAAATATTGAGATTGCAACTTTTATTGAAAGATTGTAATCCTTGAAAGGGCATGAAATAGATTTGTTTTAAAAGTGCATATACGCCATTGACATTTGCATTTTTAATTGAGTTGCATAACTATATATACTTTGTGAGGATTCTCTACCGGGCTTTATACTCACCCCTATGGGATTTGGCGCGGATAAAGATGTGGTGATCCTGCCGAACTGAGGGCATGGATATTTTGTGAAGAGTAGATAGCTCTCCTTTTGTTGTAATTCTTTTTGTAAATCCAAGGGCTAACATGTATGGGTCCGATAGACCATTTTGTGTAACCGAGCTATTGCCTTGGAAGATGTAAGCTCTTAAGGGCATTTTTATTGTTTTGAGATTAAATGCCTCACATGCTATAGATTCATGTGATTCTTTTATCTTTTGAATGTATATCCGCATGTGAACTTTTGTATAACTCTCTCATCGATTATGTAAAGATGGAAGGTGTATTGTGATGGTTTAGTAAATGATAATCAGCATGGGTAGTTCATGTTGGATTATTTTCGGGGCGTTACAAGTTTCCACCAAGAGTGATATATTACTTGGACTTAAGACCCATTCCCTTTGCTGGTCTCAAATCAAATCCCATGCAAGTATTTCTTAAGATAATTTACAGTCATGTGGACAAAATTCTTATATATCAATGTATTACCATAGTTTATGTTGTGATCAACATGTTCGGACTAACAATCACTGTCATAACTATCAACTCATGTTGATGATGGGTTTGCATATTGAAAAAAATTCACGAGAAAAATAT
The DNA here is from genome assembly GCA_025200525.1 of Camellia lanceoleosa. NCBI lineage: Eukaryota > Viridiplantae > Streptophyta > Magnoliopsida > Ericales > Theaceae > Camellia > Camellia lanceoleosa. Next base: position 7,048,877 of record CM045772.1, read on the forward strand.
CATGTCACTCTATCTCTTTTGTTACAAGAGACTAACCATCTCTTCAATTCTAAGAGATAAACCCCCACCAAGAGTAATATTTATTTACTCTAAGCCATAGTTTTAATGTTAAGTGTTTGAACAAGCACCTTTGTATCCTTTCAAATAACTGGATACCCACTTTAAGATATAAACAAATCATTCTCAATAATTTTGAGAAATAACTTGTGGGACATAAACAATCAAATACTTTAGATATAAAGAACTGTAGCTTGGCTTTTCCACCCTCCTTTTGGAAGGCGAATAGCCCTACAGTTCGGACTCCACTTGAGGTTCTAAATCTAATTTCACAAGTGCAATGTGAAATAGTGAAAACACAAAAAGAGTCCAAATCCAGCAATTCTTTTTGGAAAATCGATGTCTAAATTTTCCAAAAATATTTAGGTGGCGACTTTGAAATCTAGCAAAGCAGTCCATTTTTGGCATTTGATTCAAAACATCGATTTTCCAAGACTCGTGCCAAAAACCATTATTTCGTCATCACCAAAGTATCTCGGCTTGGGAACTTAGGTATGAAAGGGGAAGGTCCTAAATTGAGCACCCCACTCGCCCGATCAAAGATCGGCCTCTACTAATCATGATGTGTTTCTTATTTACATTATATGCTCTTGTTCTGATTTATTAGCTATTATTTACTATGTGATGTGCACACAAATATAGACTAGTTTGCAAGAATTGGAACACTTGATCTCATGTTTTATTTTGAATTGTTTTGTGAATTTGCCACTTGAAAAAGTGGGCTAAAAATGGACATTTAATCAAACCGTCCCAATTCAAGCAACTAACCTTCATCCATAGGCATTCAAGCAATTATATCATTTAAGCAATTAGCCTCATAGTGGACATGCTTGGATATGGTAACACAAACATTCGATACAAGATGCTAAAACACAAAATCACTCACCTATTACTCCGAGCTAAAACAAAGCAAAATTATTTTAAAAATATGCATGTTCCTAATTAAATGCAATATGACTAATGCAACGCACACATTACGTATTTTTATAGGTTCGGCTATGAGCATGGCATATGATTTCATTCAAGACATGCGAGAGAGCACGTATTCAAGAAATGAATTTGAACATTGTAATCGGGTTAGCATGATGAGCCGAACCTTATATGCATGCAAGACAAATGAATGCATAACATGAGAATGCTAATGAAACGTTATGCTCTATACTAACCATCGTAAGAGAATAAATAAAAGGGAGAAAGACGTGGGGTTGGAAGACATACACATTATTACAACTTTTGATCCCTTACGCAGGAGGGTGCGAATCAATGCCTGAAAGTCTGAATTAAACTAATTATTACAAAACTGAACCAAATGAATAGAATAGGCTAAGCTAATTAACTAACTAACTATGTTATTACAACAAGGATAACCAAGCTAAAAAAAACTAGCTATCTAAGCTTATTAATTACAGCAATTACGAATAAATAAAATAATAATTACAACAATTAGTAATTAAGGAGACTACTTACAATGAACAACATTAAATTAGATTAATTACAACGGTCATAAAGTAAGCAAGGATGCACAAGAATTGTATGCACGCACATGCACAATGTTCAAGAACAGCTCCGTCTGCCCTAAGCTTGCTCTGTTTCACCTCAGCCATTGTTCTTTGTTTTCTACAAAAATACACTATTGACCAAACTTTGAGGGCTGGCCGGCTCTCCCTCAATGAAGCCCGGTCGGGCATAGAGAAGGCCGATCGTGCCTTAATTTTGTGCAAAACTCTGTTTTGTGTTCTGAAGTGAAAACAGTGCAGACAGAGTTGATCAAGCTCTGTTTGTCCCTTTCATTCCTTCTCTGTCATGGAAAAGCCTTGAGAGAAGGCTAGAATTGCTTCCAAAGCCATCAATGAGCAAATTGATTACTTGATGATTCCGGATACAATTTTGGACAAAAATCAATGAAATGCAATGGATATGACCACCTCTCCCTCTTATCTTGGAACGAACTCAAAGAGGGTGGTAGAGACGCTTCAAAAATCATCAAAAAGCCATGAATTAGCATATGATCGTTCTTAACTCAATTAACTTGGCATAACGTCCGGCCAAGCCCAAGCAAAGATGATTAAGTTAGCATAACTTGGCATAACTTAGCATATGTTGGTTGCTTTTAAACCAATTCTTTTAGTCATTTCCATTCTATAGTCTATTTGTCCGAAGTGATGATTAAGTCCTCTAAAAGGAGAGAAGCATTAAATGGGAAGTAATTCTCAAAATGAAAGAAAGGTTACGCCGTTGACAATGAATCTTTGTAGAGATTAAGCCATTAAGCATAAGTCTCTAGTTCATATGTTGAATAACCATCAATCGTTTGAAACAACTCTCAAATGGGAGAAAGTAGTGGCAAGTTAATTCTTAAAATGAGGTTATTATCATGAGAATGAGTTGGAGAAAAGCTAAATTCAATATGCTATAAGCTATACAAGTAAACTTATGAGACAACAACTAAACTAAACAAAGCACAAACTATTTAAACAAGTTAGAACAGCCCCAAAATAGCCATGAATAAGCTAAATCAGTGGCTGAAAATATGATAAAAGAGCTCAAAAGCTAAACAAATGGTAAAGACAATAAAGCTTTGTAAACAAAAACAAGGAGAGGTGGCCAACCCCTTCAATTTCAAGACTTCAAACCATGTTTTTTGGCCTTAATTTGACTCTGAAAATTAGTTCAAAAACCAAAGAAAAAGAGTGTAAAAGAAACAAGGGTTGAGCTGCAAAAATAGGTGCAAGTGAGGGTGTTAACCTTATGACCTTTGGTAGCTTATCCAAACCCAAGTTCCAACTCTTAGAATAGGTGTAAAACAGTCCAAGGACACAAGAAATAAGTAGAAATGAAGAAATCAAAAGTAAGAACAAAAGTTACAAGCTTATACCTCTCAAAATGGAGTAAGCTTTGGTTAATGATCAAACTCACTCTTGACACACTCTCAAGCTTGAATTATGCTTCTCAAGGGTCAACCAAGGCTCTAAGATGATGAGTCAAGGTTGTGTATGGTGTATATAGATGGTACAAGGAAGATAGGTTAACTCAAAGGTAGCTTGCAATGGAAGGAGAGGGAAGGAGCTCTCTCTATGTGTATAGGCTATTTCTTAATTGTGTAACCCCCAAAACAGAGGTATATAGTCGTATTTATAGAATTTGAGCACAAAATGTGATAAATATCTTCAAAAAGGAACAACTGGCGGGCTCCCGGCTATAACAGTGTTTATCACTATCGAAGCTCGGCCGACCCTCAATAGCCACGGCTAGCCCTCACTGAGGCACGGCTGGGCCTCAATGACTTCTCCTATTTTTCTGTTGCAGCCTCAACAAAGGATGGCACAAGGTGTGAAAATGGATTTCTTGGGTGTAATCATTGGGAATAAGGAAGGTTTAGGGTTGTTTCGAAGCTTAAACAAGACTCCTTGGTTGAGACCTCAAACCATGCACAATACCACTTTCATCATCGAGTGTTTCGAGTAAAGCGCTCGAGTCTTGTGGGCAGTCAAAAATGGGGTGTCTACAAGAACCAACACTTTCTTATATCTTAAGTTTCATGATTTGTGCTTGTATTTGTTTTGAATCATAAATTGAACCACCTCGAAATTGTCTTGTCCAACGTTGAATTCACAATGCTGATGTCGAATCCACGATGATGAGCCATTCTGGAATCCACTAAAGCTTCAAGCTCAAGTTTCCCATAATCCACCGAAGAACAACTCTCTCTTTTGCAAACAAAACAATAATGCCAATCCTTAATGTTCGACAATCTAAAGTTCGTTGATCAATCGATCACCCTCTATACACCAAGGAAACTCATATAAACTAGCCTCCAATATAAAACACTTAGTTTTTTCTTCCTCTCTTACAATTTGGACGGTTCAAACCCTAAAAATAGCGAACAATGCACTTTATAGAAAACAAGATCATGCAGATCACTCGAGCGCATATTTCACCGCTCGAGCGATGTGATTAAAGGCGGTGCAAAATATATAGACTGCCCGCTCGAGCACAACTTTCACCGCTCGAGTGGTAAAACTTTATTTCCATAAATTTAGGCGCTTTGTAAAAATATTGAATGATCTTTTTCTTCGCTTGAGCGCACAAATTACAGCTCAAGTGGTCAAACAATTTCGAATACATTTTCACCTTTTGCTTCGGGGGCGCTGCCTTCAACCCCGCCGTGGTGCTACCGCAGACCCATTATGGGGTGCTACTTGTACTTAGTTAGTGAAGTGGCAAACATGATAGGATTAAGATCACAAACTCCTTTGCATAGACACAATTTGAGTTGAATTCGCATCTAACTCATAGTCTCACTAGAATAAAAGGTCGAATAAAATTACAACTAAAAGAAATTTTGTCGAACAAAATTGCCAATAACAAAAACTTAACATAAAATAAATTTAAATCACATAAAATTTTTAATCTGTAGTATAACTTGTTACCTCGTGCTATTAGTTGAAGAAGTCCATGGAAACCACCACCCAATGGAAATTTCTAACTAATTACAAAATATCCCAAACAAAAGAGATATTCCTTCAAATGTTGCAACACATAACATAACATATTACTCTACACTAACAAAATTTTATGATTGCATTTGTTTATAGGATAAGAGTAAGATAAGACTAGCATCATAAATTAGCTTGACTACGAACCAAAAGCCTTCACAGGTTTGTTTGATAAAATATATTACATTTTTTTATTTTTGTATTTTGATTCAAATTTTAGTTTGATCTTTATTATTTTTATTTGAATATTAAGTCAAGTTTTAATTTGATTATTCCATTCAAATTATTGTCCATATTTTTTTCTAGCTCATGTGATTGATATGTGTTAGAAAAGCATGAGGTCCGATTTCTAAATTGAACTTTAACTTTAAAATTAATATTGTTAAAATTAAAAGGGACACTTTGTTCTTTTTATATTTGTCTATTTTCTCACTTTGACTCTTGAATTTTTTTTCCCTCACTTTGACCCTTCATGTTTTAAGTTTTTCTCAATTTACTTCAAAAGCTAACTTATATTCAAAATTATACAGAAAATGACACATTGACAGCCATGTGCCATAAAACAATTTTATTACACGTCTAAAACAAACATAAACCTCAATATAATAATATATGTTTTAGTTATGTGACAGCTAACATGTCATTTTCTGTCTAACTTTAAACAGAAGTTAGTTTTATGAGTAAATTGAGAAAAAATTAAAATATAAAGGGCCAAAATAGGGGGGGGGGGAATTTAAGAAGGAAATGACCAAATATAAAATGGACAAAGTATTATTTACTTAAATTAAAATAATAAAGACTAAACTAAAATTTAAATCGAGTTAGAAATAAGACAAAGAGAAGTCATGAAATGTCTTAAAGATATTTTTTTTCTTGTCGTACACAGAGTAGCCGCCGATGGAGTAATTATGAAAAATGAATGGACCAACGAAACTCCAGAGAAGAACAAAGTTGGCTATTATGGAGACCAAAAATTGTTGTTTGACCTGTCATTTGAATTGTCTTATATTTGTGTGAAAGAAAATGCAATCAACTAGAGCTATCCACAGGATATTTTGAGTACTATTTGGATAAGAATTTTATTGGGTTTTGGAGCATTATAGAATGAAAAAAATACAAGAATACACAGTGGTCATAGAATCAAACATAGTGTATATTAATTAATATATTTTGGATTTCATTATGTATTTATCTTTCTCATAAGAATTGGTTCGAGTACTAGAATTGACTTTTCTGTATTTGAAATATGACTCAAGTTTCTATATTTTCTCCTTCATGAGCCCTTCTTATTTTTTTAAGTCAATACGATTTGAGCACTAATGTTTAATTCACAATAGCTTCCGTATTATCACTATTTAAATTATTGATTTTTAGTTAAAGATTTAAAAAGCGAAATAAAAAAAGTGTTTGAAATATAACTGCATTTCATTCATAATCTGCCCACTTTTTTTCTTTTTCTTTTTTTAAATTAGTACCAAAATTCGTAATCCAGTCAGCCTAAAATATGCAAAAGTTGGGGAAAGAAAAGGAGATACACACCTTGGAAAAAGCAAATTGCTTGATTTGTAGTAGTGTCAGTCCCACATTCCCCTCCAGAGGCATAGCACGTGTCGCAGTGCTGGAAATAGTCCATATCATGATAAGCAACACCAAATCCCCGATTCACCAGTTCTTCCACAGCCATGGTAGTCACCCAACATGCATCAAGAGCCTCTTGGAAAACCGGAACCTTGACTCTGCTCTTACAATTTGGCGGAATTATCCACTCATATGATTCGTTTACGAAGAAATTAATATTACTACTCTGGCCACCCGCTCCCACCTGGCATTGAAAATGACTCCGTTCTTCTACTGGATGATCAGGATGTCCGAAAATACGGGGGCAATCATAGCCCAAAGTGAGATTTACAACATATGGATATGAACCGTAATCCAAAAGATTCAAATTCAAAGTGGTATTAATGTATTTCGCTGGGCAAATAGTATCCCACAGATCGGCTCGTGCAATGATCATGCTATAAGCAGATTGATTGATATAAAGAACACGAAATTCCTGTTTCTCGACAACTATGGTTGGGTTTTCATTGCCTTTCCACGTGAGCTTAAAACCTTGAACGCCACACAACGGAGGTCGATCTTCTCCCCAGAAGGGATATCCAATTCCTTATATTTGCTCTCCGCAGTCGTATGTTTTTTCTGGGCAAATCGTGTAAAATTCATCGCCCGCGCCATGTGATGTAGGACTACTAACCAGGAAGAAGAAGATGGTGATGATGAGGTTAACACAAAGAGGCGGCATGCTGAGAAGAGGCGTGTTGTTGTGGGTTGATACGGATCAGGTCATTTGCAATTATATGATGATTATAATTTTGTAAAGAAAGCAGAGCAATTGTCTTCAAGAAGAAAAGTATATGACTTTGTGGGAATTTTGCAAGGAAGAGAGATATTTAACTACTGCTCTTGGCTTTGATGGACGTAATGGCCCCAACGGGTAAGGTACGTAAGGCTTTGTTTGATTGATTATTATAGAACATATGAACAAGAGAATTGTTTTAAATATTTTAATAGATTGTTTATTTTGGAAATTTGATTAAAATTAATTTTTTAATTTTTTTTAGGTCACATTAAATAATAATTAAAATGATCTAAATAATTTAATATATCTTCAAGGCTAATTTTAAAAAATAAAAATAAAAAATAATAATGGGTTGAGTGGGTAGGCTTAAAATTTGAAATTTATTTAGAATCAGACTGTTTGGGGTGTATTAAAATGGTACATTTTTTTTAATCTATTTTTTTCTTTTTTGGGTAGCATTATTTCTCTATTTTTTTCACATATTTTCTTAAAAAGTTAAAAAAATACACTTATTTAAATCATCCCAAATAATTCTTAAGTCCAATGTTAATTTGAGCCAACCTTAAAATTACAAATATATTCTTAGTATACAGTGTGAACCCGACCTCTACTTTAACATTTGTAACACCTTGTCCCACATCAGAAGTTTGCATGGGTGATCTTGGGCATATAAAATACCACTACCTTACTACTAAATAATTTGGACTTAAGCTTTTGGGCTATGCGTTTGACATGAACGAAGAGTTACAAATGATATCAGAGCCGATCCATGCACACAACTGTCTGGGCTGGCCATGAGCTTGTCATGGTATTTTCATTGATTATATACCCTCGTGAGGACGCGAGGATTTATAAGTGGGAGAGTTTGTAACACCCTATCCCATATCGGAAGTTTGCATGGGTGTTCTTGGGCATATAAAGTACCACTACCTTGCTACTAAATAACTTGAACTTAAACTTTTGAATATTATTGATCGACTTACAAGTTACTTGGGTCAACAAGTAGTGAGGCGTTACAACATTGCTGGGTTATCTTGTGATAATATTGAAGCAAACATCACATCCTTGCTAATGCAAACTTCTACTAAATTTTTTTAATATTTGAAACAATTTTTTATTTTATTCTTAGACTCATTTAATCGAAGGTCTCAGTTGGAAATAAGTTATTTTAGTCATTTTTTTAACTTTTTATAAAAAAGATATACAGAAAAATATGACAACTTATAGTGACTTTTTGACTAAAATAGTTACTTCCCAAACGAAACCTAAATATATTTAAAAGTTATAAAATTTTTAACTTTTTAAATTCACTAAATATAAAAAAATAATGAAACAACACTTCTTCTTTTTTTTTTTGTATTTATTAAATTTTTTTAAATACATCCAAATTAGATATATTAAAAAATTCATTATAAGTAAAAAAAAAAAATACAAATTGAAAAACATCATTACATTGATTCAACCTCACAAGATTCATTTTCTTCCAATATTTGAACAGTGAATGAAGCAATTATTGATCTTAAAGGTGAGGATAAGAATGGCTCTGGGGGAAAGGTTCTTAGGATGAGAAGCAATCATCAGTAGCGATAAAGATCTCCACAAAATACAATTTTCACAACTCTAAAATGATTTGGATCATTCATATCACTATTAGAGAAAAAAAAATAAATAAAATTTTAAACACATCAATAGTCAAGACATCAATAGAGTCGTGGGGATCCTTCTTTGTGGACGTCCCAAACATTTTCTTGGCCATAAATGTTTTTATAAATATTATTTTTATGACATTCGTTTAAAAAGATACACTACAACAAAAATCACTTTTCGCGACTAAAATTGCAGTTTTCGTCGCTGAAAGTAGTCCAATTGGCGACTAAAATTGAATTAGTCGCCAAAATTGATCACTTTTGCCGACTAAAAGAGTTTAGTCGCCAAATATAAGGGTTTTAGCGACTAAAAGGCAGTTTAGTCGCCGAATATAGAGGTTTTAGCGACAAAAGATTGTTTAGTAGCCAGTCACAGTTTTTGGCGACTAAAATAATTTAGTAGCCAAAAGTGATGGTTTTGGCGACTAAACAACAGGTTAGTCGCTGAATGTGCAGGTTTTTGGCTACAAAAAAAAAATAGTAGCTAAAAACTGACAATTGCCGACTAAAACAGGTTTAGTAGCCAAAAGGTGACATTTTTGGCGACTAAAAACAGATTTAGTCACCAAAACTGCTTTATTTTTAAACGGAACTTAATTTTTTAGCAACAAAAAATAATTAGTAGCCGATAATTATAGCATTGGCAACTAAAAATTTATTTTAGTCGCCAAAAGTGCCCTAAATTTTTTTTTAATAAATCATTTATTTTTTACATAAATTATATTGAATAAAAATAATTATATTTATAAATATTGTTTTGTATTAATATCGGACAATATACTATATAAATAATATATATTTCATATATATTCCATATATATTCATGTGATGTGTAGTGGCATAGTGGAACGAGTGTGTTGTTAAAGGTTTGGAATGTTGGACGGCTGCGGTTCGAAACTCAGAAACAGCAAGAAAATGGGATTTTTTTTTTCGACGGAAACACCTTCGGCGACTAAAAATTTAGTCGCCAAAAGTCTTTATTTTGGCGACTAAACGGTTTAGTCGGCGTTTGATTGAGTATTGGCGACTAAATTATTAGTCGGTAAACGTATGATTTTCAAAAGTGTAAAACACTATTGGCGACTAAATTATTGGTCGCTAAAGACCTCCTTTTTGCAGACTAATCATGGTTTAGTCGCCAATACCTCCCGCGACCATTTATTGGCGACAAAGGCAGCGACTAAAAATTTTTGTCGGGGAAACCAAAAACTCGACTTTTAGCGACTAAAAATGGACCTTTGGCGACTAAAAATTTAGTCGCCAAAGGTGATTTTTCTTGCAGTGATAAATGTTAAGATTCATACATAAATCATAATCAAGTATAGAAGAGAGAGTGTTTAATACAAATTAGTTCACTATACATATGGAAAGTTATGCAATTTCTATGTGGGGTGATTATTGTATCTTAGAGGCAGGACATCCATCAATCGCAAGCACCAGAGGTGAGGGTAAAATTCTATCTTAAATATACAGTGTTCAAATACTGGTCTCGATCACAATTTGTATTAAATTTATAGAATTTCTATAAGAAATTTCTTATGTTTTATTTTATTATTGATTTTTCTGAAAATATTTTCCTACAATTTTAAGACAGAACTTTAATCTGTTTACAGTTTCAAATTCTATAATACATATTTAGTATTTTTTTCTAGTTAAAAAAATTAAGTTTTTGCAAATTTGGTTTCCTGCAAAATTTGTTTCTTGTTTTTGGTAAAACTTGAGTATTGTTACTGCATCTTTTCTCTTAAAATTGATAAATCTGATTGATAATTTTTTATCCAAAGTTATGTTTAAGTAGAATTCTATTGCATGATAAATTTAATTTTTGTTGGTATATGTTTACAATCAATGAAGTGTAATTAAGAAAATAAGATCTTTGTGACTTTCAATGTTCAGTGATCAAAACTTGGTTCAACTATAATTTCTACCGCATTTTGCATGTTATTTGTGAAATAAGTGATTTTGTTGTTTATATATATTATTAATATACCAGAAACTTTAAGTTTTGCAAGAATTATAGGATATTGTTAGTTTGATTCGTTTGAATGCTTTATTAAAACTGTTAATAGTTAGGCTATATGTTTGTATATATATCTGAAATTTGATATGCATGATCTTTTCATAACTGGAAGTTGGAAAAGGAAATTCTGAAAAAAAAAATTCTTATTTGGAAAATCTAAATCTTTTTTAATGATTCGGATGAGTATTAATTGTTGTTGAGATTTTTTTTTTTTTTATCAATATGTAAACTGGAATCTTTAGTTTCGATAGTCAATGAAATATCCATCACAGTTTGTATGCTATTACTTTTACATCCTGTGTTTCGCAAAGTTTATGGCACAAAAATTCTTCGGGTTTCTTCGCAAACTGAATTCCATCAGAACGGGAAAGTAGGCAGGATGATAAATTTTCATGTATAAGACTCACTACAATGTGATTGAAGGGAATCAGTTTAATTCGTTGACAATTTAATTTTTTGTCCCAAAATCATGATTATGAGTTTTGATGTTTTAACACATCTTCAAAAACCCATCATAGTGCTTTTCGGCACTAGTTTTATAGACGAGGGGAGAGTTTTCCATACCTTAGTTATCATAACTTGTTCTCCTAAGTTAGTCACAATATTTATGTATGGTGATTGTAATGATTGATTTGTTTAATCCCATGCAACAATGGAGAAGATGGATCAGATAGTTATTTTTCGAACTCACCGATTTTTCAACTTCCACCGTTTTCATTGTTCCCTTTACTATAGTTGAGTTGTGGGCACAAGTCAGTTCAAAATAATCTTTTAGATGAGTTCAAGGTTCTAAATCGCGGTATCAGGTAACGTAACGGTATCGATCGCGGAGTATCGGTATCGGTACGTATCGGGAATCGGGTATCGCGGTGGTGAAATTTTAAAAATCATTTCAAAGGTTTTTTAACTTTTTCTTTCCCGTACCAGTACGAACCGGTGAGTATCGGCCCGTCGCAGCTTGTGTAACGGCTTGTGTAACGCTTACAGGCCGATACGTACCGGGACTCGGCCGATACTCCTGCGATTTTCAATCTCAGTGGTATATCGGCCTGTATCCGTCGCGGTACCTCATTTTTCCGATACGTATCGGCCGATATTTAGAACTATGGATGGGTTAGTTCTGTTGGTTGCATTGCTTAAATTTGTGGTGTAAATTTATAATTAAAAGTGCACAAGATCAAAAATTAAACTTGAATCATTGTTTTGGATTTAAGAGAAGACACAAAATATTTGAAATATATTTTGTGAAAGTTTTAAGAATGTATTTTTAAAATAGGAATGATTTTTTGTGAACTCTTGAAACTTGAGAAAATATGGAGTATAAATTATATACTTGGAAATTTTTTTTGAAAGCAATTAAGTTAGAATTTTTAATTTATGTAGCTTGTATTTGAATGAAAGTTTCATATTGGTTGGTCAATTTATGACTCAAAACAAATACAAACCCAAGTCATGAAACTTGAGATATAAGAAAGTGTTAGTTCTTCATATCTAAAGTATTTGATTGTTTAAGTCCTACAATTTTTAATTTCTCAAACTTATTGAGAATTGCTTGTTTATATGTTAAAGTGGGTATCCAATTATTTGAAAGGATAAATGCCTATTTAAATACTTAGCATGAAAAGTATGGTTTAAGAGTAAACAAAGATTACTCTTGGTGGGAGTTTATCCTTGAATTATAACAGATAATTCAATTTTCTTTTGTCACAAATATATTTGTGACAGTGATACTTGTTTGTAAATGAGTCATGTTGTTTGCATGAATTGATGTATTACGACAAATATAGGGGAGAGAAGCATAGTTGTTTATTAATCTTGATTCATGACAAGTTACCTACAGAAACTCGAATGCGTTGTAAGATTTATGCAATTAAATGAAGTTTTTGAATTGTTTGATTCTTAGGCAAAATCTTTATGAAAATATAATTTTGTTTAAGCATTAATTTTGACTTGTATAGTCATAATTATTCTAAGTTTTCGATTTCATAAATTTGATTTAGAATTTTATTATTCAAGTACACCATAGTTAATAAGTGATGAATGTTATATTCTGATTTGTATCAAAATTGTGGGGGTGCATTGATATTTTTGTGTGGTAATATCTTAACAAGGAAATTATTTTTTTCTTAGAGTACTTAAAATGTGAGGATGCTTGGAGGATTTTACCAAAGTAACGGTTCCGAGAGTAGATCCACAAAGAATCTCAATTCTTTCTATATGACAAAGTTGGAGTAGAAACAAAAATGGTTTCATTAATTTCAAAGGAACACCTCTATATTTATTATTTTATTTAAAAAATTGGAGTGACATAGAATAACGGTAAGTCTCGACTTATTCATAGACTTAATACCGTATGACATTTGCTCTCAGATGTGAGTATTGTTTAAGAACAATATAGTGGATCCACTAACTACTCAATAATATATAACAAAGAAGGTCAAACAGAAAATAATGGCCGCTAAACAAAAAGTTTGACCAAAAAACAAATGAAGGAAAGTTCATTGAGGGGAATGTGATTAAAACTTATTAATTTCGAGTCGTCATATTGGCAACCCAACCTCACTGACTGGAGATCCCAAGATCTAGGTTCAAAGGGACAACCGAATTATGGATGACTCACCAAAAATCACTAAGGGAGTTTATCTCCTATCCATTCTTATAATGAGAGTGATATCTGTAACATGTGTTGTATGCAGAGGACTTAGGGTAAGCTATGCTTTTAATGATTACTTATATCTTGAAAAATCTAAAGGGGTATCTTTCAAGAGGAGTATTTAAGAGACTCGATATAAGAATCATCTATATGAGTGTAAAAGGGCCACTTCTATGAGAATTGAATAAGGCTACATTCTCTAAATTACTCATGAAAATCAAGCACTGCCCAATGCCAAAATGGGCACAACTAAAAGAGCTAAGCTGTGTTTGGAGAGATTTTGTGTGATTTCTATTATCTTGGCTTACTTAAATAGCTAAACAGTTCAAAGCATCATGTCCACTAGTTAACTAGTAAGTCCGATAGTCTTTCACTAAGGAAGGTTTAAGGCTAAAAGCTACATATCCTAATGCAGGATATTTTCATTTTGTACTTTCTTTGTTAGTGTCTTCATTTCATTTGCATTGTGTTGTCAATTTCATTTATGTGGGAGATTGTTGGAAAATTTTAGAAGTGAATGGGAATTGACTCCATTCAAATGAAAATGTTCAACCTTACATTGTGGCTCTTCATATAAAAGGGTGTGACCTTAGAGTCATGACCCTTATGAATGGTCACAAATACTTCTATAAATACCATTCCCATGTGTAGACACCCCATTTTTGACCGTCCTCAAGACTTGGACGTCACCGCTTGAACACTTGGTGATCCTCTTTGTTTGTGATCCGTCTTGAGTTCCCGAAGGTTTTGGCTGCGCGCCTTGCCTCAGGATCTCTCGACTCGACTGTTTCGTGTTTGGTTTTGGCACCAAGCACTTGTGTTTTTGCCTTGAAGGGCAGGGAATGGCTTGTTGGCCATCCCCACATCCCACCGGCCTTCCCCTAACATCACCGGCTGTTTATGGGTGCCACCGGCCATGGTTTCTTAAAACCAATTGCCGGTCGGCACTATATTTGGCCGGCCGGCACTTTATTTTGCCAGCGACCTCTTTTTCTGGCCGGTGTGACTCCTTTGCACCCTTGAGGCATGGTGCATGCCAGCTGTGCCAGCTGGAATACACCATCACTCCTCCCCGTGCAATTTTTGGCTGGTGTGAACCTTTGAACCCTCTTTCCTTCTAGAAGCTTGAACTCTTTGGCCAAGCTTCTTGGGGAAGCTTGGCCAGCTGTTTTAGCTTCTCCAAGAAGCCAAGGACCCTTTGCACCCTTTGCCCCTTTTGATATAGCTTCTTGAAGAAGCTTGGAGTCTCTTTTTTGCCTATATAAGCACCTCTCCTCTCCCATTGTTAGAGGTTAGAGCTTTTGAAGCAAAATCAGACCTAATACACATATATTCTGATATATACACTTTCTCTCTCTATATTTCCCTCTCTCTCTTCATTGTGTGTGTGTTTAAGAGCCTAAAGGTGTGTTTTCTTCTTAGTTTTGCACTAAGGCACATAGCATTACACCATACTTCGACTTGAGAGGCCTTGGGGGTTTGTTCTTGAAGTTTTGGGTTGGTTTTGATCAGAAGAAGGTGGCTGGAGTGGCTGTTCTTCAAGTGTTCTTCAAGGGTGAGTTAGTTGCTTTATATTCCCCAATCTTGCACTAGCTTTTAGCCTATCTTGCATGCTATTTTGAGCTTAGCTATAAACTGAAAAAGTTTTGTATTTGCATGCTTAAGATGTTTGTTTAAGACTATTTTGGTGTTGGGGGTCATCTCCCCTCTTGCATGCTTGTTTTGGCCTTGTTTTGTGCCATTCTTTGAGACCTTCGAGCAAGCCCTTGCTTGGCCTCCTAGCCACTGAAATCCAGTGGATTTTCAATGGTAGGTTTGCTGTTTTGAGGGTTGAAATCAGAGGGGGTGGCCCCCCCTCTCTTTTGGTTCTTGTTTGCTTGCATTTTGGTCCATCAAAGGAGCCTATGCTTAGATCATTTGGAAGCTTGGTTCAGGCCATTTTTGGGGACTTTTAGGACCTGCCTAGACCCTATCTAGGGCTGGTTTGGTCCCCTTGGGTGTCCCTCTTGCATGTGTATAACAACCCCTTGCATGGCCTTCCAAAGGAGCACCTCATTCTAACATGTGTTGGCTCTATTTCAGTGGGTATTTGGTGTTTATTTAGCATGTTTTATCTCTGTCCCATGTTGGTTTTTCGACCCTTGGCATGCATCATACACTTGCTTTGTATTCCTCTACTTTGCCTAGAAATGCATCTTGCCCTTGGACCACCATGCTTGCATATTTTGGCTTAGCTTTGTGAAGTTTTTGGTCATGTTTTAACATGCTTAAGGTCTGTCTTGGGTCTTTGGAGTCATGCTTTCCATGCTTTGTATAGCTTCTTTGCATTCTAGCTTACTAGCCTTGGGTGTGTGGGTCACTAGCATGCTTTACTCGGCTTGTTCTCATGATTTGGCATCATTAGAGACCATATTTCAGTCCATGTTCCATGCTTGCATACTTGCATTTTCCATCCCTTTTCATACTTTGAGGAGTTGATAGCTTATGCTCCATGTTTAGGCCCTTATGCGTGCATGCTTGTGTGTGTGTTTTCATGCCTTTGTTGCATCATGTTGGCCACTATTTTGGGCCTAGTAGAGAGCTGTCCAAATTAGTGTAAGACCATCCTCACATGTTGTTACATGCTTATATGCTTACACACTTGCCTCCATGCTCATGTTGCATGCTTAGCTTGCATGTTTAGGTTGCATATCATAGCATGCATCGCTTGCCTCTTGAATTGATTATGATAGAGGTTGGGGCCCATTATTTGTTTTATGCATTTCATTCCATATCAAAATTGCACATTTTGACTCTTTGGCCATCATGCATGGAAATGCGTGATTGGTGGCCCGAGAGCCAAAGACCATCCTCCTTTGAGTCATGAATATGATAAGGAGGGTGGTGGTGCAAACATTGCTTTGGAAATGCATCACCATGCCTTGTCTGCCCTCTGCTGCTGTCAAACAGGTTTCTGCAGGAAGATTTGGCCGGCCGGCCATCTACAGTGTCGACCGGCCATCCATTGGTGGTCGATGGATTAATAAGTGGCCGGTGAGTATTCCCCCATGGCCGGTGACCATTCCTCTCAGCCGGTGGCACTCCACAGTGTTCATAGAAGCGTCCCTGGGACTTGCACAATTTTCAGAGGAGCAGAGCAGGGAAAACAGAGGCAACTTGTGCATGGAGGTGGCTTTCCGGGCGGAGCTGAGCGCGCATTGCATTGAGCCCTCTTCCCAAGGCCATTTATTGCTTTAATAGTTTAATTAATTTGTCGATTAGCTAAGGGTTTTGTAATATTTAATTAGCTAGGGCAGTTAATTATTTATTCGGTTTGTATTATTATTCGGTCCCTCCGAGTGAGGGCATATTTGTAATAAGTGTGGGTGTGTGTGTGCATGTCTTCTAACCCCCACTTCTTTCTCCCTTTTACTTACCTACTTTGATGGTTAGTATTAGGACATATTTAAATTAGCATACCTTATGTTATGCATACGTGCATATGCATACGTGCATCCATACATTTGTCTTACATGCACCGGGCTCGGTACATCACGCTAATTGCATTATATTTCAAATCAAACTTGAATACGTGCTATCTGTACATTTTCACATGCCATCCTAAGATTAGCCGAGCCTGTTCTAGCGACATTTTGTATGCAATGCATTAGGTACTTAACATGGACTTGGATCATGCATTGATTGCTAACACGTTCTTGTTTTGGCATAGAGTACGATGTAAGTATTTTATGCTTTAGCATACCGCATGCGTGTGAATGCTACCATGACAGCATGCTTACCATGAGGCTAGTTGCTTATGTGATATAGCTGCCTAAATGCCTGTGGGTGAAGGTTGGATTGTTTGAGTTGGAACAACTCGTTGAAATTCGTGTTTTAGCCTACTTGCGAGTAGCAAATCTCAAAGCGTTTTCCAAAACAAATGGATATGCAATGCTTGTTTCCAAATTAGGCGATCTAGTCTATACTTGTTTGCTGTGCGCATAACATAGTAATTCTAGGCTAATAACCGGAATAAGAACACATAACGTTTTCAAAATTGGATATCACGGTTAGTAGAGGCCGATATTCGGATCGGGCGAGAGGGGGTGCTCATAGCTGACCTTTCCCAATTGTACCCAAGTTCCCGAGCCGAGGCAACTTTGGTGATGACGGACACGTGGCCTTTGGCATCGAGTCAGGGTTTCCTAAATTTCCCAAAATAAAATATTTAGGTGGTGACTCTGTATCTGGCAAAGCAGTCCATGTTTGGCACTTCTTTCAAAAATCTATTTTCTCAAAACGATTTGCCGGATTTGAACTCTTTGGTTCAGATTAAGAACCGTGACAAATCGAGTCCGAACTGTAGCGAGGTCCCTCGCGGGCTTGTTACACCATGGCATTCATTTGAAAGGTAAGTGTTAGGATTCGTACATAAGTCAAAGTCAAGAATAAAAAAAAGAGTGCATAACACAAATTAGTTCATTGTACACACAGAAAGTTGTGCAATTTCTGTATGGGATGATCATTGTATCCTAGAGGCAAGACATCCATCAATCGGCAAGCACCAGAGGCGAGGGCGAAATTTTGTCTTAAACACATAGTGTTCAAACACTGGCTTCAGTCACAATTTGTATTAAATTTACAGAATTTCTGTAAGAAATTTTTTGTGTTTTATTTTATTATTTATTTGCATTAAATTGATTTTTTCAAAAATGTTTTCCTATATAAATTTCCTTCAAGCATCTCAATCCCTTGTTAATTGTCGGTCTCTCTGACGGATTAGATTGTATGCAACATAGCCCAAATAATATCATATTTGGTGCAACTTTTTCATCCTTTTCAGATTCAATCCCATGAAGTCCTATATCTCCATCACATTCTAGCTTCTTGTAGATTGAATGTGGGAAATATAAGTCGCTAGTGTCCTTAACTGATTGTCCAATGTTTTCACTTCCCTAAACCATCTCTAGGACTAGCATTCTGTAACTATAAACATCAACCTTGTGTGAGTCTTCCAAAATGCCTAGATAAGACTTCAGGACTATAAATCCAATAGTTCCTTGAGCATGCAATACGGATACAATGCTTTCTTTCTTGGGACATAATTTAGCAAGCCCGAAACCAGAAATCTTTGGACAAACTCTTCGTTTAGAATAATGTTATGGGATTTTATGTCAAAATGAAAAATGCATGTTGTACATCCACAATACAAATATTCCAATCCCCGAGCAACCCCTACTGCAATTCTGTGCATTATTTTCCATTCCAAGTGGTCATTTGTCTCCTGTGATTTGTTGTAATGTATGAACTTCTCAAGAGATCCATTTGGCATGTACTCGTAGATAAGAGCTCTTTTGTGACACTCGAAGCAATACCCTACAAGGCTTACAATGTTTACATGGGAAGTCCTACTAATGCTTGTGACCTCATTTATGAACTCTTCTCCATTACTGTCTGTCTTTTGTTTCATTTAGAAGCTTGACAGCCACCAGACGTCCATCAAGAAGCTCGCCTTTGTACACATCACCATAGCCATCTTTCCCGAATTTATCTTGGAAAGAATTTGTTACTTTCCTTATGCTTGAGTAACTATATCTTTTTGGCACTAGAGATCCATTAATTTTCAAGAAAGCGTCCACATGCCATTGTTGATTTCCTCTAAAAAAAATATTGATTTGTATGTAGAGGTTTTCTTTCTAAACCAGAAAATCAGCGTTTGAAAATATCATTAGGAGTGATTTTTAAGAGTAATAAATTAAGTGTCTCAAGTATTTTCTTTAAAATAAAAAAAATCATATAAATGCATCCCCATCTACAGCTGTACCTCCAGCTACTGCCACGAGCTCCTCCTCGTCTGTGAATACATCTCCAATGGCACTGTCGCCGATCACCTCTGCAGCAATCGCACAAAACCCGATTCCCTCTTCCTGTGCTCGAGCGACCACTCTATGTTTTCACCTCTACTCGAGCGACCAAAAGTTGGCTCCAGTATAAAATGTATGCTCCCAGAAGTTTACACATTTTGCAGACCACTCGAGCGACAATAGTTGCGCTTGAGGGAAGACCTCTATCTCATGCTCGAGCAACCATTGAGCGTACATCGAGTGGAAAAATCAAACAACCAATACTTTTGCACAGTTTACAGACCGCTCGAGCGAAGGAAGTTGCACTTGAGCGACCACTCACATGTTTGAACATCTGCTCGAGCGAAGGAAGTTGCGCTTGAGCGAGGCCCCAGTTTTCAGCATATTTAACTAAGTGTTTTCAAGTGCATTTTAGCATCCTCATTGTATCCTAGGCCAAGATTAAGACATAATAATGAGGATAAGACTCAGAAACACACAAAGAATGAAATGAAATAAGTTAAGTACGATTCGAGCGTGTGTTTTAGTATATGTATCTGTTATGTTTGTATAGGTCACGCACCGTGAGCTGTTGATCCATTGGTTGCTATCAAGCTATCTGTGCAACTACCTGTGAGTAATAACTTAGTAAAGCTATGTTTGATATGAAATATTTTTTGAATATTATGATATGATATGAATTGTTTCTAAATGGTATAAAAGGCTATTTTCAGATTCCATGAATAATGATCCATATCTTTGAAATGTATTTGTAGTATCCTTAGTAGAGGCCCTCGCCTAGGGAATATAATATTGTGGCTTATGGTCCTGAGGCCCTCACCTTGGAAAAACAATACTGTGACCCAGGCCCTCGCCTGGGGGAAATAATACTGTGGCCCTTGTATGAGATATGTTACCCGGTACCGGAGGTTCCATTATGGAACTTGATATGCTTGACCAAAGTGATATGTTAATGCTAATGGAAGTACCACACATGATTTGAATACGAATATGAACATGACTGTGCTTTTGATATGACTATGCTTATCTCTCTAATTGATATGATACGAAACTGGACATCATTTATTAAAATCTTTACTCTTTTATTATTCACTGTGCTTTTACTCACTATTTATATTATGTATGTAGGTGACCAGAAGCGGGACCAGGCTCAAAGTTGATGACTTGGAGTCTCTGTTTTCTCGGCCAACCATTGTGCCTCCCGAGGAGGTTCTGGAAAGAGTTCAATGGTCGAGTTTTGTAAACCAAGGCATAAGTTTAAGACTTTTGTTGTTTTGTAACCAATTCTTTTGTTCTACTTTGTGTATTGTGACAAGATTGGATGGATGTATATGACATCATATATGTGTATATATATACAAGATTTTAAATTATCTATCCCATGTATGTCTACACAGCTCTATAGACTATATATGTTTCTATATTTGCTTCCACAGCCCCTTATTACATGATAATCAATTCAAAGGCCTTTGGAAATCTGAGGATTACTGGCCAGTTATGACGCTAAATCTATAGGGACGGGTTTGGGTCATGACAAAGTGGTATCAGAGCACGTGTTATGCCACACACACAAGTTCATAAGAGCTATAGGATGTCCTAGAAAAGAATTAGGGACATTTCATCTGCATGTGACAATGTGTGTGTCAATTATGTAAATGTGAAAATTGAATTTGAACAAGAACACATGAAATTGAAATGAATAAACTGGGATTGAATATTCCAGACACTGTGAAAAGAACTATTTGCCTATGTTTATTATTGTTCTATTTACCTATAGTGATGGAAAATGCAAGAAGTGATGATGCAGCGGGATCTTTTGAGGCTCGAATGAGCCAAATGGAACAATTGCTCGCAGCCCTAACTGAAGCAATGATACGGTAGCAAAGACAATAACCTTCGCCTCCTCTGGCCCAAGTTTAGCCAAATAACAATCGTATTATAAATGTAACTCAAAAATTCATGAAGATGAAACCGCCGACTTTCTTGGGTGGTATTGAACCCTTAAAGGCCGAGACATGGTTGCTCAAAATGGAGAAACTATTTGAAGCGTTTCCCTGCTTCGAGACTCAAAAAGTTCTATTGGCCACCTATACCTTAAAAGATGAAGCTCAAAGATGGTGGTTGTTAATCTGAACTAACAATGGGAACATGACATGGACTCAATTCAACGAGATCTTCTACAACAAGTATTTTCCTTTGTACTTCTAGGACCGAAAGATTTATGAATTCTAAGAACTCAAGCAAGGCAATATGTCTATAGCCGAGTATGAGGCTAAATTCATAGAATTAGCCCAATTTGCTCCTCATATGGTGGATACGGACAATAAGAAGACACAAAAATTTGAAGGAGGTTTGACATTGGAAGTGTTCGACCGAGTTGGCGTCTTGAAGTTTCCTACATATGTGGAAGTACTAGATAAAGCATTGATGGCAGAAGCTACCTTAGCAGCTATGAAACAAAGTAAGGCCCCAACAACAACAAAATGGAGAGATAAGAGGTTGGGGAACAAATTTAGAAAGGACAGCTCCTTTGGAAGCAAAAGCAAAACACAGGATCTTCCAGTAGCTCTAGTCAGAGTAGTGGATCAATTCCAAACTGCCCTAATTGTGGAAGCAAGCATAGAGGAGTGTGTTACCGTGCATCTAAAGCCTGTTACTGTTGTGGCAAAGTTGGCCATATGATGAAGGATTGTATACTTGGGTCCAAAAATGCCAATTGCCCCATAACAAGTTTAGCCGGATCCACTTCTGTGACAAGGTCAAATGCTAGAACTAATGTCAGAGGTAACACTGGAAATGAAACATTAAGGCAATGTAGAGTATTCACACTGGTCCCAGAGGATATACAAAACACCGAGTCTGTGGTGTCAGGTATAATTTCTATCTATGCCCAAAATGCATATGTCTTGATAGATTATGGTTCTACTCACTCATTTATGTCACACGCCTTTTCTCGAAAATTAACTAGACCTTTAGAACCCATGAATTATTTATTGTCTGTATCTACGCCATCTAGGGGTTCTATGGTATGTACTTATGTTTATCCAGCATGTGAATTGATCATTTTGACTGCATATTGGGTATGGACTGGTTAACGAAGTACTGTGTAACTATTGACTGTGTGAATAAATCTGTTATATTTAATCCACCTAGTTTACCTGAATTTGTGTTTGTTGGGAATGGGGTAATTCCTTCCCCATATTTGATTTCTGCCATTAAAGTTGTTAAACTGCTTAAGAATGGGTGTAAGGGTTATATGTGTTCTATTTTGATTGAGACTTCTAATAGTTCTAATGTGGAAATTATTCCTATTGTTTATGAATTTCCCGATGTGTTTCCGAATGAGTTGTCTGGGGACTTGATTGATAGAGAGATTGAATTCACCATTGATGTACTACCTGGAACACAACCAATTTCAAAAACCCCATACAGAATGTCAACTTCTGAATTGAAAGAATTGAAAACTCAACTTCAAGAATTGTTAGACAAGAAGTTTATCCGCCCGAGCACGTCACTTTGGGGTGCTCTAGTATTGTTTGTCAAGAAGAAAGACGAATCTTAAAGGTTGTGTATAGACTATCAGGAATTGAACAAAGTGACTATTAAGAACAAATACCTATTACCTCAAATAGATGACCTATTTGACCAACTTCAGGGGGCACAAGTGTTCTCCAAGATAGACCTTAGATTCGGGTATCACTAGCTAAAAGTTAAAGCGAAAGAGATAGAAAGACTACATTTAGAACTAGATACGGGCACCATAAATTTCTAGTGATGCCATTTGGGGTAACTAATACACCTACAGTGTTTATGGACATAATGAATAGGGTTTTCAAACAATTTCTTAATGAATTCATAGTTGTATTTATTGATGATATACTGATTTACTCCAAAAGCAGGGAAAAACATGAAAGTCATCTGAGAACTGCCTTACAGATTCTAAGAAAGAAGAGGTTGTATGCAAAACTTTCCAAATATGAGTTTTGGCTTGACAGTGTAGTATTTCTGGGACATGTAATCAACAAAAATGGCATATCAGTGGATCCACAGAAAATTGAGGCCATTGTAGAATGGCTAAGACTAACTAATGTGACAGAAATAAGAAGCTTTCTGGGACTTGCTGGATACTACCGCAGATTTGTGAAGGACTTCTCTAAGCTTGCCATGCCATTGACATAGTTGACCCAGAAAAGTGTACCATTTGATTGGACTGATCAGTGAAAATTTGCATTCCAAGAACTGAAAACTAGACTGATAACTGCACCAATTCTGACATTGCCCAATGAAACTGACAGATTTCAGATTTATAGTGATGCTTCCTACAAAGGCTTGGGATGTGTCTTGATGCAGAATGGGAAGGTGATTGCGTATGCTTCTCGACAACTCCGATTGCATGAAAAGAACTATCCAACACACGATATTGAATTAGCAGTTATGGTGTTTGCTCTAAAACTTTGGTGACACTATCTATATAGTGTGACTTGCACAGTGTATACCGACCATAAGAATTTGAAATGTTTCTTTACGCAGAAAGAATTGAACATGAGATAGAGACGGTAGCTTGAATTAATAAAAGACTATAACTTGCAAATTCTGTACCATCCATGGAAAACCAATATAGTTGCAGATGCTTTAAGCCGAAAATCTATTGCCAATTTATCATGTTTGCTCACCGGTCAAAAAGAACTGTTATGTGACTTGGAAAGAGATGGAATTGAAATTGTGTTGCATGATCAATGTGGAGTTTTAGCTGCTATTTTTGCCCAGCCTGTAATTATTGAAGAGATTAGAGAGAAACAATTACAAGATACATTTCTAAAGAAGATTGTGGATAAAATTGACTCAAAACCGAGGTCGGGATTTGTGTTTGACAATAATGTGTTGAAATTTTAAAATAGACTTTATGTGCCAGATTGTTCTGCTTTGAGGTAACCTGTTATGACTAAAGCTCACAATTCAAAATTTACTATGCATCCGGAAAATACAAAAACGTACCACGACTTGAAACAAATTTTTGGTGGCCTGGAGTGAAGAAAAGTATTGCTGACTATGTGGCTAGATGTCTGCATTGCCAACAAGTTAAAGCCAAGCATCAACGACCTGCTGGATTGCTTCAACTGCTTCTTATACCGGAATGTAAATGGGAGCATATTACCATGGACTTCATTGTTGGACTGCCTCGTTCCTCTTGAGGTATTGAATCTATTTGGGTCACTGTTGATTGTTTAACTAAATCTGCCCACTTTTTGCCTGTCAAATCTTTGTATAATGTGGATAAGTTGGCTAATTTGTATGTCAATGAGATTGTGAATTTGCATGGAGTTCCAGTTTCCATAGTATCTGACAGAGATCCCAAGTTTACTTCGAGATTCTGACAAATTTTACAACAGGCTTTAAGGACTGAATTGAGACTAAGTAGTTGTAGACCTGACTTTCTTCGCACGCCCCCCTTTCGGAGAAGGCGCGAATTGGTCTTACTACAGTTCAGACTCTTGTTACAGTTCTGAATCTAATCTCACAAAGTGCAATGTGAAATTAATAAACACCAAAGAGTCCAATCCAACAAATCATTTTGGAAAATCAAATTATGAATCAAATAATGCCAAAACTGGACTACTTTACCATATTACAGAGTCGCTACCTAAATATTTTATTTTTGGAAAATTTAGGAAACCTTGACTCGTGCCAAAGGCCACGTGTCCGTCATCACCAAAGTTACATTGGCTCGGGAACTTGGGTATGAGAGGGGAAGGTCCTGAAATAAGCACCTCCGCTCACCCGATCAAAGGATCGGCCTCTACTACCATGATATATTGTTTTATAAACCTCATGTGTTCTTATCCAGTTATTAATCTAACTTTAGTATGTGGTGCACACATACAAGTATAGACCAAGTCGCGAGAATTGGAACAAAACAACTCATGTTTATTTTTTAAAATGTTTTGAAAATGCCACTCGCAAATGGGCTAAAGCGCGGATTTTCCACCAAACATGATGGGCTTTAGAAAACATGATTTTGCCACTTCGTAAAGTGGGCTTAAAACTCACAATCATCGAGTTGTCCCAATTCAGGCAATGAAGCCTTCATCCACAGGCATTCATGCAGTTAGTCACTTAAGCAAATAGCCTCATGGCAAGCATGTTGTCATGGCAATACTCACACTCATGCAAGTATGCTAAAGCATAACACTTATAGTGTACTCCAAGCCAAAACAAAAAGCTAGTTAGAAATCATGCATGATCCTAACTATACAGAATGCCTAATGCAACACATGCAATAATGCAACTAAATAGGCTTGACTATCTAAGATGGCATATGAATGCAACATTTGATAACATGTTTTGAAATACGTATTCAAAGAGGTATTGAAATACAATGCAGTTTGAATGATGCACCGAGCCTGGTGCATGCAAGACAAATGAATGGATGCAAACATGCAAGCATAAGGTATGCTAATCAAAACATGCCCTAATCTAACCATCGAAAGCAGTTAAATAAAAGGGAGAAAGACGTGGGGTTGGAAGACATGCACACACACACACACACACCCTTATTACAACCATGCGCTCTCGCGAAGGAGGGTCCGAATAAATAAGCTAACTAGCTATGCTAAGCTAAGCTAATTAATACAAACTAACTAATTAACTATGGTAGCTAATTAATTATTACAAACCAAATGAAACGAATAGTTATGCTAAGCTAATTAAGATATTACAAAACAAATTGAACGATTAATTATAACACATATAATAATTAATTACAACTAGCTAATAAAGCAATAAAGTGGCCTCACGGGCGAGGGAGACATGCATGCTCGGTCATGTCCTCCCAAAAACCCACTACCTTGCCTCTAGATGCCTCTGTTTGCACATCTTTGGACCTTTGAAAATTATGCCAACTTCCAGATTGCTTCTGTTTCATCTCAAGAACACGCTGACGGCCAATCGGCTATGATTGGTGGCCATCGGCCAACTCTGGTGGCTGGTCGGTTGACTTTGTGGCTGGTCGGCTCGTACACGCGGCCGGTCGGCCACTAATCTCCTGAACTTCCTCCTTTTGTTGCAACAAAGAGCAAACAGAGGCATGACAGTGTATTTGCAAGGAAATATGTGTACTACCACCCTCCTTATCATGTCTCAAGCTCAAAGGAGTATGGCACTTGGCTTTCAAGCCATCAATCAAGCATTTTCATGCATGATGGCCAAAGAACCAAGCTTGTACAAGCTTAGTGAATGCACAAACAATACGCAAAGAGCCTACACCCCATCATGCATGATCAAGGGTGTTGGCGACCAAGAAATGTGACACGTTTCATCACTTCAAGTATGAAATGTCCCGCATTTCTTATGTTTGGATTAACGTCTGATCCAAATTCATGCAATGCAAACAACATGATTATCTTAGTCATGTTTTACTTGATTCGATTTTGTTTACATTTTTTACTTTACCAAGCCATTCCTTAACCGATTAGTCCAATGTGAAAGTCCTTTAATGAGAGAGGGGTCAACCAAAAGGGTGGTTTAGGACATGAGAGGGATCATGCCTTTGACTAAGAGGAACTCTCAAAAGAGGGTTAAAGCCATTTGAGCACAAACCCTACCTCATGCTTAAACACAACCTTAAGGCCAACAAACCCTCAAAACAAAAGGAAAAATGAAGAAATGAGGGAGGTTGCAGAATTTCAGTGTTGAAATGGCATGACAAATAATGCTAAGACATGTAATCAACATATGCACAATATGTTAAGGGCCAAGAGCATAACACTAGTGAATAGCATTACACTATAGGCATGCATTATCAAGTTCAAACAACCAAACCAGCTATGGACAAACCTAAAACATGCCAAATCAGTAGCCTAAACATGTTGAAATTAAGGCACAAAAGAGTAGAAGATGATGCGCACATGTTGGCTCGCAAGCAAGGCATAAGGCACAACTCTCAAAAGCAATTAAATAGCGATATATGTGAGAGTGTGATAGAGGTATAAGCTCTGAAATCACATGCCGCTATGGCATGCAAACAATCCAAGCAAAGCATGCTAGATGTTCCAAAACACAAAGCTAGTGAAGCCAACTATACTATAGCCATGCAAGGCAAGCCTCAAAGGACCAAGACCACTTAAAACAGAGTTAAAGCATGCTAAATCAGAGCCAAAAACATACTGGAGTCGAGCTAACACAAGATGGAATGATAGCTAAATCATCAAGTGTACTAGGCTAGTAAGCAAGATTACACTACAAGTGCAAGATGCAAGCAACAAGTGGCCAAACCAGTCAAAAATAGAGTTGAAGTAGGTCAAAATAAAGCCAAAAATATGCTTGAACTAAGCTTCAAAAAAGGAGAAATACATGCTCACTTGTTAGGCCATCAACACATGCAAACAAAACACAAAGAGGGGAGGCCACCCCCTCCTATTTGGGACCTCAAAAACAACATTCCACCACTGAAATTCCCCTGAAATTCAGTGGTTTAAAGGTCAAAAAATAATTGCTTGAAAAGCTTTTAAAGATAGCACAACTCTTAGCAAATAAGCAACAAAAGATGGTGGACCACCCCTAACTCCAAAAAGGCCTCATACCACCATTTTTTAATCTTAAAAACAGAGGTTTTTGTAGTTGATAGCTAGGCCAAAAACAGCATGCAAAGGTGGCCAAACTAGTGTACAAAAATAAGCTTAAAAGAGGTAAGTGGTTACCTTTGAAGCACAGTAGCAAAACAGTCAACTTCTGAGCCAAAACCAGCTTTGAGGTCTCAAATATGACCTCTAAGAACCTCAGCAACAAGGTAGTCTAATTTGGTTAAGGGGTTCTACGCAAAAATGTGAAGAAAACTCACTTTCAAGCACTAAATATGAAGAGAGAGAGGATTCTAGAGAGAGAGTGAAAATTTGCTCACCAAAATTCTGAACCCTCAAAATGGGGGAGAGACCTCCCTTTATATAGAAAAACAAGCCAAAAGCTTGGCTTCATCCCTCCATACACGTGTATGGAGGGTACACTCAGTGATCAACAGCTGGCACCAACTGGCAAATAAATATCTGAAAAAGGAGAAAAATGGCCGTCAGCCATCAATAATGGCCGACCGGCCAGAGATGTGGCCAATCGGCCATCAATATGGCCGATCGGCCACCACTGATGGCCAGCAGGAACAAGCCATGTCCGATGGGCACTGGGGATGGCCGACAAGCCACCTTCTTCTCCAGATTCAAAGAAGCAAGCTCTTGGTCCACAACCAAGCACAAAACAGACAAGCTGAGAGGCTCCAAGACAAGGCGCTCAGCCGAGACCTTTAGAGACTCGAAATGAACACGATCATGCACAATCATCGGATGTTCAAACGATGACGTCCAAGTCTTGAGGACGGTCAAAAATGGGGTGTCTACAGTAGTGCTTATCACCCACAGACAGACGACCAATTTGAACGGACTATTCAAATATTAGAAGACATGTTATGGATGTGTGTGTTAAACTTTCAAGGCAATTGGGAGACCTACTTACCATTGGCCAAGTTTGTGTATAATAATAGCAACCATTCAAGTATTAGTATGGCTCCTTATGAAGCTTTGTATAGTAGGAAATGCCGCTCTCCAATCTGTTGGGCCGAAGTAGGTGACAGACCTTTGTTGGGACCGGAGCTTGTGTAAGAAACGATAGAAAATGTGAAATTGATTCAACATAGATTGAAAACTGCACAAAGTCATCAAAAGAGTTATGCAGATATTCAAAAAAGAGAGTGAGAATATAAAGTCGGGGATCATTTGTTTATTAACGTAACTCGTATGAAAGGGCACACACGATTTGGAGTGAAAGGCAAATTGGCACCGAAATATGTTGGGCTATATGAAGTCCTCGAGAAAATAAACCCAGTGACGTATTGGGTAGCCTTACTGCCAACCATGGAACATATGCGCAATGTTTTCCACGTTTCAATGCTCTGAGAATATTTGAGGGACCCATTACATGTTATTGAGCCGACACACGTACTTTTGAAGTATGACTACACATATAAAGAACGGCCAATCTAAATTGTTAATCAGAGAATCAAACGATTAAGAAATAAGGAAATTCCATTGGTGAAGGTTGATTGGCAAAACCACAGAGGGACTTATGCAACTTGGGAGATCGAAGAAGACATGATGAAGAGATACCTTGACCTATTCCCTCTAGACCCGATATTCTTGCAGATAGAAAGTAATTCGAGTTTGGAGGACCAAACTCTTTAAGGGGGGAAAGACTGTAACAACCCCGACCCGTGATTAACTATTAACCCATGATTAAATATGCCTAATAAGTAATTAAGATAAAATCATGTGTTAATTTCATGAACTATATGGTATTTGCGTTTATATCTGTCTGTTATAGGAATATCTATTTGTGTTTCTATTTTGTTTTGCAAATTGAAGGCCCTATTGGCATCTGATCACAAAATTGACTACGATTATGTGTTATTTGAAATTTTTAGAATTTTATGATAGGTTGAATTGAAATCCGATTTGGAACGAATTAAATTAGAATAATTAATGTCAATTTGATTAACGTAAGTCAAGTTTAATTAAGCCTTCTTAATTGAGCCTATATAAGGCTAATTTGACTCCATTAGTTCATTTTGCACCTTTATTCCATACTCTTTAAGCTCAAAAACGTGGAAGAGAGAGAGAGAGAGAGAAAGAGAGAGAGAGAGAGAGAGAGAGCAGAAAATTGAGATCAAAAGCTAGGAAATGGAGAATTGCTCAGAATTGTTGGAGAATTTGAGAGTTTAAGCTTCTACACTTGTGAATTTAAGACTCTAGGTAAGAATTTTGTCCCTAAACTTTGCATTCTAGACATATGAGAAAGAATTCAAAAAATTAAGATGGCTAAACATGAGAATTGAGCTTAGATGAAGAAATTTGGGAAGAGTCATTGCATGCATGCATAATTTAGGAAGTTTTGAGTTTGATTTCAAAGAATTTCCACATGCATGTGTTCATCTTGCCTTTATTTTGAGAATTCATGAAGTTTCATACCAAATTACCTCAATAACTCATGTATTGAAAGCCTTGAAGCCAAGATAAATTCATACATGCTATGTTCTTGAAATTTTAAGTTTGAGTTTGCACAATTGGAATACTTTTGGGCCTTGATTTTGCGAAATGGTTTTGAATTCATGAAGTTTGACAAGTTTATATAAGTTTCTTTAAGTTTTTGGCCCAAAAGATCATAAGTTGCAGCTTTGGAGTCGAGTTTTGAGCTTAGGAGCAAATCTGGAAATTCCAAAATTCCGCTCCTTCGTTCGAGCGACCACTCTATGTTTTGCACCCCCGCTCGAGCAACTAAAAGTTGGCTCGAGCGTAAAATGCATGCTCCCAGAAGTTTACACATTTTGCAGACTGCTTGAGCGACAATAGTTGTGCTCGAGCGAAGACCTCAGTCTCACGCTCCATCGACCATCGAGCATGCGTCGAGCGAAAAAATCAAGCAACCAATACTTTTGTAGAGTTTACAGACCGCTCGAGCGAAGGAAGTAACGCTCGAGCGACCACTCACATGTTTGAACATTCACTCGAGTAAAGGAAGTTGCACTCGAGTAAGGCCCCTATTTTCAGCATATTTGACTAAGTGTTTTCAAGTGCATTTTAGCATCCTCATTGCATCCTAAGCATTCCTAGGCCAAGATTAAGACATAATAATGAGGATAAGACTTAGAAACACACGAAGAACGAAATGAAATAAGTTAAGTACGATCTGAGCGTGTGTTTAGTATGTGTATCTGTTATATTTATGTAGGTTACATGCCATGAGCTGTTGATCCATTGGTTGCTATCAAGCTATCTGTGCAACTACCTGTGAGCAATAACTTAGTAAAGCTATGTTTGATATGAAATATTTTTTGAACATTATGATATGATATGAACTGTTTTTGAATGGTACAAAAGGCTATTTTGAGATTCCATGAATGATGATCCAAATCTTTGAAATGTATTTGTGGTATCCTTAGCAGAGGCCCTCGTCCTAGGGACATAATACTGTGGTTTATGGTCATGAGGCCCTTGCCTGGGGGAAAGAATACTGTGGCCCAAGCCCTGCCCCGGGGGAAACAATATCGTGCCCATGTATGAGATATATTACCCGGTACCGGAGGTTCCATTATGGAACTTGATATGCTTGACCAAAGTGATATGTTAATGCTAATGGAAGTACCACACATGATTTGAATACGAATATGAACATGACTCTGTTTTAATACAACTATGCTTATCTCTTTGATTGATATGATATGAAACTGGACATCATTCATTAAAATCTTTACTCTGTTATTATTCACTGAGCTTTCGCTCACTATTTATATTATCTATGTAGGCGACCAGGCGCGAGACCGAGGCTCAGAGTTGATGACCTGGAGTCTCTGTTTTTTCGGCCAACCATTGTACCTCCCATGGAGGTTCCGAAAAGATTTCAACGGTCGAGTTTTGTGAACCAATGCATAAGCATAAGACTTTTGTTGTTTTGTAACTAGTTCTTTTGTTCTACTTTGGGTGCGTTTGTTTGGACGGACTGGATAAGGGGGAATTGTAATCTATCAGACTATTAGTCCTGGGATACATTGTCCCGGAACTATTTGGTTGGACTAAATTTGTATCATATGTTTGTTTAGTCATGGGATTAGAGGTCTAGATTGGACTATTCTATTGAATCTCATGTTTGTTTGAGATATTATGGAGAAGGATAAATGTTCAAAAGACTATTTTATCCTTGTAATTTATAATTTTTATTTAATATATAATTTTAAATTTGTAATCTATAATTTATAATTTAACAACACTAAAAAAATTTAATTTATAAGGCCATAATTTATAATTTATCATTTTTAAATAAATTTAATTTATAATTTATATTTTTTATTTAATATATAATTTTAAATTAACAACACTAAAAAAATAATTTTATTTAATATGTAAATTTAATTTTTTAACAACACTAAAAAAATTTAATTTATAAGGCCATAATTTATAATTTATTATTTTTAAATAAATTTAATTTATAATTTATATTTTTTATTTAATATATAATTTTAAATTAACAACACTAAAAAAATAATTTTATTTAATATGTAAATTTAATTTTTTAACAACACTAAAAAAATTTAATTTATAAGGTCATAATTTTTAATTTATTATTTTTAATTAAATTTAATTTATAATTTATAATTTAAATTTTTTTATTTAATATATAATTTTAAATTAACAACACTAAAAAAATAATTTATAAATGTTCAAAAGACTATTTTACCCTTTTCTAATTGTTTACTAAGTAATAGCATAGAGGGTAAAATGAACATTTCACAAAATAATCACATGAGATACCAATCTCATGGTTTCTATCCCACACCCTCCCATGGGATAGGACAGTCCTATATTTGTGGGACTAATAGTCCGGGGGGACTATTAGTCCGGAGCAAAATTTTTCAAACAAACAATGGACTATTAGTCCGGTGGGACTAATAGTCCAATCCCACACCCTTATCCCTCAAAACAAACATGCTCAAAGAGATGTATTATGACAAGGTTGGATAGATGTATATGATGTCATATATGTATATATGCATACAAGGTTTTAAATTGTGTGTCCCATCTATGTTTGCATAGCTCTATGGACTATATATGTTTCTATATTTGCTTCTGCAGCCCCTTATTACGTGATAATATATTCAAAGGCCTTTGGTAATCCGAGGATTACTGGCCGGTTACAATGCAAAACCTATAGGGGCGGGTTTAGGTCGTGACACCTCTCTTGGACTACAAGAATGAGCATTGCATTTGAAACAGCTAGCGTGTTGGCTTACCTTCATGTTTCTGACGTCATTCACCACGATGTCAAACTAACAACACCGTGCTCGACAACAGCTTTTGTGTTAAAGTTGTTGATTTTGGAATTTCTCATCTTTTCCTAACTAACGTCACTCATGTGTCTACGGCCCCACAAGGTAATCCAAGTTATGTGGACCCTGAGTACCATGAATGTTACCAACTTACTAATAAGAGTGATGTTTATAGTTTTTGAGGTTGTTTTGATTGAGCTTATATCATCTAAGCCAGTTGTGGACATTACAAGGCATAGCCATGAAATTAATTTGTCTAATATGGCGATTAATAAGATTCAAAATCATGAACTTCCTGAGCTTGTTGACCCGTTTCTTGGGTTTAACTCAAATTATAAGGTGATAGAGATGACCAAGGTGGTTGCTAAGCTAGAGTTTCAGTGTTTGCATAATGAGAGTGATATAAGACCATCGATGAAAGAAGTGTTGGAGGTTTTGAAGGAAATCAGTAGTCTGGGTTATGATAGGAAGGTCGCGGACGAGATGGATATACTAGCAGATGATGTTGTATTGTTGAAGAGTGATCCACCGACGCTTTCGCCTAATTCTTTGAGGGAAAATTGGGTTAACAGGGAAAGTACCACATCTAATGCTAGTAGTAGCTAAGTTAATGTATCATTTTAATGCAGTCAAGATCCATTTTTTAGTAAATTTTAGGTGATAATGCCATATTATTTCCATCATGAATATGAAAGTTACTCTGAACTATATTAATGCCTTTGCATATAGTGATAAAATCATTCATTGTATAAGTTGATTGAATTTTATTTATTTTTTGTATTCATTGTTTCATTGTTTTTGTTTGTTCTTAAACCTAGGCAATGAACCACGCCCAATTTCCGGGTCTTAAATTGTCATGTCTATAAATTTGGGTTGATTGCGAGAATTTTTTTCACAACGCAAAAGGGAAAATGAGAAAATTATTAGGAAAAATGTTAAAACAAAAACTAGATCATATATGTGATAATGTCATATGCTTTCATTTTCATGGTCTACCAATGATAATGTCATGATATAATCGAAGAATTTATTGGGTGTTGTCAGATCAACACATGCACGTGTTGTAAGAATACCACAATACAATATTAACGTCACCCGACATTCCAAGTGCATCCAATGATTTATTGTTATAATGAGCCGGAGATATGGGAAATGTGATCATGGATAAATTTCATCATAGGGAACTAGATGAAAATAATCTACTACTAAAGAGGTTGCATATGAAGTTAATGCTTTATTATCGTTATTATTATCTTTTTCCTAGATTTTTCGACACCACACTTACAGTGTTAATGCTAATCTCATTGTAGCCGATCATGTTAGAGGTGCTTTTTCTGTCAAAGGAGTAAGATCCAAGATCCAATTGTTGCTGAATATCTAAGATACAATTATCAATCAATCATTTTTATGGGAAAAAAAAGAAACTAAAAAAGAGAGAAAGATATCTTATTTTGGGCTCACTTATGTTATGCATAGAAAGGGGAGAATCATGTCAATGTGGCAAAGATATTAATCTAATTTTTGTAGACTATGGGATGATGATTAGGCTAATTTTTGTTCTTTCCAGAATTTATGATAGCAGAAAAAAATTTCCATATCTTTTTTTTTTTTAATGATAACTTGGTATTCGGTCCAATGAACCAACTAATCCGAGGACCAATCTCATAGTCTAGTAGCGTTCCCCATACCTTATAATAGAAGAATTCGAAGTTTTATTCATGGAAAGAATTCTATTTTTTTTTTTCAAATTGACTTATTGCAGCTTTTGTGTAATAGAAGATTAAAGGGTAACAAGAAAACGAAAAGAAAAGGAAATTTACAACCACAGTAGACATCTTCCTTTATTTTTACCAGAAAAAAATTTA
Source organism: Camellia lanceoleosa (assembly GCA_025200525.1). Lineage (NCBI taxonomy): Eukaryota > Viridiplantae > Streptophyta > Magnoliopsida > Ericales > Theaceae > Camellia > Camellia lanceoleosa. Next base: position 7,083,671 of record CM045772.1, read on the forward strand.
CGGTAGCAATTCATAGTGAAGAATCAAAGATATGTTGGGACAGCAATTAACATAGCAACTTCAAACAAAATTTCACTACTTTGAGGATCTTGAGGAATCTACTTCACATGATATTATTCTACAAAAGCTTTGCAGTCCATGATGTTTTTAACCTAGAAAAACATCATTACATTTATTCAACCTCACAGGATTCATCTCTTCTGATATTTGAATAATAGAAGATGCGATTGGTGTTCTTGAAGGTAAAGATAATAATGGTTTCGGAGGAACTTGCAAAGATTCTAGATTTCCTTCAAGCATCTCAATCACCTTGTTAGTTGCCGACCTCACTGATGGATTAGCATGTATGCAACATAACCCAACTAATATCATCTTTCGTGCAACTTTTTTATCCTCTTCAGATTCAATCCTATGAAGTCCTATATCTCCATCACATTCTAGCTTCTTGTAGATCGAATGTGGGAAATATAAGTCGCTAGTGTCCTCAACTAATTGTCCAATGTTTTCCCTTTCCCGAACCATCTCTAGGACTAGCATTTCGTAGCTATACACATCAGCCATGTGTGAGACTCTTCCAAAATGCCTAGAGAAGACTTCAGGCGCTATATATCCAATAGTTCCTCGAGCATGCAACATGGATACAATGCTCTCTTTCTTGTGACATAATTTAGCAAGCCCGAAATCAAAAATCTTCGGACAAAAATCTTTGTCTAGAAAAATGTTATGGGGTTTTATGTCAAAATGAAAAATGCGTGTTGTACATCCACGATGCAAGTATTCTAATCCCCAAGTAACCCCTACTGCAATTTTGTGCATTGTTTTCCATTCTAAGTAGTCATTTGTCTCTTGAGATTTGTTGCGGTGTATGAACTTCTCAAGAGATCCATTTGGTATGTACTCGTAGATAAGAGCTCTTTTGCAACCCTCGAAACAATACCCTACTAGGCGTACAATGTTGACATGGGAAGTCCTACTAATGCTTGCAACCTCATTTATGAACTCTTCTCCATTACTGCCTTTTGTTTCATTTAGAAGCTTGACAGCCACCAGACATCCATCAAGAAGCTTGCCTTTGTACACATCACCATAGCCACTTTTCCTGAGTTTATCTTGGAAAGAATTTGTTACTTTTTTTACTCTTGAGTAACTATATCTTTGTGGCACAAGGGATCCATTAATTTTCAAGAAAGGTTCCACATTATCATCTTCCATCATTGATTTCCTCCAAAAGAATATTGATTTGTATGTTGAGGTTTTCTTTCTAAACCAGAAAATCAGAAATGCACATAAAATCGCTGCTCCAACCGTTGAAATGACTACATAAAAAATGAAAGAAGTCAGGTAGTGTTAAAATCTCTGACCAGCCAAAAATAAATTTGTGAAGTAATGCAAGAATTATGTTAACAAAGATCAAAACTAACTCAATTGGTCACAGAAAATTACAACGAACAAATATGAATCATAAACTATATGTTCTAGTTATAATGAAATTGATCAAGCCTTGAACAAAGAAAACAAAATGATTAAAGTTTTTATGCATTACTAAATTAAGGAAAGACAGAACAAAATTTCAGTAGGATACCTATGGCAACTTTCAAGGTCAATTGTTTCTTTCCACCTGCAAAACACAACACCACACCATTAACCAAGGCTGTGTTTGGATAGGAATTTACAAAGGAAAAAAGAAAATGTGAGTGAAATATACACGTATTTCATTTATATTTCACTACTTTTTCTCTTTTCCTTTGTAAATCCCTACGCAAATCAATAAAGAAAGAGGAAAACAGACTCTCCTAAGATATAAAGCTCGCCTAGTGACCAATGCAAAGGAATATCCAAACACTAGTCTAAAGAGACATAATTTTTAAGCAACAAAGCCCACAATAACTGCAGCCTAGTCTCGATAATAGAACATTTTCTAAGCTTGTTAGAAGGCTAAATGAAATAGTACAGATTTGATGTTTGTCACTTTTGTTTTTCTTTTTTTGATCTTCCATTTACATTAATCTTTTTCCGTACTCTTTATCACTTTCAGGAGTAAAATGACATTTTAGTCCTTTAATAACACATTTTCCCCCAATCTAAAAAAATAAATATATAAATAACACATTTTCCCCTCTATTATTTATTTTTGGAATTTTTTCATTTCAATCATGGTGTCACAATTCTCTTTTCTAGCCTCTTTTGATTTTACCCATAACTTTATCACATAGAATTTTCAATAGTGAGATGAGATTTCAACAACTGACGCAAGATTGAAAACTCATGAGCAGAAGGTACTCTTATGTCAATAAACAAAACTTGTGAAGATTTTGGTAAAACCTATTTTTATACCAGTGCAATCCTTTAAAAAAATAAAAAAATAAAAAAATAACTGTATCTCATGTAGTAATGACTTCCGAAATTTAATCACCATCAAAAAATTAAAAATACACTGCTTATAAAGTCTGTATAAGGATTGCTCTTCAAATTTTAAGGGAAACTTACGTGTAGGTCTTAATAAGTGAATGTACGGGAAAGAAATAAACCTTCTCGTATAATCCTGTTGATCAAGTCTGCGCTCCTCCGTACGTCGTCGCTTTACTCCCTGAAAACACAAACGTAAGCTAGCCGGCGGGTGTGTGCCGGAAACCTCTCCGATGCCTAAATCAGCAAAATAGACAAATAGACAAAAAGCTCTGTGTATTCGGGAATCAAAGTTGTGTGTTACCTCTCCATAGGTGATGTTGTGAGCTTTTATATGTTTCGCGTGGCACAATCCTAGTAGGACTTTTACTCCTTCATGTAGAGTCCTCCTAGGATTCACACTTCTGAAAGATAATGCTTATCCTTCAACACCCCCCTCACTGCTTAAACCAAGTGAGATGGTTCTACCATGGTCGGATTCTAATAGGACCGAGGTAATCATGGCTATGCTAAGCCGCAAAGTGAACCGAACTATATTTAGTTCGGTTCTTCCTTTTACTACTCCTTATCTCGGTTTCTCATGTACAAACCATGGCGTGATTAGACCGAGCTACCAAATAGTAAGGTTCTGACCGGCCTAACCACAATACGTCATGACCGGGCTAACTCTGAGACCGGACTAACTTCAAAGCGTCTTTAGACCGGCCTAACTTCAAGTCTCTTCCAGACCGGACTAACTTCAGGGCTCTGGGACCGGAATAACTTCAAAGCCTTTTTACTCAGCCCTTCGTATTGTGGCCCATGACGGCCCATTGTCCATCTCGGCCCAATTTTCATATAAATTACCTTCTCAGTGAACTTATTTTTCAATAGATCCTATGATGATGAATAACGTTTTTCATCACATACTATTAAAAAACGTCACTAACTGTTAATTTTCAGAGACAGTTTGACAATTTTGTCGCAAAAAAATCATTAATTATAAATTTTAGCGACAGTTTAAAAAAATTGTCACAAAAAAAGTCACTAATTTTTAAATTTCGGAGCCAATTTGAAAATTTTATCATATAAAAAGTCACTAATTGTAAGTTTTAGCAACAATTAATAAGAATCATGATAAAAAAAATTTTTTTAAAAAAAATCACTAATTATCAATTTTTAGCGAAATATGCAAAAAAAAGTCACGAAAAATTATTTTTAGTGACGCTTTTACTAAGACTAACTTTCAATATGACTTTATAAGAATTCAATCAAACTATTAAGACCTATTAGTAATTTATCTTAATATGTTTTCCTATTAAAACAAATCACTGGTAACCATATTTTAAAACAAAAATGTTTTAGATCTCTAATTTGTGAGCTCTAACATGTACGTGTAGCCCATCTGATGTAATGTTTTAGTCATTTTTTTTTCTTTTTTTGACTTTTCACCTCACTATAGCTCAATTAGAACTCTAATTTTAGAGGGATGTATTGGCCCTGTTTGGTAGAGCCGTGGGAAAGTGCTTATAGCTTATGCCTAAACAGCTTATAGCTTATAACTATGAACATAAGCTGATTTCTGACTTATAAATTAAGCATCTGCTGCCCCACTAAAAAAATAAGCTGATTTCTGACTTCCAAAAAGTTATAAGCTATAAGCTATAAGTTAAACCAAACACATCAAAATAGCTTAAATTAAGCTGAAAGCTGAAATAAGCAGCTTTTAAGCTGCACCAAACAGGGCTATTATTGTTGCATCTTAAAAAATCGTACAATAAACAAAGAATATGGTGTGAGATTATGGTGTCGTTTAGGATGTGGGTTAGGTTAGTTTTTTGCTTAAATTAGTCATAAAAAATAAAATATACTAAAAAGTTAATAAAATAAAATGTTACATTCAAATTATAATTATTTCTTTTTTTTTCTCACAAAAGTTTAAAAAGTAAAAAAAAAAAAAAAAACCAATCCAAACAAACTTTTTAATTGGGATTAAAATAGTAAAAAAAAAAAAAAATTAAAAAACCAACTCAACTTCCAAACGAATATTAAACAACTTTTTATATTTTTATTTTATATGTACTCTTATAGTTTTTTTCAATTGCATAACTAGTAAACTTTTATGGTCCAAAGTCCATGAGCTTATGAGAAGTGAAAAGGAAGTCCATGGAGTCAAGTCTGGACCCATTAAAAGAAAGTCTGACTTCATGCCTTTGGTTAAGGAAATCTATGGAGTCAATCATTATATGGATATATTAGAAGATAGAGGGAATTACTTTAAAAAAATATATCTATCTATCTATCTATCTATCTATCTATCTATACTATATATATAACCAAATGTAATTATTTTGTCAAAAGTCTTTAAATATTTATTTCTAAATTATCATAATTTTAAAACTCTCTCTTTTCTACGTGGCAACCCTCTTTGATTGTCTTTCATATTTTCTATTTTCCTCCATTTTCTATTTGTTTGATTAATTAAAATGAAAATTACTTTCATTGCTTATGGATAAAGATTTGAATTTCAAAATTCATCTATATAGATAAACATATAAAAATTGATAAATAATTTATGATATTTGTTTGATTAATTAAAATGAAAATTATTTTCATTGCTTATGGATAAAGATTTGAATTTCAAAATTCATCTATATAGATAAACATATAAAAATTGATAAATAATTTATGAAAATTAATTTTGTATTCTATAGATAAAGATAAAAATTAAATAATTAATTTAAAAAAGTTAATTTCATAACTTATAGATAAAGATAAAGATTAAATAATTGATTAATAAAAAATTAAAATAATAAAATTTAGATAAAGATATGATTTGTTAATCTATATATCTATCAAAAACATATATATCTAAATCTTTATTTTGATTTACTCTTTTTTTTTTTTTTCTTCTATTACATATTAGCCTTTTTTATTTTGAATTTTTTATCATATGAAATGTCATTATCTATAACTTCCCAAATATAGTTGTTTTGTCAAAAGTCTCTAAATATTTATTTCTAAATTATCATAATTTTAAAACTCTCTCTTTCCTACGTGACAACCCTCTTTTATTGTCTTTCATGCTTTCTATTTTCCTCTATTTTTTATTTGTTTGATTAATTAAAATGAAAATTATTTTCATTGCTTATCTATACTATATATATAATCAAATGTAGTTATTTTGTCAAAAGTCTCTAAATATTTATTTCTAAATTATCATAATTTTAAAACTCTCTCTTTCCTACGTGGCAACCCTCTTTGATTGTCTTTCATATTTTCTATTTTCCTCCATTTTCTATTTGTTTGATTAATTAAAATAAAAATTATTTTCATTACTTATGGATAAAGATTTGAATTTCAAAATTCATCTATATAGATCTAAATCTTTATTTTGATTTACTTTTTTTTTTTTTCCTTCTATTACATATTAGCCTTTTTTATTTTGAATTTTTTATCATATGAAATGTCCTTATCTATAACTTCCCAAATGTAGTTGTTTTGTCAAAAGTCTCTAAATATTTATTTCTAAATTCTCATAATTTTAAAACTCTCTCTTTCCTACGTGACAACCCTCTTTTATTGTCTTTCATGCTTTCTATTTTCCTCTATTTTCTATTTGTTTGATTAATTAAAATGAAAATTATTTTCATTGCTTATCTATACTATATATATAATCAAATGTAGTTATTTTGTCAAAAGTCTCTAAATATTTATTTCTAAATTATCATAATTTTAAAACTCTCTCTTTCCTACGTGACAACCCTCTTTGATTGTCTTTCATATTTTTTATTTTCCTCCATTTTCTATTTGTTTGATTAATTAAAATAAAAATTATTTTCATTGCTTATGGATAAAGATTTGAATTTCAAAATTCATCTATATAGATAAACATATAAAAATTGATAAATAATTTATGATATTTGTTTGATTAATTAAAATGAAAATTATTTTCATTGCTTATGGATAAAAATTTGAATTTCAAAATTCATCTATATAGATAAACATATAAAAATTGATAAATAATTTATGAAAATTAATTTTGTACTCTATAGATAAAGATAAAAATTAAATAATTAATTTAAAAAAGTTAATTTCATAACTTATAGATAAAGATAAAGATTAAATAATTGATTAATAAAAAATTAAAATAATAAAATTTAGATAAAGATATGATTTGTTAATCTATATATCTATCAAAAACATATATATCTAAATCTTTATTTTGATTTACTCTTTTTTTTTTTCCTTCTATTACATATTAGCTTTTTTTATTTTGAATTTCTTATCATATGAAATGTCCTTATCTATAACTTTCCAAATGTAGTTGTTTTGTCAAAAGTCTCTAAATATTTATTTTTAAATTCTCACAATTTTAAAACTCTCTCTTTCCTACGTGACAACCCTCTTTTATTGTCTTTCATGTTTTCTATTTTCCTCCATTTTCTATTTGTTTGATTAATTAAAATAAAAATTATTTTAATTACTTATGGATAAAGATTTGAATTTCAAAATTCATTTATATAGATAAACATATAAAAATTGATAAATAATTTATGAAAATTAATTTTATATTCTACAGATAAAGATAAAAATTAAATAATTAATTTTAAAAAGTTAATTTCATAACTTATAGATAAAGATAAAGATTAAATAATTCATTTATAAAAAATTTAAATAATAAAATTGAAATAAAGATATGATTTGTTAATCTATATATCTATCAAAAACATATATATCTAAATCTTTGTTTTGATTTACTCATATTTTTTTTTCCATCTATCACATATTATCCTTTTTTATTTTGAATTTTTTATCTTATGAAATGTCATTATCTATAATTTCTTATCTTTTCTTAAATTCTTAACATTCTCTTAATAATTTTTATTATTCGTTATTATCTACTAAGTGATAAAGATAAAAATAAATAAATAAATAAAATTTTGTTAGCTCTAAATAAGAAGTGTATTAATAATTAAATAATGAAGGCTGCGTGGGAGGAGGCAACACAAAAACCTTACAAAATTAATTTTCGTCATTATTTTATCCAAGGTAATAATTTGATATTCTTTCTTTTAGTTGTTAGAAATAGTTTGCATTAGATCATTGCTATGTATTTTTTCTTTTTCTTTTTTTATAAGGTTGTCATTTGTTATAACATTTCTTCAATCCCATCTCTAAATTCTCTCTTTGAAATTTTTGTTTTTTCAATAGTAAAGTTTAGAACTAATTTCTTATCAAATTTGTTTTCTTGGTGCATATTTAATTAAAAGATCGAAACAAGCAAAAATTTCCTATGATATATGAAATTAATGAATATAATACAAAGATGGTAGGAAAATACTATATATTTTTCGATATCTCTCTGTTATTATTAGTTAATTTGCTAGATTATATTATCAATTTAGAGCCCATATGATTTAATTCAATGTCTATGACTTTAGTTGCATTCGACCATTTTTTCATTGAGTAACCTATATAATTTTTTGGGTAAATTACACTAACACCCCCTAAGGTTTCTGTTTAATACAGATCTCTCCCTCATATTTGAAAAATTACATTCCTCTCCCTAAGGTTTGTAATCTCATTACAAACTGCCCTTGGATTGCTGATGTCATGCCCTAAAATTTTCTAAATGACCATCATGTCCTTTTTCCTACCATTTCTTCTTCCTATCATCATGATTACATTCTACAACTTTTCATTATTAAAAAAATCCATTAAATACAACAAAATGAGATTATGTATTGAATTTTTGTATTTTTATATTTGGTCAATTTAAAAAAAAAAATCATAAAATATTATATTTGTTAAGTATATCTAGATTAGGTGTGTCTAAAAAATATAATAAAAAATTGCTTTAAATATTTAAAAAATTCAATAAAAAAAACATGAAAAATAAAAAAAAAATCCAATTTTTTGTGTGAGTTAGACCAAAAAAGATTATTTTTATTTCCCTTGAAATAACATGAACAAAATATCTGTATTATCTTATTATTTTATATGTATAAAAGCTAATGGGCAAATATGTCATTATAATCTGATATGGGGGTAAGTGTAATTTTTCAAATGTGAAGGGGATCTATATTAAACAAAAACCTCAAGGGGTGTTAGTGTAATTTATCCTAATTTGTTTTTTGTTGGTATATAATGATTAAAGTTATCATTTGTTATATTTCTTCAAATACAATTCAAATAATTTTTCATCATTTTTTTTTTTTGTAAATAAAATGGATTAAAACTATTTTCTTATATAATTTTTATAATTCTACAAAGTTCTTATCTTGATTATTTTTATTTTTTTTAAATGCTGTAGAAACTATGCAAGTATTATTCAAACTATGGAGAAAATGATTATGGAGAAGGATTTATACTTTGATATGCATATATCATTGATAGAGGAGATCAAAGATAGAGAGTTGCTAATAGAATTAATTAATGATTTATTTGAGAAGTACTTTTTATAAGCAAGGTAACAAACTTAGATTAAATTTTTTTTTAAATTTCTCATAAATTATAATTAAAAGTTGAGATTTACTCATAATTTTGTTCCACAATAATAATATACACCACTAATTTAAAAGTCTAAGTAAATTTATAATAACTTTTTCTGAATTTATAGAATTTTTCTCTTTTAATGATTTTCTTTTTTTTTTTTCTTCTTCTTCTTTTTTCTGCATGACACTATAGTTTGATATAAGTTATTTATATTATCAAGTGATTATGATATTATTATCAATCTTTATAATTAACAATTTTTTATTAGGCATATCAAATTTTATTATGAAATTTTATGGGTTAATTATTGTCAATGTCTACCTAGATGCCCTAACATCATGGCTTGCCACTATTAATACATAATTCAAGATTAAGATGATTTATCTATCACACAAAATGTACATAGTCTATTTTTCCGTGCATCGCACGGGTTACCGCTAGTTTATATTATCAAGTGATTGTGATATTATTATTCTTAACAATCTTTATAATTAACAATTTTTTATTATGCATATCAAATTTTATTGTGAAATTTTATGAGTTAATTATTGTCAATATCTACCCAGATGGCCTAACATCATGGCTCGCCACTATTAATACATAATTCAAGATTAAGATGATTTATTTATCACACAAAATGTATATAGTCTATTTTTCCGTGCATCGCGCGGGTTACCGCTAGTATATATATATTTATATGGAGGGGTGTAAGTGAGAGTTGTACCTTCACAATTTTTCATTTGCACCTTATCACAAAATCACTTGTACCCCTTATGTATTTGTAATTTTTTTTTCCTCTGCTCAACTGTTAAGTAATTCTCCTTACAAGATATCTCAAAGTAAAGATATTGTGCTTAAGGCTACAAATGAGTCGAGTTGAGCTGAATTTTTTTGTGTTAAAATTTGTCTATTAAGAATTAATTAAGCTCAAGCTTGAGCCGAATTCACGTCAAACTTAAACGTTAAGTATTTGATAAACTCGAGCTCGGTTTGAACTTGATCAATTACATAAACAAGCCAAGTTCCAGCTCGAGCTTGAAAAAAAAAAAATTAAACTTAAATTAATTTACTTATTATGATAAAAAAAAAAAATAATTATGAGCAAAATATACAAGAATGCATATATTAATAATAAATTTTTTCAATCAAATATGTAAATTTACACAAACATTAAACACAAATAAAAAAACTAAAATATATTATTGAAAATTTATTTGATATATTATTAAAAGTAAATATTACTTTCTTTTTTTCTTTCTTTTTTTCATGTTTACGAGCCTTATCGAGCCGAGTTTGGGACTACTCATACTCGGCTCAATTAATAAACAAGTTTAAAAATCAAGCTCAAACTTTAAACGAACCGAACTTAAACTGTTCATAAACAATTCAGTTAGTTTACAGTTCTAATCGTGTTGCCCATAGATCACGCAGTACGTGGTCAATATGGTGCCGTGTTATTTTGAGTTAGTATTATAATTATTTTAATATTAATTTTATTTATTTATTTATTATGTGTTATTTTGTTGTGTAGTTTTTATCCCGCGTTCAATTTGTATCAAATTAGTCCCTTTACTCTAAAATTTTTGAATATGTCATTTTAGGTTGTGTTTAATTTATGGATTTGAAAAGAGATTTGAAAAAATAAAACGAAAAAATAGATGAAATGTGAATGAAATAAAATTACATTTCACTTACGTTTCACACATATTTTTCCTTTCTATTTTCGAATCATTCTCCAAATCCATGAATCAAATGGGGCGTAATAACCCTTTTGAATCAAAAAGTTGCTAGAAACACAAGAATTATGCTTTTGAAAAGTTAAATAAGAAAATATGGCAAAAAGGAGATACACACCTTGGAAAAAGTAAATTGCTTGATTTGTAGTAGTGTCATCCCACATAGGGATGGCAATTTGAAACCGGCCCGAAGGGGATCCTCGACCCCAACCCCGATTTGAGCGGTTTTTTCCTGAAAAATACCCTCGACGGGAAGAAGACGGTATTTGAAAATCAATCTCCGATCTGTTTTTGGATCGGAGACGGGGATCAGTGTTCAAGCCCTGGCCCGTCCCTATCCCTATTCCCGACCTCGGCCCCAGCTCCATCCCCGAATTTCCCCAAAATTAAATTACTTTTATACCCCTTATATATATATATATAACCAAACCCCCTCACACACAATACAAACAACCCGTGCGTGGTCACTCTCACTCTCACTCTCTCTCTCTCTCTCACTATCTCTTAACTCTCGTTCTCTCTCAACTCTCTCTCTCTCTCTCTCTCTCTCTCTCTCTCTCTCACTCTCACTTTCACAATCGCCTCTCGTTCTTTTCGTGCTTCTGTCTCTCTCACTCTCACTCTCACTCTCACCGTCGATCTCACTCTCACTCTCAACTCTATCACTCTCACTCTCACAATCACCTCTCGTTCTTCTCGTTCTTCTCTCTCTCACACTCTCACTCTCATTCTTACTTTCACTCTCACAACCACCGTCGATCTCGCCACAGCCAGCCACCGTCGATCAGATCTGTTAGATCTGTACTCAGATCTGTTCTCTCTCTCTCTCTCTATGATCTGTATTGTTGAAAACATTTTTTTTCAGATTATTTTTTTTTAATTTAAATCTCTTGATGATGATGAAAACATATATATATATATATATTTTTTTTTCAGATTTTTTTAAAAAAAAATTTAAATCTGTTGTTGGTGATGAAAACATATATATATATTTTTTTTCAGATTATTTTTTTTTTAATTTAAATTTGTTGATGATGATTGTTGGTTTCTCAGATCTGTTATATTGATTTGTTGTTCTTGAACAAAATTTAAAAAAAAAAAAAAAACTCGAGGATTTTTCGGGGTCAGAGAAACTAGATCCCCGTTAGGAGACAGTGACGGGGGGTGATGGGTTCCCCGCCAGGGATCTAGGACAGGAATGAGAATTTTGTAACCTTCGGAGATTGGGGACGGGGTGTGTGGTCCCCGACCCCACTTCGGCCCGTTGCCATTCCTAGTCCCACATTCCCCCCAAAGGCATTGCACAAGTCGCAGGCATGGAATTTCTCCATTCCGGAAAAACTGGAACCTCGATTCTGCTCTTACATTCCCATTCCGGAATATACACGACAGATGGCTCTTCTACAAAGAAACTAATATTACTACTACTCTGGCTCCCCGCTACCTCGGGGCACTGAAAATGACTCTGCTCTTGCATCTGATTATAAGATGCGAGGTCAGGGAGGCAATCATGGAACAAAGTAAGATTTAGAACATGCGGATAAGGAGTGTAATCGAAAAGAGTGAAATTCAAAGTGGTGTTACTCAATTCCTTAGGGCAAAGATTATCCCACAGATCAGCTCGAGCAATGGTCATGTTATGGGTAGATTGATTGATATGAAGAACACGAAATGCCTGTTTCTCGATAACCATGGTTGTGTTTTCATTGCCCTGGCACGTGAGCTCAAAACCTTGAACGCCGTAGAACTGAGGTCGATCTTTTTCCCAGAAGGGATATCCAATTTCTTTTATTTGCTCTCCGCAGTCGTATGTTTTTTCGTGGCAAGTCGTGTATTTGTCACCGTCCGTGCCATGTGATGTAGGAATGCTGATGATAATGATGATGATGAAGATGAAGCTAAGACTAAGAGGCTTGTTGAGAAGAGTTGGATGTTCCATTAAATTGGTTTGTGTGGGTTGATTTGACACAGACCAGATTATATTACTAGATGAATTCAATATATAATAATATTAAAAAAGCAGAGGCCAATCGTTTGGATGAAGAAAAGTACGAGCTTCTCAGAATATTCTAAGGGAGAAATTTCAACAACTACTATGTTGGCTTTGGAAGATGAGTAAGGTTAGAGAGCATAAAAAAAAAAATATTATAAAGATAATCATTAAAGATTTTTTATTTTTAGATTATACATATAATAAAATACTATGCACAAATTAAATGATGAAAAATTTTCATGATGCATTTTATGATATTTTTTTTTTATGATGCTTAATATTATTCTAAGATTTTGCTACAGCCAGTTCGTGAGTTGGACGTAATGGCCCCAACGCGCAAACTTAAATGTTTGGAATTATTGCTTAATTATGTCAATTCAATAATTCAATTATTACAACTTATTTAATTTATTATATTTATTTTTTTTAAAAAAAATAGATAATAAATATACTTTTGAAAGTAGTTCTTCTTCTTCTTCTTCTTCTTTTTTTTTTTTTTACTAACAAACACAATAAATTAAATATGTTAAGATTATTGGATCTATCTTTTTTTTTTTTTTTTTCCTTCTTTTTTATTGTCGGTGACATACACGAAGGAGTTACAAAATAAACAATTCAGATTATTAAAACAAAACCAATAATGAGCCCTACGAACTCAGACAACACCTTCTAATTCAGAGGCAATTCGGTCCCAAAAAGAATGCACAGAATTTACGTAATTCGATATCTATTTAGTTTGATTTTTCAAAAATTATTTTTAGTTGAGTTCTCGTTTACTTTTATTTTTTCATATTTTAATAATTTTTTATACTTTTTAGATACATCTATTGAAAATATATCTAAAAAAAAAATTTGCCTAAAAATATTTTAAAAAATCAATAAAAACAAACAAAAAATCTATGTGCATTTTTGTTCAAGTTTTCGTTTGTCTTTACCTTTTTTTTAATATGTTAATTTTTTTTTTTTTATAACTTTTAGATGAATCAAATCTTGATGTATTTAAAATATATATATATATATATATGGAAACAAACTTCAGTAAAAATAAACAAAAATTTATCTAAAAATAATTTCTGAATACGGTAATCAAACAAACCTCATTGACAAATTTGACTGGAAAAGGTATTTGCATCTCGCCAATCACACTACAATCAAGGCCAGGCCAGGCCAGCCCAATGAAACGTCCGAAATGAGCCTAGGCCGAAAGCTAAAACAGCTATAATTTGGGCTCAGAAATGTCCAAATTAAATTTATGGAAACTGACTGAAAGTGTTTGATTTTAATTTTCTAAGACATGAGTTTTTTTTTTTTAGTGAATATTTTTAAAATTTTAAGTCATTTTTAAAATTTTTTAGATGTACCTTATTTAGATGTATGTAAAAATTAAAATATTTGTAAAAAAATATTTTAAAAAATCAATAAATACACAAGAATACGAAAATGTATTAAATTCTCATATTTTTTTTTGTATTTTGACATTTAATAAATATTTTAAAGCTTTTTTTCATAAATATTATACTAGTTCATTGTATTTATGTTAAATGTATATAAAAATTTAAAATATTAGTTAAAATATTAAAAACAATTCAGTGAAAACAAAAAATACAAAAAATAAAAAATCTCAATTTTCTGAAAAGTGAATCCTAAATCCTTAAACCAATATGGCTGCACAAAAAAAGTCTTGTTCATTTTTAATTGTTATTACAAAATTTTAATTTTTTTTAATTTTTGGAATGTTTTCATAAAAAAAACGTGTCACTAATTGTTAATTTTTAACTACAGTTAAAAAATTCGTCACAGAAAAATTTCACTAATTGTCAATTTTTAAAGACAATTTTAAAAAATTATCACAAAAAAAATATGTATGTATCATCAACACTTGAGGGACTTTTTTATCTATACAAATATTTCTAAGACTTAATGATACACAGATCTTTATAATAGGATTTATGAATAATTACTCCTTAAATTTATATGAGTCATTGGTAAGGTTTTTTTTTTTTTTTTTTTTTTTTTTTTTTTTTTTTTTTTAGTAAAGAATAGTCCGACAGCGAGACCCAACAAACAAACACAAAACTTTGAACTAGCAATTATATACTGGAACCACTTTTTTTTTTTTTTTTGCCAGACTTTTTTACGCCTTTATTTATTGGAATATTTAATTCTTATTTAATAAGGCACTGTAAAAAGAAAAATTATATATTCACATAAAATTTGAAAAGAATAATAAACCAATGCCATTATTGTTAATAAAATAATTTTCAATAGTATTTTATTTTGAAGTAAAAAACCCATAATAAGTCACATAGGGCCAGATGGACAATAAGATTAGTCAAGAACAGACTTTAGGCCCCAAAACTTGGGAAGACCCAGTTTATTTTTTTTTCTTTTTTCTTTTTTATATAATGTAATAGGCCCATGTAATTTATTATTTATTTTTTGAATAAAAAGGCCCAAAACAAAACAAAACAAAATAAAATAAAAAGGATCCAAACTTTATGTTACAAAAAAGCAAAACTTGAATATAAAGATTTAATTACTATTTTTGCATCTCAAAAAGTTAGAAAAAAAAAAATTTCAAATAAAAATTTGAGAAAATTACCAAAATGTCTCATATGGGATCAGTTACTCCAATCAGTCTCATAGATTTTCTAATACATTGATAGATCCTGTTTGTTTTGGAAACCTTACTGTGAGATCTTATTTTAAATTTTAGTATGATTTTGTGGACGTTTCTACCATTCCTCATTGGGAGAGGTCATTTTAGGAAAATTGGATCAAATTTTTTTATCACATTTCCGTCACTCCAATGTAACACTCAAATAGAAGTACTCAAAAAAAATTTCTTAGTGTACTTTTCTCAAATATAATACTTCAACACTCCAAAAAAAAATTCCTTAATGTACTTTTCTCAAACATAACACTCTTCAAACGTAACATACTAAAAAAATTTATCCAACAAAACAACCCAACACTCCAGCGTAACACTAAAAAACTCTTTTAGAGTCGCATTAAAAAACTCCTTAGTGTATTTTTTAAAAACATAACACTCTAGCACTAAAAGACTCCTTAGTGTAACTTTTTCTAAATGCACCACTCTAATGTGACGTTCCAAAAACGTAACACACTAAAAAAACTTCTTAGTGTACTTTTTTCAAATATAATACTCAACTCTCCAAATGTAACACTTCAATGTGACAAATAAATAAGTCATTACATATCCAAAATGACTAAATGGATCACAAGATAAAATATAGGACTATATGGATCACAATTCCAAAATATGAGACTTATTGATCAATCTCTCTAAAAATTTTATTAAAAAAAATTATTACATAAAATGCCTCATTTTTAATTATTTCTTTAGGCCACAAATTATCTAGAGCTGGCTCTGAAACCAGATCATCATATATATAAAATTATCTATCAAATTTTTATTTATGTAGCATTACTTAATTAAAAATTATTTGATGCTCTAAACATTATCCCAACACTCTCAAAATCATGTAAAACTCACCCTTAAATAAAATGCTTCAACTAATTGCGTTGTTCCTATAGACATTATCCTACCGGAGCACCTATTGGCTCGGTTTGGAAAGTGAAATTGTAGTATTTTTAAGGTTAAAATTTATAAAAAGATAAAATAAGTTTAAAAAGTTAATAAGACAAAATATTCATCAAATTCATAATCATTTTATTTTTTCTCTCACAAATATCACATTTAATTACAAAAAAAAAATCCAATCATTTTCCTAAACATAAAAATTTTAACCTACTAAAATAGTCAAAAACTAAAATAGAAACTTTTCAAATACCCACAATTGTTTTATTCAAAACTTTCACGTCCTACAAATTTAGGGTTGGGCAACTTGGGAGTCCCATGGGTTCACCTAGGTTCTATTTTAATAATTCAAATCGTCATTTTATAAAAATTTTAATTTATATTATTTATGAAAAAAAATTACACTAATTCGATAATCATAATATTTTTATTTTATTATATTTGTCTCTAAAAAAATAAATAATAAATACATTTTTTTAAAACAAACCAGTTATTTTTTTTTTTTTTAGACAAACACAATAAAATACAAAAGTTACCCTTTATTGAATCAACCTAATTTTTTTTATTATTGATGATGTACACGGAGTCTTACAAAGTGAAAATGAACGATTCAAATTATCAAAACAAAACTTATAATGAACCCCATTGGCCCAACTCGAGAGAAACCCAAACACCAACCCGACCCCAAACCCAAACCCAAACCCAAACCGAAATGTTACGAGATTTATTTAACGAATTTTCTTCCAAACCTACCTACTCTCTATCATATACACAGACAAACCCAACGATTCATCCTTAGGCCCAACCCATGAAAGGGGCTAACCACCTTCCCAGCCAGAAGGCCAACGTTTGAGGCGCTTAGAGCATCTCCAAGAGCCTTGCTATACCCTATTTTCAACCAAAATAGCAAGCCAAAGCATAAAAAAAACCTCCAACGGCCTCATTAGATGCTTCAACAATTTGATTCAAGCAACAATTGCTAGCTACCTCAAGCGAGGAACTATTGTTGTGCTATATATTTTTTTTATTAATTTTTCCCTCTATGTCATTGATCATCAAACTATTTAAATAATCATATATTACTACATATATATATATATATGTATGTATATGTATATATGAGTAAAGTTGAAAGAAATAATATTTTAAAGGAGATAGTTAAAGTAAGGAGTATTGTTGGAATGTGTATTGAAAAAATGGTTAGCTAAATTAATAAAGAGGAATTTTGAATAGTTGATTTGGTGAGAATTGCTAGAGATGCTCATAAAGTGGGAACATATAATTTTAATCAAACTATCATTATAAAAAATATAACCTTTTTTTTTAAAAAAAAATTACACATATTTTTATGATAAATTATTAAAAAAATTAATTCTCAAAACAACCTAATAGTCCTTCATTTAGGTTGTCATGGGCCACGGCATCGACAAACGATGTCATCTGCTGTGACAGCACCTGCTCTTATTCCATCTAACTTTCGAGGAGTGGCTTGCTTTTTGGTTTGAAAATGAATTTTCAAAATTTTAAAGGAAGATGAAATCAATTGCACAATGTGAAAAAATAAATAAATAAATAAATTGATAAACAGTTAAACGGTGTCGTCTGCTATTACAGCACCTACCCTCATTCCGCATGAGTGGTATCCCAAGGGAATGAGAGCAGTTGCTGTCACAGCAGACAACACCGTTTAGCTGTTTATCAATTTATTTATTTATTTATTTTTCACATTAGCGATTGATTTCATTTTCCTTTTTAAATTTTGAAAATTAATTTTCAAACCAAAAAGCGAGCCCCTCCTCAAAAGTTAGTTGGGGAAAAAAAAAATCATATCTACTAAAAAATTAAATGAGTTTGATAAGTTGATAATAAAAAATAAAAAAAAAAAATAAATAAGAAGTAATAATTTGTATGAAAATTGAGTTCTACAATATTTTTTATATGTCTCAAAATCCCTTTTTGGTAAAAATAAATTTTAGAAGTAAATCAATATTAAAACTGAAGCATTTGAAAAAATGACAATTCAATTATACGTGTAGTAACTATATATATATATTTGATAGTTACATGTATTTTTTCTGTATTATATGATTGCTACATGTATAATTGAATTGTTATTTGTTTCAAGTGGTTTAGTTTGAACATTTCTAAAATTTGTTTTTATAGAAAAGTGATTTTGAAGCAGATAAAAATGTTGTAGAACTCAATTTCTATACAAATTTTAACCTTTTTTTATTTTCAACTAATCCAACTCATTCAATTTTGTATAAATTACAAATGCATTCATCAAATTTACTTAAAATATGAATTATCCCTTGTGATTTTAGAATTTACAAATAGCTTTTTATCATATATTTTTATTTAACAGAATTAATAAAAGATACAATAAAATTTCTAATTACTTTCATATACAATAATAAAATTATATGAATTATTAATTGAAATATTTTTCTAACATCGTTAAAACTGTTAATTACTTGATATGCAATTAATAAAATTAGTAAGTTATTATGTGATTAAAAACTTGAATGTGTGAAATATAATTTCTAAAATTACAGGACACAATCATATTTTAACTAAATTTCAGAAAATATATTCGTAATTTATCCTTCAATTTTTGAGTAGATGTGAATTCTCACATCTTGGTTTGAAAATAAGGCTAGGTTTAGCATAACTTATATAATCCATCTTTTTATCTTTTTATCTTTTTTTCATCACATCACTTCTCTATTTTTCTGCACATTTTTTCGTAAAAAGATAAAAAGTACACTTTTTTAGGACACCCAAACCAATCCTAAATTTTGAAAATTACAAAAAGAAAGTGAAATTGAAATTACATTTCAGAAAGTGAAGAGAAAAAATAGTAATCCAGCAAGCGGTGTGCTTCGCTGTCACAGCATGATGCTATGACAGCACCATCCCTGAATCCCACTCATGCTATAATTGAATCTGATGCTCTAACAGTTGTCAATCAATTGTGTTTATGGAAGGTCTTTTAACACTTACAAATGATCAATTAATCATTGGATGGAAAAATTTTATTTTTAATTTTTGTCTAAATTTTTAATAAATATTATCAATTAAATCAAATTAAACAAATATGAAAAAAATTAAAACGTGAAACTGATACAATTAAAATTATATGAATTAAATTGACACAATAAACAAATTACAAGAACCACAGATATTATTTTTTTCTATAATTTAATATCCTATCTCTGTGATTTAGGTTCCGTTATATATGCAACTTCTCATGTTGCAATACTTAAATGGATAAGCATATTACATACTCAAAAATGATTGACAAAAATATTTAGAAAATTATATTTATAAACCACATTCATTGTGAATGAGATTCACATCACACCAATTTTGAATCTATATGATACACTTAACTTTTCCAAATATTTTTCAGGACTAAAAATTAAGGTTAGATAGCAATTTTTTATAATTTTAATCTCTAATCATAAAAAATAAAATTAAAAAAAAGGGGGCCATAAGTGCATATATACAAACAACCGTGGAATACACAACAAACTTTCACAACTTATTCACAAAAAACCATATAAATAAACTTCATTTTGTGCCTTTCTTATGCCTAGCCACAATATTTTACAGTAGATGGGCGACTATTACAGCACTATATATATATTGTAGATATCAATCACAGAATCAAACACATAATGTAAATGAATATATGAAATTTTTTAATATGAATTTCGCTAAGCAATCTCATAAAATTTTTATATATTTATATGTATTTTGTGTTTGATTGGGTGATCGATGATGGGGCTGATTTGAGATATGAGATTAGTTGTGGTGGATGAAAGACCTTGTGGGAGTTAAATCGCCGTCTGATGAAGAGTCTGAGGTGTGATAACGAACACCAGAAGTATCTGTATCCAGTGGACTGCAATAGAGTGTTGAATTAACTAGCCAATCATTGCATTCCATGTGTGCATTGCTTGGTACAGTGGCCACCACCGTGGATCCATCGGTCAGTAATGAATGTTGGTGACATGATCTTACCATGCTCTCATGATGACTGGAATATTGCTCCTCCACCTCACCTATACATATAATAGTCTTTGCCAGATAAGTAACCATAAGACAAATTTGGGTTCAAGTCTTCAAACCAATGAGATAAAAGATTAAAACGAAATTTGGATGAAAATTGAAGAGCGAAAAGTATAATTTATCCTAATTTGATTTCGTTTTTTTTTTTTCTCAATCATAATTTATTCTTAAAATAAAATAAAATTAACGATTCAAATAATCAAAATTAGACTTTATAAACCTATCAAATTCTTCCAAAGAATTCCAATTCAGATATGCATCTCTCACCAAACTCTCAATATAAGTCTGAGAATATATTTTCGAAACCATTCACATATATTAACAAACTTAAAATTAAAAATATAGATATTTATTATAATGAGAGAGAGAGAGAGAGAGAGAGAGAGAGAGAGAGAGAGAGAAACCCTCATACCCTATTCATGGTAGTAATGGAATCTCAAGTAGGGTATGTTTGGCCATTAATCTCAGCAATAACAACTTGACATATTGGATTCAAGATGATGGTGTGGTTGGCTCCACGAGATAGATACAATTTGTTGCCCATAAGACTGGTTTTTTTTTTTTTTTTTTTGATCAGTAATGCCCATAAGACTGGTTCTTGCATGCTTTATAGTTACTTCTCACATTTTCTCTGACATCTCAAGTCCTAGTATCTGTTTGGAAGAATAAAAAGTTTTATTTTAAGCAGTTAATACAATTCTTACTTATATCTAGATGTATCAAATTAAAATTTGAGTAAAAAGACATCAAAATTGGCTTCACTCCTTTGCTCAAATTGATGTCAATTGAGTTTTGTTTAAATTTTTCCTCAAATCAATGTGTCTAATCCAAACTTGACATTTGTGTAATTTTGCTCAAATTTGAGTTTATTCATTTAAATGTTTTTATATCAAATGAAATTTTTTACTTCAAATTCTAAAAATAGATGGATTTAAAAATATAAATAATCAAGTTCTCTATATATCTTTTTAGAAGTCAGCTTCTCTCCAGTAGATAGATTGGCCTCTCCCATTTGGCTACAAGGCCTTTCGTGTAATTTATTTTGATAATTAATTTTATTCAAATTTTTAAACAAATGTGTGTAGATCATTAAAAAAAATTAAAAAATTTATATGACAATTATGCTATTGAAAATAAATTATCCAACAAATATGATTAAATGACTATACTATTGGATTAATATGATTTTTATGTAGATGATCTACGTATATTATAAGCCCAAAACATGAACAAAAATTATTTTTAAAATAGACCGCATGATGGTCCCCCATGCCTTGATTGCATAGTTCTATCTATTCATAGGATTGAATGAGATCCATATTTTTGTATCTAATAATTTATGTTTTTAGATAAATTAGAGATCCAGAATTTGACAATAAGCATTTACCTTTCTAAGTTTGGTTTGATCAACAACAGAGAGCTTCAAGATGTCATGGACAGTGTTAATGGCCATGGAGGCTAGCTTCTTATGAAAAACTCCATCTTTTGCAATCTTCTCAAGTCTCCACACCTCGTCCTCTAGCATGGGTGGGTGACGCTCACTACAAGAAATAACACTTTTGCCGACCAAAAAATTAGTCTCTAAAAGCCCATTTTTAGTCGGCAAAAGTTATCCGCGACCAAATTTTTTGGTCGCTACTTTGGTCGCCAATTGAGGGTCGGCAAAAGTAATTCGCGACCAAAATTTTTGTTGGCCGGAAAAAATTGGATTTGCCGACTAAATTTTTGGTCGCTAAATATATCATTACTGCAACTAATCCATTTTGTCGCTAAAACACTTTGGTTGCAAAAAAATGATATTTTCCTAACCAAATATCTTAGTCGCCAATTGTCACATTCCACGACCAAACAGATTAGTCGCCAAAAGTCAAGGAATCGCCGACTAACAATTTAGTCGCCAAAGGTAAGGAATTGCCGACCAATGATTTTAGTTGCAAAAGTGTAGAATTTGCTGACCAATTTTTTAGTCGCCAAATCTCTCTTCTTTTTTTTTTTTTTTTTTTTTTTTTTTTGGAGAACAATCAATTTTTGTTTATAAACATTCAATCTAATATCAAACAAAATTCATTCAACCCAACCACAATTAAGGAACAATAACATTTAAAAAAGAAAAAGTTTAGGAACAATAATTAACAAATTTCCTTTCTTGTAACTTCACTAAATCATCAAACAATAATTGAATTCCATTTAAAGTAAAGATGAAAATATGTAACCATAGTGCAGCATAGGGCATATTCAAGTTAAATTGAATTTAGTAAGCATGTCTTCCCAAAAGCTATATCCTCTTTGAAGTCCAACAGAACACAAAACTTGAAGCCTTTCACCTTATTTAATGATTTAACATATCAACTTGCTTGGTAGCTGATCCAAACTAACATATCAACTTTATGGATAATTGACCCTCCACCCTTGCATGGCCGAATGAAATAGCCACTTGGAAGCATTTCAACTCTCACAAACTGAGCAACAGCAACTGCATTTGGGCTAGCACCAGAACTTGACAGAGATCTCTCATAGACCTTGAAAGATTGATGACAAAAAAGAACAAAGATCAAATTTTTGCATCACCAACTGTCCCAAAAGCAAAAGTTCTAGAAAATAGGCGGAACAATGTATTCAATTAAGTCCAAACTCGATTCATTTGGTAGTATTAATGCCCTCAGCTAATACATTCAATCAAATGCTTTAAATAGTAGAAAAACATTTTTTTAGCAATGTTGTTCTAATGGTGCAAATGCCATTTTGGCACATCTAGATCATTGCTTAATTCTGTCCAACGGATGTCTCACATCCAGACCATTGGATCAAAAACCTCTCTTGGGTAAGTTGAGTTGGCACAAATGATGCACAAGATTTGGCAATATAAGTTTTTAACACACCTTTTGGCAGGCCACTAGAGAGGATTTCTTAGGTGCAGCCATGATATAATTTGGCAATAGCAACCATTATACAAGCCCACTGGAGTTGCTCCTTCTTAGGTGTCTGTTGAATGTATAGATGAGAAGAAGAAGAAGAAGAAGAAGAAGAAGAAGAAGAAGAAATAGAACGAGAGAAAGCTGCTGTATAATATTGATTCAAAAAGCATAGGGTTTCCCCCTTACACATAACTACTTATACTAATAAGAATAATACATAAAGACCAACCTACCCCTAACACTTAACACTCCCCCTCAAGTTGGTGCAAAGATGTTTCTCATGCCCAACTTGCAACAAATAGGGTAAAAGACTTTACTACTAAAACTCTTAGTAAAAACATCCGCCAATTAATCTTCAGACTTAACAAAAGGCACACATATCAAACCCTTATTCAATTTCTCCTTAATGAAATGTCTGTCAATCTCAATATGCTTAGTCCGATCATATTGAACAGGATTGTGTGCAATACTAATAGCAGCCTTGTTGTCGCAATACAAAGTCATGGGACCACTCCAATCAAGCCCTATATCATTCAACAAAGATTGAAGCCACATTAGTTCACATGTTCCATGTGCCATAGCTCTGTATTCAGCTTCAGCACTAGATCTAGAAACGACCGCTTGCTTCTTACTACGCCATGTGACTAAATTTCCCCCTACAAAAGCACAATAACCGGAGGTAGAGCGTCGGTTATCTATAGAGTCTGCCCAATCTACATCTGTGAACGCTTCCAACCGCAAGTGACCATGATTAGAGAACAAAATTCATTTTCTAGGGACAGATTTAAGGTACCTTAACATACGATAGACTGCATCCAAATGAGTTGCACGAGGATCATACATAAACTGACTCACTATCCCAACTGCATAGGCAATATCTGGACGAGTAAGAGAGAGATATATCAGTATTTCCACAAGTCTTTGGTACCTTTCCTTCTCCACAGGCTCACCAATTCCACTACAAAGACGATGATTAGTCTCAATTGGTGAATCAGCTGGTCTACAGCCCAACATGCCCATTTCCTCAAGAAGATCTAGAATGTAGTTCCTTTAAGAAATAAAGATGCCTTTATTAGACCGAGCAACTTCAATCCCAAGAAAGTATCGCAATGGACCAAGTTCTTTTATCTCAAACTCCTTGGCTAACTGCATCTTGAGATGGGTCACTTTCTCCTCATCATTACCTGCTACAACTATGTCATTCACATATACAATAAGCACTGTTACCTTATGTACATTGCGTTTGACAAACAAGGTGTGATCCGCATTGCTTTGCTGATACCCAAATCCCAACATTGCCTTGAGGAATCTACCAAACCAGGCTCTAGAAAATTGTTTCAAACCGTACAAAGCCTTCTTTAATCTACAAACCTTTCCAATTGTAGACTGAGATGAGAATCCTGGAGGTACATCCATATATACCTCCTCCTCCAAATCCCTATGAAGAAAAACATTCTTCACATCTAGTTGCTGTAGAGGCCATCCCAAATTAACCGCACATGACAGAATAGCCCGAATGGAATTCATCTTTGCTACTGGGGCAAAAGTTTCTTGATAATCTATTCCATATGTTTGGGTAAATCCCTTGGTCACTAGTCTTGCTTTGTACCGTTCAATCGTCCCATTTGCATTGTGCTTAATGGTGAACACCCACTTACATCCGACTGGTTTTTTCCCATTTGGAAGAGACATCAACTCCCATGTGTTCTTTTTACTCAAAGCTTGCATCTCTTCTACCATAGCTACCTTCCACTTAGGATCATTGATGGCTTCTTTCCAACCCTGCGGAATACACACAGAAGAAAAGGGCGAAACAAAAGCACAATACGGAGAAGACAATGAATCATATGACACGAATTTAGAAATAGGGTGTTGAGTACAAGCTCTAACCCCCTTTCTGAGAGCAATAGGAAGACTCAAATCATCCGTAACAAGACCATCAACAGCAGGTGAAGAAATGAGATGAGGATCATTACCTGAAGAGTTAGTGGACACTGGGTGTGGAACTGGCATAGGAGATGATGATTGACTTGGTGGCACAAGAGAAGCCGGCTCTTTCTGATGCCGTGAATAAGTCTTAAGATCAGCTTTGTCCAAACGACCACCGATATCCGACTCCTCATCAACAGAACTTCTAGGCTTCCCTTCACCACAAATAACAGCCCGCTGAGAAGGAAGGAAAAAAGACAACTCATGCTGATATGACGTCGTCTCATCCGCAATCTCATCGATACCACGCTTCCCCTGAGGAGATGGCGGAGGACCAAAAAAGAATGACTCAGATTCACGGAAGGTGACATCCATACTAACATATAGCTTATGAGAGTAAGGGTCATAGCATTTGTAGCCTTTCTGAGTAGTAGAATAACCAAGAAAGACACACCAGACAACCTTAGGATCAAGCTTCCCACGAGTACGAGGGTGAAGATGAACAAAACAGACACAACCAAAAACCCGAGACGGAAGGGAAGAAGTGGGATAAGTCACAGGAAGAAGCTCAAGAGGAAGTTGGAAATGAAGGACACTAGATGGCATACGGTTAATAAGGTAAGCCATGTAGAAGCGCATCCCCCAAAAGGACTTAGGAACGTTCATGGTAAACAAGAGAGAGCGAGCAACCTCAAGGAGATGGCCATTCTTACGTTCAGCAACTCCATTCTGTTCAGGAGTACCAACACAACTAGTCTGATAAATAATGCCATGCTCGTCGAGGTATGCCCGGAAAGTGCCATCAACATACTCAGTCCCATTATCATTCCTAAGAATTTTGATAGTAGCATTGAAGAGATTGGATACCATTTTATGAAAACTTTTGAAGCAAGAGAAAACCTCATTTTTTGTACGAAGTAAATAAAGCCAAGTCACACGGGAATAACAATCAATAAATGTGACAAACCAACGATAACCAGAGGTAGAAACAACAGGGAAAGGACCCCATACATCGGTATGAATAAGCATAAAAGGAAAAGTACTTCTTTTATTAATTGAAGGATAACAAGTACGTTTATGCTTAGCAAGCTCACAAGCATCACAAACAAAGTTATTCCTAGGACAATCATGAACTAATAAGGAAAAAGTTTCTCTAAAATGCTAAATGAAGGATGCCCCAAACGGCGATGCCACTGATGAAGGAGATAAAGGGAGGAGCCAGAAGCACATTAAAGAGCCTGAAAGGATAAAGGTGAAGCAGGAATGGTATCCAGAAAGTACAGACCACTTTGTGCTCTACCACTGCCAATCATTTTCCCCGTAGCCAGTTCCTGAAAGACACAATGAGTCGGAAAAAAGGTTACAGAGCAATTGAGAGCAGTAGTAAGGCTACTAACAGAAAGTAAGTTAGTTGAAAAATTAGGAACATGAAGAACAGATGAAAGTGAAAGTAAAGAGGTGCAATGAACAGAACCCTAGCCGCAGATAGAAGATAAAGTGCCATCAGCCACTCTAACCTTATCTCGCCCAGAACTAGGTGAATAAGAATGGAAAAAACTAGAAGTACCCGTCATGTGATCGGTAGCTCCGGAATCAATGATCCAAGGAGACGACGAAGAGGCACTGAGTGCACTAGCAGAAATACCTATGTGAGCAAAGTTGGAAGAGGCAGAAGAGGAAGAAGCTAAGGCAGATGAAGAATCAAGTCGAGCCATCAAACGTCTGAGAGTGTGAAGCTCATCCGGGGAAATATGAGAACCAGCATCATTCGAGGCACTAGCAGTAGTCTCAGAAACATGTGCTTGAGGACGAACACCACGACCACGACCACGACCATGGCCTCGGCCTCGAGTAGGGTAGCCATGCAACTTCCAACAGTGTTCTTTATCATGTCTATCTTTCCCACAATACTCACACTTCAACCGGTCCCGATCAACCAATGGACCCTTACCACCACCTGGAGGTGAAAAAGGCAAAGTATCACGTGACTTGGGGCCGACAACCATCGCTGACCGATCTGGAACAGGAGCATGCACCATAGCACTACGATGACTCTCCTCTTGCTGAACCAGGGCATAAGCCTCACGCAATGTAGGAAACGGAAAGCGACCCAACACCTGAACTCGTATCTGATCATACTCCAAATTCAGACCAGCAAGAAAGTCATACACCTGCTCCTTTTCCACAGCCTGCTGAAACATAGTGGCATCTTTAGAGCAAACTGGCTGGAAACTCTGGTAAAAATCTAGCTCTTGCCACAAACCACTCAACTCATCATAGTAGACTGCCAGAGAACGATCCTTCTGATCCAAACCCCTAATCTTCTTATGCAATTCATAGGCCTGTGCATCATTCCCTTGTTGAGAATACATCTGAGAGGCTACTATCCAGATCTTATGAGCAGTATCCATCAAGAGAAAAGTCCGACTAATGGTAGGCTCCATAGAATTGATGAGCCAGGTCATAACTAAAGCATTCTTAGAAATCCATTGAGCAGATAAAGCACTATCCTCAGTAGGTGGCTCGGTACTACCAATAATATAGCCAGTCAAACGCCAGGCAGCAATGGCAAGGCTATAGGAGCGAGACCAAATCAAGTAATTAAAACCATTAAGTTTGACCGGACTAATCTGGAGAGAAGGACTATCACTAAGAGTCAGACCACGACTCAGTCCACTCTCCTCCTTGTCCTCAGAGTCCTGACCCAAGTCATCAGCCATGAGATGAGAAAAGTGGGTGCAAAAAACACAAGCTGGATATCAAACAAGTCCAGAAATCACCCAACCAGCACACCAAAACACCTTCTAAGGCTAAAATAGTCCAAGAGAAGTCCAAAACAGAGCAACCAGATCAACTACAAGCCAGAAAACTGAAGCAGAGCATCTGAACAGCGATAAAAAATCAAGATAGGGCCAAAATACATCAAACCAGGGACAATAAACCCCTCTAGGGTTCTAGTCGGCTCCCAAGGATAGGAGAATAAGGGACAGAACCAGAAAAAATAGGATCAAACAGTGATTTTCGAAAAATCACCCAATTTTGATGAAAAAAAAAAAGTAAAAAAGAAACTCAATCAATAATGACCAAACAATCAAAATGAGATTATAGGGTGATTACCCATTAATTTTTGAGCATACTGTATTTTTTTTTTTTTTTTAACTTTGCTTTGCTATAACAAACGTACCAGGAACAGTATAAGCCTAAGGAACAATCTTCAAGGAGGAAGATAGTGCTCTGATACCATGTTGAATGTATAGATGAGAAGAAGAAGAAGAAGAAGAAGAAGAAGAAGAAGAAGAAGAAGAAGAAAAAGCTACTGTATAATATTGATTCAAAAAGTATAGGGTTTCCCCCTTACACATAACTACTTATACTAATAAGAATAATACATAAAGACCAACCTACCCCTAACGCTTAATAGTGTCAACCATATCTTTTGTTAAACCATACTTGTCAAAGCCTCAATCCAAATTCTTTAATGCCATCTTGTCGAAGCACATCTAGTTATTTATAGTCACATAACAATAATCAAATTATTTATTTAAACATTGTCACAATTCTTTGAGGGGCCAAGCTGTGTGAGAACATGTCTATCATCAAATAGAATTGTAATCCATGAAAAATAATTTTAGTTTAGGTAATGGTCATAGAGCAACTGCAAAATATGCAATGGCCTTAAATAGGCCTAAATTCCATGAATTTGGCTGGGAAATTCATGACACATCTTCATGAATTATTTGTAAGATTTAATTCATGACACATCTTCACATGATGAAAATATCCATCATGCAAATTTAACCTATTTTTGGTTAAGACTTGACCCCTTAGACAAGATAGTGAGAGGACTATGGCATGGCCCTCTCTCTCACTTAAAGAAACAAAAAAAAAAAAATACCAAAATTTAATTTCGTCTACATACATTCAACCACTAATACTTAAGCACAAATGTAACTCTTTTATCACACTAACGGTCTTGAAGTTCTTTGAAAAAGTCCGCAGCAGCGGTAGTAAAGGGATCAATGTCTGGACATACAACATAGTAAGTCATCTGCAACATTTAATGAAGAATTAGAAAAAATAAAAATAAAACATTATAGAATCACTTGGGAAATAAAAAATGTTCAACACCACTTAGTAGGATCTCTTTAGTGGTGAATATAAAGAAATCATAATGAAAATGTGTTAAAAAATTGTTTTTCACAACTGGTTTTATACAACTTACAGGTTTTTGCAGAGCATATGGTTCAAGAGGAGCCTTTTTCCAGAGTTGCAGAGAGCTTGCTGACGTCTTGAGCCAATCATCTTGGTACCTATTGCACAAGCCACTATTTTTCCTTATCCCATGTACAATTATAGTAGACTCGTACAGAAAGAAGGCCACGTTACCAAACCATCAACATACACTATTGGAAATGGTTTAGAAATTCTGGGTTAATAACAGAATTTTTTCTTAAGTTTGGTCTATTTTTTAGGTGGGCCCCGAGCGTCGAATTTTGCGGGTCTAAGTGGTAACACGTTCTATGTCGCGTTGTGATTCACGTGGTATATTTGGTTGCTCAAAACCATTACCGAGTGAGTGGGAAATTGAAGCCAGAGTATGCTCCATGGAAATAGAGTTTTGGTGGAAAATCCTTAAAGGTTTGAATAAGGCTTGTCCCACATTGATTTGGTGGGAAGTTTTGAATTGGTTTATAAGACATGGGATTGGAATATGGGGTGTGCCCTAAGGGATACCCAAGTGTTTTAGAGAGGGAGGTTATGGGCAAAATAGGCTAGACCTATTGGACTCAAAAATCACCACACGCGCGCGCCGCCGCCGCCGTTTATCCGGTCAGGCTGGGCTTGGGCGCGGGTGCGTAGTGTGAGGTTGGGTTGGGATTGTCCGGCCCAATACCTATCTTTTTGGGCCAAAAACATTTGAATATTAATTTTAATTTTTTGGTAAAATAAAATCCATAATTCAAATTAATTCCGAAAATAAACTGGTTCGGTTTTACTGTACACCAAAACAGGGCCCTTCCTATTTTTTATCTGTTTGAATTATGAACCCAATATATTCAATTCTGTTTAAATTCAAAACCAAACAGGCTTCATACCTGTTCAAACAGGTTTGCACCTGTTTAATTCAAAACCTGCAGCCACCAATCCATCTATAAATAAGACAGCCCTCATTTGGATTTTATAACTCTAATTTTCGTCCTTCATAATTCTGCAAACATTCTCTTCAAATTGTTGCATTATTTACTTCTGTGAGAGAGTATAAACACTTAGTGTGTTCGTTAGGCAAACAATTTGTAGTGCTGCTATTGTTTGTAATTGATCATTTCATCCTGGGAGATAGACATCCACATTCTGAAAGCACCGTGGAGAAGACAAATCTGTCTTAAGAACACAGTGTCAAACACTAGACTTGATCAGATATTTATTAGAAGAAATTAATCAAGTAAGTTGTTTAATTTGTTATTCTGTTTTATTTGTTTATTAAATCAAATTTTAATTTTATTTTTTGTAACAAAATAAAATCTGTTTTTATTTATTTATTTATTTATTTCTAGTTTGATTTTTGTAATCAAACAAATTCTCTCATTTCCTTTATTTCTTTATATTTTTGTTGTTGTTTAGTACACAATAGAATTTAATCTATTTAAATACAGTGAAGATTGTCCAACATACACAACAAGAGATATGCAAGCAACAAGAAAGATGTAGAGGATAGGAAGAAAAAGGGTAAATCTAAAATTTCACATGGATTCTAACAAAAT
Source organism: Camellia lanceoleosa (assembly GCA_025200525.1). NCBI lineage: Eukaryota > Viridiplantae > Streptophyta > Magnoliopsida > Ericales > Theaceae > Camellia > Camellia lanceoleosa. The sequence continues at coordinate 7,114,525 of CM045772.1, forward strand.
AAAGAATTACACAGAGCATATGTAGGGAATCTTCTAGTGGAGTTTAGGGTTAAGTTGAGTCTTCATTTATGAAATTTATAGGTTAGCATGCTGCTGGATAGCTTCCTTTTCAGTTTTTATTAGGTTTTAGTAAAGTAATCTAAGGCAAATGTGTTTTAAAAAAATAATTTGGATAAGGGTTGTAGATGAAGCCTACGGATCTCATGTGTCAAGAATGTTATCGAATCATTACATGTGATTTTATTTAGGTCCAAAATGTTTGAATGGCTAGAACTTTATAGTTTTCATGTATTAATCCTAGAAAAATTAGAAAAAGTCCAGCAACCTATAAGTATCTATGTACTAATTCTAGTTAATAGATGAGTTAGATTAAGAGAATTCGTGTTTGAAACAGTGCGATGCATTACACAGACTCGAGTAATTTCTAAGGAATTCTAGACCGGATATACAAATGGTTCTTCTTCCTGCCACTAAACCAACAGGTTTTTTTTTCTTAGGGCACTATTTGTAGCCCCAAAACAGCACCTCTCAACTCCAAGACCTAAGCCTATTGAGCGCCAATTAACCCTAATAACTTTAGCGTTTGATTTTATACTTCAAAGCAGCAAATTAGCTATTATCCATCAAACCAAGCCAATTTTCACCCTTTTCCATTTAGAAAGACTAGATGCTTTCTTCTAAGGTCCTACCTAATATAACCCTAACCCTAAAATCTTCACAAATCCAACCATAAGCAACAAGACATAGGTTTCCTTAAGCAATACTCTATCATGGAAACCATCATTCAATACTCTCCCAATTAACGTTATCAACTAAATGGTAACCAATCAGAAAATTAAGTCATCATATAAATCATAACAACTTTTTGCAATAATATGTAAATTTTTTTTTTCCCCTTTCTAAATTTACACTGAACACTGATTTCTCCTTTCATAAATATATGGATCATTTTGCAATAACCAAACACATAGAGCATAACATTTCATTTCATTTCAGAAAAAGAAAAAGAAAAAGAAAAAGAAGCAGAGAGCAACATAGAGAGAGAGAGAGAGAGAGAGAGTGATTACTTTGACATTGAAAATTATGGCATCAGGCGACAGAACTCCAGAATTGCCGGCGGAGGGAAGCGAAGCAACGCAGTGCAAGCGAGAGCAAATAGAACACAAAGGCATGAGCAAATTTGGGAAATGAGAGATCGAATTCAAATTTCCCTAGCATCCCTCCGATTCAAAGCGATGATAAAAACTCATAAGTGCACACTCAAATTATCTCAAATTGTGACAAATCAACATGGTGTAGAAAGAAATAAAGACGCCATTGATTGAAGATCCGAGAGAGACTCCGAATGATTATTTCTCAGCAACCAAACATGTGAAAAATCAAGAACGAAATAAAGAGCAAGATATTGATTACCAGATCAAGATGCCATTGATTGAAGATCTTAGAGAGACTCCGAATGATTGATTCAATGTACCTAGGGTTCGAATCGAATGCAAAGATGAGAGAGAGAGAGAGAGAGAGAGAGAGAGAGAGTGTGTGTGTGTGTGTGTGTGTGGTTTGGTGTTGTTTTTTCGCTTGTCTCGCACCTATTTCAAAGAGAGATGAGAGAGGAGAAAATGAAAATGTGTGAGCTAACAGATTGCTAATAAATCTGTTAAAAAAAACAAATGATAATATTAATAAAAAAAATCTAGATGTAAAGAATGTGTAATTTTAACAATATTAATAAATAAAAAAATTTGGAGTAGAAAATTTTAGAAAAAAAGATCTAAGTATAAGTTTATAAATTATTTTTGTATTAAAAAAATCTAGATTATAACTAGAATATCTAGTTTATTGGAAAGAAAATTTTTTTGTCATATCTATTATAAATTTATAAATATTTTAGAATGTTTAGAATTTTTTTTATTATTTATAATTAAAATATAATTTCTCTAGAGAATGAGGTGGTTTAGGACAAAAACATGTATGGATCTAGAATGAGAGGGAGTGTGGAGTAAGTTTTTAAATAATTTTTTTTAAAAATTTTTAAATTCAAATAATTTAAATATACTTAGAAGGAAAATATTTTTTAATTTTTCAAAAAAAAAATCACTAAATTCAAAAAAATATAAAATTTAATATTTTACGACATGAAATGTATGTTGTCTTAAATGCAAATATTTTATAACATATTTTTGTATACCATGAAAATATAGGGCTTTTTTAAATTTATTATTATTTTTTTCTATTTTCTTGGTACAAACGACGTCGTTTTACAATCGGCGACCAATTTTTTTTGTCGCCAAAAAAATTTCAATTCCTGCCTCCACGTTTCAAATTTCCCTCCCAAACTTTTGGCGACCAAAAGACTAGATTAGTCGCAGAAAAGGTACCTTCGCCGACAAATTTTTTTAGTCACCAAATCTCAATCAACGGCGACTAAAATATGAGTTTCTAAAAGTACTAATTTGGCAACTAATTTTTTTGGTTGCTGAAAATAAGTTTTTGGCAACCAAATTTTTGGTCGCCAAAGAAAAAAATTAATTTTTTACTTTCCATTCGGTGACTAAATTGTTTTAGTAGCCAAAACTCAATATACGACAACTAAAATATTTTTGGTCGGGGAAAATAAGTTTTTGGCGACTAAAATTTTGGTCGCCAATTCCATAGGCAACTTATTTTTGATCTTCCGCGACCAACTTATTTGTTGGTCGCCAAAATGTGACCTTCCGCTACCAAATTTGTAGTTGGTTGCCAAAAGCATACCACTTTCTGCGAACTCATTTTTTGGTCGCCAAAATATGACCTTCTGCGACCAACTCATATTCGGTCGCCAAAAATACTAATCATTCGCGACTAATTAATATTTGGTTGCCAAAAAGTAACTTTTAGCTACCAACTTTTATATTAGTCGCAGAAAGTGGTCGCTAAAAGTGTAGATTCTTATAGTGACTTTTTGTACACTATATGTGTATCACCAAAACAAATATCAGTTGTCGTTAAATTGTTCACAATCAATTTAGAGTTATCACACAAATAATTCTTATAATATAAGATCAGTTACACTTGAGTCTGTATTTTTTAATTTGATAATTAAAATATGAGATCTGTTACATTTTAATCCATGGCATTAGGGTTATTCAAAATCAATAATAGGGATTTTTTTTTTTTTTTTTTTGGAATATTACATCAAGCCTAAACAAAACTAATTACATATACATTCCCAAAGTATGAATTTATTATATTTTTGGCCCCCAAGATATGCACTTTATTTTATTTTGGTCTCCAAAATATGTGTTTTGTTGCAATTTCATCCCTAATATTTTAATAAAGGTTTTTTTTTTTTTTTTTTGGTGGTAAAGTTTCAAAAATATCACTCCGCTTGTTGATTTAAGACAGAGTTGGTGCAAGTAGGGGTGGGCGCGGGTCGGTTGCGGCCACGGAACCTCCAATCCACCATCCGTCCACCATATTGGCGGATTGGAGAAAAGCAATTCGCATCCGTCTGCCAATCCGGCGGATGTGGATTGAGCGGAGTGGCGGTTTGGCGGATAGATGCCAATTAGTTTGACAGTTTAAAATTTTACAAATTTTTAACATAATTCAACTTGTGCACTTCCTCAAAAAAAAAAAAAAAAAAAAGTATTACAGTCAATGACTTAAAAAAATATTACAATCACTGCATGCCTCATCCAAAGCAAGAAAGTTTGAAACTTTAGAATATCACAATTACTATATACCTCATCCACATACTACAATCATAGTATGCCTCATCCACATAAAGTATTACAATGTGTGGTTCTTAAAATATAAAAACAATTCAAACCACCAAAACCATGAACAGAGCAGTAGTAGAGATTGTATGTCTCTGTATTGTTACATCTATATCTGTTATTGAAAACAAAAACCAACCAGCATATATCATATTTTCTATTTATTATTTTTAAAGATAGATTTAAAAACAAAAAAAAAAAAGATAAATAATACGTTTATTTTTTTCAATTCAAAAAAGATATTTAAGTTGAAAACTTTTTTTCAACAGAATATTTAACCTCTTTTTTAATTGAAAACACAAACAGAATATTTAAACAAACTAAAAACACAAAGTCTTATAAATTACTAGATGTGCTCGTGGTTTGGCGGTTCGGTTGCGGCCAAAGGAATCTCAAATCCAACATCCATCCGCTAGATTGGCAGATTGGAGAAAATCAATCCGCAACCGTCCGCTCGTCATCACACATCCATCGAAAATGCAACGGATCGGTTTGGTTCGGTCGGTTTTGACGGATCGGTATATTCGCTGCTCACCCCTAAGCGCAAGGAATTAAAATATGACATATTACTTTCTTTGGGTACCAGAGTGAAAAAATAAATTCGAGACTGAAGCGTAACAAATCCTATACTTTAAGCATCTAATTAGTTCATCAACTTATCTGATAAATTATAATATCAAAGTAAGAGATAACTTTGTTATTTATTTTTAATAATCTATTTCATTTTGAGTGAATTAACACTATCATTTTCGTGGTCATAAAGCAATTATGTAAATATCTCAAAATCCTTTAGTCTAGGAAATGCATTGTATGCAGTCAAAGCTAAAAGTATTTGTGTCGTACGTACCCCCCTTTCTAGAACATGACAATCGTGAAGAGTTTAGTCTATAGTCAAGTAGTCATAGAAAATTAGAAAGTGATCTGACCAAGTAAAGATTCAAACCATTTTTTTTTTTGAGTTGGGGGGGGGGGGAGGGGGGACAAATTGTAATAGTTATTAATTACATATAATTGGATATGAGAAGACTAAATATTCAAATCTAAAGAGTTAGTTGAATTGTGTGATAAAAAGGTATGCCAATCAAATTTCATAAAGTGTTAATTTGTTCTTGATAATTACTCAATATGTATAAGATGAAAAATTATTTATACCTAATGTGCTCATGATAGAAAGTTACCAACTTACTAATAAGAGTGACGTCTATAATTTTGGGGTTGTTTTGATTGAGCTTATATTGTCTAAGCCAGCTATGGACATTACAAGGCATCGCAATTGTCATGACCCGAACCCCTCCCCCGGTGGGTTAAGGACATAACCGGTCAGTAATCATGAGATTACCTACGGCCTCAAACCAAACCAAACGTATTTTAATAGAGTTAATGGGGGCTAAACGGAAACAATTTAAAACTTTGTCCATAGAGCTGTGCTTACATGGCATATCATAACAAACCATACATATGCATATTAATAACTCACATCAAAATAAGTACTACACAAAGCTCTGTACATACATGATCATATAAGTCTAAGTCAGCCAAACAAAACTATATACAAACGTATCCAAAGTCCTCGCCAATATGACAAAATAAAAAGATAGCAAAAAGGCGAAGACGAGTCTCATGCGTGAGACGTAAGGCTGACTCTTCAAAACCTTGGTTGTTCCACACAAACTTCATTGAGGTTGGGTTTGGACCTCTCTTGGCTCACCTACAAACACATGAATGAGCATGAGCGAAAGTCTAGTGAATAATATCAAATAAGGAAGTTACACAAATGGTATTTAGAACAACGTGCTTCAAATGGCCTTGGGCCCAATTCGTGTTTCTATCTAACATATATAAATATAGGTCAAGTGATTACCGTTCCAAATACATCATACGGCATCGGGCCCAATTCATTCGTGTCATTCAAGTCAAACTGGCCTTGGACCCATTCATACTTTCAATCATGTCAAACTGGCCTTTGGCCCGTTCAGACTTTCATTCATGTCAAATTGGCCTTTGGCCCATTTATCTTTCATTTAGATCATACTGGCCTCTGGCTCATTCATTCTAGCATTCAAACTCATACGGCCTCTGGCCCATTCACTCTATCATTCAAACTCATACTGGCCTCTGGCCCATTCATTTATGTCAGACTGGCATTCGGCCCGTTCATTCATTCATTCATTCATGTCAAACTGACCTCTGGCCCATTCATACTTTCATGTCAAACTGGCCTTGGGCCCATTCATTTGGCATAGCAAACATTATCCACCAATCAGATTAACAAACTTATAAACTTACATAGAAGTAAGTAATTGGACAACAACATATTTCAGATATCATTGTCAAGATATTACTCACAGTGATCGGTTGGTTGGTTTGCTCTGGAGCTTGACCCTACACATCACATAACACATACGGGTCACAAATGATTCAATCTGTTCTTTAATTCACATATTCCTCTTTAGGCTTTATTCTTATCCCTTTAATTCAATTACAATGCTTTATGTATGCCTAAGAGTACTTAGAAGTGAAAGAGAACAGAAAACAAAACACAGAATGCCTTTTTAAAATTTTTAGAAATAGGGTCCCTGCTCGAGCAGACCATGAGGTTTGCAAAAGTACTGGATGCATCAAATTTACGCTCGAGCGTGAAGTTGGGCGCTGGAGCTGAAGGCCTCACTACATGGCTCCCCGCTCGAGCGTGAACTTCCGTGCTCGAGCGGACGTCATGTCTGCAGAAAAATACTGGGAGCTCGTATTTTACGCTCGAGCGGATGTTTCCCCGCTCGAGCAGACATCATGAATTCTGGGTTTTCCAGAATGTGTTCTTGAGCTCGAATTCAACATTCAAACCAATATTTCTTGCATATTATAGCTCAAACTTCAAATATACTTGTGCTAACATGATATAAACACCACATTACATCATTATGAAGCTCAATTTCATGGATCAAACACATGCATGTCCCAAATTACACCAAACTTGCTTTTATGATAACAATTCCATGTATTTCAAACTCATTTTCTCATAATTTGTACATGCATGTGGATTATAACTCCAATTTCAACTTAAATGGTGCAAATGGTGATAAAAAACATGAGTTCTAACCAAAATTCTACATGGATCATATTTTTCATACTCAATTATACAAATTCATGGCAATTATACACATACATGCATTCTATGACTTCAAATTCAACAAAAACAACTCAATTCATGACCTTTATCATGATTCAACCTTGACTTTACAAATTTACAACTAGAACTCATGGATTACTCACCAAGGAGCTTTAATCTTCCCAAACTATGGTCAAATCTTGAGTTGGTCTTCAAATTATTCAAGCTTCAATGATCAAACTTCAATCTCTTACACTCTCTCTCTCTAGCCGAACCTCCTCCTCGCTTCTTAGAGTTAAAATCAACCAATATTGAAGCTAAAGAGGAGAATTGAGTGTATATGGCCCTTTATATAGCCCCACTAAGTCAATTTTTTCAATATTAAATAATTGGGCACTTAATTAATCATTCTGAATCTAATTATTCTGATCTGAATAAATTTTCAATTAAATTTCACCGTAGGCTCTAAAAATTACGCTAATCACAATGACGTAATCAATTTCGGATTTCGTGGCCGATAAGGCCTTCAATTTAATTTCCAAAGCAGATAATCAAACAGATATTCTTATGGTGAACAGATAGAAATTCAAAAATACATATTTTCACATAATGGCACACAAAATCATATCAAACACATAATCACATTTATAATGAGAACCAATTAGCATAATACGGAATAGGGTTATCACAGCAATGAAATTAATTTTCTAATATGATGATTAATAAGTTTCAAAATCATGAACTTCATGAGCTTGTTGACAAGTGTCTTGGGTTTAACTCGAGATGTGTGGGGATATATTTTCTGAGCACCAGCACGTGGCCAAGGTGACACCGATGTGTCAGCCGAGGTGCCACGTGTCCTGATTGTTATGCCAAGGTAATCTCGGTTAGGCCGAGGTTATCTCCGAAGATATCGGAATCCGAGATAAGCGGATAAGGGACAAGAGTCCTAGAATGAAGAGGGAACTCGACCTGACTATGGACAAGAGTCCTAGATTGGGAGAAGGCTTCAGTTTGGGTAAAGATAAATTCTTAGGGAGTTTGTCCTAATTCCACTGAGAGTCCTAGCTTAGCAGAAATCCTAAGTCTAATAGGGCGGGCCCCTATTGGGATTAGGATTGGATTAACTATAAGAAAGGCACCCCATGGGTCTAAGGTATGTGTTTTTATTCAAGCTTGTGAGCTTAGCACTTGATTATCTTTGAGAGATATCTTGACTTGATCGTCAGTGCCCCGGGTGGAAGAACCACCGAGTCTTTTCTTCTGTGCGAGTTATAGGAGCCGTCTACTCTGCCGGTGTTCTTCATTGAATCACTAAGGAGGCGGTGTGATCGGAAATTCACTCACACAATTTGGCGCCGTCGTGGGAAAGAAAGAAGAGTAGATGGCGATAACACCTTGAAGGATCGGGTTGGGGCGGCACTCCGGTTGGGAGTGGAAGACCCGTCGACCTTAGCAGAAAGCAGACCTAGCGAGGAAGCTTCGTGATCGAGAATCAGCGTAGAAACGCCGTCGCCAAGACGGTGATACATCAAAGAAAGCCGGCGGGGCAAATATTATAACGAGGGCGACCTCCGGACATGGAAGGACGGATGTCCGAGGAGGATGAAGAAGTAAAGGAGATGGCAAATAAGTTGGCGACCTTCGATTGATCGTCAACTTCATGATCACGAATAATGTCATCGGCCGCCATACCCCATTGCGAGACACGCCAATGCCCGGCAAAGCGCCCATGAAGGGCGGAAAGAAATCCCGAAGCCCCACAACACACGAGGCGGAAGGTACTCTCACCGACCCTCGAAAGCCGAGAAGAGCCGAGAGAAGAGTCGAAGGACATATCGCGAAGGAAGCGGACCCCAAGGAACATCGGCATGTTAAAGGCGGTATTGTGTTCGATGCATCCTGCGGAGAAGGATCAAGGGCCACCATGAGGCCGAGTAGTCAAAAAAGTGAAGCCCAATGGCCAGGTGCGAGGAAGAAGTAAAGAGGACTTAGAGATTACCTCAAGAGGAAAGCAGAGAAAATTTGGGCAGTAACATCCCGGACAAGCCGAGGACCCCATTCTCGGCGAGTTGGATAGATTCATCGCGCCAAAACGATTCGATATCGAGGCTCGGATATATGATGGTAAGTCGGACCCTAATTTCCATGTTGGATTATTTTTGAATTCAATGGCATTTGCAGTGGGAGCGAGCCGTTGCTCTGCAAAGTGTTCCTTCATCCTTTGGGAGATTGCATCGGTGGTTCCTAAGCGCCAAAGGGGCGTGAAGAAGCTGGAAGGCTGGCCGAGATGTTTGTTGCGGGTTCATAACAAACAAAGCTGCAGACCCGAGGGTGGATGCGTTGATGGCCCTAAAAATTAGTAAAGACGAAAGCCTTAGGGCTTATGCAAAGAGGTACTATGAGGTGTTCAATCGAATACCTGAATGCAACCAGGAGGTGGCGGTCGTATCGTTCAAGAACGGCCTGAAGGATGACTGTCCATTGCGGAAGTCTTTGGCAAAAACCCTGCCAAAGAGCATGGAAGAACTCATGGCAAGAATTGAGAAGTATGCACGAGCCGAGGAAGACACCTCGGGGAACAAGGATACGAAGACAGAAAAAGGCAACGGCTCGCCGAAGCGAGGCCGAGGTAATAACGGACAAAACAAACAGGAGACGGAGTTGAGGACTAAACAAGCAGTGACGACGGTGTTCCGAATACCGGTCCAAAAAGTCCTTGACCAAATCCGAAATCAGCCCTACTTGAGCGCCAAAAACACAAGGAGAATTTATGGGAGAAACACAGGTAGGCGTTGTGCCTACCACAATGGCGAGTCACCCAACTCGGGGTTCTGAGCCCTTAAAGCACACTTAGAAGATCTGGTAAGACAAGCCCATTTAAGAGACCTTGTGGATGAGGCGAGAACCGGGGAAGAAGCGAGCCACGATTGCCTGACAAGCACCGGCGGACCCCACCCCGGGCGCGGTGGACCTCGGGTGGTTAACGTGATCCACTCAAAGGTGAATGAAAAGCGACATCACGGGGGAGCAGAGGGTGAAGCATTTGCGACATGTCAACCAGTCGGTTGAAAAGACCTCGGCGAAGATTGCCAAGGACCGGCGATAACCTTCACAGAGGCCGACCTTGACATGGTTCGGCACCGCTGTGATGCCAATGATGGTAGTATCCCTCGGGTTGGGGAGTGCCAGGTGAAACGCATCTTGATTGATCAAGGTAGCTCCTGCGACATCATGTATGTCAGATGCTACAAGGAGTTAGGCCTTCACCCTGATGACATGGAGCAGTCAAACGGCCCGATGGTCGGCTTCAATGGAACGCCGACATGGCCTTTAGGCGCAACAAGCCTGGAGGTACAAGCTGGCACGAAGAAGATGAGGACAGAATTTATTGTGATTGATACGCCTTCACCCTACAACATCATCCTGGGGAGGCCGTGGTTGCATGCAATGGGGGCAGTTCCCTCAACCTTGCATCAATTGCTACGATTCCCAACAGAACATGGGATTGAGGAAATCAGAGGAGATCAGTTGCAGGCGAAAAATTGCTCCATGGCAGCAATGAAGTTAACCTGCAACATTCGAGAACCAGCGGAAGCAGAGGTTGAAGAAGAGGACATGAAGGTCCTAGATGATGTCGGCAAGGAGCCGACCGAGAAGAGTGAAGAAGCATTGAAGAAAATCTTCGTCCAAGAGGGCGATGAGGAACGCTTCTTTCTTCTCGGCACAGGATTAGCCCAAGAAGAAGAAAGGGAGTTGGAAGCCTTTCTGAGGAAAAATATTGAGGTGTTCGCTTGGACACCTTATGAAATGCCTGGCATTGACCCCGAGGTCATATGCCACAGACTCAACGTCGACAGGTCGGCCAAACCTGTAATACAACGAGCCAGAAGACCGGCGTTGATGCGTCGAAGCGATGGAAGAGAGTAGCCGGACTTCTAGAGGCGGGGCCATCAGAAGCCAATTATCCGACGTGGTTATCAAATACCGTGGTAGTAAAGAAGAAGAATGGCAAGTGGAGGGTCTGCGTGGACTTCACAAATTTGAACAAAGCTTGTCCCAAAGACAGCTTCCCTCTGCCCAAGATCGACCAGCTGGTGGACGCCACATCTGGACATGGAAGGATGAGCTTCTTAGACGCATATAGGGGGTATCACCAGATAGCCATGTACCTCCCGGATGAGGAAAAGACAGCGTTTATCACTCCCAAAGGTGCATCTTTATTCTGGTCATGCCTTTTGTTGAAAAAGCAGAGCAACTTACCAAAGGCTGGTGACCAAGATGTTCAGACACTTGATTGGCCGAACTGTCGAAGTTTACATCGATGATATGGTCGTGAAGACCAAGGAACCAAAGGATCATCTCACCGACTTAGAAGAGGTCTTTCATATACTCAAAACATATCGGCTCCGACTAAACGCATCGAAATGCGCGTTTGGAGTCGGATCCGGTAAGTTCTTAGGATATCTGGTTACTAGAAAGGGCATTGAAGCCAGCCCAGATCAGATCAAGGCCATTCTGGAATTACAGAGTCCGACATCGGCTAAACGAGTTGAGATGCTTCTTTGGAAGGGCGCGACCCTAAGCAGTTCATAAGCGAAGTTAGGACAAGTGTAAACCCTTTTCAATCTGGTGAAAAAAGGCCACGGATTTTCTATGGACGAGAGGAATGTGAGGCCGCTCTGGCGACTGAAGAAATACCTTACCTCGGCTGATCCTCTCAACACCACAACCAAGAGGAAGTTCTTATACCTAGCAGGTTTGAGCACGCAGATAAGTCTTTGTGATCGTCCGAGAAGAAAAGGGAGAACAGAAGGCAGTATACTATGTAAGTAAAACCTTGGCCGATGCAGAAACAAGGTATTTACCATTGGAGAAATTAATGCTGGCCTTGGTGATGGCCTCAAAGAAGCTAAACCATTATTTTCAGGCTCACAAAATAGTGGTTCTGACAGAACACCCACTCAAATCCTTGCTGCAACAGGGAGACTTAACTGGAAGAATAGCAAGATGGGCCGTAGTATTGGACCAATATGACCTGGAGTTCAGGCCAAGAACAGTAATTAAAGGCCAAGTCCTTGCCGACTTCGTGGCTGAGTTCTCGCCAGAATACATCGAACATCGGGCTCCGTTGAGCCGAGATGAACGATGTCCAGACAAGGAAGGAGAAACCCAGCCAAAGGGTAAGGAACCGAGGAAGGAAAAGCTCAGACCCTGCAGCATCTATATCGGCGACTCCTTTCAACTTTTTGTTGATGGGAGCTCAAACCGGCAGGGTGCAGGGGCAGGAGTAGTATTAATTTCCCCCGATGGGGAGATACTGGAGCAGTCTATTCGACTAGGGTTCAAAGCCTCGAACAATGAGGCAGAGTATGAAGCATTAATTCTTTGGGTAAGGTGGCGATGCTTGAGGCAGATGAGGTAATAGTTTTCTGTGACTCACAACTCATAGTGAATCAAACTACAGGAGAGTTTGCTGCCCGAGATGAAAGGATGTCGGCATATGCAAAAGAAGTCATCAGGCTGGCAGACATGTTTCAAAACTGCCGACTTCTTCAGGTCAGCCGAGATGATAACAACCACGCCGACGCATTGGCCAATCTAGCAAGCTCAATGCAAACCGGAAAAACGAGGACAATCATGGTGGATTACCTATCAAGCCCGAGCATAGAGACACCACGCACAATGCAAGAAGCATTATGTGTGGACATGGGACCAAGCTGGATGGATGCAATTGTTGCATTCCTGAAAGAGGGCAAACTGCCAGAAGATCGGAAGGAAGCACACAAGGTCAGACTGAAGTCGGCAAGATTCAGTCTGACAGCAGAAGGACATCTGTACAGAAGATCCTTCACTGGACCCCTTTTAAGGTGTGTACACCCTCTCCAGGTCGAAGACTTTTTGTATGAAATTCATGAAGGAGTTTGTGGAAGCCACGCAGGGGGCAGATCATTAGCTCACAGGGCCATTACCCAGGGGTATTGGTGGCCCTATATGCAAAAAGACGCAGAAGCCTATGTGAAGAAGTGTGAACAATGCCAGAGGTTTGCACCATTGATACATCAGCCAGCTGCTGACCTGAACCCTGTCTCTAGCCCTTGGCCATTTGCCCAATGGGGGATGGATCTCGTTGGACAATTGCCCCAAGCCACTGGACAGCGGAAGTACCTTCTGGTAGCAACGGACTACTTCACAAAATGGATAGAAGCAGAGCCCCTTGCCAAAATCCGAGATGTGGATGTGAAGAACTTCATCTGGAAAAACATCATCACCAGATTTGGGATTCCAAGGGCGATCGTTGCCGACAACGGAACACAGTTTGACAGCAAACTCATCAAGAATTTTTGCGCCAAGTTCAAGATAAAGAATTATTTTTCAACACCAAGCTTTCCCCAAAGTAATGGGCAAGCCGAAGCATCAAACAAAGTCATTCTAGATGGAATAAAGAAGAGGCTGCAGGCAGCAAAAGGAAAGTGGGTAGACGAATTGCCCAACGTGCTCTGGGCATATCGCACTCTGTGAGAAGATCAACAGGAATCCTTTTGCCATGGCTTATAGCACGAAGCGATCATTCCACTAGATCGGCATCGAGGATCGAGAAGCGAGGAGTTAAACGGGTCTAATGATGTGCTCTTAGCCCGAGATCTGGACTTACTAGAAGAAAGAAGAGAGAAAGCTGCAATCCAGCTTGCAGCATACCAGCAACAACTTGCCAAAGCTTACAACAAGAAGGTCAATCCAAGGGATTTTCAAGTCAATGACCTAGTCTTGAGAAAAGTAAATGACAATAAGAAGGATCCCGAGAGAAGGCAAGCTTGGCCCCAAAGCGGGAAGGCCCTCTGAGAATCACCTCGGTGTTAGGGAATGGGGCATATCGGCTCGAAGATAATGAGGGCAAAGCATTGCCTAGACCATGGAACACTTGTAATCTAAAGTTTTTCTATCATTAGATGTCCTCTGATTTTTTCAATGATATGATAAATAAAACCTTAGCAGTATTTTTTTGAACTTATACAACTTGGCATGATGTTGTTTTTTGAACAATGAGAACCCAAGAGGAACTTAGGTTCACATTGGGGGCAGAGAGAAGACATTAGTAATGCATAGCCGAAGTAAAGCCTAGATCATGTTTATTCCTTATCTTTACTTGTTGAAATTTGTAGCAATTTACAAGTTAAAGTTAAGCCGAGATAAATTCCTTATCTTTACTTGTTGAAATTTGTAGCAATTTACAAGTTAAAGTTAAGCCGAGATAAATTCCTTATCTTTACTTGTTGAAATTTGTAGCAATTTACAAGTTAAAGTTAAGCCGAGATAAATTCCTTATCTTTACTTGTTGAAATTTGTAGCAATTTACAAGTTAAAGATAAGCTGAGAAGATTCCTTGACCTCGCTTGTTGAAATTTGTAGCAATTTACAAGTTGAGTAAAGATTACTGTCTAAACACTTGTTAAGACTTGAGTAGAGTTTACTAATTAATTTTGAAATTTGTATCAGTTTACAAGAAAGATAAACTGAAATTGTTATTTGAATGGTCTTTGGACCTTGAGAAAAGTTAACATTGAATAGTATTTGTTTATACTTATTGAAATTTATGAAAGAATGCAGGACAGTCTCTTGCCAAAGTGAAATTTGCAGGTACAATGCCCGAGGTATGTTACCCGAGGAGATTGTGCAAAGAAGGAAGAATCTGGAAATCATGCAAGATATTCTAAGTATAGAATCATTCAGAAGCAATAAGAAGAAGTTGAGGACACAAGCAGTCAGAAAGTAACAATTGCATAGAGAAAGGCATTATGGCCTAAGTAAAATTCTTGTTCACAAGTTTCAGAGAAGGCACTTCGGCCACAAAAGAGAGCTCGCATAAAAAGAAAACAAAGTACAAGAAATAGAAGAAAACAAAAAGCGTCAAGGCTGTCCTTCTTCAACTTGAACAGAAGGTTGAAATTTGGAACCTCGGAAGGCTCTGGAAGAACCACCTCGGTGTCTTTTGGGTCCACAACCTCTGCATCTTTTTCAGCCGGAACCCCAGGTTCTTTATTTGCCACGACCTCGGAGTGTTTGTCAGCTGCAACCTCAGCGTCGATCTCGGCTAAGGTTTCATCAACACTTCTCCCAATTAGAAGCATATCAGAAGACAGGCGAACTGAGCCAGCTTCCTTGGATTGCTTCTCGACCTGTTCATCCCCAGTGAGGTCCAAAATCTGGTCGGTCTTGGGAGGGGATTTGGCCTTCCTCACCAAGGGTTCATCTTTATCTTCATCTTTTTCTTCATCTTGACCTCGGCTTGATTGATTCATCTTGGCTTGGAGATGGAGGAAGAGGGCAAGGAAGACGAGCTCTCGTCTTGCGCCATGGCGAGTCGACTGGAAGATCAAGCTTTTTGGTCAGAGCATTCCAACCTAGGACGTATCCTTTGTTGCAAGCTTTCTTGACCTGAAGCTTGTAGTCTTCAGCGACGTCTGCCATGCCTTGGTTGTAGGCAGCTTCAATTTCAGCCGTTTTCGTGGCCAGAGCATCCCTAAGCTCTTTCTCAGCTTGAGCCTTCTTAGCCTCGGCTTCCTTTTTCTCAGCTTCGGCTACTTCCTTGACGTTTACAGCAGCCTCAGCTTTTTGAAGAGCAAGTGATTGGGCCTTTGTGGCCGCCTCGGCCTGCTCTTCCAACTTTTTCATCCTCAACTGATCTCTTTTTTGGGTCTTTTGAAGAGCAGCAAACTCCTTCTTTAATTCAGAGAGCTCCTCCCTTGTTTCAAATGCCTTTACAGAGAAGGCATGAGCGTGTTGAACGGTCTGAAAGTTCATAAAGACAAAGGTTATTACAGAGTAAAAATGACATTTTACAAGTATGAAGATAAGGCAAAATTATCAGAGTTCTGAAGACTTGCTTGGACGGAGCGTTGCAACATGAGGGCATAGTTCTCGTATTCACTGATTTTGGAGTTTTTCTCAAGATCACCTTCGATGAGAACAGCCATGCTAAGTGCCACGCCGACGTTAATGTCAGAGGCGCTTTCATTGGCATAAACTGGCCTGTCCTCAAGTGTAATTTTAGGCTCCCAGGGAACTTTGGAAACCCTGGATCCCGAGGTTGAAGGCTTTTGCTTCTTCGGTGGAGCAGATCCAGAGGGCTGCGTCTCAGCCGACCTCTTCACAGGAGCAGAAGTGGTCTTCCTGCTCTCCGCTAGCTGGGAGGTTGGCAGGGCATCTTCAGCCTCGGCATCGGCCTCATTCGCCCTGGCCCTTGGTTGGGCCTTCTTGGTTCTCTTCGGTTTTGGTGGGGGCACAGTTTGGGCTGGTACATCGTCCATATCATCAGGAAGATCGGCCAGAAGGTCTAGCACCTTTTTGACTGGACGTTCCATTTCGGCTGTTTTGACGAGTCTGCGTCGGCGCTTCTTTTCTTGGACTGGAACCAAATTTGGTGTCGAAGTTGATGGCTGGTCGGCTGGTTCAGACGTGGAAGCAACTTGTTCTGTGGAGGCAGTTGATGAGGAGGTTCTCCTCTTCCTTTTCTTTGGAACGTCGGGCAATTTTGATGTGTAAGTAGGGATGAAGTTTAGCAGGAGTGGAGCTTTGCGCTTTTCAACAGGAAGGTCTAACAGCTCCTTCAGGTCTTTTCCAGGACGGTAGGACTGGCGGAAGTCCTTATGAGGCTGGCGAACGTCTGAAAAAAAGAACGAAAACATGAGAAACAGATAAAACTTTTTGAAATTTGTTGAAAAAAGCAGTAGCTAAACAGTTAATGATGGGCTCTTACCCTTGCCCTCCCTTACTGTTCGTGGGAGAGGGAAAAGATGGACTTCCTCATCTGGGCCGAACTCCCAGTTGCCAGACACAATGAGGTAATCATCCCCAGCCCCTTTGTTGGAGTCTGGAAGGTCGGCTATTAGTTTGTAGGCTGTGGACCTCGGCTTGAGGTAATAAACATAACCTTTCTCCTTAAGGTTTAGGGGGCACATAGTGTAACAATACTGAATATCAGCAAGAGTAATCCTAACGTTCTCCTGCCGAGCTAAGGCTATTATTCCAGTGAGTGTCCTAAAGGCATTAATGGAAAGTTGCATGGGGTTCAGAGTGTAGTAGTGAAGGACCTCATGAAGCGAGGATCAAGAGGAAACCTAAGTCCACATTGGACGAAGGCAACTATAGGGAAAGGCATTTTATCGCCATCTGGCAAAATGGAGTCGTCATCCCCAGCTAGCCTGAGGTGAACGTCATCAGGGATGGAAAATTCCTGCCTAAAGTTTTGAAGTTTGGTTGGGGTGTTCACTCTGTCTCTCCACACACCCATGGTCCTGATAAAAATAAGCGTTTGGTTACAGAAACTGAGGATTCCTAAAAGGTTTTAAAGACCTCGGCTAAAACCTAGGTACTGATTGTTCCAGTTTTTTTTTCCTAAGAGATTGATGGTTCAACAAAAAATCCCAAAAATTTACGAATAAATGAGAATGGAAGGCAGAAAATCTGGAAAACAGGAAAGCAAAAAGAGGTTTCAGATTCAAGAACACAAGAAAGTGGAAGGCCAAAAACAGAAGTGAGATGGTGCAAGTGTTCAGATGCAAAATCAAGAAATGATTCAAAAAATTACATGACAAACAGAACAGTAGAGGCGAGAAAAACCAGTAACGATCAAAGAACTGGAAAAGAAGGGAATAGGGGCTTACCAGAAAGGATGAAGCCGAGATAAGTCCTGCCGAGGTCAGGTGACTTAAGCAACAGTGGCTTGAGCTTCACAGAAATGGCGAAGGCAGAACTAATGCAGAGCTTCGAGCTTGGGACAATGGAGGATTCGAAAGAGAAAAAGCCTCAGAGAGAGAGAGAATAAGAATTTCAAAATGCAGAAGTAGAGCGAAGGAGAGAGAGACAAACGTTTTTGTCAAAGGTGAAGCGGCGGCAAGACAGAGCAATAATTGTGCCTAGGGTAACACATGCGTCAGACGGCGCAAGCGGAGGAAAGACGCCTTACTGGCGCGTCACCAGCACGGACCAATAAGGAAAAAACGCGTCAGTGAAACGATTGAAAAATGGTGCATAACAGCTCATGCACACATTAAGGGAATTGATTTGAATCTGAAGAGGACATGTCGTCCTGGAATGAATGATCTCGGCTAGAAAGTTCTTAGGCCGATGTATAAGAGAAGGTTCGAAGATAGGTTCCATCACCTCAGAATGCCGAGGTAATAGAACCTAGGGGGCAGTTGTGGGGATATATTTTCTGAGCACCAGCACGTGGCCAAGGTGACACCGATGTGTCAGCCGAGGTGCCACGTGTCCTGATTGTTATGCCAAGGTAATCTCGGTTAGGCCGAGGTTATCTCCGAAGATATCAGAATCCGAGATAAGCGGATAAGGGACAAGAGTCCTAGAATGAAGAGGGAACTCGACCTGACTATGGACAAGAGTCCTAGATTGGGAGAAGGCTTCAGTTTGGGTAAAGATAAATTCTTAGGGAGTTTGTCCTAATTCCACTGAGAGTCCTAGCTTAGCAGAAATCCTAAGTCTAATAGGGCCGGTCCCTATTGGGATTAGGATTGGATTGGCTATAAGAGAAAGGCACCCCCATGGGTCTAAGGTATGTGTTTTTATTCAAGCTTGTGAGCTTAGCACTTGATTATCTTTGAGAGATATACTGACTTGATCGTCGGAGTGCCCCCGGGTGGAAGAACCACCGCCGGAGTCTTTTCTTTCTGTGCAGGTTATAGGGAGCCGTCTACTCTGCCAGTGTTCTTCCACTGAATCACTAAGGAGGGCAGTGTGATCGGAAATTCACTCACACAAGATGTATGTAAGAAAAGATTACATGTCTGATGGCCTTTTTAAGATGCATGTATTGACCGTTGTACTCTTAATTATTAATTTGTAGTATAACTTGTTACCTCATGCTATTAGTTGAAGAAGTCTAAGGAAACCACCATCCAATGGAAATTTCCAACTGATTACAAAATATCCCAAACAGGAGAGAGATTCCTTCATATGTTGCATCACATGACATAATATATTCCTCTACACTAATAAAATTTTATAATTGCATTTGTTTATAGGATAAGAGTAAGATAAGAATAGCATCATAAATTAGCTTGACTTCAAACTAAAAGCCTTCACTGGTATGATCTTTATTATTTTTATTTGAATATTAAATCAAGTTTTAATTTGATTATTCCAATCAAATTATTGTCCATATTTTTTTCTATCTCGTGTTATTGATATGTGGTAGAAAAGCATGCGGTCCAATTGCTAAATTGAAATTTAACTTAGTTTAAAACTAATATTGTTAAAATTAGAAGGGTAAATCAGACTTTGGTCTTTTTATGTTTGTTTATTTTCTCATTTTAATCTTTCATATTTCAAATTTTTTTCAATTTACTTCAAAAACTAACTTATGTTCAAAATTACACAGAAAATGACACAATCATGTGTCATAAAACTATTTTATTATACGTTTGAAAAAAAAAAAAAAAAAAGCATAAACCTCCATATAATAATATATTATTTAGTCATGTGACAGTTAAAATGTCATTTTTTTTATCTAATTTTAAACTGAAGTTAGTTTTAGGAGTAAATTAAAAAAAAATTAAAATATGAAGGGTCAAAATAGTAAAAAAAATAAAAAAATTTAAGGAGAAAAATGGCCAAATATAAAAAGGATAAAGTATAATTTACTTAAATTAAAATAATAAAAACTAAAATAAAATTTAAATCGAGTTATAAATGAGATAAAGAGAAAAGTCATGAAATGTATTAAAGATATTTTTTCATGCAATACACAGAGTAGCCGCCGGTTGAGTAATTATGAAAAATGAATGGATCAACAAAACTTCAGAACAGAACAAAGTTGGCTACTATGAAAACCAAAGACTGTTGTTTGATTTGATCTGCCATTTGAATTGTCTTATATTTGTGTGAAAGAGAATGTGATCAACTTGAGCTATCTGTAGGATATTTCGAGTACTATTTGGACAAGAATTTTTTTGGGTTTTGGAACATTATAGAATGAAAAAAATTTAGGAATACGAAGTGGTCATAGAATCAGACACAGTTTATATTAATTAATATATTTTGTGTTTTATTCTGTATTTATCTTTTCTTGTAAGAATTGGTTCGAGTACTAGAATTGGCTTTTCTGTATTTGAAATATGGCTCAAGTTTCTATATTTTCCAACACCTGGCTCTGGTCCTGGCCCTGGGCACGTTTGCGGTTGATGTCCATCGTGGCAAAAGCAAATTGCTTGATTTGTAGTAATGTCACTCCCACATTCCCCTCCAGAGTCGTAGCACAGAACGCAGTTCCGGAAATAGTCCATGTAATGATATTCAACACCAAATCCCTGCTTCACCAGTTCTTGCACAGTAATGGTATTATTCCCCCAAAATGCATCAAGAACCTCTTGGAAAACCGGAACCTTGATTCTGCCCTTACAATTTTGCTGAATTATCGACTCGTATGACTCGTTTACGAAGAAATTAATATTACTACTCTGGCCACCCGCTCCCACCTGGCATTGAAAATGACTCCGTTCTTCTACTGGATGACCGGGAGGAGGTCCGAAACAATCATAGCCCAAAGTGAGATTTACAACATATGGATATGAACTGTAATCCAAAATATTCCAATTCAAAGTGGTACTAATGAATTTCTCAGGGCAAATAGTATCCCACAGATCGGCTCGTGCAATGGTCATGCTATGAGCAGATCGATTGATATGAAGAACACGAAATTCCTGTTTCTCAGTAACTATGGTTGTGTTTTCATTGCCTTTGCACGTGAGATTAAAACCTTGAACGCCGCAGAACTGAGGTCAATCTTCTCCCGAGAAGGGATATCCAATTCCTTTTATTTGCTCTCCGCAGTCGTATGTTTTTTCATGGCAAGTCGTGTAAAATTCATCGTCCACGCCATGTGATGTAGGACTACTAACCAGGAATAAGAAGATGGTGATGATGAGATTAACACAAAGAGGCGGCATGCTGAGAAGAGGCGTGTTGTTGTGGGTTGATACAGATCAGGTCATTTGCAATTATATAACGGTTATAATTTTGTAAGAAAGCAAAGCAATTGTTTTCAAGAAGAAATTTCAACTACTGTGTTGGCTTTGGAAAATTTTGTTACAGTCGGTTCTTGATTTGGACGTAATGGCCCCAACGCGCAAACTTAAATGTTTGGAATTATTTCTTGATTATGTCAATTCCAGCTAAAGGTTCCACACCTATATATAAAAGATTTACGCCAAGTTTAACATTTTTAATAAAAGTTAAAAAATTAAAAAATCACTATTCTATTTAAGTCATATCATTTTATTTAAGTCACATCACCTCCCTACCACATGACTTCAAATCCAACCCATATTTCATAAAAAGTCAAAAAGTGCACTAATTTAGAACATCTCAGACAACGCCTAGTAAAATATTTGGTAGATTATTTGGGATCTCTACCATTTCCCTTTCACAACTTATTTAATTTATTATATTTGTTTAAAAAAATAGATAATAAATATACTTTTGAAAATAGATCTTTTTTTTTTACTAACAAACACGATAAATTAAATATATTACGATTATTGAATCCACTTCTTTTTTATTATTTATTGTCAGTGACATATATGAAGGGGTTACAAAATAAACAATTTAAATTATTAAAACAAAACCAATAATGAGCCTCACAAACTCGAACAATACCTTCCAATCCAAAGTCAATCCAGTGCCAAAAAGGATGCACAGAATTTACGTAATTCGATATCTATTTGGTTTGATTTTTCAAAAATTATTTTTAGTTGAGTTCTCGTTTAGTTTTATTTTTTCATATTTTAATAAATTTTTTTTTATACTTTTTAAATGTATCTAATCAAGATGCATCTAAAAAGTGAAAATAAATTACCTAAAAATATTTTAAAAAATCAATAAAACAAACGAAAATTCGAATAAAAAATCTATGTGCATTTTTGTTCAAGTTTTCGTTTAACTTTATTTTATTTTTTTAATATTTTAATTAAATTTTGTTTACTTTTAGACGAATCAAATCTTGATGCATCTAAAAAAAAAACCCTAAAATACGAAAAGAAAATTCAGTAAAAAAAATCAAAAAATTATCTAACAATAATTTCTGTATACGGTAATCAAATAAACCTCGCTGACAAATTTGACTGCAAAAGTGGTATTTGCATCTCGCAAAAACATACAACAATCCAGGCCAGTCCAGGCCCGGCCAGCCCAATGAAACGTCAAGTCTTCCTTAGTCCTAAATGAACATAGCCCAAAAGCCCAAACAACTATAATTCGGCCTCAGAAATGTCCAACTCAAAATTATGGAAACTGACTGAAAGTGTTTGATTTTAATTTTCTAGAAAATGAGTTTTTTTTTTTTTTTTTTTTTTTTTTCACATTTTTTTTAGTGAATATTTTAAAAATTTTAAGTAATTTTTTTAAAAATTTTTTTAGATACACCTTATCTAGATGTAACTAAAAGGTAAAATATTTTAAAAAATCAATAAATACACAAGAATACGAAAATATATTAAATTCTCGTTTTTTTTTTTTTTATATTTTGGTATTTAATAAATTTAAAATTTTTTTTCATAAATATTATACTAATTAAGTGTATTTATGTTAGGTGTATCACAATTTATTTTTAAAAAATCAATGAAAACCAAAAAAACATAAAAAATAAAAAATTTCAATTTTCTAAAAAGTGAATCCTGAATCCTGAAACTAATATGGGTGCACAAAAAAAGTCTTGTTTATTTTTAATTGTTGTTACAAAATTTATTTTATTTGTTTTATTTTCTTGGTATGTTTTCATAAAAAAAACATGTCACTAATTGTTAATTTTTAATGACAATTAAAAAATTTGTCAAAAAAAGTCATTAATTATTAACTTTTAACAATAATTTAAAAATTCATCATAAAGAATATCATCAACACTCGAGGGACTTTTTTATCTATACAAATGTTTCTATTAATGATACACATATCTTTATAACATGACTTATGAATAATTACATCTTCAATTTATAGAAAACCAACTTCAGTTTTTTTTTTTTTTTTTTCAATTGAAGAATAGTCCGACAGCGAGACCCAAACAATTATACTGGATTGGAACCTTTTTTCTTTTTTTTTTTTCTTTTTTTTGCCAGCCTTTTTTACGCCTTTATTTATTGGAATATTTTTCTTATTTAATAAGGCACCGTAAAAAGAAAAATTATATATTTACATAAAATTTGAGAACAATAATGAGCTAATACTATTATTGTAAATAAATTAATTTTTAATAGTATTTTGTTTTGAAGTGGAAGATTCACAATAAATCATATACGGCGGGATGGATCATAGGACCCATGGGGGTTAATAGTGAGAAAATTGTTAGTAATGAGATTAATAGTGAGAGGATTAAATAAAATTGTGTTTGTTTTAATAATAGTTGTTGATGTGGAAATTGTTAAATTATTTTTATATAAAATAATAAAATAAATAAAAAAATACAAAAACATTAGCGTTTGGTAACGTTTAAGTTTTTGGTTTATGTTTACAAAAATTTTATAGGTTTTGTTTATTTTTAGAAAAACATAAATTACAAACGCGTTTGGTTTGAACAAAATGTTTAAAAAACTTTAAAAACATAAATTAAAAAATATGTTTGTTCAGGCCTAAAATATTTATATTTATTTTTATTATCTATGACAATGGGATCACAAACATTATAATTGAAAAAAAAATTAATTGAAAAAAAATGAAAAGAATTAATTAAAAAAAATTGAAAAAAATTAATTGGAAAAAAAAATTAATTGAAAAAAATTTATTTGAAAAAAAAATTAATTGAAAAAAGTTTATTTGAAAAAAAAATTGAAAACTAAAAGCGTAAACTCATTTTTGAGTTTACGTTTTTTTCTCAAATTTATAAACTGAGACAACTATTTATAAACTAAAAAAATTATCAAACAAATTTTTATGACAGTTTTTAAATTTTTATAAATATAAACTGAAAACGGAATGGTTACCAAACAGACCCTTAACATTAATGTTCAAAAAAAAAATATGCCCAATATGTAAAAAAAAAACAAATAAAACTATGATTTTTACTTAACAAAAAAATGCAAAAAATTAAACATTAATGTTAAAAAAAAAAAAAGGCCAACATGTAAAAAATAAAAAATAAAATAGTACAAAGTCCCAAGCCTCCATTCCAATCTTCTCTCCAAGACCCATCCTAATTCGAAGGGAATTATAAATCCCCTCTCTGTCTCCCAAATAAACACAATATTAATAGGTTCCACTTCCATCTCAATGTTAATCCCCTCTTTATCTCCCAAAATAAAGGAGGCCATAAGGTTAGCCAAGCACATGCTTTAGGCCACCAAATTTGGGAAGGCCTCATTTTTTATTTTTTTTATTTTACATAGTGTAATAGGCCCATGTAATTTGTTATTTATTTTTTAGAATAAAAAGGCCCAAAACAAAATAAAACAAAACAAAAGGATCTAAACTTTATGTTACCAAAAAACAAAACTTGAATATAAAGATTTAATTAATATTTTTGCATCTCAAAAAGCTAGAAAAAATTCAAATAAAAATTTGAGAAAATTATCAAAAAGTCCAATATAGGAATCAGTTACTCCAATCAGTCTCCTGAATTTTCTAATACATTGATAGGTCCTGTTTATTTTGACAACCTTACCGTGATATCTTATTTTAAATTTTAGTATGATTTTGTGAATGTTTCTATCCTTTCTCGTTGGGAGATGTCACTTTAGGAAAGTTTGATCAATTTTTGGATCATGTTTCCATCACTCTAATGTAACCCTCAAATAGAAATACTCAAAAAAATATTCTTTCGTGTACTTTTTCCAAACATAAAACTTCAACACTCTAAAAACAAAAAATCTTTAGTGTACTTTTCTCAAACGTAATACTTTGGAAAAACTTATCTAACAAAACACCCAACACTCCAGCGTAACACAAAAAAAAAAAAAAAAAAAAAACTTTTATCTAGAATAGTGTATTTTTGAAAATGTAACACTTCAGCACTAAAAGACTCCTTAGTGTTACTTTATCCAAATGTAATACTCTAATGTAATATTCCAAAAACGTAACAAACTAAAAAATTTCTTAGTGTACTTTTCTCAAATGTAATACTTCAACGTAACTTTTCAAATGTAACACTCTAATGTGACAGACAAATAAGTCATTACACATCAAAATGATTAAATGGATCACAAGAAAAATATGAGATTATATGGATCACAAGTTCAAAATATGAGACTTATTGATCACTCTTCTTAAAAAATTTATTAAAAAAAATTATTATATAAAATGCCTCATTTTTAATTATTTCTTTAGGCCACAAATTATCTAGAGCTGGCTCTGAAATCACATCATTATATATAAAAAATTATCTATCAAATTTTTATTTATGTAACATTACTTAATTAAAAATTATTTGATGATATAAACATTATCCCAACACTTTCAAAATCATGTAAAACTCACCCTTAAATAAAATGCTTCAACTAATTGCGTTGTTCCTATAGACATTATCCTACCGAAGGAGCACCTATTGTTTCATTCAAAACTTCCACATCCTACAAATTTAGGGTTGGGCAACTTGATTTCACCACAGGTTGTAATTTAATAATTTGAATCGTCATTTTATAAAAATTTTAGTTTATATTATTTATGAAAAAAAATTACACCGATTTGATAATTATAATATTTTTATTTTATTACATTTGTCTCCAAAAAAATAAATAACATATATATATATATATTTTAAATAAATCAATCATTTTTTTAGAGACAAATATAATAAAATACAAAAAATACTTTTATTGAATTAACCTAATTTATTATTATTATTGATGATATACGCTGAGTCTTACAAAGTGAAAATAAACAATTCGAATAATTCAAACAGAACTTGTGATGATCCCCAATGGCCCAACTCGAGAGAAATCCAAATCCAAAGCCAAACCCAATTGGGATTAGATTTAATTTAACGAATTTACTTCCAAACCTTCCTATTCTCTATACACATAGACAAACCCAATGATTTATCCTTAGGCCCAGGCCATGATGGGGGCTTTTTTTTTTTTTTTCATTTTTTGTTTTTTTTGGATGAACAAGTCATAATGGAAGGGGCTAGCAACCTTCCAAGCCAGAAGGCCAACATTTGAGGCTCTTAAACTCGGGCTTATTTTGGGAACATATAATTTTGATCAAAATGTCATTATAAAAAAATTAACCTTTTTTAAAAAAAATTTACACATAATTTTATAATAAATTACTAAAGAAATTAATTTTCAAAACAACCTAATAGTCCTTCATTTAGGTTGTCATGGGCCATGATCGAATCTGAGATGCTATAACAGTTGTCAATCAATTGTGTTCATAGAAGGTCTTTTAACACTTCAAAATGATCAATTAATCATTGAATGGAAAAAATTTATCTTCAATTTTTGTCTAAATTTTTAATAAATGTTATCAATTGAATCAAATTTACACAATATAAAAAAAAATTAAAGAGTGAAATTGATACAATTAAAATTATATGAATTAAATTGACACAATAAACAAATTACATGAATTACAAATATTATTTTTTCTATAATTTATATCCTATCTCTGTGCTTTAGGTCCCGTTATATATGGAACTTCTCATGTTGCAATACTTAAATGGATAACCATATTACATACTCAAAAATTATTGACAAAAATATTTAGAAAATTATATTTATGGGGCACATTTATTGTAAATGAGATTCACATCACACCAATTTTAAATCTATATGATACACTTAACATTTCAAAATATTTTTCAGGACTAAAAATTATGGATAGATAGCAATTTTTTTATAATTTAATCTCTAATCATAAAAAATAAAAAGGGGCCATAAGTGGATATATACCGTGGAATACACAACAAACTTTCGCAACTGACTCACAAAAAACCATATAAATAAACTACATGTATATTTATTGACATATTTCAAACAAGAGCTTCACTGCTATCACAATTGACTGACTTAGTACTTGTTTGGCATAGTTTATAAAAGATAAAAAGTCAAAAAATTATCACTATTCGTTAAAAAAGTACAAAAAAAAAAAAGTACACAAGCCAAGTACCCTCACTGTGCAGTGCATATATATATATATATATTCATTCTGAAGCATGTCTACCCCCACCACACAATTCAAAGCAATTCGTACTGGTTCCTTCAATAGTTACTGTCACTACGCATAGAGAATAGGGATAATACAGTAATTTTGCTATTTATAAAATATTTTAATACATATTTTTTTGTAAAAAAAGTCAAAAAATTATTTCAAACAATCATATTTTTTTCTCTATTTTTTTATCCAAAAAAAAAAATTAAAAAATATACTTATATAGTTCATTTCAAACAATCCTTAATAATACTTAGCGATTTTTTTTGCAGAAGGTGAACATCTTCTGCTCATATTACATAATTTCAATCTAAAAATAATAATAAAAAGAATTACTTATTAGACAAAACTTACAGATGAGAGTTGAGACCTCTCATTTTGTGCCTTTCTTATGCCCAGCCATGATATTTTACAGTAGTTCGACGCCTATTACAGCACTATATATGTAACGCTCTCAAAATAAATTCATAAATTATATATTTATGATATAAGAAAGTGATATTATATTTCATACATCAGAGTATTAAGTATAAAAGTATTATATGTTGATAACAAAAGTAAATGCCCTACGAGCTTATAACTTTCTAAGTCAACACTTGGGTCCAACAAAAGAAGAGTTTTAACGCTTTATACAAATAAACCATTGGCTTGATTTACATGTAATACAAAAAAATAAATAAATAAATAAATAAATAAATAAATAAATAAATAACAATAAAAGATCTTTCAGTCTCTAAGCCTCCCAAGCTACGTCCTTGGAGGCGGCATATCACCTGTACTTGAAAATGATGTCCCATAAAGGGTGAGCCAAAGCCTAGTAGAGGTATACTAAACCAAACATGAGAAATGACTAAAATATTAGCATTCGATAAATGATTAACACTTATAACCAACTTGTAACACTTTCCAGTTCCATGACAAATACACCCGTATTTTATTCCACATTCCTTCACTTATGCAATATAAATTCATAAACACGGCTCATTATCTAGCCAAACAATTAAATGAGGCTACAACTCATATTAAAACACTTCCATTATTCACGATTCAATGAGACTACAACTCATACTAAAACATCTCAATACTTCAATTATCTACGTTATGCAAACGTAATTAGGATTTCAGGACTTTCACCCTGGACACCCTGGCCAACTTAGTTATCAACGGAGTCTATCCCCTATCTTCTCCTAAACAGGTTTGAGAGTATATCCCCTATCTCCTCTCAAACCATGGAGTACATCCCATATCTTCTCCCAAACAAGATACATATGCAATGTATTTAAACAGTTTATCATATACAATGATCAATCCAGGCACATATTCAATGTGTTAATTCAACCGTCATATTCAATGACTTAACCATTTGATTAGTTTTAGTTTTCTCTGATCAACATACAGTGTCTACAACAATCAAGACTATCCTCCACCGATAGCCCAAAGCAGTTATTTCTAAACAGATAATAAATTTATCAAACAGATAAATTATCAATATTTTTCATAGGTGAGTGATCAATCAATCCAACTACACCATTCAATCTCATAATTTTCCAATATCATGATTTTCAACTCAATTTCATATTTTTCCAAATTAATTATTCTACATAATTAGGGCGTTTTCCCTTTTTTTTCAAATATCAATCCTAAGGCTCAATTTTACCAATTTAACAACAATAATTCCATTTCCCAAGGTCTCATATACACATAGAGTTTAACAATTGAAAACCCCCTTTTTATCACTTTAAAACAAACCCTAACTTCTCAAAACCATAATTCACCATTTATACAAAATAACTAAAATCTATGTCAAAACTCATAAGAAGGAGTAGGGTATCTCTACGTCAAGAGAAGAGCCTTAAAAGAGTTGAAGGTGAAAACCCAAGATGCTCAAAACACCAACTTTTTCGAATCAAAACGAAGGCCACGCCAAGCTCTACCTTTCTTACAAAGAGACTAGGGTAGGAGACCACTAGAACTAGATGGATTTGTAGAAAAAAGATATATGTAGAGAGAGAGGCAACCGGGGCTAGGGTTTGAGTAAAGAAGATGATGAAAAAGTGAAGAAGAAGCTGCTGCTGCGAACTGATATATTCGAACCTCGCTTGAGCGAAGGAGTGGTCGCTTGAGCGACCAGACACAAAGAAACCTTGCTCGAGCCAACAACACGAAACTTCAGGTCTGTAACCCAGAAGCACGCTCGAGCAAAGAAAAGCTCGTGCGAGCGAAGAAACCCAAAACACAATCCTCGCTCGCTCGAGCGAAGAAAAGCTCGCTCGAGCCAAGAAACACAGCCTTCAGGTCCAAACTTAGACACAGACGCACGCTCAAGCGCAAGAATGCTCGCTCGACCCAACAGACACACCACTCAAAGCTCGCTCGAGCGAAGTAACTAAAACATAGAGTTCGCTCGAGCGACAAAAGCCTCGCTCAAGCGAAGACACCAAAAACTAGGCAGCAACCATTTGTTTCAAAACACACCCATCATGTTACAAACCTGCCCACTACATCCCAAAACTCAAATACAAAGAATTAAAGGACGGAAAAGCAACATATACAACAACAAACATCCATGGAACCTAGTCCGGAATACAATAACCAATGGAGGGAAAGCCGAGATTGCTATAATCTCCCACCCTTAAAGAATTTTGTCCCCGAAATTAGTTATAAGTTTCAAATTTGTGATTTTTCAATTCTTAATCAATATTACAATTCAATATTCCACATCCTGACCCATTACAGGTCATCCCATCTCTTTTCAAGAGGCAAATTACAATATGATACAATATGCATTATCAACATGCATTTCTTCAAAATTCAACAACTCCCAATACACATGCTTTACAATTCCATAACATATTCAATGTTAATGATATATTTACATTTCTACAACACATTCAACATATACAATGTTAAATTAAACTTCCATAAACCAAAACATATACAATATTCTTAGAGTTTATCAACAAAACAAAGTTTCCAATACATGGTTAAACATTAACAAACAAGTCCGGATATTTCTCACGGACCTCCAACTCACGTTCCCAAGTGGTTTCCTCAACCCCGTGATGTTTCCATAATACTTTTACCAAGGGTATTGTCTTGCCTCGCAAGACTTGGTCTCGCCTATCCAAGACCCTCATCGGTTTCTCCTCATACGAGGCATCCTCATCAACCTCTAAGTCGGTTCAATCCAATACAGGTGACGGATCCGGCTCGTATTTCCGAAGCATACTAACATGAAACACGTCATGCACCCCGGACAACTGCGGCGGTAATGCTAAACGGTAGGCAACCTCACCAATCCTCTCAAGGATCTCAAAAGGGCCAATAAACCGAGGGGACAACTTCCTACTCTTCCCAAACCTCATCAAACCCCGCCTAGGTGATATTTTTAGAAATACGTGATCACCCACCTCAAATGCTAAAGGTCTCCTCCGACGGTCGGCATAACTCTTTTAGCGACTCTGGGCTATAACAAGCCTCTTACGGATAAGCTCAACTTTTTCCGTCGTCTCCCTAACCAACTCCGGGCCCAACAAAGCTGCATCACCCACCTCGGCCCAACACACTGGAGACCTACACGG
This sequence comes from Camellia lanceoleosa, assembly GCA_025200525.1. Classification (NCBI taxonomy): domain Eukaryota; kingdom Viridiplantae; phylum Streptophyta; class Magnoliopsida; order Ericales; family Theaceae; genus Camellia; species Camellia lanceoleosa. Next base: position 7,145,118 of record CM045772.1, read on the forward strand.
TCGGCCATAGAAAGCCTCAAACGGTGCCATACCAATACTCGATTGGAAACTGTTGTTGTAGGCAAACTCCACTAAGGGCAAGTGCCTCTCCCACGACCCACTAAAGTCAAGGACACAGCCTCGAAACATATCCTCCAGGATCTGAATAGTACGCTCGGACTGTCCGTCAGTCTAAGGATGATAAACCGTGCTAAAGGTCAATCTAGTGCCCGAGGCACTCTGCAAACTCTACCACAACCTAGCAGTAAAACGTGGATCTCTATTTGAGACGATCGACACTGGGACCTCGTGCAACCTCACTATGTCTCGAATATACAAGTCGGCAAGATGATCAACCGAATCTCTCACGCGCATAGGAACAAAGTGCACTGACTTAGTCAACCGGTCTACGACCACCCAAATAGCATCACTATCCCATTGAGTCCTTGGAAGACCTATAACGAAGTCCATCATGACATGCTCCCATTTCCACTCGGCAATAGGCAAGGGTTGCAACAAACCCACTGGCCTCTGATGCTTGGTGTAGACACCCCATTTTTGACCGTCCTCAAGACTTGGACGTCACCGCTTGAACACTCGGTGATCATCTATGTTCGTGTTCGTTTGGAGTTCCCGGAGTTCTCGGCTACGCGCCTTGCCTCAGGACCTCCGAACTTGACCGTTTTGTGTCTGGTTTTGCACCAAACACTTGTGCTTTGCCTTGGAAGGGCAGGAAATGCCTTCTGAGGCATCCTCACACACCACCGGCAGTGGCTAGAGGCCACCGGCTGGTTGGTGTTTCCATCGGCACTATATTGTGCCAGTCGGCACTATTTTGTGCCGGTCGGCACTATTTTTGGCAAAATGACTATTTTGCCCTGCCGATCACTTTACAGCTGTTTTTGGAGATATTTTCAAACAGCTTTCTACCACTTCCTTCCCCTCCATACACGTGTATGGAGGGATGAGCCCCTTGTTGGCTTGGTGGCTAAGTTTACAAGATTGCCTCCTCTATAAGAGGAGGCCTTGTCTTCTTGGCTAAGGGTTAGCCATTTGAGAGACTAAAAAACCAGAGCTCACATACCTCTCTCTCTATATTTTCCATCTCTCTCATCCTTGTGTGTGTGTGTTCTAAGCCTAAAAGGTGTGTTTTACCATACTTTTGCACCATTACACACACCATTACACCTTAGCTCGAGATTGAGAGACTTAGAGGGTTGATTGTTGAAGTTTTGGACTGACTTTGATCACTAGAGAGTGGCTGCTCCACCTGTTCTTCAAAGGATCTTCAAGGGTGAGCTTGTTACTTTAGTTTCCCCATTCTTGCACTAGCTTTCTACCCCTCTTGCTTTGTGTTTTTGGATTTGTGTTTAACATAAAAAAGACTTGTTTTTCCTTGCTTAAGAACATTCATCAAGGTTGTTTTGTGGTTTGGGTAGAGTCTCACCCTCTTAGGTCTTGTTTTGGCCATTTTGGAGCCTTTTCTTGAGGCCTTGTTTATTTGGTGTTTTTGATCTTCTCACCAATGAAAACCAGTGGGTTTTCAGTGGTGAGGAAGGTATTTTCGAGCCTTATATAGGGGAGGGACACCCCTCTCCCCTTTGTTCCTTGTTTGCCTTTGTTTTGGGCTCAAATAATAGCATGTATGCATGGTTGGTTTTGGCTTCATTTCAGAGCATATTTGTGGTTCATATGACATGTTATGCCTCTGTTTTAGGTTGGTTTTATGGTCCTTAACATGCCTCTTATGTTTGCTTTGAAATGCTCTCTTATGCCTAGAAATATGCCATGCTTTGAGGCCATGTTTCCTTGCATGTTTTAGCTTAGTTTCATGGAGATACTAACATCATTTTGCCATGTATAAGGGCTGTGGGCCACTGTTTTTGTCATATTTAGCATGCTTGACATGGTTGTTTTGCATGATGGCTTGTAAGCCTTAGGTAGGTGATCCATGTACATGCATTGGATAGTCTATTTAGATGATTTGGAGTCATTTGACATGCTATTTCAGACCCTAATCCATGCTCATATGTTTGTACTTGTCATCTCTTTCATGCTTTAAAGGTGTGTCCTTTTATGCCTAAGAATAGGCCTTGTGTATGCTTCCATGATTAATGCATTTTGGGGGTGCCATGTGAGGGGATTTGGGTGTCATTTTGCATACTAAAAATCTGTTTTTGGTTGTTAGATTCATGCCATGAGTGGTTGTGTAAGTGGTAGCAAAATGCTCTTTTTGGTACCTTAGGTTTAGGCCCATGAACTTGCATGTTTGTGTAGTATTTTGGCTATCATTTAGGGCTTGTTTTGCCACTGTTTTGGGGTGGTTTGAGGGCTGCCCCATTGAACTTAAGGCCACCATTATATGTTCATTATATGCTTGATGCATGCTTGGTTCATCGAGTGTTGTAGTAGGTTGGTCCCATTGCTTGATTGGCCCATGTTTGCATGCCACTTATACCTTGCATGCTCTAGCATTTTGCATGCCTATTGTGATAGTCGCATGACACTTGGTATGCCTTGCATCTTAGTCCCATTGTTGCAACATTTGAGCTATGTTGCATACATGCATTCCATGGCTTGGCTTGGGGATTGTCAAGCCAAGCATAGGGTTGAGAAGAGTTCACACTTCAAGTGGTGCAACTCGCCTCAATTCTTGGTCACCAAGACCTTTGACTAACATATGATAAGGCCTTGGATTTCATTTGTTTGTTTGCATGCATTACCATTAAAATGCAACCTTGGTTCCTTAGGCCATCATGCATCAAGATGCATAATTGATGGCCCAAGAACCAAGAGTCATGCCTCCTTGAGTCCCCAAGCATGATAGGAGGCATTGGCCATGCTTACATATGCTCAAAATCCATGCCATGCACTGCTGGTTTGCTGCTGCTGTCAAACTGTCCTCTGCAGGAACTTTCTGCCGACCGGCAGTACAATGTGCCGACCGGCACACTTTTTGTGCCGATAAACTCTATAAGAAGCCGGTGGCCAATTTAAGCAGCCGGTGGTTACTTCCTCCAGCCGGTGGGGTACTGCAGTTCATGTAGAAGGTATTCTGGGACTTTGGGAATTTTTGGAGAGGCAGGCGGTAAAGCGAAGCAACAAGATATCATGACACGGGTTTTCCGGGCAAGTCGGATCGAGCATGCATCATTCGCACATCCTGAGGCAGGGCCGAAGCCCCCTTCTTTTTTTACATATGATTTAATTTGATAAATAGAAATTTCTGTAATAATTAATTTATTTATTAGTCGGACTGTAATATTTATTCGGTCCCTCCGTGTGAGGGCGTAATTGTAATAAGTGTGGGTGAGTGGTGTGTATGTCTTCCAACCCCTATTTCTTTCTCCCTTTTATTTACCTGCTTATGATGGTAAATTAGGGCATTTCTTTAAATTAGCATACCTTATGCAATGCATGCGTGCATTCATGCATTTGTTTACATGCATCGGGCTCGGTTCATCATACAAACTGTATCGTACTTTCAATTCCAAATTGAATACGTGCATCGAATAAAGTGCATTTTGCATGCCATCTTTAGGGTTAGCCGAGCCTACTCTAGATTACATCCTTGCATGTGTTGCACTAGCCACTTAACATGAATTAGGACATGCATGTTTGCTAAACTAGTTTATTGTTTTGGCGCGGAGTACGATGTAAGTATTTTACGCTTTAGCATACCACATGCGTGTGAATGTTGCCATGACAGTATGCTTACTATGCGGCTAAGTGCTTATGTGAGATAAACTGTTTGAATGCCTGTGGATGGAGGTTGGATTGCTTGAGTTGGAAAAACTCATTGAAATCCGTGTTTTAGCCTACTTGCGAGTAGCAACTTCAAATTGTTTTCCAAACAAACGGATATGCAATGTTTATTTCCAAATTAGGCAATCTAGTCTATACTTGTTTGCCGCGCGCATAACGTAGTAATTCTAGGCTAATAATTGGAATAAGAGCACATAATGTTTTCAAAAACGGATATCACGGTTAGTAGAGGCCGGTCTTGACGAGCGAAAAGTGCTCATAGTGACCTTCCCGCTCGTACCCAAGCTCCCAAGCCAAGACCACTTTGGTGATGACGGACACGTGGCCTTCGGCACCGAGTCAGGGTTTCCTAAATTTCCCATTTTAAAATATTTAGGTGGCGACTCTGTAATCTGGCAAAGCAGTCCATGTTTGGCACTACTTTTTCAAAAACCTGTTTTTCTTCAAAATGATTTGCCAGAGTTGGACTCTTTAGTTCAGATTCAGAACCAACACAAATTGAGTCCGAACTGTAACCCATGAGCCCCCTCGCGGACCTGTTACAGTTTCTGGCGACTCTGCTGGGGAGTTTAGAGAGCTTGACTCGAACTCGTGATATCCTGTTTTGACTACACGTACGTGTTTCTTTGCATTGCATGTGCATTGGTGCGCCTAGGACACCGTGTTGGCCATCTGCTATTCCTAAGCGGTTTGCTGGAGGCTTGTCTTGTCAAGGCATGTCCGTAAGGCTGACCGGTTGCGGGCTCTGCCAGTATGGGAACACAAACCCTGGTTTTACCGGGGCACCCTTTTCAACCATTCGACCTAGTGCATATCGAAATCCGTAGTGACCATTCCAAACTAGGACAGGCTGCTCGCCCGATATTAGGTTGTTTGAAACCACTGCGTGCGTAGTGAAACCCTAGCTCCTGACAAAATAGGACGAGGAAACCCTACCTCAACATAGGGGTGTATTGGCTCTCATTTATCTGCTATGTGCTTTTAGAGTGTATCTCTACAGGAACACACATGTCAGTTTGCAAGATTGGGTATCAGGCCTGAGGGCACCAGTAATAGTATTTTGGGGAATCAGTTATCTGTGGGTACAAGATTCAGACATTGGGGGCAATGATTCAGAAACAGTGATCAGTATTTAAGGAACAGTGTATCAAGTTCAGCGTGTTATCTAAACCGTGTGTTGTATGTTTTATGCCGTTGTGCTGTCCAATTGTCTGTTTATTTATACGCTTTATTTATCTCTTTGTTAGGTAGTTGGGCATGATTGCTACCGACCCGATAGATATCCCCCAAGCACCCTGGGTTAGAGGCCGTCGACTCCTTCGCCGATCGAGGATCGATGAGCGGACAACGATGTACTACTCATTACCCCGGTTACTAAGCGGAGGTCATGAAGCGAAGGACATCGATCTGTGATCGATTCGAGAGGGCTTTATCTACCCCACGTGTTCGGTGAGGATCGGGATTACGTGTCACCGACAGAGAGAATATATACTAGTAATCCAACGGAGCGGATAGCATGGCTAGTTTGGAGGAGATGGTGCGCCACCTTCAAGAGCATGAAAGCGTCTGGCGGGCGTCGTCCGTCAGTAGATTTCGCCCGAACAACGAGCCACAGTTGTGAGAAACGGCAGAGACAATTGCCAGGCTAGAGCAGCAAACCGGAGCATCTGTTTCGCATCAAGCTCCTTCCCCACCAGGAGTTCCTAACGTCGGGGAGACAACCAATGTTCAGAATGATACAGAACTGCCCACAGGACCACCCCCACCTCCAACCCTACCTCAAATCCAACCTCAGCTATCAAAAACACCCACCAACCTACCGGACTCTCCCTTTGAGTTCGAGACTGATCCCACCGCACTAAAGCTGAGCAAGCTTGAAAAGCTGTTCAAAAGATCCCAAGGGGTCAAGACCATCCCCGATATCGAAGATGGATACACCGATACAGCTGTGACGTTGCCCGATAGGTTCAAAATGCCTCATATTGATCGATTTGACGGGTCCGGGGACCCCATGGTGCATTTAAGACTGTTTTCAGATGTTCTAAGGCCGATGGGCCTCAGTAGGCTTCAGAAGTTGTCTTTGTTTGGCCGGACCCTGTTGGGTGTGGCAGCCATATGGTATGCCAAGCTAGAAGATGATGTCAAGAGGAATTGGGACGAAATGGCTGAGGCCTTCATCGCGATATTCGTATAATACGTGATTGAGATTACGACCCGTGATCTCAAAACGACTAGGCAAGAGCCTAAGGAGAGTTTTTCAGAGTTTGTAACCAGATGGAGGGCCAAGGCTTCGATGATGACCTTGAGGCCTACGGACAAAGACCAGATTCGGATGATTGTGCGCAATCTTCAGCCGAAGTTGATGCAAAAGATGATAGTTCTCCCCTTCCCCACTTTTTCTGACCTACAGGAAATGGGGGTGCAGATTGAAGATGCCTTGAAGCAAGGTTTGATTGATAATGACCGGGAGCAACCCCGTCGGACTTTCAACCGTGGTAGCAATACGGGCCCGAGTGGCGCTACTACTACGAGAGCCACCGAAGTAAGCATGGTCATCGCCAACCCCCCTCCAAGAAGTACGGCGGCTGCACCATTCTCCGGCGCGTCCGGAAGCAACCCGCAGACAACCAAATACCCTCCCAGAAACACCAGAACCTTCGCCCCACTATATATGCCCCTATCCAAGGCTTTGGGGTGCTAATCAAAAAAGCACTTGAAGCCCACAGCCGCGGCCCCTACGGAAAAACTCCCCTACCCATAACTTGACCAAGTATTGCGCGTTTCACCAAGAAGACGGTCACCGACCAAGCATTGCTATCGGTTACGCCATGAAATTCAAGATCTCATCGATAACGGGGTGATCTTGCCTCCCGAAAAACCCAATGTTACTACAAATCCTCTCCCCACACATAACCAAGCTCCACCACCCAAAAGACTTAATTTCATCCATACCGGGGCCGTGTCCTACGACCCTAGTATCTATATCACACCTACCCACATGCCTAAACCAGAGGTGTTCCTCCCCGATTGCGCCGATTTGTGCATGATGGACATCTCCGTGACCCAACCTAAGCCAGTGGTGGTGACCGCCGAGAATAGGAGAGAGGAGACCCCGAAGGAAAAGAGAGTTGTTGAGTCAGAGTCTGCGGAATCTGGGAGTTATATGGGTAAGACATACAGTCCGAGTGACTACATTTCATCGATAGGCCAGGATAGGCCCGGGATAGAATTGCCAACAGGGGGAGAGTTGTGTATGATCCAAGGGGATAGTCTGGGACAGGGAACAGATGATGTAATAGCTATGGAGGAGGACCTGGCCAATCTCCAATTTTACAGTGACCAATACCCAGAAGACGCAGTAGTTGCATGGTTCGATTATGAAGATTCAGCAGAAGCTACCGGGTGGTTGGACGATCAGCCCGATGTGGTAGGAGAATTTCGATGAAACCGATTCAGCGAGAATGAGAATATCAGCGACGGCCGGAAGGGTCGAAGAGCATGATACATCGCCGGAGGGCGCCGGTGTCAAGAATTTCGCCCGAGATTGGAACATTTTGAATACGGAGATGATTGAACAATCAGTCACGTCAGAACTAGTAAGTTTTAAAGATTCCGAAAGAATCAGGAAAGCAAAGGCCCATGTGGGAGTTGAAATTGTTGTGTGCACAGGAAACGAGAATACTACAGGCAGATGGATGGAAGGTGCTACGAGCGCAAAACGATCATACAGGCGGACGGTGTCATCGACGTGATGGAATGTGGTGGGAAGATGAAGACCTATGTCTTGCCCACACGGATGAAGATTGGGGGAATAACCAACCTGATAACACTTGGTATCTTGGAGAGGTCAACCACATGACGAGAAGTGGGCGATATTTCAAACCCCTACACTTGGATCAACCAGAGGCCTCAGGGAAGGATAGGGAAGTCGAGAAGCAACAGGAGAAGCAACTTGAGGAAGAAGCTGTTCTCAAGCAGTTGAAAAGGATACAAGCAGACATCTCCATTTGGGGGCTGCTCATGGCCTCGCGAGTACACAGGCAGGCTGTTTTGACGGCCATGGACAAGGCCAAACTCTCCATAGAAACTACACCAGAGCAGCTGGTTGGGCTGGTCTTCTCGGGAGGAGGTTCCCCGACGTTGACCTTTTCGGATAAAGAACTTCCGCCTGAGGGCGTAAATCACAACAAACCCCTCTACATTTCTGTGGAATGTAGAGATAAGTGGATACCGGTGGTACTTGTCGATACCGAGTCTGCCATCAACGTCTGCCCAGCAAGGACGGCGTATGCAATTGGCTTGAAAACTGCAGATTTCATACCAATAGCCCAGGTCATCTGGGCGTACGACAACACAAGTAGAGAAGTAATGGGAACAGTTAAAGTTCAGACAAAGGTTGGGCCGGGATGACACGAGATAGATTTCCATGTCCTAGAAGTTCCCGTAACTTTTAATTTGCTTTTGGGGCGGCCGTGGCTGCATCAAGTGAAGGCAGTGTCATCTACTTTGCATCAAATGGTGAAATACCCCTACGGAAATGGAGTAGCCATCGTCTTTGGGAATTCATCAATCCATTCACCACCGGAAGTATCCACGCCTGTTCTAGAGATCGAGCACGGCATGGAAGATGTGTTCATATCAGGTTTTACCTTAGCCGAGGCTCAGGTCGTACAGAATATCATGGTTGCTAACGAAGGGATATATGTCAGTGCTCAAGCAGTGTATCTCATGAACAAGCTCCAACACATCCCCGGGATGGGATTAGGAAAGAGTGGCCGTAAGGGCATTACAGCGTCGGACGAAGTGCCGCACAACCCTCATATCTTCAGCTTGGGTTATCTGCCCACCAAGGAAGATTGGGTAAGAAGAGGAAAAGAGATGGCAGGAAGAGCCAAAGCAAAACAGATGGGAAAACCTTTTGAATTGATGCATCGGCCCATTCAGGGTACCACTGAGCAGACGCTTCGTCGGGAGGAAGACTTTCCATTCGTGGTTTTCGGAGCCATGGTTGAATCTGAGAGGAAACGTGTGCGAGATTGAAATTTTCTTTGACCTCTGATTATCTGGGGATGATGTTGTTGAAAGCGAGCAGACCAACAGTTGAGGCGAGTATAGCAAGGAAGTGGAATCTGCGGGCACGAGTTTGAAATGGGGGTAAGCTTGGCATGTCTACTTTCAGATCCTTTGATCGACCAGGTGTGCTTAGGGGATGACTCCTCGGTGTCCATGATCGGATATGAAACGGGTGCGGGCCTACCATCAGCTATTTTGGGCCCATCCATCGCACCCCCCCTTACTGCAAGACGAGGAGGATTTTTGTCAAGCAAGACGGGTCAGTAGTGGCCTAATCTGATTCCACCGAGTCTTGTGAGTCGAATCGGGTTCGGCTCGTCTAAGTCTGAGTCCGGTATTCTTGGGGTGATAACCCGGATGCCGATCTGTCGAGTCGTCTTTTCTTTCTCTTTTAGTCTGTTGTATGAAGAATTGGACGTTTGGAAGTACATAATGAGAATGAGGTGTTGTGGTTTTAAGTACTTTTACGTGCCTTTGGTTTATTGCTTAAATAAGGACTTTCAAAATTTTGATGAAAAGCAGCGAGGCGAAATTCCTCCGGTTTTAACGACTAATTGAACAAGAGCAAGAGAGGTTTGTTAAACCCTTAATGGATGAAATCACTACCGTGAACATTAGTCTTGAGAAGGACCCATTTGGTCCGGATCGGGTCCACGTTGTCTTCGGAAGAACGCGGCGCTTAGTCGCTTTATTAAAAGATTTCAAAGATGTTTTCGCGTGGTCCTACGAAGACATGCAGAATCGATCACGAGATTGTGCGACCGGATCCCTCTTGACCCGAGGCCCGACATCAAAGCGAAACTTCAGAGGATCCATACTGATTGGGCCATTAAAATCAAGGAAGAGGTCACCAAATGCAGTTGGCGGGCTTCTATGGTATCCGAATACCCGACTTGGTTGGCCAACATTGTTCGATCGAAGAAGGATGGCGATTCGGTATGTGTGGACTTCAGGGATTTGAACAGAGCCAGTCCGAAGGATGACTTTCCCTTGCCGCATATTGACGAGTTGGTAGATTTCACAGCGGGGCATGCTTTGCTCTCGTTCATGGATGGCTTTTCAGGCTATAATCAGATAGTAATGGCACCCGAAGACCGGGAAAAGACTGCTTTTACCACCCCGTGGGGTACATATTATTCTGAGTAATGCCGTTTAATTTGAAGAATGTTGGGGCTACATATCAACGAAGCAACTACAATATTACATGACACGATCCATAAAGAGGTTGAGGTGTATGTGGGCGACATGATTGTCAAGTCCAACGAAAGAGGGCCACTACACGCCTTGCAAAAGTTTTCCAAAGGATCGGGAATTTAGGTCGGTGAATCCTCAAAATGTACGTTTGGTGTTACTGGGGGAAAAATCTTTGGGATTCGATTACACAAAGGGCATCGAGGTCGACCCTTCAAAATCAAGGCCATCTTAGAAATGCCACCACCAATGACCTAAAAGGAGGTGCGAGGCTTTCTAGGTAAAGTGCAATTCATAAAGGCGGTTTATCTCAAAACTAACCTTAACTTGTGAACCACTTTTTGGTCTTCGAAAAAGGAAAGAAGTTCCATTGGGACGGCCGATGCCAAGTCGCATTTGAACAGTTAAAGAGTATCTCTGAGAATCCGCCGTGTTGTCACCACCAAAGCCGGAAGCCGTTGATATTGTATCTGTCGATGGTGAGACTACAATGGGCTGTATGCTTTCGCACAAGAGTCGGAAGATAAAGTGGAAAGGGCCATCTACTATCGAGCAAGAAGATGCTCGATTCTGAGACCGCTACACTTATTTGGAGAAGGCATATCTGGCCTTGGTATGGGCTACCAGGAAGCTGCGGCACTACCTGTTAGCTCACTCTGTAATGTTGGTTTCACGACTTGATCCCATCAAATATCTTTTCGAGAAACCAGCACTTACGGGTAGGCTAGCTCGTTGGCTGCTGTTGCTCTCCGAATTTGACCTCAAGTATGTGACGCGCAAGTCCGTAAAAGGGAGAGCAGTGGCAGAGTTCCTTGCCGACCACCCGGTTGAAGGGGATGAAGCGGTTGAGTACCTATTCCTAGATGAAGCTATTCTGCACATCGAAGATGAAACTTGGACGATGTACCTTGACGGAGCGTCAAACCAATACGGTTATGGGATAGGGGTGTTGTTGATAGCGCCTGACGATTCCCGTGTTCCTTTAGCATTTAAGCTCCGGTTCAAAGTCTCGAACAATGAGGCAGAATATGAGGCATGTATTGCCGGTTTAGAAGCTGCCCTAGAACTAGGGGCAAGGCGATTGGACGTCATTGGAGATTCGAACCTAGTTGTCTCTCAAGCGAAAGGAGACTGGAAAGTCAAGGAGGAGAAGATGATAATTTACCATCAGACCTTGGATTTGTTAATCCCTCGGTTTGAAAAGCTAAATTTCACTCACCTAGTGAGAGAACAACGAGGTTTTGCAGATTCGCTAGCAACTCTATCTTCCATGATAGACATCCCATCTGGGGTCGGATAAATCGTCATCATTATTGACCGGAAATTTGCACCTCTGAGTCAATCTCTGCCATAGATGAAGTGCGGGATAACAACCCTTGGTATCACGATATATGGAACTTCTTGGAAAAGGAGGCATATCCACAGGACAAATGCCAAGGACAAAGGGCAATTAGAAGAATGGTACATTCGGTTTATCATCTGCGGGGTAAGTTGTACAAAAGAGGTCATCTGGGAATGCACAAGGCTGTGTAGAAGTGAAGAGTCGGGCGCTGATGGAGGCCATCCATGGAGGAGAATGTGGGGCACATATGAATGGGGTGATGCTGGCACGAAAGATCCTCAGACAAGGCTACTACTGGTCTACCATGGAGGAAGATTGTATCGGTTTTGTTCGGCGATGCCACAAATGCCAGATTCACGCAAACCGCATGAACATCCCGCCGTCAAAGCTGTACAACATGACGTCACCATGGCCATTTTCAGTTTGGGGGATCGATGTGATTGGAGCTGTTAACCCGAAGGGGTCGAATGGGCATGAGTTTATCTTAGTAGCGATAGATTACTTTACAAAGTGGGTCGAGGCCCAATCTTATGCCGTGTTGAAGGCTTCGCATGTCGCAAAGTTTATCAGAAACAACATTATCTGCCGTTATGGAGTCCCGAATGAGATCATTTCAGACAATGGTTCTCACTTCAAGAAGGAGGTGATTGATTTGTTGGAGAAGTATAATGTGGCTTTTCATAAGTCATCCACGTATCGGCCGCAGACCAACGGAGGCGATTGAGGCCGCCAACAAAACATCAAACACATCTGCAGAAGATGGTGGAAACCTATCGGGATGGCGGATAAGTTGCCGTTTCAGGGGCTACCGAACTTCAATTAGAACTTCTAACCGGTAACTCCGTATTCCTTGGTATATGGGATGGAGGCCGTTCTACCCATAGAGATTGAGGTTCCGTCTTCTGATCTTGGTGAGTGTCGAGTATGAGGCAGATTAGCGGCAGAAGCAGATTCGAGGAACTCATGCTCTTTGATGAAAGGAGATTAAAAGCACTGTACCATGTCCAAGGATATCAACGCAGAATCGCCCGGGCTTTTAACAAGAAGGTTAAGTCCAGGAATTTGAAGGAAGGAGATTTGGTGCTCAAAGACAACCGAGCTCCCATCCACGACCCAAGGGGCAAGTTCAGACCTAATTGGACGGGTCCTTATATCATCAAGTCTATCTGGTCAGGTGGAGTTGTGGTTCTGATGGATCTAGATGGCCTAGAGTTCTCTCAACCGATCAACATGGACAAGTTGAAGAAATATCACCCTTGAGAGGCTCGCTAGGCCGAAAACCCGGAAGGGCGACCTAGGCAAAATTCAGAGCACAAAAAAATTAGAAAATATAAAAACTGAGCTTGCAAGGTTGAAAACCCGCAAAGGGCGGACTTGGCAAAAGTTAGAGCGCAAAAGGAGAGTGAAAATACTCAGTGAACCCAAGCCTGAACTACGTAAGGCTTGATTCCCATCTTTGGGATACGTGGCGACTTCATCTGAAGTTCACCATAAACTTTTCCCGATCAACTTTGTCCATCCGATCATCTCGGTCATCTTTGTCCATCAAGATTTATCGCAATCTCCTGCAGACAAGGTTATTCAAACTATGGGCAACTTTCCGTACAAGTGCATAAGTGCCGTACCATTCAGACAAGGGGCAACTTTCCAGTTGCTAGGATCCGGGTTTGTACATCTCAGCGACAGATCTCAGGCGTGTCCAGTTCTGATCCATATCGAAAATAGTTTTGGAAAGTTTTAATGAAGATGACTTTGTTCAAATAAATCTTTTTTACAACTAAGACCATTTCTGGACCAAAACGGAAAGTTTTCAGTACCACAACCTTCAATTTCATTGATTTCAAATAGAGTTCTCTTGCTCTTGCATACAATTGAAGTTGCTTTTTATTATATTCATAAAGAAAACTTGAAAGTACTAATAAAGCAATAAATCCAGGGCATGGTCAAGTCAAATGTCCCTGCGCCCCCTCCCAGAGCTGGTCGAAGCCTCTGATGCCAAAGTGGGCCCCTCCTGTGCCTCTTCATTAAGCCAATCCAAGCACTCACCTGACAAAGTGCAACTGAAAGCGGGAGCGGGGACCAGGAGTTCTCTCGTCCTCCATCTTTGTGGCATACCGCCACCAGGCGCCGAATCGAATGTAACCGCATACTCTATCCTTCCGTGGACAAGTCTGATCATGACCAAACTGGCGTAGGATACGAAATGGGAAGTAGAAGACACAGTGAGTCAAGCCAATCAATTGGATCCCGGGTTGACGGGTCATGCTGTAACTCATCATTGGGAGATTGAGCCAAGGGCACCGCCAAGCGATGCGGTCTGCGGACAAACTGCACATCCATTCAAACCACCAACCCTCATCAAGGGCGTCAACTAGGCGTTGTCTGAAGAAGTAGCCGCGAGCTGAATACGCTAGGCAAGAGTCTACAACCTGCAGTTTATCCATCAACCATACCTGGGGAGGGATGAAAAATGAGAGAATAAAGAATAGAGAGATGTATGATGAGAGAAAAAGTAAGAAAAGAGTTTTTGTGAGAAAAACCGAGCCTGAGGGCCGAGTGATGTGAGCAAACATATATGTGAGATTGGGTGTGAAACATTACCTGCAGTAATAGTGGACTCCCTGCTAATCTGGTCGTCTCTCGATGATAAAAGGCGTCTAAGCCCAGCAACGTCTCAGCCAGGATCATGGCAATGCAGCTTTTGCCCTCCTTCAAGCCTTGGGCAACCTCAATCAACCGGACACTAGACCCTCCGGAACCTGAGACAAACAGAAAATGAGACAGCATGCACAAACAAAGGGCGTGTCGCCGGAAACCTTGCCAGTGATGGTCACCGCGATCGCCAGTCTCAGAAAAACGGCAAACCAAGCTCGGAACATCTAATGTCCCGCCACAAATTAGAGAACGAGCATCGGGCATTGAGAGCCCACACATTTGTCCTAAGGCTTGAGCATGGCCAAAACGAAGTTGGGGCAGGATCTCCTCATTGCGCCCAGATTCCATTAGAGCTTGGAAATCTTCAAAAGTGGGACACACCTCTTGCCCGCTAAAGCTAAAGACATGTGTTACCGGGTTCCAAAACCTTGCCGCGGCATGGAGGAATGGAAAATGCAGCGGCGCAAAAGTGCATATGATGCCAAAAAGTCTTGAAATTCAAATTTTTCCGAGCCATCCAAGTTGTTAATCCAAGTTGCGAGATTTTGGGCAAGAAATTCTTCCATTTGGAGCAAATCAGTGTGGAAATGAAGAGAACCACGAAGTTGAGACCCTTTTGAAGGAGATAAGGTTGAGTGAAGGACAGATGTCAACATTCTGCTGGTGCTGACATTTTAGTGCCGACCGGCCAATTATAGTGCCGACCGGCCATCTGTTTTGGCCGGTGGATCCCCATTTCAGCCGATGGCCATTCCTCAAGGCCGGTAGCCTTTCTGCTTGGCCGGTGGTTCTTTTCCTTGTCCTCTGAGCTGTTTATGCTAGGAATTTGGAAAATCCCACCACTTCCAATACCCTCCAGTGATCAATTCTTATGAGGGCGCGCCCATTTGCTTATCGAGTTGTTTCATATTTGCTTATCGAGTTGTATTTCACTCTCTTTAAGTCTTTGTAGTGTTTATCAAGGTGTACTCGCAATTGGCTAGTTTGCTGAGTCTCCCTGTTTTGCTTATCGAGTTGTAATTGGTTTACTACCTGATTATTACGATGCGATGCTTTGTGTTCAGAACACAGTTTCAATTTCAGTCACATTATTGTGCGGTGCCTTGCGATGCGATGCATAGAACACGCAAATGTAATACCTTTTGAACAAACAGCTGTTTCATTCCCATCATGTGTTTAAAAAAAAAAAAAACACAAAACAACACACGCTTTTGAGAAATGAAACCTGCCCGAGGCAGTGCAATGTGCTTAAACTCCTAGTAAAAAGGAAAGTAAAGCAGAAGAATAGCAGGGTAGCAGAGTGCTGGGTTTGACACCGGTAACCTCCCCCTTTCGATCATCGTACCTTTTACGCCCTTGTTCGGGTCAATCGTGTGATTTGGCACCTTTGTCACTTAAGGCAGTCCAAGAAATTGCACCTTCAGAACATAAATGGAGCTTCGAGTTGACCTCGTACCACAACTTTCGTGAGCAATGCTCGATACATGCGAAGGACGATCCTTCCCGTATCCTTTTATATCTTATGAATTCCATAAATCATTTCAATCATACTGTGTTGCAACACGTTGCGTTTCAGCATCATGTTTTACCGCGTTCAATTTCAAGTTCCTATATACACATTGCATTGTATGCGTGCTTTGCTTTACTCACATGTGTTCAAATTTCTCTATATACACATTGCATTGTATGCGTGCATTGCTTTACTGATATGTGTTCAAATTTCTCTATATACACATTGCATTGTATGTGTGCTTTGCTTTACTGATATGTGTTCAAGTTCCTATATACACATTGCATTGTATGCGTGCTTTGCTTTACTCATATGTGTTCAAATTTCTCTATATACACATTGCATTGTATGCGTGCTTTGCTTTACTCACATGTGTTCAAATTTCTCTATATACACATTGCATTGTATGCGTGCTTTGCTTTACTCACATGTGTTCAAGTTCCCATATACACATTGCATTGTATGCGTGCTTTGCTTTACTCACATGTGTTCAAATTCCCATATACACATTGCATTGTATGCGTGCTTTGCTCTACTCACATGTGTTCAAGTTCCTATATACACATTGCATTGTATGCGTGCATTGCTTTACTCACATGCGTTCAATCCTACTATCTTGCTGTACACATTGCATGCATTGTTACGCACTTTCGGCCGCTTGTCATGCATAGTACTAACAACATTGTACCTGTTAAGTTCGTTTTCTTTGCAGGCACGATATTGTATGTACGGCTCATTTGAGGCCGGTGTAACCGGACGAGCCGCACAGGTATTGCATCCTCCGCGTGAAATGTTTTGAGAATTGCATAATTCTCTCACATCCTTTCTGCATTGTAGTGTAGATTGGCGTATGCTAGCTTATAACTGTTGCATGTGTGCTTCATTACAGCTTTCTTTGCATGATCATAAGTTGCTCGGCTTCTTGCATTATCTTGCATTTTGCCCCTGCCTTCGGGCGCATACCTTGTTTGTCTTGCATGCTTGTCCAAGTCTTCGGCCTTGTCAAAAATGGGTCGTCTCTGGGCTTTGACATTCACTCCCGTCATTGTTATGACTTTCGAGTTCTGTCAAAGAGGGGCAACTGTAGACACCCCATTTTTGACCGTCCTCAAGACTTGGACGTCACCGCTTGAACACTTGGTGATCATCCATGTTCGTGTTCGTTTGGAGTTCCCGGAGTTCTCGGCTACGCGCCTTGCCTCTGGACCTCTGAACTTGACCGTTTTGTGTCTGGTTTTGCACCAAACACTTGTGCTTTGCCTTGGAGGGGCAGGAAATGCCTTCTGAGGCATCCCCACACACCACCGGCAGTGGCTAGAGGCCACCGGCTGGTTGGTGTTTCCATCGGCACTATATTGTGCTGGTCGGCACTATTTTGTGCCGGTCGGCACTATTTTTGGCAAAATGACCATTTTGCCCTGCCAATCACTTTACAGCTGTTTTTGGAGATATTTTCAGACAGCTTTCTACCACTTCCTTCCCTTCCATACACGTGTATGGAGGGATGAGCCCCTTGTTGGCTTGGTGGCTAAGTTTACAAGATTGCCTCCTCTATAAGAGGAGGCCTTGTCTTCTTGGCTAAGGGTTAGCCATTTGAGAGACTAAAAAACCAGAGCTCACATACCTCTCTCTCTATATTTTCCATCTCTCTCATCCTTGTGTGTGTGTGTTCTAAGCCTAAAAGGTGTGTTTTACCATACTTTTGCACCATTACACACACCATTACACCTTAGCTCGAGATTGAGAGACTTAGAGGGTTGATTGTTGAAGTTTTGGACTGACTTTGATCACTAGAGAGTTGCTCCACTGTTCTTCAAAGGATCTTCAAGGGTGAGCTTGTTACTTTAGTTTCCCCATTCTTGCACTAGCTTTCTACCCCTCTTGCTTTGTGTTTTTGGATTTGTGTTTAACATAAAAAAGACTTGTTTTTCCTTGCTTAAGAACATTCATCAAGGTTGTTTTGTGGCTTGGGTAGAGTCTCACCCTCTTAGGTCTTGTTTTGGCCATTTTGGAGCCTTTTCTTGAGGCCTTGTTTATTTGGTGTTTTTGATCTTCTCACCACTGAAAACCAGTGGGTTTTCAGTGGTGAGGAAGGTATTTTCGAGCCTCATATAGGGGAGGGACACCCCTCTCCCCTTTGTCCCTTTTTTGCCTTTGTTTTGTGCTCAAATAATAGCATGTATGCATGGTTGGTTTTGGCTTCATTTCAGAGCATATTTGTGGTTCATATGACATGTTATGCCTCTGTTTTAGGTTGGTTTTATGGTCCTTAACATGCCTCTTATGTTTGTTTGAAATGCTCTCTTATGCTTGCTTTGAAATGCTCTCTTATGCCTAGAAATATGCCATGCTTTGAGGCCATGTTTCCTTGCATGTTTTAGCTTAGTTTCATGGAGATACTAACATCATTTTGCCATGTATAAGGGCTGTGGGCCACTGTTTTTGTCATATTTAGCATGCTTGACATGGTTGTTCTGCATGATGGCTTGTAAGCCTTAGGTAGGTGATCCATGTACATGCATTGGATAGTCTATTTAGATGATTTGGAGTCATTTGACATGCTATTTCAGACCCTAATCCATGCTCATATGTTTGTACTTGTCATCTCTTTCATGCTTTAAATGTGTGTCCTTTTATGCCTAAGAATAGGCCTTGTGTATGCTTCCATGATTAATGCATTTTGGGGGTGCCATGTGAGGGGATTTGGGTGTCATTTTGCATACTAAAAATCTGTTTTTGGTTGTTAGATTCATGCCATGAGTGGTTGTGTAAGTGGTAGCAAAATGCTCTTTTTGGTACCTTAGGTTTAGGCCCATGAACTTGCATGTTTGTGTAGTATTTTGGCCATCATTTAGGGCTTGTTTTGCCACTGTTTTGGGGTGGTTTGAGGGCTGCCCCATTGAACTTAAGGCCACCATTATATGTTCATTATATGCTTGATGCATGCTTGGTTCATCGAGTGTTGTAGTAGGTTGGTCCCATTGCTTGATTGGCCCATGTTTGCATGCCATTTATACCTTGCATGCTCTAGCATTTTGCATGCCTATTGTGATAGTCGCATGACACTTGGTATGCCTTGCATCTTAGTCCCATTGTTGCATCATTTGAGCTATGTTGCATACATGCATTCCATGGCTTGGCTTGGGGATTGTCAAGCCAAGCATAGGGTTGAGAAGAGTTCACACTTCAAGTGGTGCAACTCGCCTCAATTCTTGGTCACCAAGACCTTTGACTAACATATGATAAGGCCTTGGATTTCATTTGTTTGTTTGCATGCATTACCATTAAAATGCAACCTTGGTTCCTTAGGCCATCATACATCAAGATGCATAATTGATGGCCCAAGAACCAAGAGTCATGCCTCCTTGAGTCCCCAAGCATGATAGGAGGCATTGGCCATGCTTACATATGCTCAAAATCCATGCCATGCACTGCTGGTTTGCTGCTGCTGTCAAACTGTACTCTGCAGGAACTTTCTACCGACCGGCAGTACAATGTGCCGACCGGCACACTTTTTGTGCCGATAAACTCTATAAGAAGCCGATGGCCAATTTAAGCAGCCGGTGGTTACTTCCTCCAGCCGGTGGGGTACTGCAGTTCATGTATAAGGTATTCTGGGACTTTGGGAATTTTTGGAGAGGCAGTAAGAGAAATGTATAACAAGATCATGACACGGGTTTTCCGGGCAAGTCGGATCGAGCATGCATCATTCGCACATCCCGAGGCAGGGCGAAGGCCCCCTTCTTTTTTACATATGATTTAATTTGATAAATAGAAATTTCTGTAATAATTAATTTATTTATTAGTCGGACTGTAATATTTATTCGGTCCCTCCGTGTGAGGGCGTAATTGTAATAAGTGTGGGTGAGTGGTGTGTATGTCTTCCAACCCCTATTTCTTTCTCCCTTTTATTTACCTGCTTATGATGGTAAATTAGGGCATTTCTTTAAATTAGCATACCTTATGCAATGCATGCGTGCATTCATGCATTTGTTTACATGCATCGGGCTCGGTTCATCATACAAACTGTATCGTACTTTCAATTCCAAATTAAATACGTGCATCGAATAAAGTGCATTTCGCATGCCATCTTTAGGGTTAGTCGAGCCTACTCTAGATTACGTCCTTGCATGTGTTGCACTAGCCACTTAACATGAATTAGGACATGCATGTTTGCTAAACTAGTTTATTGTTTTGGCGCGAAGTACGATGTAAGTATTTTACGCTTTAGCATACCACATGCGTGTGAATGTTGCCATGACAGTATGCTTACCATGCGGCTAAGTGCTTATGTGAGATAAACTGTTTGAATGCCTGTGGATGGAGGTTGGATTGCTTGAGTTGGAAAAACTCATTGAAATCCGTGTTTTAGCCTACTTGCGAGTAGCAACTTCAAATTGTTTTCCAAACAAACGGATATGCAATGTTTATTTCCAAATTAGGCAATCTAGTCTATACTTGTTTGCCGCGCACATAACGTAGTAATTCTAGGCTAATAATTGGAATAAGAGCACATAATGTTTTCAAAAACGGATATCACGGTTAGTAGAGGCCGGTCTTCGGACCGGGCGAAAGGGGGTGCTCATAGCTGACCTTCCCCGATCGTACCCAAGCTCCCAAGCCAAGACCACTTTGGTGATGATTTTACACGTATTTCTTGACCGAGTCGTGTTTCTAAATTTCCCATTTTAAAATATTTAGGTAGCGACTCTGTAATCTGGCAAAGCAGTCCATGTTTGGCACTACTTTTTGAAAAACCTGTTTTTCTTCAAAACGATTTGCCAGAGTTGGACTCTTTGGTTCAGATTCAGAACCGACACAAATTGAGTCCGAACTGTAACCCATGAGCCCCCTCGCGGACCTGTTACACTTGGCCTTCACTTGTTGACAAGTAAGGCACTTAGATACAAAAACTGTCACATCTCTCTTTATACCCCACCACCAAAACTAGTGACCCAAATCACGATACATCTTAGTGCCTCCCCAGATGCATCGCAAGGCGTGAATGGTGAAACTCTTGGAGCACTTCCTCTCGGCAAGACTCCGGTACAAACAGACGGTCTCGGTATCTCACACTCAGGTCAGGATACACAGTCAAACCCTTCTTAACCTTCCCACTAGAGATCTTCTCCCGAAGTGATTTTACCTCAAAGTCACCCCTCTGTGCCTCTAACACTCGATTCATAAGTGTAGGCTGCGCAACTACAGAAAACAAAACCTCAGACTCAACAGATTCGCCCAGAAGTAAATTAAACTCGCCAAGTGCACCCAACATTTCCCACTCCCGGATGGCTATACAAGCTACATCACTAATGGATTTCCTATTAAGGGCATCGGCCACAACATTGGCCTTTCCCGAATGGTAATGCAACTCGAAGTCGTAATCCTCAATAAACTCCATCAACTTCCTCTGCCTCAAGTTCAAGTCTTTCTGTGTAAATAGATATTTCAGACTCTTATGATCCGAAAACACCTCGAATCTCTCACCATACAGGTAGTGCCTCCAAATCTTCAAGGCAAAAATTACAGCTGCTAACTCTAGGTCATGTGTAGGGTAATTCCTCTCGTGTGTTTTCAACTGCCTCGAGCCATAGGCTACCACTTTCCCCTCTTGCATCAACATGCAGCTTAAACCCTCTCGTGAAGCATCACAATACACTGCATAACCCAAACCTCTCTCCGGAATAATCAAAACTGGAGTGATGGTAAGTCTAACTTTAAGTTCTTGGAACGACTTTTCACAAGTCTCACTCCATACAAATTTGACCTCTTTCCGCGTCAATCTAGTCAACGGCGAAGCTAGCTTGGAGAAATCCTTTACAAACCGAAGGTAATAACCGGCCAATCCCAGAAAACTGTGGATTTCAAAAATACTCTTAGGTTGTGCCCAATCTTGCACTACCTCTATCTTGGATGTATCAACCGACACCCCTTCCCCGAAGACTACATGGCCTAAGAACTTAACCTCTCTTAGCCATAGCTCACACTTCCCAAACTTAGCATACAGCTTATGGGCTCTAAGTAACTTAAGCACCACTCTCAAGTGTTCCTCGTGCTCCTCCTCAAAAGGTGAATAAATCAGAATGTCGTCTACGAAAATGACCACAAAATGATCTAAGAATTCCTGGAAGATTTGGTTCATCAAGTCCATAAATACTGCCGGTGCATTGGTGAGCCCAAAAGGCATCGCCAGAAACTCATAATGGCTATACCGCATATGGAATACCGTCTTTGGAATATCTTCTTCCCTGACCCTCAACTGATGGTAACCCGATCTCAAATCTATCTTAGAGAAACAATGGGACCCTTTCAACTGGTCAAACAGATCATCAATACGAGACATAGGGTATTTGTTCTTAACTGTAGCTCGATTCAATTTTTGGTAATCAATACAAAGTCTTAAAGCCCCATCTTTCTTTTTAGCAAAGAGGGTCGATGCTCCCCACAACGAAGTACTAGGGCAGATGAAGCCCTTATCTAGCAACTCCTAGAGTTGAATCTTCAACTCACTCAACTCGGCTGGGGCAAATTGATATGGTGCCATGGAAATCGGCGCCGTGCCGGGCACTAAATCAATAGAGAACTCAATCTCTCGATGAGGTGGTAAACTAACAAGATCCTCGGAAAAGACATCCGAGTACTCACAAACCACTCTCAGCAACTCAGCCTGGGTCTCATCATACTCACTACTCAAACAGCTAGCGAGAAGGCAACTAAGCTTACTCCGCCCTCGTGGATCATACACTGGTCACAAAACACTACCAACTCGATCCCCTAAAAATGAAAACAATCCCCGCTCAAGGTACATATAGTAACCCTTTGGCGGTAGCAATCAATAACAGCTCTGTATGACGATAACCAGTCCATACCCAAAATCACATCAAAACCCGACATAGCCATCACTACAAAAGAAAATGGAAGCCTGCGGTCGGCGACAACCTCTACACCCTTGTTTCAAAATCAACTCACCTCCAACAGGTGATACAACACAAATAGGAGAAACTAACTGCACCAACTCCAACCCCAAAACAGATGCAAATGCAGCAGATATAAAGGAATGTGATGCACCTGTATCAATCAACACATTAGCAACCGAGTTGTAAAACAAAAAGGTACCTCTCACAACAGATGGAGTCGATACTAGATCTTGCGTGGTAACAACATACACATATGCTGAAGGTCTTTGATCTACCTGCTCACCTCTCGGAGCATAAGACTGCTGCACTGATTGAGTCGAAGAGGCTCCCTGATTGGCCCTTGAGGCTTGAACTGACTAAGCTAGCTGGTGGCTCTGAGTCTGCCTCGAACCAGATGCACTAGATGTGCCACTCAACTGCGGGCAAAACCTTTTCAGGTGCTCCGCCTGACCACACTGGTAACAAGAGAGTGGCTGACCTCTGCCTTGACTCTGGCTCTAAGGACGAGCCGAAGAGGAAGCTGCTCTCTGTCTTTTTTCCCTCTGTGGGCAAACTGGAGACTTGTGGCCCAGCTAACCACATTTGTAACAGGTAAAGTCTCCCTGACTGCCTCTCCTAGAGCCTGAACTCGGCACTGGAAAGGTAGATCTCGCAAACACACCTTGGGGCTGCTGAGGGTTAGAACCCCTTTGCCTCCTACCATCTCCTTGGCCATTCTAACTCCTCTTGGAGCCCCTCATCCTCTCATTCTCAGCCTATATGATAGTCTCTACATGAGCTGCAACCTGCACAAGGCGTCCATACTCCCTCGTCATGGACTCGGCCACTCGAAACTGGAGTCCGATCCTCAATTTCTTTTCAAACTCAAGACAATAACGTTCCTCAGACGCTACCAACTCAGGCGCAAACCTCGATAAACTGGTAAATGCAACCTCAAACTCGGCCACTGATGTATTCAGCTGCTTGAGCTGACAGAACTGATCCCTCAACTTTTCCCTAACAGTGGGAGGCAAAAACTTCTCCTGGAAGGCATCAACGAAAGCCTCCCAAGTCGCTCTAATATGCCCACGTGTAAACTTCCACCACTGACCCGCATCCCCCTTCAGCTGGAAGGACGCCAAGGTCACCCTCAAGCCTTCGTCTTCGATGCCAAGCATCTCAAACGTCTTCGTCATCTGCTCAAGCCACTTATCAGCCTTAAGTGGCTTTTTAGGATCCCTTAGAAACTTATCCGGAATAGACCGAAAAAACTCTCTCTTCAGAAAGGACGGCCCTGCCTCAACTACATGGGCTTGGACTTGATTCTCAGCCCTGAGAATGTCCATGGATTCCCTCAATGCTCCTGCCATCTCGCGGGCTAAGGCGCCCATGGCCTGCTGACCTACTGGCTCGGCCACATTGGCCTGACCAACACCCTCCTGCTACGCCAAAATTTCATCTGGTATAGGCATCTCCTGCTTCCTAGGCCTACCTCGCCTACCACTACGTCCTCGTCCTGACATCCTAATAAAGGTAACAAGAACATTAGCACATTCATAAATGTGCCGAAGCTATTTCACTCGCGTCCTAATACGTTGGACAACAGTAATTCATTCCACGTAAGCACATAATCACATAAGCACTTACGAATTTCATTTCCAGATAATGACAGTCCCATGGCATTGCTAAAGTTCTGATTAGAAACAGCATTGATAAAGTGCTTTTCCAATAGGATTCCCAGAAACCCAAGGGTCCAATCAACATCCTAGAAACTAAATTCCATACCCATATAGTCACATAAGCATGTTATCAAATAAATATATAACATCATACATAAGTCTCTAACAAGCAAGACAAACACATTGTGGTACTAACTACTTCCCACATACCCGAAGTATTCAAACCCGTTACGCTCTGATACCAAGTTGTAATGCCCTCAAAATAAACGCATAAATCATATATTTATGATATAAGAAAGAGATATCATATTCCATACATCAGAGTATTAAGTACAAAAGTATTACATGTTGACAACAAAAGTAAATGCTCTACGGGCTTACAACTTTCCAAGTCAACACTTGGGTCCAATAAAAGAAGAGTTCTAACTCTTTATACAAATAAGCCCTTGGCTTGATTTACATGTAATACAAAAAAAAAAATAACAACAGAAAGATCTTTCAACCTCTAAGCCTCCCAAGCTACGTCCTTGGAGGTGGCATATCACCTGCACTTGAAAATGATGTCCCATAAAGGGTGAGCCAAAGCCCAGTAGAGATATACTAAACCAAACATGAGAAATGACTAAAACATTAGCATTCAATAAATGGTTAAAACTTATAAACCAACTTGCAACACTTTCCAGTTCCATGACAAATACACCCGTATTTCATTCCACCTTCTTTCACTTATCCAATATAAATTCATAAACATGGCTCATTATCTAGCCAAACAATTAAATGAGGGTACAACTCATATTAAAACACTTCGATTATTCACGATTCAATGAGACTACAACTCATACTAAAACATCTCAATACTTCAATTATCTACGTTATGCAAACGTAATTAGGATTTCGTGACTTTCACCTTGGACACCTTGGTCAACTTAGTTATCAACGGAGTCCATCCCCTATCTCCTCCTAAACAGGTTTGAGAGTACATCCCCTATCTCCTCTCAAACCATGGAGTACATCCCATATCTTCTCCCAAACAAGATACATATGCAATGTATTAAACAGTTTATCATATACAATGATCAATCCAGGCACATATTCAATGTGTTAATTCAACCGTCATATTCAATGACTTAACCAATTGATTAGTTTCAGTTTTCCCTAATCAACATACAGTGTCTACAACAATCAAGACTATCCTCCACCGATAGCCCAAAGCAGTTATTTCTAAACAGATAATGAATTTATCAAACAGATAAATTATCAATATTTTTCAGAGGTGAGTGATCAATCAATCCAACTACACCATTCAATCTCATAATTTCCCAATATCATGATTTTCAACTCAATTTCATATTTTTCCAAATTAATTATTCCACATAATTAGGGCGTTTTCCGTTTTTTTTTTCAAATATCAATCCTAAGGCCCAATTTCACCAATTTAACAACAATAATTTCATTTCCCAAGATCTCACATAAACATGGAGTTTAACAATTGAAAACCCCATTTTTATCACTTTAAAACAAACCCTAACTTCTCAAAATTACCACAATCCACCATTTATACAAAATGACTAAAATTTATGTCAAAACTCATAAGAAAGAGTAGGGTATCCCTACCTCAAGAGAAGAGATTCAAAGGAGTTGAAGGTGAAAACCCAAGATGCTCCAAACACCAACTTTTTTGAATCAAAACAAAGGCCACGCCAAGCTCTACCTTTCTTATAAAGAGACTAGGGTAGGAGACCACTAGAACTAGATAGATTTGTAGAGAGAAGATGTATATAGAGAGAGAGGTAGCCGGGGCTAGGGTTTGAGTAAAGAAGATGATGAAAAAGTGAAGAAGAAGCTGCTGTTGCGAATTGATATATTCGAACCTCGCTCCAGCGAAGGAGTGGTCGCTCGAGCGACCAGACACAAAGAAACCTTGCTCGAGCACAGAAAGCCTCGCTCGAGCCAACAACACGAAGCTTCAGGTCTGCAACTCAGAAGCATGCTCGAGCGAAGAAACCCAAAACATAGTCCTCGCTCACTCGAGCGAAGAAAAGCTCGCTCGAGCCAAGAAACACAACCTTCAGGTCCAAACTTAGACGCAGACGCACGCTCGAGCGCAAGAATGCTCGCTTGACCCAACATACATGCCACTCAAAGTTCGCTTGAGCGAAGGAACCCTGGCTTGAGCGAAGTAACTAAAACACAGAGCTCGCTCGAGGGAGGCTTTTGTCGCTCGAGCGAAGACACAAAAAACTAGGCAGCAACCATTTGTTTCAAAACACATCTATCCTGGTACAAACCTGCCCAATACATCCCAAAAGTCAAATACAAAAAGTTAAAGGACGGAAAAGCAACATATACAACAACAGACATCCACGGAACCTAGTCCGGAATATAATAATCAATGGAGCGAAAACCGAAATCGCTATAATATATATATATATATATTATAGAAATCAATCACAGAATCAAACACATAAGTTATACATGTTTGGTTTTGGTTTTTTTTTACTAAAAAAGCATAAAAGATAAAATTGACTACATAAGTCAATAAGACAAAATGTCACATCTAAACCATAATTATTATACTTTTCTCTTACAAAGGTCAAAAAAGCCAAAAACAAAAACCAAACGAGGCTAAAAAAGCCAGGCTAAAATAGACAAAAGCTAAAAAGTCAGGCTATTTTAGCTCTTCCCAAACGAAAGCAAAATATATGAACATATGGAATATTTTAATATAAATTTCATTAAAAAATCTCATTAAATCTTATCTATTTAGCCATGGTTTGGCTAACATTTTGGAGCTAAATAATCATCAAAAGATAAAATTGACTATAAAAGCTAATAAGACAAAATACTACTTTTAACCCGTAATCATTATATTTTCTCTTATAAATGTCAAAAAAGTCTCAAAAAAAAAAAAAAAAAAAAACAAAAACAAAAAAAAAAAAAACAAAAAAGCAAACAAGGCTAAAAAAGACAACGTAAAAAAGTTCCAATACAAAAAAGTTGGCTAAAAAACCCTTATATATGTATTTTGTGTTTGATTGAGTGATTTTAGCCTCGATGGAATTTCGATGTCAGAAGAGGAAGATCTTGATGGATTTTACAAGAAATTTGTGGAGTTGAGGATTAATGGTGTGAAATGGGTGGAAAAAAAAAATTCATGTTGACCGGCCAATCGTCCCTCTGGACATCCCTTATCTTTTGATAAAAGTTACAATTCACCATTAGAGCAGCTAATATCAGATTAAGGAAGTTGTATTTTTTTTACTCAAATTTGATGAAAAAATAGATAAACCGTTGGAGATGCTCTAATGGGGACTGCAATAGAGTGTGGATTTAACTAGCCAATCTTTGCATTCCATGTGTGCATTGCTTGGTACAGTGGCCACCACCGTGGATCCATCGGTTAGAAATGAATGTTGATGACATGATCTTACCATGCTCTCATGATGACTGGAATATTGCTCCTCCATCTCACCTATATATATAGTCTCTGTTTGGGAAGTGGGTTGGCTTTTTAGCTTTTTGACTTTTTTTGTTATTTTTGCCTGGACTAAAAAGCTTGGTTTGGGAAGGGCTTTTTGGTTTTCTGGCTTTTTTGATTTTTTTTTTTTATGAGAGAAGAGGGTAATGATTATGGGTTGAATGTGATGCTTTATTTGTTGTGGCTAAAATAGCCTATTTTGTCTTTTGTGACCAAAATAGCCAAAAAAGCTCTTGCCAAATGGAGCCATAATAGTCTTTGCCACATAAGTAGCCGTAAGATAAATTTGGGTTCAAGTCTTCAAACCAATGAGAAAAGATTAAATAAGTGTACTTTTTGATGTTCTAAATAAGTGTATTTTTTAACTTTTTATAAAAAGATGTATAAAAAAAATAGAAAAGATATATTAATTGATGTGACCCAAAATAGATAAAAAGATAAAAAAGTGCGGACTTATTTTGGGATGCCAAACCAAACCTAGTCTTTGCCAGGTAAGTAAGCCCGGTTTGACATTTATTTTGACGCTAAATAATCATAAAATGATAAAATTGACTATAAAAGTTAATAAGACAAAATATTACTTTTTATCTATAATCATTACACTTTTTCTCTCACAAAAGTCAAAAAAGTCCTAGAACAAAACCAAACGAAACTAAAAAAGTCAAGTTAAAAAAGTCTCAATATAAAAAAATTGACTATATTAGCTAATGTCAAATGACCTCTAACCATAAGACAAATTTGGGTTTAAGTCTTCAAACCAATGAGATAAAAGATTAAAACGAAATTTGGATAAAAATTGAAGAGTGAAAAAGTATAATTTATCCTAATTTGATCCCTCCCTTTTTTTTTCTTTCTCAATCATAATTTATTCTTATAATCCAATAAAATGAACGAATCAAATAATCAAAATTAGACTTTATAATATGCCCACAAACTCAAATAATAACTCCACTACACTAAATAAATAAATTCCCAGTTAATAATGATCACACCCTGTTCATGAGAAATTCTATTTCTACACATTAAATTAGCTCAATCCACATACTTAATAAATCTTTTTTATATTGTATTTTTGTCCTAAAATAAAAATATCAAAATACTCTCATCTTTCCAATGGGAACACTAGAGAACCCAAAGGGGTATGAGACGCGATTCTGATTCATTTCGCTAGTTCCACAAGTTTGAACGCATTGAGCATCTAATTTGGTTGAAGAGGAAACAAGAATTGTTACGATAAATGCAATAATTGTTTGATAAAGAATCATATTCAACATTAATTGGAAGCAAACAAAGCAATCATAACATATCTGCACTAGGTAAAAATTAGTGTCAAAAAGTAAAAAGAATCAATAACCCAGATTTGAGAGAAAAGAAGCTTATTGACCCTTGAAGTTTTTGAGAGAAAAAGGTGTTGTTGATGTAGTTGTTGAGAAAATCACATTTCCTATTAAATGCCTATATTATATATGATGATGCTTACTCTGCAACGCTTCAATGGCTTGTAATTGCTCTGTTATTTCGAAGTTGGAATATGCAATCAAGTCTCTGACAATTAGAACCAAAACCAACGGTGTTCTTCAATCTCTATCAACGACTGTAAATTAGGATTTTTATTCTCTTTCGGGTTCGCGTCACCTGAGTTATCTCCCTTTCTGCGATTGGGATTGTTATTGGTTGTTGGCGGTAGAGATTGGGCTGCGATGCTAGAGGAAGACAGTAGCCGGAGGTGCCAGTGGGGGACGATCGAAAATGGCAGAGACTGGTGGTAATGGTGGCGTGAATAAGGAAGGAGA
The DNA here is from genome assembly GCA_025200525.1 of Camellia lanceoleosa. Taxonomy (NCBI): domain Eukaryota; kingdom Viridiplantae; phylum Streptophyta; class Magnoliopsida; order Ericales; family Theaceae; genus Camellia; species Camellia lanceoleosa. Next base: position 7,174,479 of record CM045772.1, read on the forward strand.
TGAGGGCATTTTTGGTAGAATAAGTTGTGTATTAAGTAAAAAATGAGATTTCAAGTTCATTAAATATGTGTTTTGAGAAATGATGTACACAAAGAACATTTCATGTGTGGAAATAGAATTTTCCCTTATTCATGGTAGTGATGGAATCTTGAGTACGGTAGTTTTATTTTTTTTCATATTTTAATAATTTTTTTTTTTAATACTTTTTAGATACATCTTGAGATGTATCTAAAAAATAAAAAAAATAAAAAAAAATTATCTAAAAATATTTAAAAATTCAATAAAGACAAATGAAAATTCAAACAAAAAATCTATGTGTATTTTTGTTCAAGTTTTTGTTTGTCTTTACTTTTTTTTTTTTTAATATTTTAATAAAATGTTTTTACTTTTAGATGAATCGAATCTTGATGTATCTAAAAAAAAAAAAAAAAAACTCTAAAATATGAAAACAAAATTCAGTAAAAATAAACAAAAATTTATCTAAAAATAATTTCTGAATACGGTAATCAAACAAACCTCGTTGACAAATTTGACTGGAAAAGGTATTTGCACCTCGCAAAATTATATTACAATCAAGGCCAGGCCATCCCAACCCAATGAAAAGTCAAGTCTAAGAGTCTTCCTTAGTCCTAAATGAGCCTAGGCCAAAAGCCCAAACAACTATAATTTGGGCTCAGAAATGTCCAAATTAAATTTATGGAAACTGACTGAAAGTGTTTGATTTTAATTTTCTAAAAAATGAGTTTTTTTTTTTTTAATGAATATTTTTAAAAAAAAATTTAGATGTACCTTATTTAGATGTATCTATATAAAAAAATATTTTAAAAAATCAATAAATACAAAACAATACGAAAATGTATTGAATTGTAATGTATTTTTATTTTTATTTTTTTTGTATTTTGGTATTTACTAATTTTTTTAAAGATTTTTTTCACAAATATTATTTTAAGTGTATTTATGTTAGGTATATCTAAAATTTTTAAAAATTAGTTAAAATATTAAAAAAAAATTCAGTGAAAATGAAAAAAACACAGAAAACAAAAAATTTCAATTTTCTGAAAAGTGAATCCTAAATCTTGAAACTCATTTGGGTACACAAAAAAAGTCTTGTTCATTTTTAATTGTTATTACAAAATTTTAATTTTTTAAAATTTTGTTGGGACGTTTTCATAAAAAACGTGTCACTAATTGTTAATTTTTAATGATAGTTAAAAAATTCATCTTAGAAAAATATCATTAATTGTCAGTTTTTAGCGACAATTTTAAAAATCATCACAAAAAAAATATCATGAACACTTGAGGGACTTTTTTTATCTATATAAATATTTTTAAGACTTAATGATACATATAGATCTTTATAACCGGAAGTAATTACACCTTAAATTTATATGAAACCGTTATTTTGAAGAATAGTCCGACAGCGAGACCAGCAAACAAACACATAATTTAAACTAACAATTATACTGGAACCTCTTTTTTCTTTTTCTTTTTTTTGCCACCCTTTTTTACGCCTTTATTTATTGGAATATTTCATTCTTATTTAATTAGGCACTGTAAAAGGAAAAATTATATATTTACATAAAATTTGAGAAAATAATGAGCCAATACCATTATTGTAAATAAATTAATTTTAAATAATATTTTGTTTTAAAGTGAAAGATTTACAATAAAGTCATATAAGGCCGGATGGACCATAAGATTAGCCACGCATAGGTTTTAGGCCCCAAATTTGGAAAGGCCCAATTTTTTATTTTTTATATAATGTAATAGGCCCATATAATTTAATATTTATTTTTTTTGAATAAAAAGGCCAAAAACAAAACAAAAGGATTCAAACTTTATGTTACCAAAAAGCAAAACTTGAATATAAATATTAATATTTTTGCATCTCAAAAAGCTAGAAAATAAATTTCAAATAAAATTTTGAGAAAATTATCGAAAAGTCATATATGGGAATTAGTTACTCCAATCAGTCTAATGGATTTTCTAATATATTGATAGGTCTTGTTTGTTTTGACAACCTTACAATGAGATCGTATTTTAAATTTTAGTATGATTTTGTGGATGTTTCTACCCTTCCTCGTTGGGGGATGTCATTTTAGGAAAGTTGGATCAAATTTTTGAATCACGTTTCTGTCACTCCAATGTAATACTAAAAAAAAATTCCTTAATGTGCTTTTCTCAAATGTAACACTTCAACACATCAACGTAATACTCCAAAAAAACTCATAGTATATTTTTTTCAAATATAACACTCCTTTAACGTAACACACTAAAAAAACTTATCCAACATAGCATCCCAATACTCCAGCGTAATACTAAAAAACTTCTAAGTGTATTTTTTAAAACGTAACATTCGAGGACTAAAAGACTCCTTAGTGTAATTTTTTCCAAACGTAACATTCTAATGTAACACTCAAAAAACGAAACACAATAAAAAACTCCTCTGTGTACTTTTCTCAAATGTAATACTCTAATGTAACTCTTTAAATGTAACACTCCAATGTAGTAGACAAATAAGTCATTACACATCCAAAAATTTATCTTTAATTTTTGATATTTTATCAATTCAGATAAATTAATAACATCTATTAAAAAATTAGACAAAAATTAAAGGTGAAATGAACCATTCAAAAGGGAATGGACCAATAAAAGTGAACGAACCAAGTCAAATTCGACAATAACTCCTCAATCACTTTGAAGAGAGTGAATGGATTATTTTACCCATTGATCCGTCTAATTTCTAAAGGGAGACTAAACTAACACAACGTAAAAAATTCGAGAGAAATATTGATACAATTAGAACTGCAATGACCAAATTGACAAAAAAAGTAAATTGCAAGTACTACTACAAATGTAATTTGTTCAAAATTATATTCACTTGGATAGATTTTGTTTGATTTTATGATTGATTTTTTTGCCAATAATTGTCTAAACTTCTTATTATAAAGCATATTCTTACTTGGCTTTCCCCCTTCCCTGCAGGGCTTGGGGCAGTGGGCGGCAGCTATTGTTTGTATCATTTATCATCGCAGGAACAAAAAATACAATGCAACAGTTGTAACACCCTTAAAATAATACAAACAACCCGACTCATAAGAGGAATGAATATAACATAATTAGTGCACTTTCTCATAACAGAATTCGTATTACAAAAGGGGTTACATGCATTATACATTCATAAACGTTCATTCAGAATCTACAGCATGTAATGCAAATTAATAACAACAAATTAAATGCCCTACGGGCTTACATTGTTCCAAGACATATCTTGGTTACAATTAAAAGTGAGCTTCGCTCATTACATCCTAAGCCATTGGCTTTACAAAAAATATACAATCAAAATGAGAAGCCCTTGCTTTCAAAAGTTTCTCCAACACTATTGCCTTGGTCGAGGCATGCCATCATTCCCTGAAAATGTTATTCCCAAGTAGGGTGAGTCACAGCCTAGTAGAGACCATCTAACACAGGAAATGAAATTTAGCAAAGGTATAAGTATACTATGCATATACAATGTCAAAGATAACGGCATCCACATTATGTATAGTCTTAAATTACCAAACTCAATCATTAAGCCATTTCCCTTCATTTCATTTAATTATATAAGCCAATTTCATCATTTCTCAACAACCCAAATGAGATTACAACTCATTAGTTCTAGAACCACATTATCAACACGTAAGCATTTCAAACTTTTCTTTCACGGATATTTTGTCTGCGGGCAACCATCAAACAGGACCCACGTATTCTTTCACAGATATTTCGTCGGCGGGCAACTGTCAAATGGGACCCATGTAAACGTAGGCTATACAAGCACTACAATTGCCATTTTACGGACATTTCATCCGTGGGCTAGGCACCCATGTATAATTTCGGGACTTTTACCCAAGACACTTCGGCCAACTTAATTATAATGGAGTCTATCCCATTTCTCCTCCAAAACAATCATTTATACATATGCAATGTATTTAATCACAAACTCAAACCATGGAGTACATCCTCTTTCCACTCCCAAGTAACCATACATATACAATGTATATAAATATAGTCATATTCAATGACAAGCATAAGTGATTAGTTTCAATTTACCTAATCCGCATGTAATTTCTACAACAATCATAGCTATCCTCCACTGATAGCCCAATACAGTTATTTCTGAACAGATATAAAATCTCATAATAGAAAGTTTATTCGAAACTACCAAAGAATGGAATAACATATAACCAATCCCACCATTTATATCAATACCCTTTCAATTTCACATTTTTAATGTCAATTTCCATTATTCATACAAACTAATAATTTGATTCAATTAGGGAAAATTCCCTTTTTTTTTCTTTTTTTTTTTCCAAATATTAGCGAAGTGCCAAAATTATCAAATCATACACAATACAATATCATTTTCAAACCCCTCAAGCATTTATTTCACCTTTACCCAAAAACCCCTCTTTTCATTTTATGCCCAAACCCTAGGTTTGCCTTAAACACCCCCAAATCACATCATTGTTGCACAAGATACTAATAACTAAGCTAAATATCATATGGAAGTGTAGAAAAGATCCTTACCTCAAGCTTAGATGAGAGAGAAGAAAGAAAAGCTCAAAAATTGACAGCAACGAAACGATGATTTGCCCTAATCAAAACGTAGCCCTTGACAAGCTCTACACTTAATCTCAAAGGAGCAAGGTGAAAAGATCACTCTAGGTGAGTAGATCTAGAGATTTAAGTGAAAAAGTTTGAGTTTTAAAGAGAGAGAAGAGACCTCACGGTTTGAAAGGAAGAAGGGGAGGAAAATAATGAGAGAAAAGTGGTTTGGGCCTATTTATAGTAGTAGAGAATAGCCCTAAGGTCAAATAAAATAATAGCCCCAAAACCCCCCAACGGTAGGGCCCAATCGAACCCCAAAATTCTGAAAAAAACACGCAGCGGTTGACCTTTCGGGCAGGGGGGTCGATCCTTTAGGTAGAAAAGACAATCTGGCAACAAGTAAGGGGGTCGACCCTTAGACAGGAGGGGGTCAACCCTATTTCCAGCAACTAACACATAGATTCTGCAATATAAGGGGGTCGACCCTTCCCAGACTGGTGTCGACCCTATATTCAAGCAACACTTCCAGAAATTTCACCAACAGGTAAGGGTCGACCCTTAAGAAGGTTGGTGTCGACCCTAGAATAGAATTTCTAAGTCTCCAAGGAACTTTTGGCAAGAACAAGTGCAAACAAACAAACCCAATGAGTTTAAATCGGATTATACTCCTCTAAAACCAACATATAACAACACCAAAGATTTCCAAAATAAAAATAAAGGATTCAAATACACTTTCCAAAAGTTTCGAAGGATACAAGTGCTACAGACGTCATCTTGGATATCTGGATACACTTCTCATACATCTTCAATGAATGATATTGAAAAGAAAGCAAGCTACTATGGAGTCCAAACTTTCAGCTATAATGAACTCCAAAAAGCCACCAACAATTTTGATTCCAAGAAAGAAGTTGGAGATGGAGGATTTGGCATTGTATACCAAGGTATTTATAAACCCAAAACTATCCTACAAACACAACTTTCTTTAATGAATGAATAAATACAGTTGTTGTTGTTGTTGTTTTTTTTTTTTTTTTAGATAGATGAATGAATACAATGTTGGCAGCACAATATTCTACAATTTTTTTTTTTATTTTTAATGGAGAATGCTTCCTTTTAGTCCTCGAAAGGATTGGAATGTCCAATTTGGCCTGTGGACTTACCACAAGTCCCATTTTTATGATTTGATTCGTAGATTTGTTAAGTTTTTATATGTAGATCATTCATATTTATCACATTTATATTAAAAAAAATAGATAAACAAGTTTCAAAATCACATTTATTGTCCCATTTTCTGAAAACCAATGTGATGAAATTATATGGTTGAAATTATCAGATCAATCTTTCTTTCTCTCTCTTTTGTGTGTGTGTGTGTGTGTGTATGTGTGCACACGCGTGCACGCTTGCTTGCTTGTGTAGATGATCTACACGGAGAGATTATCAATGAATCATCGAATAAAGGCCCTCAGAATCCATGAGCCTAGACTGGACTGCCCAATTCTCACAAAGCTACCTTTTTTTTGAAATATTTTGTAGGATAAAATAGTTTTATAGTCCCTAAATTATGCATTGTGTCACTCGGCTCGTCTAAGTTTCAATTTTGTAAAAGTTGTACTCAAAGTTTTTAATCGAGTCAATTTGATCTAATTTCAAACAAGCCATCTAAATTGTTAATCAATATTCCAATGAATCAAAATTTCTTGAGTTGTATATTATAGAGTTCCCTTTCTTTCCTATAGTTTATTGTAATAAAAAGCATACTTAAATGCAGCATTTGATTGAGATCAACCACTTTTTTTCATATAATCTTAACCAGGCAAACTTTGAGACGGGCGTGTAGTTGCAGTGAAGCAATTATATGAACACAATTTCAAAAAAGTGAAACAATTCATGAACAAAATAGAGATCCTCACCCGCCTTCGCCACCCAAACCTCGTCTCCCTCTACAGCTGCACCTTCCGCCATTGCCATGAGCTCCTCCTCGTCTATGAATACATCCCTAACGGTACTATCGCCGATCACCTCCACGGAAACTGTGTAAAGCCTAGTTCCCTCTCTTGGACTACAAGAATGAGCATTGCATTCGAAACCGCTAGCGCGTTGGCTTACCTCCATGCTTTTGATGTCATTCACTGCGATGTCAAAACTAACAACATCCTGCTCGACAACAGCTTTTGCGTTAAAGTTGCTGATTTTGAACTTTCTCTTATTTTCCCAATTGATGTGACCCATGTGTCCATGGCCGTACAAGGTACTCTAGGTTATGTGGACCTCGAGTACCATGAATGCCACCAACTTACTAATAAGAGTGACGTTTATAGCTTTGGGGTTGTTTTGATCGAGCTTATATCATCTAAGCTAGCTATGGACATTACAAGGCATCGCCATGAAATTAATTTGTCTAATATGGCTATTAATAGGCTTCAAAATCATGAACTTCATGAGCTTGTTGACCCGTGCCTTGGGTTTGAATCGGATTATCAGGTGAGTAAGATGATCACGGTGGTTGTTGAGCCGGGTTTCAAGTTGTTTGCGAGACGAGAGTGATATGAAATTTGTCGATGAAAGAAGTGTTAGAGGTTTTGAAGGAAATTAGTAGTGTGGGTTAGGGGTGGTAACGGATCAGATTTGTGCAGTTTGCGGTTCAGTTTTGACCTGCTCAAATCTATGTAGTTTGGAAAAAAGTCAACCCACAACCGCCCGCAATGCGGTTTGCGGTTTGTGCAGATAAGGTTCGCGGATGTGAGGGCGGTTTGCAGTTTGGACTTTTTTCTTTAACAGTCTATGAAAAACAAATTCAATTAATCAAACATTGTTCTGTAATAGATTCAATTTCAATTAACAGATTCAATTTCAATTAATCTAACAATCTAATAGATTCAATTTCAGATTGAATTAAAATTCAATAACAGATTCAATTAATCAAACAATGTTTTGTATAAGTCTATGAAGAACAGTAACAAATTCAATTTCAGATTCAATTAAACAGAATCTAAACAGATTTTGTCAAAAATTTAATAATAGATTCAATTAATCAAACAAGGATTAATATCATCATCAAACACAGATATCAACAACATATTCAAAGATAAACATATATCATCATCAAACACCACCTATTGTTACCTAAAAAACAACAGTAGATCTTGCGAAGGTGCATCTTGCAGGGAGAGAGACAGAGACAGAGAGACGCTTAGCTGAGAGTTTCTGGAGAGAGAGAGCCGATCTTGTGAAGGTCGATCGGGGGGAGAGAGAAGAGAGAGTGAGAGAAGATCTTCCGAAGATGAATCTTGCGAAGGTGGATTAGTCGATCGGTGGATCAGGATCTTGCGAAGATGGATTGGTCGATCTTTCGATCAGTGAGAGTTACCAAAAAGACAAAGTGGAGGTCGATCGGTAAGTGAGAAAAGATGAAAGAACGAAAGATATGGATGGAAAATGAGTGAGAGAAGAGAGCTAGGGATTAGGATTAGGGTTTGGTTTTTTTGGGTAGCACAACCAAAAATATCTAGGATATAGATCATAGATGAACCATCCAAGTATTTTCTTTAAAAAAAAATAAAACATTTATTCTAAGTACTGGTGGGTTGTGACAGGTGCGGGTCAAACCCGCAACCCGCCTGCAACCTGAATAATTGTTATATTCTAAACCACACTTGGCTCTATTGTGTTTGCGAAACCGCCCACATGTGTGTGGGTCAGTTCGAGTAGGGCGATTTGTGCGAGTCATATAACCCGCTGCCCAGCCTTAGTGTGGGTTATGATAGGAAGGTTGTCGAGGAGGTGGATATATCGGCTAATGATGTTGTGTTGTTGAAGAGTGATCCATCGATGCTTTTGCCTAATTCTTTGAGGGAAAATTGGGTTAGCAGGGGAAGTACCACATCTAATTCTAGTGGTAGCTAAGTTAATGTATCATTTTAATGTAGTCAAGGTCCATTTTATAGTAAATTTTGGGTGATAATGCTAGCTTATTTTCATCATGAATATGAAAGTTACAATGAATTATATTAATGCCTTTGTATATAGTGATAAAATCATTCATTGTACAAGTCAATTGAGTGTTTTTTTTTTTTTTGGGTTCTATTCATTGTTTCATTGTTTTTGTTTGTTCTTAAAACTAGGCAATGAACCACGCCCAATTTCTTGGTCTTAAATTGTCATGTTGATAAATTTGTGTCGCATGGAGAGAATTTGTTCACAAAGCAGAAGGGAAAATAAAAAAAATTATTGGGAAAAATGTTAAAACAAAAACTAGATCATATATGTGATAATGTCATGATATTTGCTTCATTTTCATGGTGTACTAATGATAATGTCATGATATAATCAGAGAATTTATTGGGTGTTCTCAAATCAACACCTGCACATGTTGTAAGAATACCACAATACAATATTAAGGTCACGTGACATTCCAAGTACATCCAATGATTTCTTGTTATAATAAGCTGGAGATATGGGAAATGTAATCATGGATAAATTTCATCATAGGGAACCAGATGAAAAAAAATATACTGCTAAAGAGGTTGCATTTGTCTAGTGGGGCGTGGATCTTGTTGGGCAATTGCCCCAGGCAATTGGACAAAGGAAGTTCCTACTAATAGCAACTGACTATTTCACAAAGTGGGTCGAGACTAAACCCTTGCCAAAATCCGAGATGTGGATGTGAAGAATTTCATCTAGAAGAACATAATCACTAGATTTGGAATCTCAAGGGCCATAGTAGTAGATAATGGTACCTAGTTTGACAGTAAGCTGATCAAGAGCTTTTGTGCAAAATACAAGATTAAAAACTATTACTCTACTCCTAGCTTCCCCAGGGTAATGGTCAGGCCGAGGCATCCAAGAAGACCATCCTGGATGTGATCAAAAAGAGGTTGGAAGCTACCAAAGGCAAGTGGGTGTATGAATTGCCCAATGTCCTATGGGCATACCGTATTATGCTGAGAAGATCCACTGGAAAATCTCCTTTTGCCATGGGATGTGGCACTGAAGCAGTCATCCCCTTAGAGATCGACATCCCTAGAATCAGAACCCAGGGAGTGGAGAATGGAACCCACGAGACATTTCTTGGCTGAGATCTGGATTTGATAGAAGAAAGAAGGGAGAGAGCAGTAATTCGGCTGGGGGCATACCGGTAACAACTTGCTAAGGCCTATAACAAGAAGGTCAATCCAAGGGAGTTTCAGGTTGGGGACCTTCTCTTTAGAAAAGTTGTTGGCAATAAGAAGGATCCTAGAGAGGGTAAGCTTGGCCCAAACTGGGAAGGACCATATCGAATCATCTCGGTCGTTGGCAATTGCGCATATCGGTTGGAAGATATTGATGGCAAGGAGCTGTCAAGACCTTGAAACACAAGCAATTTGAATTTTTTCTACCATTAATTTATGTTTTTAAGATTTATGTAGAGACTTTATTAGCCGAAGTATTAATAAAATGCTAGCTTGATTTTTTGTGAAATATTGTTGAAACTTGTGCAATAGGACTGAACAGTCTTATGACGATGTTCCCATGGTGAATATGACAAATAACTTAGACTTGCCATGATGGTAGAGTTGAACTAAGTTTGCGATGTCTATGAATGAAACATGACGAATAACTTAGACTTGCCATGATGGTAGAGTTGAACTAAGTTTGTGATGTTTATGAATGAAACATGATGAATAACTTAGACTTGCCATGATGGTAGAGTTGAACTAAGTTTGTGATGTTTCAGTAGGAAACATGACGAATAACTTAGTATTTCCATGATGGTAGAATTGAACTAAGTTTGCGATGTTTCAGTATGAAACATGACGAATAACTTAGACTTGCCATGATGGTAAAGTTGAACTAAGTTTGTGATGCTTCAGCATGAAACATGTCGGATAACTTATACTTGCCATGATGGTAGAGTTGAACTAAGTTTACAATGTTTTTGGCATGAAAACGAAACTAGCCATGACTTGGTCAATTTGGTAAAGCTGAGGAGTATAGTACTCTCGGTGTACTAAGGTTAAGCCTTAAGTGCTTCATTTGGGCGAGCCAAACATGATGACCTCGGTCAAGAATGTCTACAAGAGACTTGGGTGATAACCATGTGATGCGTCCTTAATGTGAACATAAGTGATGTACTTAGGTTCACATTAGGGGGCAGGCAGTGGGAATGAGCATAAAACTTGTAAAATTCTTGAAATAATTTTGCAAGTTGAAGTTATCCGAAATCATTGATAGGTGGAACTATCTGAGATGAGTTAATCTAAGACAAAAGTACCATACTGTACCCAAAGTGTACTTGTTCGAGATACCCAATTAGCTTGCTATGCTTGGAAGGGTGAAGTCTTTCTAGAAGACAGCAAGTACAAGTGAAGAAATAGCACTTGTAAAAATTTGATGAAATATTTTTAAAGTGTTGATTGGTCGAGACAAATAGCACAAGTTATTATCTGAGATGAGAAGTATGCTTAACTCTGAGGTATGGATGTATCCAAGATACTCATACCCGAGGTAAGGAGCCTAGTTTCCAGACTTAGAAAGATCAGAAAAATTCTAAGCATAGAGAAATATGCAAGGCATAAAAGAAAGATAGTAAGCATAGATAAAGGAAGCACACAAAACTTAGAAGAAAAAGGAGATTGGCATTGTAAAAAGAAAAACTTGTTCATACACAAAGGCACATCGGCCAAACAAACGCGGACATTGTTCAGAAAAAAAAAAAAACAAAAAATTACAACTATTCAAAGACAGAATAATATCAAAAAAATTCCTAGGTGCTAGAATCTCTGGCATTGATCTCGGACTGATCAACCTCGGCCATTGGCGTTGTGTCTACCTCAGGAGTGAGTGTTGCACTCTTCTCCATCGCTATCTCGGCATCTATCTTAAGCAATGCTTGGTCCAAGCTCTTCTCGGAAACATTGACCTCAGCCTCAGAATTGGCTTTGGCGAGGCACTTTTGGAGACTTCCTCTTCCTCATCCTGAGTCAAGTCTAAGACTTGATCATTTAAAGTAGGGGACTTATCCCTAGCAGCAATCTCCACCTCTTTTTTGGCCTCCTCGGCCTCAACTTCCTCTTCAACTTTGTTGTCGGATTGATTGGGAGAGGCAGGGAAAGGCATGTTGAACTGGCTGATGTCTCGGAGAGGAGAGTCTACAAGGACAGATAGCTTGTTGAGGGCTGCTGTGTAGTCAAGGTAATAACCTCAGTTGCAGGCTTGGTTGACTTGGGCTTTGTAGGCGTCACACACATCGACTTGACCTTCGGCATAGGCCTTTTTATCTGCCACATTGGTCTCAGCCTCTTTGCTTTCCAAAGCTTCCTTAAGCTTTTATTCGGCTTTGGCAGCCTTGACCTCAGCTTCCTTAGCTTTCGCCTTGGCTAATTTAGCCACTACTTCAGCAGCATTTGCCCTCTCTTCGGCTTGACTTTGTGTAGACTGAGTAGCCTTAGCCTTATCCATCAAATTTTGGATGCGAGCCTCAGCCTTGTTAAGTGCAGAAAGATGGCGGGCAACTTCTTGAGTCTTTTTCGCCAAGTCCTTCTTTATTAACTCGGCCTTGACCGCATGGAAGTGTGCGTACTGGATGGCCTGGAAGACAGAAAACAAGCAAGTTAGAAAATTTACCAAGTATAAACAATTGAAATGAGAAATTGGATGTGAAAATGCTAGTATGAGAGGCTTACCAAGACAGAATGTTGCATCATTAAAGCAAAATTGTCATACTTGTTCAGCTCGGCCATATGATTCATGTCGGTTGGCAGGAGCACGACGGTGGAGATAGCAACGCCGACCTTCACACTATCGATAGTGTTGTTTCTGGCCTTCAGAGGTCGGTCTTCGACAATGACCTCGGGAGCCTAGGCTTGGCGGTATGGGAAACTGTTTCCACCCTCTGGGCATTCTAACCTCGACTTTTTTTGTGGAGAGGTGCCCGACGACGCGGCCTCGGCTGGCCTCTTCTCAACATAAACTATTTTTGATATTGGAAGGGAGTCCTTAGGGTCCTTATCAGAGTCAGAAGGAACATGAGTCACTGTGGCCTTAGACTTGGCCTTTTAACTCGCTTTGGCTTTGGCTTTGGCTTTGGCTTGGGCTGGGATTAAGAAGGAGAGGATTGGATAGTCACAACCCTTGGGATGCCAGCGAGGAGGTCCTCGGCAACAGCTGGCTTATGACCCATTTCTTCGGCTATAACAGCAACTGTAACTCTTGTGCCAAAGTTAATGGTAGGAAGAGTAATGAGAGGATTCGCTGGGTTGTAAGCCGATGCCTCAGAATCTTGACGTCTTCAACTTTGTGTTCTGCCGGTAGGGGCATTAGAAACTCGGCGATGGCGTTGGTCCTGTGATGGAGAAATAAGTTGAGCTAGAACTGAAGTGGATGGTTGGTCCACTAGATCCAATGAAAAGGCTTGATTGAGTCCCAGGCATGATTGAGTCCTCATTCCAAGCCAACCTGAGGTGGACGTCGGTTGGGATAGAGAACTCTTGGCGAAAATATTCTAGTTTGGTTGGGGTGTCTACCTTCCACCTAAACATCCCCATGATGTCGGCTTGAAGTAGTTGGTACTAGATCTTAGAGAAAAGAGTTGATAAAGGTGTGAAGACCTCGGCAAAACCCTAGACGAGCACTAGGATAAGGGTTTTTGAAGATCTAATAAGGGAATTTGTTTCAGTTTTCCTAAATGATTCCTAAGTCAAATCCCAAACCTAGGATCTATTCAAGTGAACAATATTCGAAGGCAGAAATCTAGAAACAAAACACGAAAATCAAAAAAGAAACACGATTTAGAATCAAGAAGTACAAAACCAGAAGCATTGACAAATTGGTGAGCATATTTCATGACATTTAACAAATGAATACAAGGCAGTGTTTAGGAACAATGAAGAAAAACAAAGTACAAGTATGGATACAGATTTAATAGCAGCACATGAGTGATTACGAATACAACGTAAGGCGTGTGGCAAATTCAAGAGCAAAATATATTGAAGAACAACAATCAGTACAAGTAACAGATTCAAAAGCAAGAATTGATTCACAATGTCTAGAGCATGAAAGTAGCAAGCAAATCAAGGAATGAATGTGGAATTTGATACAAGGAACAGTAGGAGTGTGCAAACGGTTCACAACAATGACATATTCAAGAATAGTATAAAACGAGAATGAAAAAGAGGAAATCGAAACTTACAATGTGAAACCGAGGAAACAAATGCTGGGATGAGGATTGTGTTAGATGACGTGAATAATTGGAATCAGATAATGAAAATGCAGTTGTAGAGCTTGAAAATGGTGGTTTGACAGAGAGAGTTTAGAGAGAGAAAATTCGAGAAGAGAGAGAAATGGAATTTGCAGAAGTGAAGAGACAAAGGGAGAGAGAAAGAATTTTGTCAAAAATGTGAAAAGGCGGCAAACGTAATGAGGTGCCTTGGGCGACATGCCTGTTAGGCGGCATGGGCAAAAATGACGTGATCTAATAGCTCGTGACAAGTACGAGTCAATAAGAATGGGACACGTGAAAGAAACGGTTGGAACGATTGTGCATGACAGCTCATGTGCAGTTAGAACTTTTAAAATTCTTGGAGTAATGAGGCCATGACCTCGGCCAGAGAAGCGATCTCGGTCGAGATGTTTAAAGAACTTAAGAATTGGTTCTTGATTCTTGATAAAGTGAGCAACCGAATCTTAGTTACTTAAAGCCGACGAGTCATGATCCCGGTCGGAGTAGTATCTGAGTTTTGAGCCGATATGTTGGCAAGTGAAACGGAATAGGTTCCATCACCTTAGATATCGAGGTAATAGAACCTAGGGGGCAGTTGTGGGGAAGTATTTTGTGAGTGACAGCATGTGGCCAAGGTGGCACCGAAATGTCAGTTGAGATGCCATGTGGCCTGGTCATGCTTGCCAAGATGATCTCAGCTAGGTCGAGATCATTTGCGGAGATGCCGGAATCTGAGATAAACGGATAAGGGATAAGAATCCTAGGCGAGAGAGGGTTCTAGTTTGGATAAAGATAAAGCTCTTAGAGAGTTTTATCCCTATCTACCTGAGAGTCCGAGATAAGCATCATGTGTTTGAGTCCTACGAAGTGAGGCTTCTAGGGGATTTGGGCACTAATGGCTATAAAAGAGAGGCACCCCCGTAGGTCTCAGGTATGTGTGATATACTTTGAGTAGCGACTTGTGAGTTGTACATTAATTTGATATCTTTGAGAGATTACTGACTTGATCATCAAAGTGTCCCCAGGTGGCAAACCACCACGATATTCTCATCTTCTTATTACAGGTTGTTGGGTTTAATCTATTCTGCCAGTGCTCTCTAGCTAAGTTCCCCCTTTTGGTTGTGTGGTCAGAAATCAACACCCACAGATCTCTGGTGCTAAAAAGATATAGTTACTCAAGCATAAAGAAAGTAACAAATTATTTCCAAGATAAACTTGGGAAAGGTGGCTATGGTGATGTGTACAAAGGCGAACTTATTGATGGACGTCTGGTGGCTGTCAAGCTTCTAAATGAAACAAAAGACAGTAATGGAGAAGAGTTCACAAATGAGGTCGCAAGCACTTAGGATATATAGCGCTATTGGATATATAGTGCCTAAAGTCTTCTCTAGGCATTTTGGAAGAGTCTTACACAAGGATGATGTGTATAGCTACAGAATGCTAGTCCTAAAGATAGTTCGAGGAAGGGAAAACATTGGATAATCAGTTGAGGAGACTAGCGACTTATATTTCCCACATTCAATCTACAAGAAGCTAGAATGTGATGGAGATATCAGACTTCATGGGATTCAATCTGAAGAGGACGAAAAAGTTGCACGAAATATGGTATTAGTTGGGCTATGTTGCATACAAGCTAATCCATCAAAGAGACCATCAATTAACAAGGTGATTGAGATGTTGGAAGGAAATCTATGTAGGAAAATATTTTTGGATAAATCAATTTAATGCAAATAAATAATAAAATAAAACATAAGAAATTTCTTACAGAAATTCTGTAAATTTAATACAGATTGTGACCAAGGCCAGTGTTTGAACATTGTATCTTTAAGATAGAATTTCGCTCTCGACTCTAGTGTTTGCGATTGATGGACGTCCTGGCCCCAAGATACAACAAGCAGCCTACACAAAAATTGCACAACTTTATGTGTGTACAGCGAACTAATTTGTGTTATGCACTCTCTCTTTTATACTTGAATATGACTTATGGATGAATCCTAACACTTGCCTTTTCAAATGAATGTCATGGGAATGGTATTTATAGAAGTATTTGTGACCATTCATAAAGGTCTTGATTGTAGGGTCACACCCTTTCATATGAAGAGACACAATGAAGGGTTACACCCTTTCATTTGAATGGAGTCAATTCTCATTCACTTCTAAAATTTTCCAACAATCCCCCACATGAATGAAATTGACGACACAACGCAAATGGAATGCAGACACTGACAAAAAGAGTACAAAATGGAAATATCTTGCATCGGTATAGATAGCTTTCAACCTTGAACATTCCTTAGTGAAAGACTGTCAGATTTACTAGCTAACTAGTGGATATGATGCCTTGAGCTGTTCAGTTGTTGAAGTAAGCCAAGACAAAAGAAATCACACAAAATATTTCCGAACACAGCTTGGTTCTTTTGGTTGTGTCCATTTTGGCCTTTGGCAATTCTTGATTTTCATGAGTGCTTTAGAGAATATAGCCTTATTCAATTCTCATAGAAGTGGCCCTTTCACACTCATATAGGTGATTCTTATATTAAGTCTCTTAAATACTCCTTTTGAAAGATACCACCTCTAGATTTTTCAAGATATACGTAATCATTAAAAGTATAGCTTACACTAAATCCTCTGCATACAACACATGTTGCAGATGTTACTCTCGTCCTAGGAATGGATAAGAGATAGACTCCCTTAGTGATTTTTGATGAGTCATCCATAATTCGGTTGTCAATTTGAACCTAGATCTTGGGATCTCCAGTCAGCTAGATTAGGTTGCCATTATGGCAACTCGAAATTAATAAGTTTGAATCACATTCCCCTGGACGAACTTTCCTTCATTTGCTCTCTAGTATAACTTTTTGTTTAGCAGCTGCTATTTTCTGGTTGACCTTCTTTTTTATATATTATTGAGTAGTTAGTGGATCCACTATATTGTTCTCAAACAATACTCACATTTGAAAGTAAATGTCATATGGTATTAAGTCTATGAATAAGTTCAGACTTATTGTTACTCTATATCACTCCCATTTTTTAAATGAAATAATAAATATAGAGGTGTTCCTTAGGAGTTAATGAAACCATTTTTGCTTGTACTCTAACTTTGTCCTATAGAAAGAATTGAGATTCTTTGTGGACCTACTATCAGAACCGTTACTTTGGTAAAATCCTCTAAGCACCCCTACATTTTAAGTATTCTAAGAAAAATTAATTTCCTTGTTAAGATATTACCACATGAAAATATCAATACAGCCCCATAATTTTGATACAAATCAGAATATAACATGCATCACTTATTAACTATGGTGTGCTTGAATAATAAAATTCTAAATTAAATTTATGAAATAGAAAACTTAGAACTATACAAGTCAAAATTAATGTTTAAACAAAATTATATTTTCATAAAGATTTTGCCCAAGAATCAAACAATTCAAAAATTTTCATTTAATTGTGTAAATCTTACAATGCATTCAAGTTTCTATAAGTAACTTGTCATGAATCAAGATTAGCAAACAACTATGCTTCTCTCCCCCATATTTGTCGTAATACATAAATTAGTACAAACAACATGACTCATTTACAAACAAGTATCACTATCACAAAAATATTTATAACAAAAGAAAATTGAATTGTCTCTTATAATTTAAGAGATAAACTCCCACCAAGAATAATCTTTGTTTACTCTTAAACCATAGTTCTCATGCTAAGTGTTTAAATAGGCATTTATTCTCTCAAATAACCGGATACCCACTCTAACATATAAACAAACCATTCTCAATAAGTTTAAGAAATTGAAAATTGTGGGACTTAAACAATCAAATGCTTTAGATATGAAAAACCAATATGTTTGTTTTGAGTCATAAATTGACCAACCAATATGAAACTTTCATTCAAATACAAGTTACATAAATTAAAAATTCTAACTTAATTACATTCAGAATTTTTTTTCAAGTATATAATTTATACTCCATATTTTCTCAAGTTTCAAGAGTTCACAAAAAATCATACCTATTTTAAAAATACATTCTTAAAACTTTCACAAAATATGTCAAATATTTTGTGTCTTTTCTTAAATCCAAAACAATGATTCAAGTTTAATTTTTAATCTTGTGCTCTTTTAATTTTAAATTCATACCATAAATTTAAGCAGATGCAACCAGCAGATCCAACCCATCTAAAAGATTATTTTGGACTGACTTGTGCCCACAACTAAACTATAGTAAAGGGAACAATGAAAATGGTGGAAGTTGAAAAATCGGTGAGTTCGAAAAATAAGGGTAAATCACACTTTACCCCCATAAAGTTTCACTCGTTTTCCACTTTGACCTTTTAAGTTTTATTTTTTCCACTTTGGCCCTTTATGTTTGAAATCCTTCCCACTTTACTCCTAGACTAACTTCCATTCAAAAAACTAACGGAATCTGCCATGTCAGCAACTTACCTGTAAAATAAGAATGAAAAATTATTTTTTAAAAAAAATTGTACATGTGCTATGCACATGTAGGGAACCCCAATTGTTTTAGGGTTTATTTGCCTCAAACCCAAGTAAAGAAAAGAGAACGAGAGAAAGAGAAGATGAAGGGTCAAAATTGAGATTGAAGGAGTGAATCAAACCCCGATCAAAGAAAGAATCATCAACAGTTCGAGTTCTTTATTTTGAGGGCAGCAATGGCAGGGACTGTTGAAGAAATAGTCGAAATACCCCATTAGAGTAGGTATTTTTTGCTTTTTGTTGTGTTTGTATATTAGGGTTATATAATATTGATCTATTATCATGATTAAGGTTTGGTTTGTGTATTTTTACAAGATATTAGATGGTTTTCTGTTTGTTTTTCATTTTTAAATTTATGATTAGGAATTTATTGGTTTTTGTCCGTTTTTCATGTCTGTAATTTTTAGTGGAGATTTTGTTATGTATTTTTGTGACTTCTTTAGGTTCCTAATTTCTTAATGGAGAATTTGTTATGGGTTTTTGTGTAGGGTTTATATGTTTCTAATTTTTTTAATGGGAAATTTGTTTGACAACTATTTGTGGTAAGTTTTTATGTAATGGGTCCCTATAATCTGACAAATATTGTTGGATTGTTTTATTGTTTTGGTTGTGTGTATAGTTCTGCAGCACTTTTTTTTTTTCAAAAGTAGTCCCCATTATGTTTGTCTTGTAGTCCCTTTGATATTTTTTGCTTTGTTTATATGTAATTACAGATCCTGATTCTATTAATCAAATAGCCTTATGTGGTGTAGAGACTGAACATGTGGATAATAATGAAGGGGGTATAACACTAGTGATCTTAATTATGAAGAGGATGATGACGACAGTGTGTATGATGAATTTTCTGAATTTGAATATACCTTGAGTGATGATGATGTCTTATTTGACTTCAATGTGGACAAGAAAGTGGAATGGAGTGGGCTAAACAACGCCACTGAGCAAGATAAAGTAATTGTACCAAAAAACATGCAATTATTCAAGGGAGGAATATTCAAATAGTAAAGAATGAAGGAGATAGGGTAAGGGCCACGTATCAAAGCAAAGGATGTAAGTGGATGATTTTTGCATCTTTAAATAAATAGAATACAATGCAAGTGAAGTCATACCTGTCTAACCACACATGTGGAAGGATATTCACTAATAGAAGTGTGAATGCTAGGTGGTTGGCAGGGATTTTTAAAGAGGAGTTGAAAATTAATCCAAACTGGTTAGTGCAATCTTTCAT
Source organism: Camellia lanceoleosa (assembly GCA_025200525.1). Classification (NCBI taxonomy): domain Eukaryota; kingdom Viridiplantae; phylum Streptophyta; class Magnoliopsida; order Ericales; family Theaceae; genus Camellia; species Camellia lanceoleosa. The sequence continues at coordinate 7,193,973 of CM045772.1, forward strand.
GGTGAAAATCAAGTTTAACTATAATTGTAAGGTGTCTTCTAGTCAAATTTATAGAGCAAGGGCCAAGGTACTTAAAAGGATCAATGGGGATGTGTCAGATCAATTTGGTGAAATATGGGACTATTGTGAAGAAGTGAAGAGAAGTAATCCAAGTACCAAAATTTTTGTATACTCAAAGCCTTCAATTAAGGGGGGGGGGGAAGACGATATGTTCGACAAAATTTATATTTGTTTTGAAGCATGCAAGAGGGGATTCATGGAGGAATGTAGGCCTATAATTGGACTTGATGGGTGTTACTTGAAGGGGCCACATGGGGGTTAATTACTCACAGCTATTGGCATTAATGCTAATAACCAAAATTTTCCTATTGCATATGCCAAGGTTAAGGTAGAGTGCCCCACTAGCTGGAAGTGGTTTATTCAAAGTTTGATCCAAGATGTTGGTATAATAGAGCAACAAAAATGGACTTTAATTACAGACAAGTAGAAGGTAAGTTTTGCAATTTTTTTTTTTTTACATAACACACTTTGAGATAATAGATTTTGGGATTTGTTTCTTGTTTTATACAGGGGTTAGAGGGTTGCAATTGAAGAGTTACTTCCAGGTGTGGAACATAGGCATTTGCACAACAACTTCAAAGGTGTTGGTCACACTGGTAAGGCACTTAAAGATATGATGTGGGATATAGCAAAGGCAAGTCGCATGGGTAGGTTTCAAACTCTTATAGAAGAGCTTCAAGATTATGATGAGGAGGCTTTTAAGTGGTTGGCTAAGAAGCCAACAATGTATTGGTGCAGGCCACACTTTAGGACATTGACTAAGTGTGACATGTTATGCAATAACTTGTGTGAGTCCTTTAATGCTAAAATAGTTCATGCTAGAGGCATGCCTATTTTAACAATGTTAGAGAGAATTAGAGTTTATTTGATGGAAAGGATGAGAATGAAGAGAGAATTGGCTGTGAAGTGGGATGATGATATTGGGCCTAAAATTCATAAAATTTTAGAGAAGAAAAAACTTGAATCTAACTCCTACATTCCTTTATTGGCTGGTCAGAGAATGTTTGAAGTAAGAGGGATTTTTGGGGAACAATTTGTGGTTGATTTGGATGCTAAAACTTGTTCATGCAGGAGACGGGATCTGACTGAGATCCCATGTGCACATGTAGTGGTAGTAATATGGAATTGTTATAAGGAACCAGAAGCTTTTGTGGATCATTGGTATAGAAAGGGCAAGACATTATATATCCAATGAATGGGCAAGACATATGGGTCAAAACAGTTCTTCCAAAAATTAAGCCACCTAAGTATTCTAGAAATCCTGGAAGGCCAAAAAAGGTTAGGATAAGAGAACCAGATGAGCAACCTAAGCAGCCTACCAAGTTGAGGAAATACCAAACATCATTGAAATGCACAGAGTGTTGGAACTCAGGTTACAACAAAAGAACATGAAAATCTGAAACAAGTGTGTAGATACCCCATTTTTGACCGACCTTAATACTCAGACGTCATCGATTGAGCGCTCGGTGATGATACATATTGTGCTCGTTCTAAGGTCGCAGAGTCTCGGCTGAGAGCCTTGCCTCCGGACTTCGGGACTCTTTTGTGCTTTGCCTCGATTTGCGAACCAGGTCCTATTTTCTTTGTTTTCTCTTCCCGAAGGAAGGGAGAGGTCTTGAAGACCATCTCTTAGTGGCCGTAGGCTACGTTTTGTGGTCGTAGGCCACTATTTTCGTTTGGAGACCAGTTTCTGATTTTCAGAGCCGTCGGCCGTGCGCCTCGGTTCGGGACCGCTTAACTTTCTCCGTTAGCTCTGGTTTTTGGCACACACCTTGTTCCCTCTCCCTAGAGGGACATTGTGGCCCGGGAGACCACCTTTGTGGTCATACGCCACCTCCGGTGCTTAATACTCAGTTTTCGGGGCCCCCGACTGCGCGTTTTGGCCACTAAACCCTCGTTTTGCATCGGTGTGGGTTCATTTTTGGCATGGACCCTAGTTTCATTGTTAGGAAGGTGGTAGTAGGGTGGGAGACCACCTTTTCTTCTTGGAGACCACCTTTCCCCGGTCAGCCGATTTTTCTTGGCAGGTTGGTGGTCTCCGTCACTTTTGGGCCACAATTTCAGGTCTCCCATACCAAAGATCGAAGTTGCATTCACACCGAGACCACCAATCTTGGTAGGCCGACTACCTTTTCTGCTTGACCCTTTTGACCCCTTGGTCTCCCTCACTTTTGAGCCACAATTTCGGGTCTCCCATACCACCACTGAGCTGCATTCACCTGGGAGACCACCAATCTGGGATGGCCGACCACCTTTTTTGCTTGGCCCTTTTGAACTTGGTCGGCCGACTAGGGGGAGTGGTCAGTTGACCACCTTAATTGGTCGGCCAGCCTTCTGTTTTTTTGTGTTATTGAGCTGAAGCCAACTGTGCCAGCTGGAAGCCTCAGAATGCATCCTCCATACACGTGTATGGAGGATGTTTAAGCTTGGTTTTAAGCTTCTCAAGGAAGCTTTAGCCCCTTTCCTCTATAAAGGGAAGGGCCCTCTTCCATTGCTAGGGTTCACAATTTTGTTTAAGGCTCATGCATACACATCTCTTTGTATCTCTCTCATTTAGCTTCAAAGGTTGAAGTTCTTGGCCCCATTGCCTTACACCTCCAAGCACAACACCTCCACTATCACTATAAGCACCTTGGAGCTATTTTTCAGAAGTTTAAAGCTTGCTACATTGGTCCAGAAGCTGCTGGTTCTCTTCTCTACAAGGGTAACACTACTTTCCCTCCTTTTGTCTTCATTTTTCTTCATCTCTTAGCTCTATTTACAAGCATATTTAGGATTTTTCATAAACTAAAAAAAGTCTTGTTTTGATCTTCTAAACATGTTTCATTAAGGACATTTTTCTGTTGGGGGTCATCTACCCCCTTGCATGCTTCATTTCCTCATGTTTTGAGCTATGCATTAGAGCATTTGTGTTGGCCTTGGTTTGGCCTTTTAGCCACTGAAATCCAGTGGATTTTCAGTGGCTAACATGTGTCTTTGAGTTTCAAAATCAGAGAGGGGTGACCCTCTCACCCCTTGTTCTCTTTACTAGCTTTGTTGGCCTTACAAAGGAGACCCTATTTGCATGTTTCAAAGCCATGCTCCAGGCCATTTTTGATAAGTTTTTTGACCTGCATGACCTCTTTCCAAAGGTGGTTTTTCCATATTAGATGTCTATTATGCATGTGTAGAGTAATCTTCTTCAAGGCCTTTCAAAGGGGCCTTCACTTGAATGCTTCCCAGACTAATTTCAGGACCTTTTTAGTGGGTTTTAGGACTCTCATAACCTCTGTCCAGAGGTTGTTTTACCATTTTGTGTGTCTGTCATATATGTGTAGAATAACCCCTTGCATGGCCCTCCAAAGGAGCCTATCATTCTTGCATGCATTGACTGAGTTTCAGTGGGTTTTTGGTCATATTTTGGCATGGCATACTTCTGTTTTTGGCTGGTTTGGTGAGCTCTCATATGCTTCATACAGTTGTAGTGCAACTCATGGTTCACTAGCTTTCTTTGCATGCTTTGTTGACCCTTGATTCTAGCACATTTTGACTATGCCTTAAACTGATTTTGTGCATATTTTGGACTTCCCTAGCTCTATTTTTGTGTCTCATGGATGCTTGTTTTGCATGCTTGTAGTTCAATATCCATGCTTAGCCTTGAGTTTTGAGGTCCATTACATGTATATACTGAGGCGTTTTCTTGTTTTAGGGCCATTATACATCATATTTTAGAGCTTATGTGAATTCCATATTCCCATGTTTTATACTCTTTAAATGCGTTTGAGAGTCGGGCTTGTATGCCTCATTTACCGACCATTGAATGAGCTCCATTTCTTTGCATTCCGGGCCAACATTTTAGGCCATTTCCCCACTGTTTCAGACCTGCCTAGGGTCTATTTGGGGTTGGTTTTTCCATTTGGGCATTGCTTTGTATACCTCTAGTGTAACGTACTTCATTAGTTTCGGTATTCTTGCCATCTAGCTTGCATTGTGTGACATACTTGCATGTTTCGGGACCATCTTTTATGCCATTTCAGAGCTGTATCATGTGCCATCCTATGCCATATTTCATTCCTTGCCATGCCTAGTTAGAGTTGCATGTTGTGCCTTAGGATCGGTCCTTTGCATCCTTGCACATTTGCATGTATTTCAGTTGTCTCGTTTTCATCATATGGCCACTGATGTGAGTGTGGTTGAGGTCCACTCATATTGGTGCAAGTCCATCGTGCATTGTATATGCCATTTTAGTCCATAGCATTGCGTATGCTAGGTTGCATGTTAGTCGCATTATGTATGCCATCTCATTTGCATTGTGTTTGGGATAGGAGTTAGCCCAAGCAAGGGAAACGAGGGACGTTTCGTACTCAAAGTGACGAAACGTGTCTCAATTCCCGGTTGCCGACACTCCGGATTACCAATGATGGAGTCTAGGCCTTGTTGTGTTGTCATGTGCATTCATTTCACATCGAGTCGTGCAATTCGACTCCTCGGCCATCATGCATCGAGATGCATGATTGGTGGCACGAGGATCGAGGTGTGCATACATATGTGAAAATACTTTGTCATGCCTCTTTCTTGCTCTCTGTTGCAGCAAACCAGAAATCAGCAGCCTTCTAGAGCTTTGCACAGCATTCCGGGATTAATTGCAAACAAAGGCAAATTGGGGCATCGCGAGAAATTTTTCAACGAGGCGACTCGAGCATGCATGTATCTTTCATCATTCGGAGTAGAGCTGGGGCGGTCCATAGACTTGCATGCTAATTTATATGCTTTCCTAGTTAATTTGTTAATTAATTAGGATTTTGTAATATTTAATTATTTATTCGGACTGTAATTATCTATTCGGACTGTATTATTTATTCGGACCCTCCGACCGAGGGCACAATTGTAATAAGTGTGCGTATGTGTGATGTATGTCTTCCAACCCCATGTCTTTCTCCCTTTTATTTACCAGCTTATGATGGTTAGATTAGGGCATGTTTCAATTAGCATACTTATGCTTGCATGTTTGCATCATTCATCTGTATTACATGCACCGGGCTTGGCGCATCATACTAACTACATTGTATTCCAATTCCAAGTTGAATACGTGTTAGCCGTAGCATCTCATATGCCATTCTTAGGGTAGCCGAGCCTATTTCTAGTTGCATTTTGCATGTGTTGCATTAGCCATCTTAACATGAACTAGGATTATGCATTGATTACTAACTAGTTTCTGTTTTGGCTCGGAGTACTCGGTAAGTGTTTATGCTTTAGCATCCTTGCATGTGTGTGAGTGACTGCCATGATAGCATGTTTACCATGAGGCTAACTGCTTATGTGATATACCTGCCTGAATGCCTATGGGTGAAGGTTAGGTTATCTGAATTGGAACAATTCATCGATTGCGAGTTTTAAGCCCACTAGATAGTGGCAAATCACCATGTTTTCTAAGCCCACTTGAGGGTGGCAAAATCCGTATTTTAGCCTACTTGCGAGTAGCAAATTGTTTTCAAAACAAACATGAAATGTTTTGTTCCAACTCAGGCGATCCAGTCTATACTTGTATGCTGTGCGCATCACATAGTAATTCTAGCCTAATAATCGGAACAAGAACACATAATGTTTTCAAAACTCGATATCATAGTTAGTAGAGGCCAATCTTTGATCGGGTGAGCGGGGGTGCTCACAAAGTGACCTTCCCCAATCGTACCCAAGTTCCCGAGCCGAGGCAACTTTGGTGATGACGGACACGTGGCCTTAGGCACGAGTCAGGGTTTCCTAAATTCTCCCAAAATAAATATTTATGTGGCGACTCTGTATTTGGCAAAGCAGTCCATGTTTGGCACTTCTTTCAACAAAAAAAAAAAAAATCTGTTTTCAAAAACGATTTGCCGGATTTGGACTCTTTGATGATTCATCGGTCTTGCATTGCACTCTGCGAGATTAGATATAGGACCGTGGCATTTGAGTCCTGAACTGTAGTGAGCCCAATGAACAAAACGGGATTCCCTTACAGGACGTTCAGGGATGTCTACAGTTTTTGGCGACTCTGCTGGGGAGTTAGAGAACTTGACTCGAACTCGTGATATCTGGTTTTGACTACAGTTATGTGTTTCTTTACATTGCATTTGCATTGGTGCGCCTAGGACACCGTGTTTGCCGTATGCTATTCCTGAACAATTTGCCGGAGGCTCGCTTCGAGAAGCGTGCCACAAGGCTGACCGGTTGCGGGCTCTGCCACGGCGGGAACACAAACCCCAGTTTTTACCAGGACACCCTCTTTGACCATTCGACCTAGTGCATATTCGGAATCTATAGTGACCATTCCAAGCTAGGACATGTTGCTTACCCGATTATAGGTTGTTTGAAACCGCTGCGTGCGTAGTGAAACCCTAGCTCCTGACGAAATAGGACAGGGAAACCTTACCCCAACATAGGGCTGTTTTGGCTCTCACTTGGTTGCTATGTGCTTTTAGAGTGCGTCCTTACAGGAATGCATGTATCAGTTTACAAGTTTGGGTATCAGGCCTGCGGGCACCAGTTTAGTATTTTGGGAATCAGTTATCTGCGGGTATCAGATTCAGCTTTGGGGACAGTGATTTGGGAACAATGATCAGTACTTGAGAACAGTGTATTTCAGCTTATCAACTGCGTGTTGTTATACCCGACTGTGTGTTGTGTTTATTTACGCTGTTATGCTGTCCATTTGTCTGGTTGTCTATCTCCTTATTACTGCTTTATTTATCTTTTTGCTAGGTAGTTTAGCACAATTGCTTCAGACCAAGCAGATATTCCCCAAGCACTCTGGACTAGAGGTCGTCGACTCAATCGATCTGAGGATTTGGTCGATGGACAACCAGTGTTTTGCTCCTTACCCCCGGTTATCAAACGGAGGTCGAGAAAATGCAGTGTATCCGAGCAGAGATTGCCAGATCAGTGGACTTTGAACAGTCAGGTTGAGCTTCCTGAGGCTACTCCAGAGATAGACCTATCGGTTGTTTAGATAGATCAGGGCAGTATGGCCGGAATGACAGGAGTTGAGGAAATGATGCGTTAGATGCATGACACCATGAGAGCCATGCAGCAGGACGCTATTCGTTGAGATGAATTTGCCAAACAATAAGCCGAGATCATGGCCCAGCAGGCAGAGTTAATTGCCAGGCTGCAACAACAAACCAGGGCATCTGCTTCACACCAAGCTCCTCCCCCACCAGGAGTTCCAGCACCCAGGGAGGCACCAAATGTCTAGGGAGATATGGATATCCTGACAGGGCCAGCTCCGCCCCCGATTCTACCTCAACTATCTAAGGCGCCTATGCCTGTCAATCAACCGGACTCTCCCTTTGAGTTCGAGGTGGACCATACAACGTTAAAGTTGAGCAAGCTTGAGAAGTTGTTCAAGAAATCCCAAGGGGTAAAGTCCATCCCAGACATTGAGGACGGGTACACTGACGTCGCTGTGACGCTGCCAGATAGGTTCAAAATGCCACAAATCGACCGCTTTGACTGATCTGGGGATCCCATGGTGCATCTCCGGTTGTTCTCAGATATACTACGGTCGATGGGCCTCACCAGACCGCAGAAGCTTTCATTATTCGGCCGGACCCTGTCGGGTGTGGCCGCTATCTGGTACGCAAAATTAAAAGATGATGTTAAGCGGAACTGGGATGAGATGGCCGAGGCTTTCATTGCACAATACTCCTATAACACGCAAATCGAGATTACAACCCATGATTTTGAGACAACAAGGCAGGAGCCTAAAGAGAGCTTTTCGGAGTTCGTAGCCAGGTGGAGGGCGAAGGCCTCGATGATGACCCTAAGGCCTACTGATAAAGATGAAATCCGGATGATTGTGCGCAATCTCCAGCCTAAGCTAATGCAGAAAATGATCGTGCTCCCCTTCCCTACCTTTTCAGATTTGCACGAGATGGGGGTACAAATTGAGGATGCTATGAAACAAGGTCTGATTGTCCAAGACAAAGAGCAACCCAGAAAATTTCAACCGCAACAACAATACAGGCACTAGCAATGCCGCAAATGCTAGAGCTTCAGAAGTAAGCATGGTCACCACCATCACCCCTCCAAGACCCATGGCAGCTACACCTTTCTCCGGCGCGTCCGGAAGCAACACACAAACCACCAAATACCAACCTCGAGGCCAAAGAACCTTCACGCCTTTATATATGCCCCTGTCTAGGGCTCTGGGGGTATTAATCAGGAAAGGGCACTTAAAGCCCCTGGAGCCAAGGCCATTGCCAAATCCACTCGCTCCATCTCATAACCCAGCAAAATACTGTGCATATCACCAATAACATGGTCACGACACTAACCAATGTTTTAGATTGCATCATGAGATTCAAGATCTCGTTGACAAGCAGGTGATTATGCCTCCAGAAAAACCCAATGTCACAACAAACCCTCTCCCACCGCACAACCAAGCTCCACCCCCCAAACGTATCAACTTTATCCAGACTAGGGTCATGTCTTACGATCCTAGCATATACATCACCCCATTCCACCTACCCAAGCCGGAGGTGTTCCTTCCTGACTGCACTGACTTGTGCATGTTGGACATCTCCAGAACCCAACCCGAACCATTGGTGGTGACTGTCGAAGATAGAACAGGGAAGATTTCAGGGGAGAATAGGATTGTTGAGTCAGAATCTGAGGAATCTGGGAGTTTTGCTGAGGAGGTATACAGTCTAAGTGGCTACATTCTATAAGTAGGCCAAGTTGGGCCAAATGTGGAATTGCTTGCAGGGGCAGAGCTTTGTGTGATATAGGGGGATGAATTTGGTTAGAGGATAGATGACTTGGCAGTTGTGGAAGGGGACTTTGCTAACCTCCAATTTTTCAATGAGCAAGATCCAGAGGGCATGGTAGTCAATTGGTCAGATTTTGAGGAGTCAGCAGAGGTCACCGGGTGGCTTGATGACCTACCAGATGTTGTCGGCGAAACTCAGTTGGAACGGGGCCCGGCAGGGGCAAAAACATCAATTGTAGCCAGAAGGGCCGGAAATCAGAATGCATTGCCGGAGAGCCCCGGTGCTAAGAATTTTGCTCAGGACTTGGGCATTATGAATGCAGGAAGTGTTGAATAGCCAGCTGTACTGACGCAGTTGGAACAAGAAAGGTTCAGGGATTCTGAGAGAATTAGGAAATCTAAGGCCCCTGAAAGGACTGAAAGTGCTGTGTGCACGAGGATAGAGAATGCTGCGAGCATATGGACGGAAATTACTGCGAGTACAATTATACCGGAGCCGGACAGGTGTCTGTTGGCTGCCGATGGAATGTGGTGAGAAGGCGATGATCTATGTCTTGCCCACATGGATGAGGATTGGGGGAGTAACCAGCCAGACGATACCTGGTACATCGGCGAAGTCGATCATATGACTAAAAGAGGGCGGTATTTCAAGCCCCCACATCTAGATCAGCCAGAGGCGTCTGGGAAAGATAAGGAGGTGGAGAAACAGAAAGAGAAGCAACTCGAAGAAGAAGCTGTACTGAAGCAGTTGAAAAAGATATAGGTAGACATCTTCGTCTGGGGACTGCTTATGGCATCGCGAGTGCATCGACAAGTTGTCTTATCGGCCATGGACAAGGCCAAGCTCTCAATAGACACCACGCCCGAACAGCTGGTGGGCTTAGTTTTTCCGGGAGGGGCTACCCTGATGTTGACTTTCTCCGACAAAGAATTGCCACCTGAGGGTGCGAACCATAACAAGCCACTCTACATCTCTGTGGAGTGCAGAAACAAATGGATACCCTTAGTGCTTATCGACACAGGGTCCACCATCAATGTGTGCTCGGCAAGGACTGCATATGCAATCGGTTTAAAAACCGCGGACTTTGTGCCGACAGCCCAGGTGATTCGGGCATATGATAAAACAAGCAGAGAAGTAATGGTGACAGTGAAAATTCAGACCAAGGTTGGGCCAGGACAGCATGAGGTAGACTTTCACGTCTTAGAAGTTCCTGCGACCTTCAATCTACTTTTGAGGCGGTCGTGGTTGCACCAAGTAAAGGCAGTTTTATCCACCTTGCATCAGATGGTAAAATACCCCCATGGGAAGGGAGTAGCCATCGTTTTTGGAAATTCGTCGATCCATCCACCGCCAGAAGTATCTACGCCAGTTTTGGAAATTGAGCACGGTATGGAGGATGTGTTCATGTCGGGTTTTACCCTGGCTGAGGCCTGGGTTGTACAGAACATCTTAGCTATTAATGAGGGGGTGTATGTTAGCTTACAATCAGTATACCTCATGAACAAGCTTCAACACATCCCCGGGATGGGATTGGGAAAGAGTGGCCAAAAGGGTGTTGCAGCGTTGGTCGAAGTGCCACACAACCCACATACCTTTGGCTTGGGTTATATGCCCACCAAAGAGGATTGGATAAGGAAACGTAAGGAGATGGCTGGGAGAGCCAGAGCGAAGCAGGCGGGGAAACCTTTTGAGCTAATGCACTGACCTATCCAGGGTACCCTAAATGGACGCTTTGTCCGGGAGGGGGACGACTTTCCATTTTGTGGCTTTCCAGAGCCATGGATAAACGAAGAGAAGTGCCGTGTGCCAGGATTTGAGATTTTCTTTGACCTACAGTTATCCGGGGATGACGTTGCCGAAGAGCAGACGGACCCATTAGCTGAGGCTAAGCAGAGCAAGAAAGTGGAGTCTGAGGACGCCGAAAGTGAAATGGGGGTAGCGCTGGTGTGTCTACTTTCAGATCCTCCGATCGAACAGAAGTGCTTGGGGGATAACTTCTCGGTATGCATGATTGGGAATGAAACGGCTGCAGGCCTACCAGCAAACATTTTGGATGCATCCATCGCACTCTCTCTCATTTGGCAGTATGAAGAGGGATTTTTGTCAAGCAGCACCGGGTCAGGTATTGAGCCGAAATCTGATTCCTCCGAATTTGTTGAGTCAGAATCAGTTCCAAATCGACCGAGACCGAGTAGTCCCAGATTCTAGGGGTGATAACTCGGATACCACATCTGTCTGTGTCAGTTTTTCTTTCTCTTTTGAGTCTATTGTAACCGAAGAATCGGACGATTTGGATGTGCTTAATGAGAATGATGTGGCTGTGGTTTCTGAGTACTTTTCTGTGCCCTTGATTTATTGCATTAACTCAGACTTTCAAAATTTTGATGAAAACGACGAGGAAGAAATTCCTCCGGTTTTGCAACGCTTAATTAAACAAGAGCAGGAAAGATTTGTTAAACCCTTAATGGATGAAATCACTAATGTGAATATTGGTATTGAGGAGGACCCGCGGCTGGTCCAGATCGGGTCAACGTTGTCTTCGGAGGAACACGAGCGCTTAGTCGCTTTATTAAAAGATTTTAAAGATGTTTTCGTGTGGTCCTACTAAGATATACCTGGAATCGATCCTGAGATTGTACAGCATCGGATCCCTCTTGACCCCGAGGCCCGACCCGTTAAACAAAAACTCATAAGGATCCGCCCGGACTGGGCTCTCAAGATTAAGGAAGAGGTCACTAAGCAAATTGATGCAGGGTTCCTGCTGGTATCCGAATACCCGACTTAGTTGGCCAACATTATTCCAGTGCCGAAGAAGGATGGCAGGATCTGGGTATGCATGGATTTCAGGGATTTGAACAGAGCCAGTTCGAAGGACGACTTCCCTTTGCCGCATATCGATGAGTTAGTGGACTTCACAGCGGGGCATGCTTTGCTTTCGTTCATGGATGGTTTCTCAGGCTATAATCAGATTGTAATGGCACCCGAGGACCAAGAGAAGACTGTTTTCACCACCCCGTGGGGGACCTACTGCTATAGAGTGATGTCGTTTGGGTTGAAGAATGCTGGAGCTACATATCAACGGGCCGCGACCACGATATTGCACGACATGATCCACAAAGAGGTTGAGGTGTATGTGGATGACATGATTGTCAAGTCCAAAGAAAGAGAGGGCCATTACACCGCCTTGCAAAAGTTCTTCCAAGGGATCAGAGAATTTCGATTCATGGTGAATCCTCGTAGTATACGTTGTTACAATAGGAAAATGTCGGGTTTCGATTACGTAGAGGTATCAAAGTTGACCCTTCCAAAATCAAGGCCATCTTAGAAATGCCCCACCAAGGACTGAAAAGGAGATACGAGGCTTTCTGGGTAAAGTGCAATTCATAAGACGATTTATTTCAAAATTAACCATGACTTGTGAACCACTTTTTGGCCTCCTGAAGAAAGGAAAGAAATTCCAATGGGACGGCCGATGCCAAGCTGCTTTTGAACAGATCAAGGAATACTTACAGAACCCGCCTGTGTTGTCACCACCAGAGCCGAGGAGACCGTTGATTTTGTATCTTTCAGTAACTGAGACTACAATGGGCTGCATGCTCGCGCAAGAATCAGAGGACAAAGTGGAGAGAGCCATCTACTACCTGAGCAAGAAGATGCTGGAGTATGAGACTCGCTACACACCATTGGAAAAGGCTTGCTTAGCCTTGGTATGGGCTACCAGGAAGCTGCGGCACTACCTGTTAGCTCACTCTGTAATGTTGGTTTCGAGATTAGATCCCATCAAATATCTCTTCGAGAAACCGTACTTACGGGTAGGCTAGCTCGTTGGTTGCTTTTGCTTTCTGAATTCGATCTGAAATATGTGATGCGCAAGTCAGTCAAGGGAAGAGCAGTAGTAGAATTCTTAGCCGATCATCCGGTGGAAGGAGGTGAAGCAGTTGAGTACTTATTCCCAGATGAGGCCATTTTGCATATCGACGACGAGTTTTGGACGATGTACTTTGACGGAGCGTCAAACTAGTATGGGTATGGGATAGGGGTGTTGCTGATAGCACCCGACAATTCCCGTATCCCTCTAGCCTTCAAACTCCAGTTCAAAGTCTCGAACAACGAAGCAGAATATGAAGCATGCATTGCTGGTTTAGAAGCAGCCCTGGAATTAGGGGCAAAATGGTTGGACGTCATCGGGGACTCAAACCTTGTTGTATCTCAAGCGAAAGGAGATTGGAAAGTCAAAGAAGAAAAGATGATTATGTATCACCAGACCTTGGACTTGTTAATTCCTCGGTTTGAGAATTTAAACTTTGCTCATATGTTAAGAGAGAACAACAGGTTCGCAGATTCACTAACAACTCTATCTTCCATGATAGACATCCCGTTTGGAGTCCGAATGCATCCAGTCATTATCGACCAAAAATTTTTGCCGGCTTACAAGTCGATTGCTGCTATAGATGAGGTGCAAGATGAGAACCCCTGGTATTACGATGTTTGGAATTTCTTGGAGAAGGAAGCATATCGACCAGGGGTAAATGCCAAGGATAAAAGGGCAATCAGGAGAATGGCCGTTCAGTTCAGCATCTGGAGGGGTAAATTGTATAAGAGAGGTCATCTGGGAATGCACAAGCTGTGTGTCGATGCTGAGGAATCGAAGCACCTAATGGAGGCCATCCATGGAGGAGAGTGCGGAGCGCACATGAACGGGGTAATGTTAGCTCGGAAGATTCTCAGACAAGGTTACTATTGGTCCACCATGGAGGAGAATTGTATCAGTTTTGTTCGGCGATGCCACAAGTGTCAGATCCATGCAAACCGCATGAACATCCCATCATCGAAGCTGTACAATATGACTTTGCCATGGCCATTTTCAGTTTGGGGAATCGATGTGATCGGGGCTGTCACTCCGAATGGGTCAAATGGGCATGAGTTCATCCTAGTCGCGATAGACTATTTTACGAAGTGGGTTGAGGCCCAATCCTATGATGTGTTGAAAGCTTCACATGTTGCAAAGTTCATTAGAAACAACATCATCTGTCACTACGGAGTCCCAAACGAGATAATTTCAGATAACGATTCCTACTTCAAGAAGGACGTGATTGACTTGTTGGAAAAATACAATGTGGCTTTTCATAAGTCATCCACCTATCGGCCGCAGACCAATGGAGCGGTCGAGGCCGCCAACAAGAATATCAAACACATATTGCAGAAGATGGTGGAAACCTACCAGGATTGGCTAGATAAGTTGCCATTTGCTCTGTGGGGCTACCGGACTTCAATTAGAACTTCTACTCGGGCGACTCCGTATTCATTAGTTTATGGGATGGAGGCTATTCTACCTATCGAGATTGAGGTTCCATCTTTACGAGTGTTGGCTGAGCGTTATATGGCCGGAGCAGATTGGCAGCAGAGCAGATTAGAAGAACTCATGCTCTTAGATGAGAGAAGACTGAAAGCACTGAACCATGTACAAGGTTATCAGCAGATTGCCAGGCTTTCAACAAGAAAGTTAAGTCCAGAATCAAGGAAGGAGATTTGGTGCTCAAGGACAACCGAGCTCCCATCCACGACCCAAGGGGCAAGTTCGGACCCAATTGGACTGGTCCCTACATCATTAAGTCTATCTGGTCAGGTGGAGCTGTGGTTCTGATGGACCTAGATGGCCTAGAGTTCTCACAGCCGATCAACATGGACAAGTTGAAGAAATATTACCCCTGAGAGGCTCGCTAGGCCGAAAACCCGAGAGGGCGACCTAGGCAAAAATTAGAGCACAAAAAAATTTGATATGATAAAAGCTGAGCTCGCAAGGTTGAAAACCCGTAAAGGGCGGCCTTGGCAAAAGTTAGAGCGTAAAAGGAGAGTGAAAATACTCAAGTGAACCCGAGTCTGAACTACGTAAGGCTTGATTCCCATTTTTGGGATACATAGGAAACTTCATCCTGAAGTTCAGCCATAAACTCTTCCCCGATCAACTTTGTCCATTTGATCATCTCGGCCATCTTTGTCTATTTAGCATTCAAGAGTTCGGTTATGATCTCCGGTGCAGTGCTTTTCAGACTAGGGGCAACTTTTTGTTGCTGTGCAATGCTGCGGTACTATTCAGACTAGGGGCAACTTTCCAGTTGCTAGGATCCGAGGTTGTGCATTTCAGTGACAGATTTCAGGCGTGTCCAGTTCTGATCCATATCGGGAATGGTTTTGAATAGTTTTAATAAAAGTTGACTTTGTTCAAATTAATCTTTTTACAACTTAGACCATTTTTTGACCAAAGTGGAAAATTTTTAGTACCCACAACCTTCAATTTCATTGATTTCAATACAGAGTTCTCCTGCTCTTGCATACAAGTTAAAGTTGCTTTTTATTACATTCATAAAGAAAACTTGAAAGTACTAATAAAGCAATAAATCCGGGCATAGATAAGTCAGGTGTTCTTGCGTCCCCTCCCAGAGCTGGTCGAAGCCTCTGACGCCAAGTTGGGCCCCATCTGTGCCTCTTCATTGAGCCAATCTATGCACTCATCAGACAATGTGCAACTGAAAGTGGGATAGGGGGCCAGGAGCTCTCTAGTCCTCCATGCTGTGGCATACCGGGCAAGCTGTGTGCCTTGAGCTGGGAATGCGACAGGGTACTCTATCCCCTCTGGCGGGCAAGTCTGATCATGTCTGAACTGGCGTCGAAACCGGAACGGAAAGTAGAAAACACAGTGTGTCATGCCAATAAATTGAATCCCAGGTTGATGGGTCATATTGTAACTCATTGCCGGCAGATTGAGCCAAGGGCAACGCCAAGCAATGCGGTCTGCAGACAGACTACACATCTAGTTATACCACCACCCCTCATCTAGGGCATCGACTAGGCATTGTCGAAAAAAGTAGCCATGGGCCGAGTATGCTGGGCAAGACTCCACAATCTGTAACTTGTTCATCAACCACACCTGGGGAGGGATGAAAAATGAGAGAATAAAGAATAGAGAGATGTACGATGAGAGAAAAGTAAGAAAAGGGTTTTGTGAGAAAAACCGAGCCTAAGGACCAAGCGATGTGAGCAATACATATGTAAGATTGGGTGGAAAACATTACCTACAATAGTAGTGGGCTCCCCGCAAGCCTAGCCGTCTCCCGACGATGAAAAGCGTCTAAGCTCATCAATGTCTCAGCTAATGTCATGGCAATGCCGCTTTTGCCCTCCTTCAAACCTTGGGCAACCTCGATCAACCGGGCCCTGAATCCACCGGAGCCCGGGGCAAGCAAGAAATAAGATAGCAAGCATAGGCAAAGCGCATGTCGCCGATAGCCCTACCAATGATGGTCGCCGCGGTCACCAGCATCAGAAAACCAGCGAACGAAGCTTGGGATGTCCAGCTCCCCGTTGCGAATCAATGATCGAGTGTCATGCAAAGTGAGGCCGCACATTTGTCCTTGGGCTTGGACGTGGCCAAATCGGAGTTGAGGCAAGTTTTCCTCGTTGCGCTCGGATTCCATCAAAGCTTGGAAATCGTCGAAAGTAGGACACATCTCTTGCTCGCTAAAGCTAAAAACGTGTGTTATCGGATTCCAAAACCTTGCCGTGGCATGGAGGAAAGGAAGATGCAGTGGAGTACGGCCCAGCGTGAATAGTGTATTCAAGCCGAAGCCTCGGAAGTTCAACTTTTTCGAGCCATCCAGAGAAGCAATCCAAGCTGTGAGATTTTGGATGAGGAACGCCTCCATTTTGATGCAAAACTGAGATGAAATGAATGAAAAACGAGGATGGAACTTTTAAAGAGGATAAGACACTGTTCGGGGGACACGTGTCAACAATTTGGTGGTTGCCAAGCCAGGTGGTTGGCCGACCACCTTTTCTGGTAGGCCGACCACCCTTTTGGTCTCTAATGGAAATAGCTGGTTGGCCAGCTCCCTCTGATGGTCGGCCATGGAGAGAAGTGTGGCTTTGGTCTTGTCCTAGTCTCTAGAAGAAAGTTCCTAGCATTTCCATGCATTGGGGGGTGTTGAAGGTGCGAATTTTCCTCTGTTTCGGATGCGTTCCGCCACCCCAATCGTCCAAGATACGTCTGTTTATCGAGTTGTTGTTGAGTTTTGTTTATCGAGTTGTTGTTGAGTTTTGATTATCGAGTCGTTGTTGAGTTTTGTTTATTGAGTTGTTGTTGAGTTTTGCTTATCAAGTCGAGTTGTTAAGTTTATCGAATTGTTAAGTTTTATCGAGTTGTCGAGTTTTGTCCGTTGAAATTGTTGTTCTTTGTTTATCAACATTTCCGGGATTTGCTTATCGAGTTGTAAACTTGCTAAGGCCACATTGTTTCTTAGTAAGGTAAGTTGTTTTGTTTGTTGTGTCGTTTCACTACCTGACTTGGCAAATTTTCAATGCTCAATTTTCATTCAATCTCATTTTTGTGCAAAATGATGCGATGCAATGCTAAGAACATAAAATACAACACTTTTTCAAAAAGCTGTTTTCATTCCATCATGCTTCCTTTGTTACAACATTTTACAACAAGGGTACAAGTTTTTATAGAAAATAAAACTGCCTAATAATGTACAATGTGCTACAACTACTAGTAAAAAAGGCAAATAAAGCAGGAACATCTGCATCAGTGCTCTCAAGTGCAAGAATAAGAGGCCCTCTTCGTCCTCTTCGGTTGAGAAGTCCCTGCACCATCCCCACCAGCACCACCATCTGAATCGGAGCTGCTGTCCTCGGAATCCTCCTTGGCATCACCTCCGCCCTTAGAACCGAACTCAGAGTCATCCTCTCTGCCTGCAGATGTCTCTGACTGAGGATGCGCAGACTCCTCCTCCTTGCTGGACTCCTCCTCTATGACAGGTGCTCTGCGCCTACCTCGTTTGTGAGACGAGTCCCCTCTCCCAGCTCCCCGAGAAGGCTTAGATGGGCCGGCCTGTGGCCCAGTATGTAACGGAGGCATCTGAATAGGAAGAGGACAATTTGAGTACACTAGCCAGTATGTATATCAGATGTAGATGCAAGAAAACTACATAAAGAGGGTGTATGCGGATACAGTACATGAATGTGGAGTGTGTCAGATGTGCTCTACACATACAGTCAATCAATGCAGTGAAATGTTCAAGATCAGCATGTCATCAAAAGTATGATAAATGCAAGAAAACTAAAGAGTACCGGGACACCGACGATGGACAACTGCGTCTCTCTCCGCAAGACCATACCCTCGAGTGAGGCCACTAACCCGAGCAACCCCTCGGTATACTCCATGGTAGGCTGCAGATGCAAGTGCAAGTCATCAGTAAATGAATGAATGTCCAAGTATCTGAGTGATAAATCAAAGCTATAAAGCATACCGACGGCGAGTCAGGGTCTCTGACATATCGGTGATCTGGCATAGGAGGCTCTATCGGAATCGGGTAGGAAGTCCCGTATCGCCATCCTGTCAACTCAGTCGAAATATCTGGCCATTCGGCGTGATGATAAGTCGGGGGAATCGGGGGGACCAGTCCAGCCCCACCTCTCGATGTGCCAGCCCTGTTAGTAGAAGGGGCACCTGCAGCCCGAGCTCGACTCGATGATGGCATGCCAGCAGACCTCCTCGTGGGAGTACGGATACCTGTCAATGGAGGCATCAAGTATGTATGACGGTAAGTCGCGTACTCCCCCTTCTTCATATGTAGAAATACGTCGGTACCCAACATGGCGCTATCGACATCCTGGGGAGTGAGCCCCTTAGTGGATCGCATGTCGTCCAGAGGTGCTACAGGGACACTTTGCTCGGGAAAGCCCATAGTCTGGCGTATGAAGCGGTCCCCTAGAAACCAGGCCCTACCAGCTGGCCTCTCAAACAGGATCCTGTACCGAGAAGCGGCCCATCCTCCAACAAACTGAAATCGGGTATCCCCACGCAAGGGTGCCCAGGGCTGCCATGTGATATGCGGATAACCAATGCATAAGCAGATTAGAAATCGTAAATGTGCAAGACGAATAAAAAATGAAAGCATGAAGAACTGAGAGTTCTGAATTACCTCGGTCAGATCAGATCAAAAATTGCCACAGGTAGAGTCTCCGAGCTCTTGGCCGACATCGCCTCAAATACGAGCGAGTAAGGAATCATGAGAGGCACCTCCACCTCAAGCTCCGGGGCTAGCGTCGGAAAGTACGCGAAAACCCATAGCTGTGGAAAACAGGGCAAAAGCCATCAGAATACAGAATGTTGAGTGTAGATTGTGAATACAGAATGTACAGAGAATGCAGAATGCTGAGAGCGGAATGCAAAGTACAGAATGTAAAGTGTGCCGTGTGTGCAATGTACAGATAATGAAAAGCAGAAATGTAAACCAAGAGGGCAGAGAGTACCTCTCAGGCTCTCCAATAGCCGCCAGCTATGTTCCCCCATCCGCGGGAGGTCGCACTCATGTAGCAGTAGAGGATAGCTAAGCCGGCGCCACCCCAGTCATACTGACCGACCTGTGAGAGGTCTACTAGAGCACTCAGCAGATAAAGTCTGACGATGTTCCCCCTATCGGAGAACAAAGTGGTCCCGAGGAGGAACATAAAAAACCCTCGAGTATACTGCGCTATCTCCTCTGGAGTCTCAGGCACCCTCTCTCTAAAATGTGAGGAAAACTAAGTGTACCGGACTCTGCCCGAAGATCTGTCAACCGGTGGGCGAGCTCCCAACAGATAGATCCAGGCAGCCTCCCACTCGCCCATGTCCTCGTTGTAGGGGATCGGCCAGCCTCCCATGTCAAGGCCTGTCAGCACGGCAAAATTGAATGGGGTCATAATCATGTCCCTCGTAGCTGAGAAATGGAAGGAGTTGGTGGTGTCCCATCATCTCTCTACAAGGGCACCCATCGTGGTCTGCTTTCATATAACGTGATATCCCGTCGAAGGGTCCAAACCCGCTCGTCAACTGTGTCATGAGCGACCTCACTGGAGCTCCGCACCACTCCACGGCGATGATCGATCCATATCCTCGTGTAATATGGGAAGATACCTGCATTCAGAATGAACACATGTATTCAATTTCAAAATAAAGTATATGAGCTGTGTGCAAATTAAATCAGATACAATGCCATGAGCTGTGTGTTCAACATAAAGTATATAAACTGCGTGTTCAAAATTGAAGTGTGTGAGCTGCGTGTTCAACATAAAGTATATGAGTTGTGTGTTCAGAATTGAAATGTGTGAGCTGCGTATTCAACATAAAGTATATGGGCTGTGTGTTCATCTCAAAGTTCGAGCTGTGTGTTCAACATCAAGTATTTGGGCTGCGTGTTCAGAAATTCAATAGTTTGGGCTGCGTGTTCAACTCTTAACCAAGGTGTGCTATGTGTTCACCTCAAAATGTGGGCTGCGTGTTCAGAAAGTCAAGTGTTTGAGCTGTATGTTCAGGCTTCAAAAACAGTGGGCTGTGTGTTCATCATCAAAGTGTGAGCTGTGTGTTCAACATTAAAGTTTAAGCTGCGTGTTCAAATTTCAAAACAGTGGGCTGTGTGTTCATCCTAAAGTTTGAGCTGTGTGTTCAACATCAAGTGTTTGAGCTGTATGTTCAGACTTCAAAAATAGTGGGCTGTGTGTTCATAATCAACAAGTTTGGGCTGTGTGTTCAGATTTCAGAAAATAGTGGACTATGTGTTCGTCGTCAAATAGTGGGCTGTGTGTTCATCATCAAAGTGTGAGCTGTATGTTCAAGAATTCAAGTGCTTGGGCTGCGTGTCAACTTAACAAGATACTGTGTTGTGAGCTGTGTGCTAGAGTAAGCAGAAGTATGGTGTGTGAACGCATTTAGAACGAGCAGATAAAAAATACATAGCAAAAGCAGGAAATGCATGGAAAATGCAGAATACATTGCAAAAGATGTAAAAGCAAGGTACTTACCTCTCGTGCCTGATAAGAGAGGTGGGACTTTGGCTCCTGTAGTAATAGATCTACAGGTACTCGCTCATCAAAGTCGGTGAAGTGGTAGAAAACGGCCCAAGGAAGGATGTGCGCTGGAGGGTCATACCTCTTGGGAATAAATGGCCGAATCCTCGGAGGTAAAGACATAATGTCTGGCTCACCCCTGGCACCTAGAGGACCTCTGCCCTGAGGAAAATGACTTGCCATTTCGAGAAATCTGCAAAAAGGAGCGAAAATGAGCAAAATGAGCCAAAATTGAAAAAAAATAACAAAAGTCAACTCTCAGGAAATGAAAAAGTCAACAAAAGTCAACTCTCGAGAAAATGTTCCAAATATTGAGACAAACATACCTCAAGTGGTGAAAATGGGAAAAGAAGCTCCGAAATCAAATTTTAATCGGTCCAAAGTGAAGAAAACCAAAAGATTTCGCAAAACAACTTTGCGTGGGGCATTGAAAAACGCGTATAAAAAGTAGATTTGAGGGAAAAAGTGGTCTAGGAAGAAAGGAGCACTGATTTTGGACGTGGAGTTATGAGCAAAAAGTGTTTGGCCATGTGTATTTAAAGAAACAAGGGCAAAAGGACAAAACTGCTCCTGTTTTTGGCTAGGTGGTCGGCCAACTACCTTTTCTGGTAGGTCGACCACCCCCCTTCACCAAACCTGGTCGGTGGCCTCCTTACCTGGTCGGTGGCCCTCCTGAGTGGTCTCCCATGCCTCTTTGAGCTCCCTGAAAGTTTTGGTGATGACCGGAGTCCCCGGCACTCGAGAAAGTACAAGGAAAGTGCACTTTCCGGCGCGAAATCCCTCCGCGGGAACTTCAACTCCAACTTTCGATGCGTGTTTCGTCATCATTCGTCAAAAGCAAGGTGTATCCTTTTGAGTATCGCCAGACCCTTCCAGGAGGTAAACCGAAGGTCGCGATTGAGTTGTCCTCGTCAAAGCTCGCATTTCTTTGCTCGATGTTTTGTTTTAAACATGCTCGTAAAGTCGCACTTATCTTGCGTTGTTATGCATGCCACGCGCATTGTTGCGAACATCGCTTGCATTGTTGTGCATGTTTCACCAGTACTGTCATACCTCCATACTTAACTTGCGTTGTCACACGTGCTCCTCTCGCATTGCGATGCACTTTCCCATCGGCACTATGTTTGTCTGCATTCGATGTAGTGTTGAATATGTGTTGCTAACTATGTTGTGCTTGTTAAGTTTCTCTCTTTTGTAGGCACGATATTGTATGTACGGTTCATTTGAAGCTGGTGCGACCAGACGAGCCGCACAGGTATTGTATCTTCTCCGTGTGAGACGTAGCGAGAATTGAATAATTCTCCACATTCTTATTGCATGAAATGTAGTTGCTTCTTTGCATGATCATGAGTTACGTTCGACTTGGTGCATATCGTTTTGCATTTTGCCCCCGCCTGTGGGCATGCCTGCAGGCACATCTCTTCGTTTATCTTGCTTGTTTGTCTTCGCCTTTGTCAAAATGGGTCGCCTCGGCTTTGACATTCACTCGCCACTTACGACTTTCCGAAGTTTTGTCAAAGAGGGCAATCAGAGACACCCCATTTTTGACCGACCTTAAGACTCAGACGTCACCGATTGAGTGCTCGGTGATGATACATATTGTGCTCGTTCTGAGGTCACAGAGTCTCGGCTGAGAGCCTTGCCTCCGGACTTCAGGACTCTTTTGTTCTTTTCCTCGGTTATGAACTGTGTCTTGTTTTCTCTGTTTTCTCTTCCCGAAGGGAGGGAGAGGTCTCGAAGAGCATCTCTCAGTGGCCGTAGGCTACGTTTCGTGGTCATAGGCCACTATTCCCGTTTGGAGACCAGTTTTCGATTTTCGGAGCCATCGGCCGTGCGCCTCAGTTCGGGACCGCTTAACTTCCTCCATTTGCTTCGATTTTTGGCACACACCTTGTTCCCTCTCCCTAGAGGGACATTGTGGCCTGGGAGACCACCTTTGTGGTCATACGCCAACTCCAGTGCTTAATAGTCAGTTTTCGGGGCCCCCAGTTGCGCGTTTTGGCCCCCGAACCCTCGTTTTGCATCGGTGTGGGTTCATTTTTGGCATGGACCCTAGTTTCATTGTTAGGAAGGTGATAGTTGGGTGGGAGACCACCTTTTCTTCTTGGAGACCACCTTTCCTCGGTCGGCCGATTTTTCTTGGTAGGTAGGTGGTCTTCTTCACTTTTGGGCCACAATTTCGGGTCTCCTATACTAGTACTGAGTTGCATTCACCTGGGAGACCACCAATCTTGGTAGGCCGACCACCTTTTCTGCTTGACCCTTTTGACCCCTTGGTCTCCCTCACTTTTGAGCCACAATTTCGAGTCTTCCATACCACCACTGAGCTGCATTCACCTGGGAGACCACCAATCTGGGATGGCCAACCACCGTTTTTGCTTGGCCCTTTTGAACCTGGTCGGTCGACCAGGGGGAGTGGTCGGCCGACCACCTTAATCGGTCGGCCGCCTCGCTTTTGGCTCATTGAGCTGGCCACCGTGCGCCTTGAAGCCTGAATGCATCCTCCATACATGTATGTAGGATGTTTAAGCTTGGTTTTAAGCTTCTCAAGGAAGCTTTACCCCCTCTCCTCTATAAAGGGAAGGGCCCCCTTCCATTGCTAGGGTTCACAATTTTGTTTAAGGCTCATGCATACACATCTCTTTGTATCTCTCTCATTTAGCTTCAAAGGTTGAAGTTCTTGGCCCCATTGCCCTACACCTCCAAGCACAACACCTCCACTATCACTCAAAGCACCTTGGAGCTGTTTTTTAGAAGTTTAAAGCTTGCTACATTGGTCCAGAAGCTGCTGGTTCTCTTCTCTACAAGGGTAACACTTCTTTCTCTCTTTTTGTCTTCATTTTGCTTCATCTCTTAGCTCTATTTGCAAGCATATTTAGGCTTTTTCATAAACTGAAAAAAGTCTTTTTTTGATCTTCTAAACATGTTTGATTAAGGACATTTTTCTGTTGGGGGTCATCTACCCCCTTGCATGTTTCATTTTCTCATGTTTTGAGCTATGCATTAGAGCATTTGTGTTGGCCTTGGTTTGGCCTTTTAGCCACTGAAATCTAGTGAATTTTCAGTGGCTAACATTTGTCTTTAAGCTTCAAAATCAGAGAGGGGTGACCCTCTCACCCCTTGTTCTCTTTACTAGCTTTGTTGGCCATACAAAGGAGCCCCTATTTGCATGTTTCAAAGCCATGCTCCAGGCTATTTTTGATAAGTTTTTTGACCTGCATGACCTCTTTCCAGAGGTGGTTTTGCCATATTAGATGTCTATTATGCATGTGTAGAGTAATCTTCTTCAAGGCCTTTCAAAGGGGCCTTCACTTGCATGCTTCCTAGACTAATTTCAGGACCTTTTTGGTGGGTTTTAGGACCCTCATAACCTCTGTCCAAAGGTTGTTTTATCATTTTGTGTGTCTGTCATATATGTGTAGAGCAACCCCTTGCATGGCCCTCCAAAGGAGCCTGTCATTCTTGCATGCATTGACTGAGTTTCAGTGGGTTTTTGGGCATCTTTTGGCATGGCATACTTCTGTTTTTGGCTGGTTTGGTGAGCTCTCATATGCTTCATATAGTTGTAGTGCAACTCATGGTTCACTAGCTTTCTTTGCATGCTTTGTTGACCCTTGATTCTAGCACATTTTGACTATGACTTAAACTGATTTTGTGCATATTTTGGACTTCCCTAACTCTATTTTTGGGTCTCATGGTCGAATGATGCTTGTTTTGCATGCTTGTAGTTCAATATCCATGCTTAGCCTTGAGTTTCGAGGTCCATTACATGTATATACTGAGGCGTTTTCTTATTTTGGGGCCATTATACATCATATTTAAGAGCTTATATGAATTCCATATTCCCATGTTTTATACTCTTTAAATGCGTTTGAGAGTCGGGCTTGTATGCCTCATTTACCGATCATTGAATGAGCTCAATTTCTTTGCATTCCGAGCCATCATTTTAGGCCATTTCCCCACTGTTTCAGACCTGCCTAGGGTCAGTTTGGGGTTGATTTTTCCATTTGTGCATTGCTTTGTAGACCTCTAGTGTAACGTACTTCATTAGTTTCGGTATTCTTTCCATCTAGCTTGCATTGTGTGACATACTTGCATGTTTTGGGACCATCTTTTATGCCATTTCAGAGCTGTATCATGTGCCATCCTATGCCACATTTCATTCCTTGCCATGCCTAGTTAGAGTTGCATGTTGTGCCTTAAGATCGGTCCTTTGCATCCTTGCACGTTTGCATGTATTTCGGTTGTCTCGTTTTCATCATATGGCCACTGATGTGAGTGTCGTTGAGGTCTACTCATATTGGTGTAAGTCCATCGTGCATTGTATATGCCATTTTAGTCTATAGCATTGTGTATGCTGGGTTGCATGTTAGTCGCATTGTGTATGCCATCTCATTTGCATTGTGTTTGGGATAGGAGTTAGCCCAAGCACGGGAAACAAGGGACGTTTCGTACTCAAAGTGACGAAATGTGTCTCAATTCCCGGTCGCTGACACTCCGGATTACCCATGATGGAGTCTAGGCCTTGTTGTGTTGTCATGAGCATTTATTTCACATCGAGTCGTGCAATTCGACTCCTCGGCCATTATGCATTGAGATGCGTGATTGGTGGCACCGAGGTGTGCATACATATGTGAAAATACTTTGCTATGCCTCTTTCTTGCTCTCTGTTGCAGCAAACCAGAAATCAGCAGCCTTCTAGAGCTTTACACAGCATTCCGGGATTAATTGCAAACAAAGGCAAATTGGGGCATCGTGAGGAATTTTCCGACGAGGCGACTTGAGCATGCATGTATCTTTCATCATTTGGAGTAGAGCTGGGGCGGTCCATAGACTTGCATGCTAATTTATTTGCTTTCCTAGTTAATTTGTTAATTAATTAGGATTTTGTAATACTTAATTATTTATTCGAACTGTAATTATCTATTCGGACTGTATTATTTATTCGGACCCTTCGAGCGAGGGCACAATTGTAATAAGTGTGCGTGTGTGTGATGTATGTCTTCCAACCCCACGTCTTTCTCCCTTTTATTTACTAGCTTATGGTGGTTAGATTAGGGCATGTTTCAATTAGCATACTTATGGTTGCATGTTTGCATTATTCATCTGTATTACATGCACCGGGTTCGGCGCATCATACTAACTACATTGTATTCCAATTCCAAGTTGAATACGTGTTAGCCGTGGCATCTCATATGCCATTCTTAGGATAGCCGAGTCTATTTCTAGTTGCATTTTGCGTGTGTTGCATTAGCCATCTTAACATGAACTAGGATCATGCATTGATTACTAACTAGTTTCTGTTTTGGCTCAGAGTACTCGGTAAATGTTTATGCTTTAGCATCCTTGCATGCGTGTGCGTGACTGCCATGATAGCATGTTTACCATGAGGCTAACTGCTTATGTGATATACCTACCTGAATGCCTGTGGGTGAAGGTTGGGTTATCTGAATTGGAACAATTCATTGATTGCGAGTTTTAAGCCCACTAGATAGTGGCAAATCACCATGTTTTCTAAGCCCACTTGAGGGTGGCAAAATCTGCATTTTAGCCTAGTTGCGAGTAGCAAATTGTTTTCAAAACAAACATGAAATGTTTTGTTCCAACTCAGGCGATCCAGTCTATACTTGTATGCTGTGTGCATCACATAGTAATTGTAGGCTAATAACCGGAACAAGAACACATAATGTTTTCAAAACTCGATATCATGGTTAGTAGAGACCGATCTTTGATCGGGCGAGCGGGGGTGCTCACGAAGTGACCTTCCCCAATCGTACCCAAGTTCCCGAGCCGAGGCAACTTTGGTGATGACGGACACATGGCCTTAGGCACGAGTCAGGGTTTCCTAAATTCTCCCAAAATAAATATTTAGGTGGCGACTCTGTATCTGGCAAAGCAGTCCATGTTTGGCACTTCTTTGAAAAAAAAAATCTGTTTTCAAAAACGATTTGCTGGATTTGGACTCTTTGATGATTCATCGGTCTTGCATTGCACTCTGCGAGATTAGATCTGAGACCGTGACATTTGAGTCCCGAATCAGATTGAGCCCAATGAACAAAACGATTCCTCCCGGACGCTCAGGACGTCTACAAAGTGCACAAGGGAAAAGTAGAAAAATGAATGCTAGAGACAAGGTATAATATTTTCTAACATGGTTCAATATTTTCTAACATTGTTTAATATTTTTTAACAATTGGTTTATGTGAAGCAACAACGCGAGCAACAAACAAACAATTCACAATAGAGCTCAATCACTCTAACATTAATTCACTCCACTAGGTTTTATGTAAGCATCATCACCGGGTTAGAAGGCATGCAACTTTGAGGTTACGCATCGATGAAGAGGATCTGCAATAGTTAGAGGCCTCAATGACTTGCTCCAATTAGAGGCTTTGCTTCAACTTCAGTTAGAGATCTTACTCCTACATCATTTAGAGGTCCATCTCCTATACAATTTAGAGCACCTGTAGCAGGGTTACCAATGAGGAATACACAACCCATGCCACCCTTGAGACCTCCAATTGTTGGAAGAATGTATATTGTCAATGGGCAATGCCAATGCGGCCCTGGATCCAATCAACCATGATTTGTTTGTTTTCTTTACTTAGCCTTTTCAGACTTGGATATATTTTAAGGCTTGATACTCTGTTTGGAATTGGGTAGCTTTTTTTTGGGACAAACAGTAGCATATTTTATTGTGTTTATGAATTGCATGATAGGTTAGAGATATGGATAAAATTGGTTTTGACCTTCTATTCTAGTTGTTAAATTCCAAATTTTTTTGTTTTCTATACATATATATATTTGTTGTTGCATCTTTAGTGATTTTTTTTTAAATTTTATTCACAAATATTTAAATTTTGTGCACCTAAATATTTCAAAATTATTAGATTTTTTTTTTTATTTTTAAAAAGCAATACATAATTTGACCTTATATAAATAATATAGCATATTTTGTGTCTTTTCTTAAATCCAAAACAATGATTCAAGTTAAATTTTTGATCTTGTGGATTTTTAATTTTAAATTCACACCATAAATTTAAGCAGATGCAATCAGCAGATCCAACCCATCTAAAAGATTATTTTGGACTGACTTGTGCCAGGGGCGGAGGCACAGCAGGGTCAGGGGGGTCGCGTCCCCCCCATCCGTTTTGTAAACTCCTTTTTTTTTTTTTTTTGTTGTTGTTGTTGTTATTGTCATGTATAACATGTATTCTATTTTTTTCTTAACATGTTTTTTGGTTAAGGATTTATTGTATTGTTCACAACAAGTAGTTATTTGATACTTTGTGAACACTATGTGGTATTATTTATGTAGTAGTTTAAATCAATAGTGTAGCGAAAAATATTATAGATTGGATATAATGAACTTATTATTTTCAAATAGTTGACATACCACTTAGTGTGATTTGTGATTTTCTATGCTTTGAGCATCACGTAGGCAATGTCATATGGTACTCTAAGACTGTTTAATAATTTTCATTCAAAACACATCATTTATAAGCAATGTCATCTCTTTAATATTTTTCTATCAAATAAAAATTAAATAAATTTTCTATAATTTGTGCTATAAATGATGTGTTTTTATTTTTTTATATTAGGAATTTTGATCCACAATTTTTTGTACTAAATTGCAAACTTACTTAATTATCCCACATCGAGCTATTTCACACTATTATAAAATTTCGATTTGTTCTTATTAATAATGAATATATAATTTTTTATGTTTAAATTTATCTCATAAGATTATTATTCTCTTAATATTGTTCATGATTTTTTTAAATAAAAATTATAATTAATAAGTGTCCTCTCTGGCTTAATTTCTTGACTATGCCACTGCTTGTGCCCACAACTAAACTATAGTAAAGGGAACAATGAAAACGGTGGAAGTTGAAAAATCGGTAAGTACGAAAAATAACTATCTGACCCATCTTCTCCATTGTCTCACATGATTAAACAAATCAATTATTACGATCACCATACATAAATATTGTGACTAACTTAGGAGAATGAATTATGATAACTAAGGTATGGAAAACTCTCCCATGGTCCGTAAACTAGTGCCGAAAAGCACTATGATGGGTTTTTGAAGATGTGTTTGTAAGAGGAGCTAATTTGAGTCCGCTAAATTAATTAGGCCTAATAGCCCAAGATTAGTGGGCCCGAATTTATCGCGAGTTTAAGATTGGTGAGCCCGGATTTATCGCCATCAAACGGGCTGAATCGCTCTAAGCCTCGAAAAGGTTCGGATCCATGAACTTAGAGACTTACTTGGACCCGGACTCGAAAGGGTATTGAGCTATCCTAGAGATCCGAGGCACTCGGACTCGAAAGGATTCGGATCCACGAATCTAGAGATCCGAAGCACTTGGCTTCGAATGGATTCAAACGCAATCTAGAAGCCGTTCCGTTAATGAGTCCCAGAACACTTGCGGGCTCGGAGCTTTCCGGGGTCTACGCATCAGAACCATGGGCGTAATGGAGTTCGAACAAAGGACCCAATCCCGAGGATGGTGAGTGGAGATAAATTCACTCTTCGGTTAAACTAGCCTATATCCGGGTCGATGTGGCACGACCCCGGGGGGTCCATGAGACTCGGCAATATTTTGCGGCAGGACGTCCTCTAGGACTACCCCTGACCCTTTTGGGATGATTGGGGATCATTGGTTAGGTGTGGCTAAGAAGAAGGGTTCGCCGAGGGGTTGATCTCCTCTTCGGGGTTTTTCTCATCCCCGGAGAGGTCACCTCCTCGAACAAGGTAGTTAGAGAGAATATTTCCCATGTGCCTTACACATGGGCTCTATCCTACATCATGAGGTGCCTATAAATAGCACCCACCCATAGTTTACAAGGGATGGTTTTTGGAGATTTTTCAACTCTTGGGAAAAAACTAATTTCCCCTCTTCATTATCAACCTTGAGAGTGAAAGTGGGAGATCCATGGAAGAGCCTTGCCATTATTCTCTCTCTTGCCATTTTGCCTTCTTCTTCACCCAATCTCTTATCTCCATCATCTCCTTTGTTTTTGTGTTCCTAAGTTGAGATTATTGAAGAATCTAAGCCTCTCATCATATTCTAGAGAATTCGAAGTTGTTCTTCAAGGATCTTCGAAGATCTTCGAATTTTCCAACTCCTTTCTTGAACCCTTTCATACATTTGGCGACTTCACTGGAGAGGCGGATTGGTTAATGATCTCAACGAGATCTGGAATCCACACAACTAGAACAAGGATGGTGGGAGAAGATGAAGTTCACCAGCAAGGATCCTCTAATGGTGGTGATGACAGGACCATGGCTCTAGATCAACCACTTTTGCTTGAAGCCATTCAAGGACTTCAAAATACTCAGCAAGAGATTCTCACCACTCTTTAGAATCTCACTCACACCATGTTGGTGATGAGTTCTAATTTTGCACCGGCACCAAACGGAAATCAAGCTGGTAGTGGAGTCATTCTCGCCGGAGCGCAAAATCAAATCCGAGGAGAAGTAGGTACCAATAAGCCCATGGCTCATGGCAACACGGCCACAGTAACACATGCTCAAACCGCAGTAGGCGGCAGCAGTTTGTCTACGCCCGGGCTCCATGGCGTGCCAAGTCAAGATCCAATGGTGACTAGGGGAGGTTCTGGTGTAATGAATGGCGCTCCGGCGACTGTTGGTGTCCAGGCAAATACAAGGGGCATGGTGGCGCAAAAAGGAGCTCTGTCTGTACCTAATTTTGTTACGCCACCAGTGAATGTTACTCAAGCACCAAGCGGGCCTCCTTTGGTACCAACAACAAATTTGCAAGCACAACCCAGTATAGCGGCACCGTGCGGTGGACTTTACGGGCCTCAATTCAATGTCCCATCACCAACTGGCTTGTCTATAGGCACTGATGGCCAATATCATCAAATGTTCTCACCAATGATGAATTCGCAGCACCAAAATGGCCAAGTCGCCCCTAGCTTAGTCTTTGGATCCATAAGCCAAGTTCCGGGAATACCACCATCAAACTCTCTCCCTCAACAGTTTCTCACTCTCGCCGATGTGCAAGCCATGTTCGATCTCGAACGAGGCAAGAGGACTTTACCCTTTTTACCTGATTCGGATGTCAAGCCGCCTTACCCTATTGAGGTGCTGAGTTATCCATACCCTGAGGGGTACACAGTTCCGAAGTTCATTAAATTCGATGACAAACAAGGAAATGCTCGAGAACATGTTGTGCGATTCATCGAGACTCTGGGTATTCATGGTCCAAACCACGTCCTTCGGCTGAGAGAATTCTCTAAGTCGCTTACTGACCGAGCATATAGTTGGTATGTTAATTTGGCTCCAAACTCTGTCCGAAGTTGGAAGGAAATGGTCAACAAATTCCACTCTAAGTTCTTTCAAGTGGCGGAGAAGGTGACCACACTGACATTGTGTAAAGAAAAACAGCAAGAAAGCGAAGACATCCTTGACTATGTCAAAAGGTTTCAGGAGAAGGCTGTGGATTGCCATGAAGCAGTGGAGGAGAGTTATCTGGTTCAAATCTGTCTAGAAGGGGCATTGAGCAGGTACAAAATGTTCCTAGTTAATCACAAAGCTACCTACATTCTCGACATTAATAGAAGCAGCTCAGAACATTAGCATTCCTCAGGCTCAGGAGTCCGGATTTAAGGCCAGTTACAAGACTAGTTTCAAATCGTCTCGTGGACCTATGGTTGCTACTGCCTCTGCCTCAGATACCCGAAATTCACAAGGAGGAGGTCATAGAGGCTAGAAGAGAAAGCAATATAATGGTGAAAAGGGAAATGTCTCTTATCCATGTGGAATCGAGGAAGTAAAAGCCCTAGTTAAGGAATGGGTGGCCGACGGAGAACTAAAATTGCCTTATGTTGAAAAAATGCCATCAAAAAAGGACCGTTAGAGCCCTGAATTTTGTGTCTTCCATCGTACATTGAAACATCCGACAGAGAAGTGTTGGACTCTCAGGAAAATCTTCAGAGATAAAGTCGAGGCAGACGAATTGAGGTTTAAAAAGCAAGGGACTCAAGACATTCGAGAACAACCGTATCCTCAGCACCGAGACAAGGGCAAGAATGTTGCTATGATAGCTTATGAAGGCCCGATGATTGAGGCTATTGCCAATCTCGATGACAATGATTATTATCTGGACGACATCCTCGAGCCAGAGGGTGAGCAAGTTTACTATGGAAAGTGCTCTCGATCCAGAGGGCAGAACATTTATGACTCATAGCAAAGATCCCTTTGATCCAGAAGGAGGAGAAGGGTACTACGGAAGAGGAGGACACCATGTTTATGTGGCATCTTATTTTGAAGAGACCGAGGAGATGGTTAACTACGAGCCTCCAAGAGTGGAAAAAGATCCGGATCACTATGCCAAAACCCTGCAAGATTGTGTAAAATTCAAGCAATTCTTCGACCAGCTTGGACTTTCCAGGGAGGCAAGAACAGAAATCACCAAGTCTATCATTAATATAGTCGAGGCACACCATGAGGAATGCATGTCGTCTGAGGGATCTATCCCAAGAAAGGCAAAAAAGCAATCTAGTGCCATTACTTTCTCCGAGATTGATCGGAAGTATCCATTTTCTCACAACCGCCTGCTTTATGTGACTGCTTTCATTAACGGGGTTGAGTTCAAAAAGGCCTTTCTGGATAACGGAGCCTCTATCAACATTATGACTCGCGCTACTCTAGAAAAGGTCGGAATCCCTGAAGAGCGCATCGTGAAACAACCGATAGTCATCACTGGCTTTGGTGGAGAAAGGAGAGTTACTATATGATGTGTAACAGTTGATTTAGCTATCGGAGAGATTCGCTTGGCCACCAAGTTCCATATTATCGATTCCGAGGCAAATTATCACATCATTATAGGGAGGACCTGGATGCATAGATATGGGGCTGTACCATCAAGTTATCATCAGTGTGTTAAGGCTAAATGGGGAAAGAAGACGGTGACAATTCAGGCTACAGAAAGGCCTTTCGAGACCCATGAAGTTCATTATTCTGATGCCATCTACTTCACCGAATTGGCTGTCGAAGAAGTTCCCACCACCTCAAAGCCTCGGGGGGTCAAAATTCCTCATTGGGAGGATATCAAAGATGACAAGGAGCCAAGGGCAGAATCAAGTAAACGGGTGATGTCTAGACTAGAAAGTCCGCCTATTCCTCAGAAGGTGATGAAAGTCTGAGAAGGGGGCAAGATGGTATACTATTTATGAAGGTGCGGGGAGTCGATTTCTTCAGTCACCGACTCCGAGTCAAAAGAAGAGCCTCCTGACAATGACATAGTGATAAAGCCTGAAGTGGCTCCAGAATGCATGCAAGATGGGCCTCAGCCTCAGCCCGAACAACTTATTGAAATAGATCTGAGCGATGGACAAGATGCACCGAGGCCAATATTCATAAGTTCGAGCCTTAGCCCAGAGAAGCGGGAACAGTTGTTAAAGTTGATAAGCCGGTACTCAGATGTGTTTGCTTGGTCATATAAGTAAATGCCTGGACTAGATCCTGACCTAGTCTCCCATTATCTTGATGTGTTCCCAAACTCCAAGCCAATTAAGCAAGCTGCTCGAAAATATCATCCAGATCTCAAAGAGAAGATTAAGGAGAAGATTGAAAAACTTCAACAGGCTGGTTTCATCTGGCCAATACAGTACCCCACGTGGTTAGCAAATATCGTGCCAGTAAAAAAGAAGAATGGCCAAATCAGAGTATGTGTAGACTTTCGAGATTTGAACAAATCTTGCCCGAAGGATGAATTCCCTCTTCCTCACATCGACACCCTCGTGGATGCCACCTCGGGACACCAGATGTTCTTATTCATGGATGGATTCAGTGGATATAATCAGATTAAGATGGCTACAGAGGACGCAGAAAAGACTGCTTTTAGAACACCTCTCGGAAACTTCTTCTATACAGTCATGCCTTTCGGACTCAAGAATGCCGGAGCAACTTACCAAAAGGCTATGACTGCAATCTTTCATGACATGATCCATCATGAGGTGGAAGATTATGTTGATGATTTAGTGGTGAAATCCAAGAAAGAAGAGGACCATCTCCGAGACCTTGAGAAAGTATTCAAGAGGTGCTGTAGACACCCCATTTTTGACCGACCTTAAGACTCAGACGTCACCGATTGAGCGCTTGGTGATGTTGCATATCGCGCTTGTTCGGAAGTTTCAGAGTCGCGGCCGTGCGCCCTGCCTCCGGACTTCCGAACCCTCTCCTGTGCCTTGTCTCGGTTTGCGAACCAGACTCGGTTTTCTCTGTTTTCTTTCCTGAGGGAGAGAGAGGTCTAGCAGACCGTCTGTCAATGGCCGTAGGCTACATTTCATGGTCGAGGCCATTTGCCCCACTCGGAGCCGGTTCCGGTTTGAGCCGCGTGCCTCGGCTCGGGACCGCCCAACCATCTCCGAGTTCTCCGGTTTTTGGCATGTGCCTCTGTTTTAGTGTTCCGAGGGACACTGGGGCCCCTGATGCCCACTTCGCAGCCGAACATCACTTCCGGTGCCCGGCGACCCATTTTTCGGGACCCCAAACCGAGCCGTTTTGGTCCCGAGCTTTCATTTTGCATCAGCCTTCTCCGGTTTTTGGCGGAGACCTCTGTTTTAATATTTCGAGGAACCCTGGGGCCTCCGATGCCCACTTCGTGGCCGTATGCCACTTTCGGTGCTCATAGCCGGTTTTCGGGACCCCAAACCGAGCGGTTTTGGTCCCGAGCATTCATTTCGCATCGATGTCTGTTCATTTTTGGCAGACACCTCTGTTTGGTCCTTCCGAAGGACACTGGGGTCTCAGAAACCCACTTCGCAGCCGAACACCACTTCCGGTGCCCGGCAGCCCATTTTCGGGATCCCGAACCGCGCGGTTTTGGCCCCGAGCATTCATTTCGCATCGGTTTTCTCCGGTTTTTGGCAGGAACCTCTGTTTTGTCATTCCGAGAGACACTGGGTCTCCGAGACCCGCTTCGCAGCCGAACACCACTTCCGGTGCCCGGCAGCCCACTTTCAAGGCCTCGAACTGCGTGTTTCGGCTCCCGAACCTTCATTCTACATTTTTGGGCTCCGACCCAAACTTGAGATAGTCATATTTTGAGGTCCTTTTCATGTTTGATTGAGGACCTCTTACTGTTTGACATCTCCATCTGTCACTTGCCTTTTTACCTCTTTTTGCACGGTATTTTAGGCGTACTTGTGGGCTGCGTTGGACTTGGGCGTAAACTACAAAGTGTCTTATTTTGAGCACCTCTTCAACTTTGTTGAAGGACTCTCGGCCATTTGAAACCCGTAGCTACCACTTTCCCTTTTGGCCATTTTTGGCGGGAAACTTGATATGTTTTCCCTCCATTTTTTCCCTCCATTTTCCCCCTCATTTTGTCTATATAACAGCAGCCCCAGCTGTGATTTTTAGGGTTAGAAAAATCTGGTTTGGGAGCTCCTATATTGTATCTCTCTCTCTCTATAATTCCAAGCTCCAAAACTCTCAAAAATCTTCCAAGTTTGGCACCATTCCTTCACCACCACCTAGCACCACCACCACCACTCCATTTCCGGCAGCAAGGAGGGATTTTCAGAGGCTAGGAGGCTCTATTTTTCAGTTCAAAAGGCAGCCAACATTGGTCTACAAGGGTGAGTCTCGTTTTTCCCCTTTTTTGCTCTTTTCTTGGTCTACTTCTTAGCCCTCTTTTCCCACTGTTTTGAGCTCCGGCCCTAACTGAAAGGGGCCTTATTTTGAGCTATTCTACATGTTTGTTTAAGGGCTCAACCCTGTTTGAGCCCTCTATGATGCACTTGTTTCAATATCATTCTTTATGCCATTATTTTGCATGCTTTGTTTGGCTCATGAGTAATCTGATTTTGAGCATGACATCTACTGTAAATATGCATATTTTGGGCTCCTCTTCAATGTTGTAGAAGGAAATTTTGCTGTTTGAATTTTCTATATACTACTTGTCTCAAGACCTCTCTTTGGTTCATTATTTTGCATGCCATTTTAAGCTCACCATGCTTCGGATTTCAGCCTTCATCAGGCCTAGAGAGAGACTTATTTTTGTCTCCTTGTCATGTTTTGTTTAGGGTCTTAAGACATTCGGTGTATATTTTTGGTACTTCCTTTGAAATCCTTTCATTTTACCGTAAATTTGCATGCTTTGTTAGACTTGTTTAGCTACTGTTTTGAGCCTCCATCAGGCTTAGGGAGTGTCTTGTTTTGGTCTATTATACACTTTTTGTCAAGGGTCTTAAGTGGTTTGGTGCATCCATTTGGTACCTCTCTTTATAACCCCCTTTTGGCCCTTATTTTGCATGCTATGTTTAGCGTATATACATACTGATTTAGAGGTTGTCATCTCTTGAATCTGTGAATATTTTTGGCTCATCTTTATTGTTGTAGAACTGATTTTTTGGGTTTGAGCATTGTAGATATCACTTGCTTTGTAAATCCCCTCTTTTACCGTATTTTTGCAAGCTTTTGTTTCCATACTTGTGAGCATTATTTGGCCATGTTTTGTACTGGAAAGATGCTATTTTTGGGGCTGCCTTGCTACTGTTTTTGCTGTCATGTGCCAATTTTGCATGTTTAGCATAGCCGTAGGCCATTTCGGGCACTTAGAATTGCATTTCGGGATGATTTCATGCATTGATTGTCATTTCGATTTGTTTCGGGGCTGTTTTCCCCTTTATTTAGGTGCTGAAATTCCATTACCATGCTTGCATATCATTTCCCGTGCCATTCGTATCATTTTTGCATTGCCTCGGTTATGCGCCAATGGGCACGCACTTCGAGGCACCTCATTCTTATCATTCCGAGCCTATGTGAGTGTGGTTGAGGCCCTCTCATGTTGGCGTAAGCCAATTTGCATTTTCATGCTTGTATGCCATTGCCTCGATTTGCGTGTCATATGCGCGCTGAGGCACTTTTATCCGATCTCCTATGAGTGAGAGGCTCTCCCATGTTGGTGTAAGCCCATCGTTGCATTTCGTATGCCATTTGTATCATTTTTGCATTGCCTCGGTTTGCGTGCTGGTACGATTTCGAGGCACTTCGCTTTTCTCCCGACGGCCTCCTATGTGAGTGGCCGAGGCTCTCCCATGTTGGTGTAAGCCCATCGTTGCATTTCGTATGCCATTTGTATCATTTTGCATTGCCTCGGTTTATGCGTGCTGCACGCACTTCGAGGCACTTCGCTTTTCTCCGACGGCCTCCTATGTGAGTGAGCCGAGGCTCTCCCATGTTGGTGTAAGCCCATCGTTGCATTTCAGATGCCATTTGTATCATTTTTGCATTGCCTCGGTTATGCGTCTGGCACGATTTCGAGGCACTTCGCTTTTATCCGACGGCCTCCTATGTGAGTGAGCCGAGGCTCTCCCATGTTGGTGTAAGCCCATCGTTGCATTTCAGATGCCATTTGTATCAATTTTGCATTGCCTCGGTTTATGCGTGCTGCTGGCACGATTTCGAGGCACTTCGCTTTTATCCGACGGCCTCCTATGTTAGTGAGCCGAGGCTCTCCCATGTTGGTGTAAGCCCATCGTTGCATTTCAGATGCCATTTGTATCATTTTGCATTGCCTCGGTTTATGCGTTCGCTGGCACGATTTCGAGGCACTTCGCTTTTATCCAACGGCATCTTATGTGAGTGCGATCGAGGTCCTCTCATGTTAGTGTAAGCCCAATCTGCATTTTCCATGTCATTGGCATTGCGTATGCCTCCGCCGGTTTGCGTGTCCGTGCACGCATTTCGAGGCAATCTATTTTATCCGATTTATTTCATCATCGCCCTTATGCGTGCCTATGGGCGCGCATTTCGAGGCACTTCGGTTTATCCGATTTTGCATCGATATCATCGCCTCGGTTTATGCGTACTGTATGCGCGCATTTGAGGCACTTCGGTTTTATCCGATTTTACATCACATATCATCGCCTCGGTTTGCGTGTCCGCGCACGCATTTTGAGGCGCTTTATTTTACCCGATTTGCATTTCATCATTGATTCGGCTTATGCGTGCCGGCACGATTTCGAGGCACCTCATTTTATCATTCGGCATCCCGTGAGTGTGGTGGGGCCCTCTCATATTGGTGTAAGTCCATCGTTGCATTTCATGCCTTTATGTCATCGCCGGTTTATGCGTGCCAAGCACGCATTTCGAGGCATCTCATTTGCATCAGCATTGTGCATACTAGGTTGTATCTTAGTTGCATTTCATGCATCTCATTTGCATCAGCATTGTGCATACTAGGTTGTATCTTAGTTGCATTTCATGCATCTCATGCATATTGCATCGTGTTCGGGATAGGAGTTAGCCCGGGCACGGGAAACGAGGCACGTTTCGTACTCTGAGTGACGGAACGGGTCTCAATCCCCAAGTCACCGACACTCCGGATTACCCATGATGGAGTTAGGTTTTGCTGTAGCATTCATCTGCATTCATCCCATATTGAGTTGTGCAATTCGATTCCTCGGCCATCATGCATCGGTATGCGTGATTGGTGGCGCGAGGATCGAGACATGCATACATTTGTGAAATACACTGCTGTGCCCTTTTCCTGCTCTCTGTTGCAGCAAAATTCAGAGTTGGCAAGTAACCGGAGCATGCCACGCGTTTCTAGGTTAATTGCAAACAGTGGATGATTGGGGCATCCCAAGGATTTCTGCAAATTCTACAACATACATCATCCTTCGTATAAGGCGCCACGGCTTGCATGCCACTTTTACACTTTCATAGTTAATTTGTTTAATTAATTAGAAATTTGTAATATTTTGACCTGTAATATTTGGGATCAGATATTCTTTTATTCGACCCTCTGCGAGGGCACAACTGTAATAAGGGTGGGTGAGTGTGATGTATGTCTTCCAACCCCATTTCTTTCTCCCTTTTATTTACCCGCTTTGAATGGTTAGATATAGGGCATACTTCAATTAGCATATAGTATGACAAAGATGTTTGCATCATTCATCTGTTTTGCACGACTCGCGCATCATACAAAGCGCATTGTATTTTCAATTCCAAATTGAATACGTGTTAGTTGTAGCATTTCATATGCCATATTTAGAATAGCCGAGCCTGCTATAGTTTGCATTCTTGCATGTGTTGCATTAGGCATTTCTGTATACCTAGGATCATGCATGATTTCTAATCATTTTATGTTTTGGCTTGGAGTACTCGGTGAGTTTTATGCTTTAGCATCCTTGCATGCGTGTGAGTGTTGCCATGATAGCATGCTTACCATGAGGCTAAATGCTTATGTGATATAACTGCCTTGAATGCCTGTGGGTGGAGGTTGAGTTATCTGAATTGGAGCAATTCATCAATTGTTTGTTAAGCCCACTAGATTGTGGCAAAATCTGTATTTTAAGCCTACCTGCGGGTAGCAAACCATCTTTCACAAACAAACATGAGATGTTTAGTTCCAATTCAGACGGCCCAGTCTATACTTGTTTGCTGCGAGCATCACATAGTAACCTAGGCTAATAATCGGAATAAGAGCATACAATGTTTTC
The DNA here is from genome assembly GCA_025200525.1 of Camellia lanceoleosa. Lineage (NCBI taxonomy): Eukaryota > Viridiplantae > Streptophyta > Magnoliopsida > Ericales > Theaceae > Camellia > Camellia lanceoleosa. Next base: position 7,233,128 of record CM045772.1, read on the forward strand.
AAAATCAGATATCATGGTTAGTAGAGGCCGGTCTTTGACCGGGCGAGCGGGGGTGCTCACGATGTGACCTTCCCTAATCGTACCCAAGTTCCCGAGCCAACTTTGGTGATGACAGACACGTGGCCTTTTGGCACCGAGTCAGGGTTCCCTAAATTTCCCATTTTAAAAATATTTAGGTGGCGACTCTGTTATCTGGCAAAGCAGTCCATGTTTGGCACTTCTTTCAAAAAATCTGTTTTTCTTCAAAACGATTTGCCGGATTTGGACTCTTTGGTTCGAGATTGAGAACCGCAACAAAATCGAGTCCGAGCTGTAGCGAGGCTCCCCGCGGGCGTGGTTACAGTTTCTGGCGACTCTGCTGGGGATTTAGAGAACTTGACTCGAACTCATGATATCTGTTTTTGACTACACTTGTGTGTTTCTTTGCATTGCATTTGCATTGGTGCGCCTAGGACACCGTGTTTGCCATCTGCTATTCTGGCGGTTTCTTGGGAGGCTTGTCTTGTCAAGGCATGTCCATAAGGTCGATCTTACGGCTCTGCCGATATGGGAACACAAACCCGGTTTTACCGGCACCCTTTTGACCATTCGACCTAGTGCATATTCGATCCATAGTGACCATTCCAAACTAGGACAAAGTTGCTTACCCGCTTATAGGTTGTTTGAGACCGCTGCGTAGTGAAACCCTAGTTCGACAAAATAAGACAGGAAACCCTACCCCAACATAGGGGTGTTTTGGCTCTCACTTATACATTATGTGGTTGTTAGAGTGTGCCTCTACAGGGAATGCATGTATCAGTTTATGAGTTTGAGCATCAGGCCTACGGGCACCAGTTCAGTATTTTGGGAATCAGTTATATCTGCGGGTATCAGATTCAGTTTTGGGGGCAGTAATTTTGGGAACGATGATCGCTGGTCGAACAGCTTATTGATTATGTTCATATGCTCATTGGTGGGATTGGGCTGAGATCTTTGCATGTTTTCTCTTCAGTTCGAAGACTTCGATCGAGCAACCAGTGTTCTCCTTTGCTGAGGCAAGACAGGAAAAAACTCACCGGTTCATCGAATCGATCCGTCGATCCATCCAGTCCATCTGATCCGTTAGTCACCAGTCCAGTCCATCTGATCCGTTAGTCACCAGTCACATCACCTCAGTTCAGTTAGTAGACTCGTGATGACGCAAAATTCGGAAGAAATTGTGGTTATGACAACCGCAATAGACCAAGGAATCATCTTGCAGGATGAGACCAATGTTGAGGTGCCACATCCACCTAGGTCGCCTGCCGCTCACCCGATCTGGACGCCCCAGTTGTTTCAAGCTCGTGAGCCCACCACATCTGAATTAATGGGAATGATTGGTGACCTTCAGAGGTCCGTGGCAGATCTGGCTTACGGAATGTCAGTTTCATCGCCAGCTGCATCATACGCCGGGAATTTTGCACCGCAGGAGCCCCCGCTATTGGGGCGAATTGTGATCGAGCTCAGCCAACCCGAGGCTGTCTTAAGCTATGGCAATGACATGTCAACAGCGACCCAAACCCATGATCCAGCTGAGGCTAAAAGTAAGAATAAAACGAAGGCAGACACCGATCCCATCAAGCAACTGCTGCGGGCAGCCGAGGCTTTGAAAGCCGGGGGGATGAACAAACAGCAAGTATTTGCGGTCATGGCCAAAATTGTGGATGATGCTTTCTCCACTCCAAAGAGGCGCTTCAAGCGAAACCCGGATAGGCCGTCATGCGAGCAGTTCCTTCCATCCCCAACTCAGCATCCTAAAAGATCAGAAACCCAAGACAATGCCTGCCGACCCTTTCGCTAGTGCGTCTAGCAAGAAGCCTCAGACTTCGAAGTATCCTCCTCAAGGGCGCAGAGTCTTTCATGCCCTCTATATGCCTCTGTCTAGGCATTTCAAATTCCGCTAACGAGGGCATCTTACACCCTCGAGCCTCGACACGCCAAAGAAGCTGCCTCTCACACACGATGCTACCAGATTGCGATACCACCAACAGACCGGTCACACGGCAAGCAGCTTGTTTTCGCCGTCATGAAGTGCAAGATTTGATCGACAATGAGGTTATCCTCCCACCCACCTCGGCAAAAGTCTCGCCACCGAAATTTGTTGGACTCGAGGATACCGCAAGTATGTGATCATGGGTTGGTCCACCAAGGGGCGCTTGGTGTATTCGAGATATGGCGTTTGCACGCACTATGTTGAACATCTGCGTATACTAATTTTGTGATTTCTGGCTTGGGTGTTGAGTCAGTTTTGTCAGTTTTGTTTTGAGTCTTTCTCTTTGTTTTGAGTCAGTCTTTTTGTAAAGTGCGCCTTGTTGTAGTCGATCCCATTGTATAGAGGTCGGGTGATTCCGGGAGGTGTTACCTCGGGCGTCCCCATTTTGTTTTGTGTTTGTCTTTTTGTTTGTTTTGAGTCTGTTTCTGCCAGGGAGCCAATTGTGCCAACAGATTTGAATGAAACAGCAGTGACTTTCACACTCTCGCATTTGCTTCTGCCTTGTGCTAGTTTTGCCGGAAGTTCTGAATGAGACGATAGTATTTGACTAAGGACTCTGTCTTTTCTGTTCCTTGAAGTCATTGTAATGACCTAAGTTTTCCAAAACCTTTCGAACACTGCGGTGAAAACGAAGAGGAAGGAATTCCTCGGGATTTGCAAAACTTTGATCAATTGAGAGAAAGAGAGGCGTGCTAAGCCCTTAATGAATGAAATCACGCTTGTTAGTGTGAGTACTGAGAAGGACCCTAGCTTTGATCCAGATTGGTCCTACACTGTCTTCAGCGCGAGCGATTCGTCGCTTTCTTAAAAATTTTCAAAAACAAAATGTTTTGCGCGGTCCTACGAAGACCTGTGTGGAATCGCTCTTGAGATTGTGCAGCTTAGGATCGCTCTCAGCCTCGAGACTCAACCCCTTTGCTTCTAAACCTTGAACTTGAATTCAGAAGGTTCAACGGTCAACCACAATGTGAGGCCTGTGTGGCCAGATTTGAAGCAGCCCTCGAACAAGAGGCACCAAAGTCAGATCAAGAAGATCAGAAGTCGTCAAAAGAAGCTTGCAGAGCTAGATCAGAAGCACCCCTCGAACTAGGGGCAAAAATGTCCGATATGCTCGAAGAGCCAAAGGTGGATCTTTATGCAAATCAATACAACAGCCACTCTCCTGGATACGGATGGCTTCGAGATCCTAAAACCATTTAGCATGGACTTGTTACACTTTTCCCCTTTGAGAGGCTCGTTGGGCCGAAAACCCGGAAGGGCGACCCAGGCAAAAGTTAGAGCAAGAGAAAAATAAAAAAAAATGCAAAAAATGAAATGCAAAGATACAAAAAAAATGCAAAAAGAAGAAAAAAAAAAAACAAAAAGATGAAAAGAAAAGAAAAGACGAAGAAAAGAATTGAAAAGAAAAGAAAAATACTTAAGGTCGAAAACACACAGCGGTATGGCAAAAGTTAGAGCATAAAAAGGAGAAGTTAAATACCCGAGTGTACCTTAACCCCGAACTACGTAAGGCTTGATTCCCATGTTTGGGATACGTAGGCAACTTCATTCTGAAGTCCAGCCATAAACACTTCAAAATCAAGTGTGTCCATGTAATGGTTTTAACCATCCTTGCCTTCAGATCCGAGAGTTCGATTGCAATCATCGCTCGAGGATCGACTACAATCTTATTTGCGGTGCTATCCAAACAAGGGGCAACTTTCCGTTGCCATTCAATATCTTGTGAGCTTGCTTCAAACAAGGGGCAACTTTCCGTTGCCATGCGTTCTCTTCAAGCAGGCGCTTTTCTTTTGGATCCGAGGTTGTGCATCTCAGAGTAGGTTTCATGCTCGTTGAGCAAGTGTCCATTTGCAAAAATAGTTTTTGAGGATTTTTACTGAGGTTAGCAAATTTTCTCAAAAATAGTTCCATCTTTTCAGAAAACTAGGCCATTTCTTGATCGCAAAAATGGAAAATTTTCAGTGCTCATAGCCTGACTTGCATGATTTCAAATCAAAAATCGAACAAGCATGTTAATCTAACTCTCATTTTGGTCAAATTTTTTTAGGAGAAAACCAAAATAAAAAAAAAATGGTCAAAATGACGAACTAGGGGCACATTTGAGTCAGGTTCTCTGTCTTTTTCCCCGTTATCAACATACTTGCCAAGAAGGGCACTCTACCTCCCAGCAAAGGCACAACTGAAGGGCACAGCAAGAGGGCAGAAAGCTCTCTCATCCTCCGACCAACGAAGTATCAAGCCAAGTCTGGAAGCCTGAATCGAATGGGGCAACATCACACTCCCTCATCCGACAGATCTAACCACGTCCAAACTCCCATAGGCATCATCGACCGATGTCAGCTGCAGATTTGCTACATACCCATTTGTAGCATAACCCCTCTGTGGGAGGAATTCATTAGCTGTGAGCAGAAGAAGAAGAATCTAGCAGAATGCTAGAGGCACGAGCCCACAACTTGCTGTTTATCCATCAACCACCTAGGGGAGGGATTAAAAAAATGAGAGATTGAAGAATAGAGAGATGTGCGATGAGAGGAAAAGTGAGGAAAGGGCTTTTTCAGAAAAACAGAGCTTGAGGGCCGAGTGATGTGAGAATCACAAATGAGAAAGGGTGGGAAACACTACCCGGTGAAACAGGCTCCCTGTGCACGTCTGAGTGTCGTGTCTTTTTGTTTTATCTCGTTTCTTGTTTTGAGTCGTTTCGAGTGTTACTCGATGTGTCTAGGTTGTGTGCCTTTTATTTCCTTGTTGAGTCGTTTTGCTGTGTTCAGTGGTAGGCTCAATACAGTCGAAAAACTCATCTCTCAATTTCAAAAACAAAATCATTTTGTGTTCGAGTCTTGTGCCGTTCTCCACATTTGTGCAAAAGAATTTGTTCTTCGAAAGCCTCAGGGTCCACCCCCGTTAAGTGTGAATAGTAGAACCAGGCCTATCTGTCGTGAGTTTCGGCCGCAAAGCAAAAGCAAAAGAAAAAGGAAAAATGTCGGCATCCGAGTTTGTTTCAACTTCTCGCAGTTACGTAATCGCATCCTGCTCGTAATGAAACGTGTGTTCAAAATTAAAAGAATCTTGTGTTATGAGCCATGTGTTCAGACGAGCGAGTTGTGTTATGGGCTGCGTGTTCACAATCAAAAGCGGGCGTGTTCGAAATTCAAAAGTTTGGGCTGTGTGTTCAACCTTCTACAAAGTGTGTGCTACGTGTTCACCTTAAGATATGAGTGTGTTTGACATCAAATGTTTGAGCTGTGTGTTCAGACTTCAAAGTGTGCGTGGTGTTCACCTCAACAACGAAATGTGTTCGACATCGAGATTTGAGCCGTGTGTTCAGACTTCAAAGTGTGCCGTGTGTTCACCCCAACAATGAGTTTGTGTGTTCGACGTCAAATGTTTTGCTGTGTGTTCAGACTTCAAAGTGTGCCGTGTGTTCACCTCAACAATGAGTGTGTGTTCGACATCAAATGTTTGAGGTGTGTTCAGACTTCAAAGTGTGCCGTGTGTTCACCTCAACAATGAGTGTGTGTTCGACATCAAATGTTTGAGTGTGTTCAGACTTCAAAGTGTGCCGTGTGTTCACCTCAACAACGAAATTTGTGTGTTCGACATCAGAGATTTGAGCCGTGTGTTCAGACTTCAAAGTGTGCCGTGTGTTCACCCCAACAATGAGCTGTGTGTTCGACGTCAAATGTTTGAGCTGTGTGTTCAGACTTCAAAGTGTGCCGTGTGTTCACCTCAACAATGAGCTGTGTGTTCGACATCAAATGTTTGAGCTGTGTGTTCAGACTTCAAAGTGTGCCGTGTGTTCACCTCAACAACGAGCTGTGTGTTCGACATCAAATGTTTGAGCTGTGTGTTCAGACTTCAAAGTGTGCGCTGCGTGTTCACCTCAACAGCGAGCTGTGTGCCCAAAGAATGAGCTGTGTGCCCAAAGAAAAAGGAGCTGTGTGCCCGAAAAAGGAGCTGTGTGCCCGAAAAAGGAGCTGTGTGTCTAAAAGCGAGTCAGCCAGTTCAAAAAGGAGCTGTGCTCAAAAGAAGGAGCTGTGCTCCGAAAAGGAGCTGCAGTTCAAAAACGAGCTGTGGTGTCTTAAATGAGCTGTGTGTTCGAAAAAAAGGAGCTGTGGTGCTCAAAAAGGAGCTGCAGTTCAAAAAAAGCCGTGTGCTCGAAAAACGAGCTGCAGTTCAAAAACGAGCTGCAGTTCAAAAAGGAGCTGTGGTGCCCATAGAATGAGCTGTGTGCCCAAAGAAAAGGAGCTGTGCTCAAAAGGAGCTGGTGTTCAAGAAGGAGCTGTGGCCAAAAACGAAATGAGCTGTGTGCTTAAAACGAGCTGTGTGCCCAAAAGAAGCTGTGTTTGAAAACGAGCTGTGCCCAAAACGAGCTGCAGGTGCTTAAATGAGCTGCAGGTGCCCAAAAAACGAGCTGTGTGCCCGTAAATGAGTTAGGTGTCAAAAACGAGCTGTGTGCCCAGAAATGAGCTGTGTGCCCAAAGAAAAAGGAGCTGTGTGCCTGAAAAAGGAGCTGCAGTTCAAGAAGGAGTCAGGCGCCTAAAAACAAGCTGCAGTCTTAAAAGCGAAGTTGTGTGCTGTAGTTCAAAAACGAGTCAGGTGTCTTAAATGAGCTGTGTGCAAAACGAGCTGTGTCTTAAATGAGCTGTGGTGCCTGAATGAGGAGCTGCAGTTCAAGAAGGAGCTGGTGCTCAAGGAAAAGTCAGGTGCCCAAGAAGGAGCCTGTGTGCTCGAAGGAGCTGGTACCCGCAAATGAGCTGTGTCCTAAATGAACTTTGTGCAAAAAGAGCTGTGCCCAGATAAAGTAGAGTGTTGTGTTTGAATCAATCGTGCCAAACGAACAAAATTTCTGTAAGTCGTGGTGCCAAGTCTTGTCCTGCATTTCACCTCCATCGCACTATTTTGTGCAATCATCATTCACTTGTTTTTTTTTACTTGCATTTTACTTACATTTCATCGTATTGTCTTGTGCACTCCGGTCTAGGAGACCTTAAATCCTCTAAAGGTGCAATTCCTTTGGTGTTTGTCGTGTCTTAACGACTTCCGATGGTCCGTATAGCCACCGCCTGTGTTTATGTGAGTTCCTAGGAGACCAACTGAGACGGTGGAAACTAGAGTTCGAATGGCTCATGCCTAGAACACAAAGGTTCGGGATTTCGAGACTAAAGTCTGGTTTAAATACCGGGGTATATCCTCGCTTGAAATCAGATGGCTCCATAGATTGAGATAGCATGTATATGCGCCTCAATTCTGGATACTGAATCAACCTAGTCTGTCACCCTGTTGGAGAATAGGGAAAGTCGCAACCATAGTCGAGGAGAAAGGTAGTACCGCAGCTCAATCAAGAAGAAGCGAGAGATCCCCAACAAAGATGAGGCACGATATTGTATGTATGGTTCATTTGAAATTTGGTGCGACTGCATTTAATCGCCAAGCAGTATCGATCTTCTCCGTGTGAGACGCGACGAGAATTAAATGATTCTCCGATTCTTAATCGCATGAAATGTAGTTGTTGCTTTGCATTCTTGCTTAAAACCTGCATCTATTGTAAATATGTGTTTCATTACAACTTGCCGCATTTGCATGATCATTGAGTTACCTCGGCTTCTTACATTGTCGGTTGCATTTGCCCCTCTCATGCGGCACACATCTCTTTCTGTCTTGTATGATTGTCTAAGTCTTCGGCCTTGTCAAAAATGGGTCGTCTCTCGGCTTTGACACTCACCCCCGTCATTGTTATGACTTCCGAAGTTCTCACAAAGAGGGCAAATCAGAGACACCCCATTTTTGACCGACCTTAAGACTCAGACGTCACCGATTGAGCGCTTGGTGATGTTGCATATCGCGCTTGTTCGAAGTTTGAGTCGCGTCGGCGCCTCGCCTCCGGACTTCCAACCCTCTCTCAGGCCTTGTCTCGGTTTGCGACCGGACTTCGGTTTTCTCTGCTTTTCTTTTCCCGAGGGAGAGAGAGGTCTAGCAGCATCTGTCAATGGTCAGAGGCTACATTTCATGGTCGAGGCCATTTTGCCCACTTCGGGCTCCGGTTTCTGAGCCGTCGCAGGATGCTCGCTCGGGACCGCCCAACCATCTCCGAGTTCTCCGGTTTTTGGCATGTGCCTCTGTTTTAGTGTTCCGAGGGACACTGGGGCCCCTGATGCCCACTTCGCAGCCGAACACCACTTCCGGTGCCCGGCGACCCATTTTCGGGACCCCAAACCGAGCGGTTTTGGTCCCGAGCATTCATTTTGCATCAGTCTTCTCCGGTTTTTGGCGGAGACCTCTGTTTTAATATTTCGAGGAACCCTGGGGCCTCCGATGCCCACTTCGTGGCCGTATGCCACTTTCGGTGCTCATAGCCGGTTTTCGGGACCCCAAACCGAGCGGTTTTGGTCCCGAGCATTCATTTTGCATCGATGTCTGTTCATTTTTGGCAGACACCTCTGTCTAGTCCTTCCGAAGGACACTGGGGTCTCTGAGACCCACTTCGCAGCCGAACACCACTTCCGGTGCCCGGCAGCCCATTTTCGGGATCCCGAACCGCGCGGTTTTGGCCCCGAGCATTCATTTCGCATCGGTTTTCTCCGGTTTTTGGCAGGAACCTCTGTTTTGTCATTCCGAGAGACACTGGGTCTCCGAGACCCGCTTCGCAGCCGAACACCACTTCCGGTGCCCGGCAGCCCACTTTCAAGGCCTCGAACTGCGTGTTTCGGCTCCCGAACCTTCATTCTACATTTTTGGGCTCCGACCCAAACTTGAGATAGTCATATTTTGAGGTCCTTTTCATGTTTGATTGAGGACCTCTTACTGTTTGACATCTCCATCTGTCACTTGCCTTTTTACCTCTTTTTGCACGGTATTTTAGGCGTACTTGTGGGCTGCGTTGGACTTGGGCGTAAACTACAAAGTGTCTTATTTTGAGCACCTCTTCAACTTTGTTGAAGGACTCTCGGCCATTTGAAACCCGTAGCTACCACTTTCCTTTTGGCCATTTTGGCGGAAACTTGATATGTTTTCCTCCATTTTTCCCTCCATTTTCCCCCTCATTTTGTCTATATAACAGCAGCCCCAGCTGTGATTTTAGGGTTAGAAAAATCTGGTTTGGGAGCTCCTATATTGTATCTCTCTCTCTCTATAATTCCAAGCTCCAAAACTCTCAAAAATCTTCCAAGTTTGGCACCATTCCTTCACCACCACCTAGCACCACCACCACCACTCCATTTCCGGCAGCAAGGAGGGATTTTCAGAGGCTAGGAGGCTCTATTTTTCAGTTCAAAAGGCAGCCAACATTGGTCTACAAGGGTGAGTCTCGTTTTTCCCCTTTTTTGCTCTTTTCTTGGTCTACTTCTTAGCCCTCTTTTCCCACTGTTTTGAGCTCCGGCCCTAACTGAAAGGGGCCTTATTTTGAGCTATTCTACATGTTTGTTTAAGGGCTCAACCCTGTTTGAGCCCTCTATGATGCACTTGTTTCAATATCATTCTTTATGCCATTATTTTGCATGCTTTGTTTGGCTCATGAGTAATCTGATTTTGAGCATGACATCTACTGTAAATATGCATATTTTGGGCTCCTCTTCAATGTTGTAGAAGGAAATTTTGCTGTTTGAATTTTCTATATACTACTTGTCTCAAGACCTCTCTTTGGTTCATTATTTTGCATGCCTTTTTAAGCTCACCATGCTTCGGATTTCAGCCTTCATCAGGCCTAGAGAGAGACTTATTTTTGTCTCCTTGTCATGTTTTGTTTAGGGTCTTAAGACATTCGGTGTATATTTTTGGTACTTCCTTTGAAATCCTTTCATTTTACCGTAAATTTGCATGCTTTGTTAGACTTGTTTAGCTACTGTTTTGAGCCTCCATCAGGCTTAGGGAGTGTCTTGTTTTGGTCTATTATACACTTTTTGTCAAGGGTCTTAAGTGGTTTGGTGCATCCATTTGGTACCTCTCTTTATAACCCCCTTTTGGCCCTTATTTTGCATGCTATGTTTAGCGTATATACATACTGATTTAGAGGTTGTCATCTCTTGAATCTGTGAATATTTTTGGCTCATCTTTATTGTTGTAGAACTGATTTTTTGGGTTTGAGCATTGTAGATATCACTTGCTTTGTAAATCCCCTCTTTTACCGTATTTTTGCAAGCTTTTGTTTCCATACTTGTGAGCATTATTTGGCCATGTTTTGTACTGGAAAGATGCTATTTTTGGGGCTGCCTTGCTACTGTTTTTGCTGTCATGTGCCAATTTTGCATGTTTAGCATAGCCGTAGGCCATTTCGGGCACTTAGAATTGCATTTCGGGATGATTTCATGCATTGATTGTCATTTCGATTTGTTTCGGGGCTGTTTTCCCCTTTATTTAGGTGCTGAAATTCCATTACCATGCTTGCATATCATTTCCCGTGCCATTCGTATCATTTTTGCATTGCCTCGGTTTGCGTGCCAATGGGCACGCACTTCGAGGCACCTCATTCTTATCATTCCGGCAGCCTATGTGAGTGTGGTTGAGGCCCTCTCATGTTGGCGTAAGCCCAATTTGCATTTTCATGCTTGTATGCCATTGCCTCGATTTATGTCCGTAGGCATTTAACGCTTTTATCCGACGGCCTCCTATGTGAGTGGTGAGGCTCTCCCATGTTGGTGTAAGCCCATCGTTGCATTTCAGATGCCATTTGTATCATTTTGCATTGCCTCGGTTTGCGTGCGCATGCGCATTTCGAGGCACTTTTCTCCGACGGCCTCCTATGTGAGTGAGCTGAGGCTCTCCCATGTTGGTGTAAGCCCATCGTTGCATTTCGTATGCCATTTGTATCATTTTTGCATTGCCTCGGTTTGCGCGCCCGCGGGTACGCATTTCGAGGCACTTCGTTTTTCTCCGACGGCCTCCTATGTGAGTGAGCTGAGGCTCTCCCATGTTGGTGTAAGCCCATCGTTGCATTTCGTATGCCATTTGTATCATTTTTGCATTGCCTCGGTTTGCGTGCCCACGGGTACGCATTTCGAGGCACTTCGTTTTTATCCGACGGCCTCCTATGTGAGTGAGCTGAGGCTCTCCCATGTTGGTGTAAGCCCATCGTTGCATTTCGTATGCCATTTGTATCAATTTTGCATTGCCTCGGTTTGCGTGCCCGCGGGTACGCATTTCGAGGCACTTCGTTTTTATCCGACGGCCTCCTATGTTAGTGAGCTGAGGCTCTCCCATGTTGGTGTAAGCCCATCGTTGCATTTCGTATGCCATTTGTATCATTTTTGAATTGCCTCGGTTTGCGTGCCCGCGGGTACGCATTTCGAGGCACTTCGTTTTTATCCAACGGCATCTTATGTGAGTGCGACTGAGGTCCTCTCATGTTAGTGTAAGCCCAATCTGCATTTTCCATGTCATTGGCATTGCGTATGCCTCCGCCTCGGTTTGCGTGTCCGTGTGCACGCATTTCGAGGCAATCTATTTTATCTGATTTGTATTTCATCATCGCCTCGGTTTGCGTGCCTATGGGCGCGCATTTCGAGGCACTTCGGTTTTATCCGATTTTGCATCGCATATCATCGCCTCGGTTTGCGTACGTAGCGCGCATTTCGAGGCACTTCGGTTTTATCCGATTTTACATCACATATCATCGGTTTTGCGTGTCCGCGGCACGCATTTTGAGGCGCTTTATTTTACCCGATTTACAGTTCATCATTGACTCGGTTAGCGTGCGAGTGGGCATGCATTTCGAGGCACCTCATTTTATCATTCGGCATCCCGTGAGTGTGGTGGGCCCTCTCATATTGGTGTAAGTCCATCGTTGCATTTCATGCCTTTATGTCATCGCCTCGGTTTGCGTGCCAGTGGGCACGCATTTCGAGGCATCTCATTTGCATCAGCATTGTGCATACTAGGTTGTATCTTAGTTGCATTTCATGCATCTCATTTGCATCAGCATTGTGCATACTAGGTTGTATCTTAGTTGCATTTCATGCATCTCATGCATATTGCATCGTGTTCGGGATAGGAGTTAGTCGCACGGAAACGAGGCACTACGAGTGACTCGAACGGGTCTCAATCCCCAAGTCACCGACATCCGGATTACCCATGATGGAGTTAGGTTTTGTCAGACATTCATCCGCATTCATCCCATATTGAGTTGTGCAATTCGATTCCTCGCCATCATGCATCGGTATGCGTGATTGGTGGCGCGAGGATCGAGACATGCATACATTTGTGAAATACAACTGGTGCCCTTTTCCTCGCTTCTCTGTTGCAGCAAAATTCAGAGTTGGCAACTTTCCGGAGCATGGCACGCGTTTCAAGGTAAATTGCAAACAGAGGCTAATTGGGGCATCCCAGTGGATTTCTGCGCCAGGCAGCTACAACATACATCATCCTTCAGAAGCAAGGCAGTCCCTGGCTTGCATGCCAGCTTTTACAGCTTTCATAGTTAATTTGTTTAATTAATTAGAAATTTGTAATATTTTGACCGTAATATTTGGGATCAGATATTCTTTTATTCGGACCCTCTGCGCGAGGGCACAACTGTAATAAGGGTGGGTGAGTGTGATGTATGTCTTCCAACCCCCATTTCTTTCTCCCTTTTATTTACCCGCTTTGAATGGTTAGATATAGGGCATACTTCAATTAGCATATAGTATGACAGCATGTTTGCATCATTCATCTGTTTTGCACGCTCGCTCAAGATCATACAAACCGCATTGTATTTTCAATTCCAAATTGAATACGTGTTAGTTGTAGCATTTCATATGCCATATTTAGAATAGCCGAGCCTCGCTATAGTTTGCATTCTTGCATGTGTTGCATTAGGCATTTCAGATACCTAGGATCATGCATGATTTCTAATCATTTTCTGTTTTGGCTTGGAGTACTCGGTGAGTTTTATGCTTTAGCATCCTTGCATGCGTGAGTGTTGCCATGATAGCATGCTTACCATGAGGCTAAATGCTTATGTGATATAACCGCCTTGAATGCTGTGGGTGGAGGTTGAGTTATCCGAATTGGAGCAATTCATCAATTGTTTGTTAAGCCCACTAGATTGTGGCAAAATCAGATTTTAAGCCTACTGCGGGTAGCAAACCATCTTTCACAAACAAACATGAGATGTTTAGTTCCAATTCAGACGGCCCATCTATACTTGTTTGCGAGCATCACATAGTAACCTAGGCTAATAATCGAATAAGAGCATACAATGTTTTCAAAATCGATATCATGGTTAGTAGAGGCGGTCTTTGACTGGCGAAGGTGCTCACGATGTGACCTTCCCTAATCGTACCCAAGTTCCCGAGCCAACTTTGGTGATGACAGACCACGTGGCCTTTTGGCACCGAGTCGTGGTTCCCTAAATTTCCCATTTTAAAAATATTTAGGTGGCGACTCATTATCCGCAAAGCGATCCATGTTTGGCACTTCTTTCAAAAAATCTGTTTTTCTTCAAAACGATTTGCCGGATTTGGACTCTTTGGTTCGAGATTGAGAACCGCAACAAAATCGAGTCCGAGCTGTAGCGAGGCTCCCCGCGGGCGTGGTTACAGGTGCCAGAAATTCAAAATGAGGATGAATCCTCTCAAATGTGCTTTCGGGGTGACGGCTAGGAAGTTCCTCGGGTTTCTTGTACATAGGCATGGTATCGAGGCAGATGAAGAGAAGGTTAAGTCTATCAAAGCAATGCCCCCCCCCAACATTCTCAGAAGGAGTTAAAGAAGTTCCTCGGGAAGGTGTCTTATATTCGGAGGATTATCCCAGCACTTACAAAGATCTCTGCCCCTTTTGGCTCGTTGTTAAAAGGAGATGCCAAGTTCGAGTGGAATCAAGAGCACCAAAAGGCCTTTGAGAGAATCAAGGTGGCCTTAACCTCGCCTCAGACCATGATAGCTCCGCAGCCCAGGGTCCCTCTAATGTTGTACCTAACCTCAACCCCCAAGTCCATAGGGGCATTATTGGTCCAAGATGTAGACGGAGTAGAACGCCCGGTGTATTACATCAATCGAAAAATTCGAGGAGCAGAAGTCCGATATACTCCGATAGAGAGACATTGCTTAGCTTTGGTATTCACCGCCCAAAAGCTCAGACATTACTTCTTAGCACATCAGATTCAGATTGTTACTAGAAGTGATCCAATCCGATACCTCCTCAGCAAGCCTGCTCTAACCGGGAAGGTGGCAAGATGGTTGTTAGCACTGGGTGAATTCGAGATCACATGTGTAGCTCGCAAGGCAATCAAAAGCCAAGCCTCAGCTGACCTCATTGCTCAATTTCCAAGTGGTGACTATGAACCAGTGAATGAAGAATTAAGAGGAGAGGTGCATGCAGCTATGGCTTCTGAGGAACGCTTCTGGACATTGAGCTTTGACGGAGCAGCAGCCGGAGAGAAAGGAGGAACCGGGATAGTCCTTACAAGCAAAAGTGGGGAAAAGTTATATTTGTCTTATAAACTGGATTTCCATTGCTCAAATAATGAAGCCGAGTATAAGGCTCTTATTTTAGGCTTGATAGCAGCTGAGAAGCACAGTATCAAGAAGATTCGGATTCGGGGGGACTTAAGGCTGATAGTGAAGCAAGTTTCAGGACAGATCGTCTTGAAGGAGCCTGCCTTGGCCACATATCGAACGACAGTCCAAAGGCTTCTTGACAAATTTCAGAAGGTTGAAATAGAGCATGTGCCTCGCTCTGACAACAAGTTTTCAGATGCCCTCGCAACATTAGGGGCAAGAGTTGACATTCTAGAGGAGGAGGCGACAATTGTTATCAAGAAGAGAACAGAGCCTTCAATAATATCCGAAGACAAAGACCTTTCGGAGGACTGGAGAGCAGAAGTCCTTGAAAAACTCAGAAGTAAAGTTGGAAAACTGACTATGGCCAAGCTTGCCCAATTCATAATTATTCAAGGTGAACTTTACTTTCGAGGAAGTACCAGATTCCTAGCCCGGTGTGTTGGCCAACAAAAAGCAAGCTTCCGACTACAACAAATTCATGAAAAATCCTGCGGGATGGAGATATTAGTCTGTACAGAAGGATCCAAAGACAAGGCTATTATTGGCCCGAGATGGAGAAGGCCTCGAATCAACTACAGAAAGAATGCCCCAAGCGTCAGTCATACATCCGGGAGGATGAGAGTTGCTTTGAAATTGATACCCCTGACTGGAGGCAAGTCTACATTGACTATCTCAAAGAGGGGACACTACTTGAGAGCCCGAGGGACATTGCGCACCTCAAAAAAAGAGCAAGGCGGTACTTTCTTGATTAGAACAAGCTTTACAGAAGAAGCATTGAGGGCACTCCCCTGAGGTGTCTCTCCAAGGAAGAATCAGATCTAGTCCTTGGAAGAGCCCACGAAATTGAGCATCAAGGAGGGGCTCGACTGTTCGAACAACTTACACACCTTGGGTATTATTGGCCTACCATGGAGTCAGATGCGTCCTATCACGTAAAGAGGTGCCAAACTTGTCAGAAGCACGGGAATTTGATCCATGCTCCAGCCGTAGACTTGCATAGCATCTGAACGCCATGGCCGTTCCATACCTGGGCTTTTGATCTGATAGGGCCCATCTCCACACCTTCTAAGGGGTACAAGTGGATTCTCGCAGCCACAAAATTGAGCACAAAGTGGGTCGAAGCAATTCCTCTGAAGAACGCTACGGGGCCTGCAGTCACGAATTTCATCAAAGAGAATATCATTTGCCGGTTTGGAGTACCAAACACCATCCTCTCGGATAATGGCACTCCCTTCATAAACAAATATGTAAAAAGCCTCCTAGAGACTTACCGAGTGAAGCATCACAAATCCACACCCTACTATCCAAAAGGGAACGGGCAAGCGGAGGCCACAAACAAGACACTGATAAGGATTCTGAGCAAGATGATGGATGAATTTGGGGGGATTTGGTCCGAACAGTTGACAGTAGCCTTATGGGCATATCGCACTTCAAAGAGAAAGCCAACTCAAGCAACTCCTTACTCCCTTGTGTATGGGTCCGAGGCAGTGTTACCTATAGAGTTGGAAACACCATCTGCTTGGATGACACTCACCTCGGGGATGGTATTGGAGCCTCGAACCACCTGATTGGAAGCATTAGAGGAAAAGCATGACAGAGCTGCAAAAGTCATGGAAAGATATCATGTGTTTATTGCCCGAGCCTACAACCAGACTGTGGTACCAAGAAAATTTGAAGAAGGTGATCTAGTATGGAAGATTGTAGACCCAATCATGCGAGGACAATCTTTGCCCAAGTTTTCTCCAAAATGGGAAGGGCCCTACAGGGTGGTTCAGGCGAGCTCAAGCGGGTACTACAAGCTTGTAAGGGTTGAAGATGGCTTCCAAACTGGCCCGCTCAATGCAAAGTTTATCAAGCATTACTACCCATAATTAGATTCATCTATGTTGAAATTCATTTTCATTTTCTTACTTTGTCTAAAAGTTGTATTTCCCTTACGTTATGAAGAAGCTGTTTTTCTCTATGGTGTATGTTCAATCCCATCACTTGCAGTGAATCTATTATACTGTTGTCAAGAAAGTTGAAAAATTAATGAGAGTATTTCAGCTTTTATAAACTTGTGCATATGATTGTTCTTTCCATTGTATTATTCGAAATAAATATTTTATCAAGCAGAATGAGAAAACAATGCGAAAATATCCAAACAGCAAAAATTTTGTCATTTCATTGCATTGTCCTAGATAAAACATTTCTATCGAAAGGGCAAGAAAGTAATGATATAAAAAAAAAAAAAACTCAATCTCTCCTAAAGACACCCTCGAAGAAGCTGCCTGTTACATCTACGTCCGGAGGACAAACCGTAGAGTGTGCCTTTAAAGTCTCCAAGGCCCGAGCATAACCCGACTCAAGTTCACGAAGAGTTGCCTTTGTTTCATCTATAGAGGTCCGATAAGAGGCAAGCACAGACATAAGTTCCACCCGATGGCTGGCATTCGAAGCTATATCCAAGCACTTCCGAAGCCATGATAAGTCCACTTGGTGACGCTCCATGTCAGAGATCCCCTGATACGCCGTCTCGACTACTTTTCCATTAAGGTCACATAACTGTTGCCTGTCCAAGCTATATAAGATAGTGGCAAAAGACTCGAGAAGAGCAGTCTGAATGAGTGAACATTGGCAAGCAAATGAAGCAAAGGTCTTTGGGTAACTCGAATACACAAGCTGTAGAACTGAAGCAAACTCAGGAGCTACCCAATAATAGAGAAATGATACTTTGCCAGAAGCCGAAGGAGGAGTTGGGGTCGGAAAGTTGCTAGTCTCAGGAATCTCCCCAATGTCTATCGGGTTAGATGAACCACCAGGAGGGGTAACTCCCGGCAGAGGTCCCGAGCCTGAGAATGCGGAGTGATAAGGGGAAAGACCAAAAGCATCACTATCAAAGTGGAAATCACTGAGATTCAAATCCAAAAACATTCGAAGGCACTGGCGATGAAGAACCTCTAGCAGTCGTCTCAAAGGCAGGTGTTCCCCCTTGAGAAGGAGAACCATGAGGAGTCACAAAGAGAGTCTGAGTAGAGTTTGAGGCAGGTGAAGGCAGGACCCTGGTAGCAGCTAACACTGAAGAAAAGATAAGGAAGTCTTATTAGGGGTAGGGAACAGTAAAGCCATTTGAGTAAAGATTTCTCACAGATAGAAGTAAATGACAAACTTCAGAAAGAAAGATTACCAGAGGGATAATCAATATGCAAAGTCGGAGCAACTGAAGGACTCCTAGCATCAACAAAGTCACTTGGCCGTATAGGGAGCACCTGATCGATCTCAATGTTTGATGAAGCCCGAGCGAGTGATCATCCTCGAGAAGAAGGAAGGAGGGCCGGAGGATGAGAATCACCATTAGTGCCAGAGCGAGTCTCTGAGATTTCTAGCACATCCACCTCCGCACCATTCCCAGAGGCGCACCTCATCTCTACATTGCTTCTAGAAGCATGGCTCATGCATCAATTTCGTGGCATCACCCTCCAAGAATCTCAACATCGTAAGTTGAGCCCTAATAACCTCGTCACCAAGATAGCGCTCCTCGCCTACGGTAGGCGGTGACGCATCGCGTGAATAAGGTCACAAAAAATGATCAGAGGACTCAGCCTCATCATCATCGTCATCTATAACTGCTATACAAGGGGTGCACATCTTCACAAGTCTTGCAGACAAAGGTAGGGTGTCGTCCAAGTCCGAGTCCGGCCTGGGGGAGGCAGCATGGCCAGGAGCTACAGTACCGAGAACGTCAACAACTGCAAGGTCCTACACAACGTGGGCAAATAAAAAGTGTTCATTTAAGAAGATATGGTCGCAAGAAGGAAAGTAACTTCAAATCAAAAAAATTCAAATACCTTATGAAGCCTTTTGGAAAGGCGAGGAGCGGAAGACCTGGCATCAGAAGCCCTCTTGTGAGCCATCTTCTTAAGGCGGGTTGTCCGAGGACCAGAGGCCCTATTCAAAGGGATGAGCTCTGGAGAAGTAACTGCCAAGCTAGAAGCAGACGCCCGAGCCGAAGGGTCAATTGGAGCAGATGAAGCGAAGAAACTCTCGTACATGTGATCCGATTTCCGGCTCTCAGATAGCCGAAGAGAAGAGTCCTTCTTATAGATCGGCGGAGGCAAAGATATGGCCGGTCTGCTCTGGATAAATGCAATAAATGCATCGATATTCTTCTGCCAATATCGCCTGAAAGAGGGGGTGCAACCCCCTACTCGGCTCAGGCCTGGCATTGTCAAAGAGCCGGATATAGGAAGCACGGTATGTACGAGTCCGCGGGTAAAGTGCCCGTAGCTCTCCGAGAAAGATAATGAAGGAGGTGCTGGCCCCGGGGCACATTGATCAAACCCGAACTGACATGCTACGCGGTCAGGTCTATAAACGGCACTATCAATGCCTTCCTTATGCCATACCGGTAATGAACTCGGATGGATCATGATCAGCATATCAATAAAGGGTGCAGGGATGTTCTTCGGCAAAGGAAAGGACACCGAGCGGGAGGAACCATGATAGATAAGCGGTGTGGCCACACCCACCGGCGGGCATACATATGGCCGTGCCACAAAGCGCCGGGGATCATCCACCAGAGTATTCAAGGATAAGGTGGAAATGGTACGTGACCAACGTGTAATCAACGGCTAGCAAGACTTCGCTTTCTCAAATGTTCGAGACCTATCAGTACCGAGCACGGGGATGCCATCTTTATCCACTATCTCCCGAAGAACCTCTGCCTCGAATATAGTCGGAGCAGGGGCAAATTTTGGGAACCTCTCGAAGAAGAAACAAAGCAGGAACTGGCTGTGAATGAAGGAGATAGGCTCGTATCGACCCACGGAACGAACCATATCTCGATGTAGTAGATCTAGCCGATAGTAGAGATTCCCAAGAAATAGTGGAGCCAAAGGGATCCGATCTCCTCTGAAGAGCCTGACTGCCAAGGGGAAGACGAAAGGATTGAGGGAATCTGGAGGTGTGCTCAGAAGAATGAAGAATGAAAGGAAGCAAGCCAGAAATCCCAAGAAATAGAGTCTGGAGCCATACATCGGACCGGCCTCATACTCCCGAGAGTCAGGGTCAGCTTCTCTGGCCAAGGGCTGAAGATCTTTGAAGAAGTGGCGGATCCATGCAGTATAAGAGGCGCGGTCCGTCCTTACTCGACTAGTCCTCCTCGCTGAACCATCAAAAACGGAACTCCATTGGCCACAAGCTTGAAGATTTAGCTTCAGAGATTGGATCAAAGAGTCATCCTCGGGGGGTGTCTGCTCAGAGTCGAAGGCATCAGGGCCGGTCACTTCCAGACGCAGCAGCATGAACACATCCTCAAGGGTGGGCCCCATCTCGTGCTGGCCAAGTATAAAGGTGTGTGTCTCGGTGCTCCACCGAAGAGCCATGGCCTCAAGGCTAGCATTGTTACGCCGGATGGATAGGGATCGAGATATTTTCACTGGGATCAATAGCCGGGCCTCCTGAAGCCGTTGACAGAGGCTCCTGTCTGAGAGGACATCATCAACCCACTCCTGCCAACCGAAATGAGGGTTTGAGAAGGCCTTGAACTGAGGATAACAGTATGGAAAGTCCCCTCGCTCAATCTGGAAGCGTAGCACCGAGGGAGGAGAAATGAGGGCCTCATGTCTAGAGTTAATGTCCTCAGTGAGACATAATGGAGCCCCCTTCGGAGATAGAAGAGAAGTGGTGGAGGTAGCCGCCCGCCAGAAGGGGTCTTTCCGACCGAAATAAGGAGATTTTCTCCACTCAGATGCCGGAGGTACATCCCTCTCTTTCATGAGAGCCGGTTCCGATGACCCCGGGACAATAGGTTTCTTTCGAGAAGACATATGGCTGAAATAACAGGTATAAATGACCATAATAAAATTCAGAATATCGTTACATGCAACATGATGGGTTCATCAACAAATTCATCTTCAGACGTCATCAACAATTCATTTTCTCGGATATCCTTCAAGCTCAACAAATTTTAATACCAATGGGTGCATCATCAACATACAGATTTTCGGTTTCTATCATCAATAAGAGGTGCAATGTCATAGGTCGTTTTGTGATGAAGTTCAATCGAGTCAATTTCTCAAAGTCACTATGTTCCATATTAAAGGTCCAATTTATATGGGGCTCAAAAATTTGGACAGAGTGAAGTTCAATAGCAAATTTCAGGCCCAAGATCAGAAGTATTTTATATTTCTCATCCGTAGCAAGATTCAATGGGTCGTTATGCAAATTACAAGAATGTCCTTTCTAAAGTCCATATTCATAAGCTCAGGATTTTCTCTCTCTATGTCAAAAATGGAGCTCAATACTAGTCGACAAGTCATGTTCGACCTTTTCTCAATAATAAAGGTCAACAAATTATATTCAAGCCAAGCCCCTCAATAAAGTTTCAAGTGCCAATGCATGTTTCAATATGGCCAAAATTACAGTGCTTGAGTTTTTTAAAAAATGTTATTGGGATGGCCACAAAAATATATTTATATATATACAAGAGGAAGAGGGAGCCGAATTTCATACTTACAAATTTGGGCAGTTAGAGAGGTAAAGTCTGAAGCCGATACTGGAAATTTAAGTTGAAATCAGAGAGGCTTTACAGACTGTAATCAACAAAACTGAGCTAGGCTGGGTAGGACCACACACGTTGTGTTGAGTGGGCGAACGTGCGTGGCCGGCGTCGGACAAGTTGAAGCCGGAAGCAACGCTGGTACCACAGAAGAGTCGGCAACCGCACACGTTGCATTGAGAGGGCGAACGTGTGTGGTCTGTGTTGGAACCGTTGAAGCCAACAGTGAGCTACGTTGGGTGGTCGAGGTACGTGCTGCAGATGATGTCACGGAGACGACACCGTCAGTGGCTCTCGAAAGCCAGAAGCAGCAGTGGTGTTATGGAGATGCCGGCGTCGGTACTATTCGGCAAAACCAAGCTTCGGGGAGTCTGGGTTGATGAGGAAATTACGTTGATTGGCTCTACCATAACAATCAATGTGCACACGACTTCAACTTCTAACCTGTTAAAAGAAAAATGTGGGTCATTGAAATCATGAATTTTGAAACAAGACTTTTCACATAAACTGCCACAAAATACATATGTATATACAAGAGGAGTCAAAGCTAAAAAAATAATAATAATAAAATAAAATATATAATATATATATATACACACCATAAGCCATATATATATATATATATTCGAAATGCCTACTAAAAAGCGAAGATGAGGAAGAACGCTGGACAGCAGAAGAGTAGTGATGTTGCAGAGAGGCTGACTGTGAGTTGGCGATGAAGCTGGGCAGTCGAAGTCGGTAGTAGCAGCGGCGTCGGTGCTGGCCATTGGAGCTGGGACAAGACAATGGCTGGGCTGTGATGTTCACGACAGTTGGAGCTGAGCTATGTGGATGGCATTGCAATAGCAATCGGCACTTATAGTAGGTCGTAGTCGGTGTTTGCAGTAGGTAGAGCTGCGACAGGATGTAAGCAACACGAGGAGGCAGCAACCGTGACGAGCTGGTGCTGGTGCCGGTGCTGGCCTGCCGTGACAGTGGCTGGATCTTCGGCAACGGGGTTGGAAGCTGCGATGGAGGTCCGTGCAAATGGCAGCAGTGTTGGGTTGCTAAGGAAGAAAGATGGCCTCTCGATCTAGAGAGAGAGTAGGATGAGAAACGAAGTTGAAATGGGTGTGGCGGCTGTGCGAAAAGGGTGGTGAGCTAAATAGGGTTTTGGCCCTTTTCTTTAAATAGAAAAAAAAGGGAGGTGTGATGCTGTGTGATGCTAGAATATTCCCTCAAGATTTTTGTTAATTGTGTATATCCATACAACATATAACGGCTGTTGACTCACCAACTTGCCAAACAAGAAAAGTGTGTGGTTTTAACCTTTCTTATACTTTATTATTCTTTGGTTAAATTAAAATATATGCATGAATATGTGTATTTTTTTCTCAGATTTTATAAAATGTATATTTCAGTGGGCCAAAAAAAAAAAGTACAAAAAAATAAATTTTTTGCTTGTCAAATTTTTTTTTTTTTGTAAATTGAAGTGCATCATCAACTTTATCCATAGGCTCTGTCATGACAACATTTTTTTTTTTCTTTTTTTTGAGACGTGATGTGAAGCAGGGCCGAAGAAATGACAGTATGCATGTCCAAGAAATTTAAAATTTCTCATACACGCAAGGGGCAAATGTAAGAGGAGCTAATTTGAGTCTGCTAAATTAATTAGGCCTAATAGCCCAAGATTAGTGGGCCCGAATTTATCGCGAGTTTAAGATTGGTGAGCCCGGATTTATCGCCATCAAACGGGCTGAATCGCTCTAAGTCTCGAAAAGGTTCGGATCCATGAACTTAGAGACTTACTCGGACCCGGACTCGAAAGGGTATTGAGCTATCCTAGAGATCCGAGGCACTCGGACTCGAAAGGATTCGGATCCACGAATCTAGAGATCCGAAGCACTTGGTTTCGAATGGATTCAAACGCAATCTAGAAGCCGCTCCGTTAATGAGTCCCAGAACACTTGCGGGCTTGGAGCTTTCCGGGGTCTACGCATCAGAACCATGGGCGTAATGGAGTTCGAACAAAGGACCTGATCCCGAGGACGGTGAGTGGAGATAAATTCACTCTTCGGTTAAACTAGCCTATATCCGGGTCGAGGTGGCACGACCCTGGGGGGTTCATGAGACTCGGCAATATTTTGCGGCAGGACGTCCTCTAGGACTATCCCTGACCCTTTGGGATGATTGGGGATCATTGGTTAGGTATGGCTAAGAAGAAGGGTTCGCCGAGGGGTTGATCTCCTCTTCGGGGTTTTTCTCATCCCTGGAGAGGTCACCTCCTCGAACAAGGTGGTTAGAGAGAATATTTCCCATGTGCCTTGCACATGGGCTCCATCCTACATCATGAGTTGCCTATAAATAACACCCACCCATAGCTTACAAGGGATGGATTTTGGAGATTTTTCAACTCTTGGGAAAAAACTAATTTCCCCTCTCCATTATCAACCTTGACAGTAAAAGTGGGAGATCCATGGGAGAGCCTTGCCATTATTCTCTCTCTTGCCATTTTGCCTTCTTCTTCATCCAATCTCTTATATCCATCATCTCCTTTGTTTTTGTGTTCCTAAGTTGAGATTATTGAAGAATCTAAGCCTCTCATCATATTCTAGAGAATTCGAAATTGTTCTTCAAGGATCTTCGAAGATCTTCGAATTTTCCAACTCCTTTCTTGAACCCTTTCATACAGTGTGAAAACATCAAAACTCATAATCATGATTTTTGGACCAAACAAATTACACTACAACGAAAACACATTTTAATGACACCATACTAGTGGCATGTTCTTAAAAAATGTCACAAAAAGAATATTTGGTGGCATTTTTTAGAAAAATGTCATAGAGCCACAAACATACAAGGCTCTAGTGGCATTTCAATTATAAAAAGTGTCACTTCACTACAACAAAAATGTCACTACAACAAATTTGTACTTTAGTGACACTATACTAGTGACATGTTTTTAGAAAATGCCACAAAAATAAAAATTGGCATTAAATGTTTTAGAAAAATGCCACAGAACCACAAACATATAAGGCTCTAGTGGCATTTCAATAAAGAAATGTCACATCAATTTTATGGCATTTTATAAAATAATGACACAAAATTATGTTCGAGACATTCACCAATAGATGTCACTAAACTTTAGTAGTAATGGCATTTTTTAGAAAATGTCAGGACACTAGGTAGGTACAAATTACTTTTTATGGCACTTAGGTGAAAAGTGTCATAAACAAATATTTTATAACATTTTGAGAAATGCCACTAAGCCAAAAACTTTCCAAGCTTATAATGGCATTTTTGAAAAAAAAAAATGCCAATATATTTTCTAAATTTTTAAAATGCAGTAAATGATTAAAAATAAATAAATTAAACTCAATATACACTACAGGAAAAAGCACATTCGGCTACTAAATTTCCTGACCAAAAAAAATTTGGTCGCTGAAAGTATAGCTTTCAGCGTCCAAAACAGCATTAGTTGCCAAAAGTAAAGCTTTTTGGCGACTAAACAATTTTAGTAGCCAAAAGTCTACAATTGGCGACTAAAACTAAGTTTGATCGCTAATTATATGAGTTTTAGTGACTAAAAAATTTTTAGTAACCCAAAGTAAAGCTTTTTAGTGATTAAAAAAATTTAGTAGCCAAAAGTCTACAATTAGCAACTAAAAATAAGTTTGGTTGTCGATTATATGGGTTTTACCGACTAAAAAAATTTTAGTAGCCAAAGTAAAGCTTTTTAGTGTCAAAAAAAATTTTAGTAGCCAAAAGTCTACAATTGGCGACTAAAAAATAAGCTTAGTCGCCAAAAGTGGTCATTTTTAGCGCGGGAGAACTAAAGTCCTAAGGCAGGAATTAAATTTTTTGACCAAAATTTTGGTAGTTGAAAGTGCATCTTCGGCGACCAAATCCGATTTTGGTAGGCAAAATTTAAGTTTTTTAGCAACTAAAAAATAATTAGTAGCCAAAAGTATAGAATTGGCGACTAAAAAATTTTTTAGTCGCCAAAAGTGATCTTTTTTTATTTTGCTAGTAAATAGTTTATTTTACATAAATTATGTTTAATAAAATAATTATGTTTATACATATACTTTTATATTAATATGGATGTATGTACTATATAAATAGTATATGTTGCATATATAATCATGTGGTGCTATAGAGGTGTAGTGGAAAGAGTATGGTGTATAAGGTTTATGGTGCGGGAGGTTGGTGGTTCGAGTCTCCGCAAGAGCGGATCAAATTGTTCTACAACGAATTATCGTCACGAATGGCACTTGATAGCGTTACGAATAGTGCCTACCATGACATTAAAGTATCACTGAAATGTTTTAGTCTTGATGGTGTAATGACACTTATAAGTGTCACTAACTCTTTTTTTAATGGCGCTTGATAGTGCCACAAATAATATCTACCATGTCATCAAAATGTCATTGAAAGTTTTTAGCTATGATGGTGTAATGGCACTTGCAAGTATCTACTGTGACACTAGTATCTACCGTGGTACGGATACAAATAGCATTTGTTCAAAATGCCACAAGACTAAAAAATGTCATTAAACCAATAGTTTTGTGGCACTTTCAAATGTCACTAAACTAAGAAAATATTGTAGTGTCACCCACACAAAAATTACATAACTTTATGCATGTACAGCAAATTAATTTGTGTTAAACACTCTCTCTTTTATACATTTGATTAAGACTTATGTATGAATCCTAATATTTATCTTTTTAAATGAATGTCATAAAAATAATATTTATAAAAATATTTATGGCCATTCATATGAATTATTGCTTCTTATCCTAGCACCCTTTCCCCCTGAGCCATTCTTATCCTCACCTTTAAGATCAATAATTGCTCCATCCACTGTTCAAATATTGGAAGAAAATGAATCCTGTAAGGTTGAATCAATGTAATGATGTTTTTTAATTTGTATTTTTTTTTTTTTTACTTTTAATGTTTCCTTTAATATAGCTAATTTGGATGTATTTAAAAACATTTAATAAATACAAAAAAATGTATTATTTCATTATTTTTTTTTATATTTAGTGAATTTTAAAAAATTAAAAATTTTATAACTTTTAAATATATTGAGGTCTCGTTTGGGAAGTAACTATTTTCGTCAAAAAATCAAACAGTCACTATAAGTTATCATATCATTCTCTCTATTTTTCTGTATATCTTTTTATAAAAAGTTAAATTACTAAAATAACTTATTTTCAAATGAGACATTTGATTAAATGAATCTAAAATAAAATTAAAAAAAATTGTTTCAAATATTAAAAAAATTTAGTAGAGGTTTGCATTAGTTTGATGTGATGTTTGCTTCAATATTATCCCAAGATAACCCAGCAAATGTTAAAGTAGAGGCCAGGTTCACACTATATATTAAGAATATATGTCACTACAACAAAAATATATTTTAGTGACACTATATTAGTGGCATGTTCTTAAAAAATGTCACAAAAAAAATATTTGGTGGCATTTTTTAGAAAAATTTTATAGAGCCACAAACATACAAGGCTCTAGTGGCAATTTAATTAAAAAAAGTGTCATTTCACTACAATAAAAAATGTCACTACAACAAATTTACACTTTAGTGACACTACACTAGTGGCATGTTTTTAGAAAATGCCACAAAAATAAAAATTGGCATTAAATGTTTTAGAAAAATGCCACAAAAGTACAAACATATAACGCTCTAGTGGCATTTCAATAAAGAAATGTCACATCAATTTTATGACATTTTATAAAATAATGACACAAAAAATTATATTCGTGACATTTACCAACAGATGCCACTAAACTTTAGTGGCATTGGCATTTTTAAAAAAATGTCAGGACACTAGGTAGGTGCAAATTACTTTTTATGGCACTTAGGTGAAAAGTGTCATAAACAAATATTTTATAGTATTTTGAGAAATGCTACTAGTCAAAAACTTTCCAAGCTTATAATGGCATTTTTGAAAAAAATAAAAAATGTCAATATATTTTCTAAATTTTTAAAATGCAGTAAATGATTAAAAATAAATAAATAAAACTTAATATACACTATAGGAAAAAATTAAACTCAATAAAGTAAAGCTTTTTGGCGACTAAAAAAATTTAATAGCTAAAAATCTACAATTAGCGACTAAAAATAAGTTTGGTTGCTGATTATATGGGTTTTACCGACTAAAAAAATTTTAGTAGCCAAAAGTAAAGTTTTTTGGTGACTAAAAAAATTTTAGTAGTCAAAAGTCTACAATTGGAGACTAAAAAATAAGTTTAGTCGCCAAAAGTGGTCATTTTTAGCGTGGGAGAACTAAAATCGTAAGGCGGGAATTAAATTTTTTGGCGACCAAAATTTTGGTAGCTGAAAGTGCATCTTTGGCGACCAAATTCGATTTTGGTCGGCAAAAGTTAAGTTTTTTAGCAACTAAAAAATAATTAGTAGCCAAAAGTATAGAATTGGTAACTAAAATATATTTTTAGTCGCCCAAAGTGGTCTTTTTTTATTTTGCTAGTAAATAGTTTATTTTAAATAAATTATGTTCAATGAAATAATTATGTTTACACATATACTTTTATATTAATATGGATGTATATACTATATAAATAATATATGTTGCATATATAATCATGTGGTGCTATAGAGGTGTAGTGGGAAGAGTGAGGTGTATAAGGTTTATGGTGCGGGAGGTTGGCGGTTCGACTCTCTGCAAGAGCAAATCAAATTGTTCTACAACGAATTATCGTCACGAATGACACTTGATAGCGTCACGAATAGTGCCTACCATGACATTGAAGTGTCATTGAAAGGTTTTAGTCTTGATGGTGTATTTTTTTAAAGATGCTTGATAGTACCACAAATAATATCTACCATGACATCCAAAATGTCATTGAAAGTTTTTAGCCATGATGGTGTAGTGGCACTTGTAAGTATCTACCGTGGCACTAGTATCTACCATGGCATAGATACAAATGACACTTGTTCAAAATGCCACAAGACTAAAAATTGTCATTAAACTAATAGTTTTGTGGCACTTTCAAATGTCACTAAATTAAGAAAATGTTGTAGTGTGTGTCATTTTAAGTTTGGCTCAAATTAACATTGGATTTAGGGGTTATTTAGGATGATCTAAATAAATATACTTTTTAACTTTTTACGAAAAGATATATAGAAAAATAGAGAGGTGATGTGACTAAAAAAAATGTACTATTTTAATACACCCCAAACAATCTGACTCTAAAAAATTTTCAAATTTTAAGCCTAACCACTCAACCCACTATTATTTTTTACTTTTATTTTTTAAAATTTGTCTTGAAGATATATTAAATTATTTAGATCATTTTAATTATTATTTAATGTGACCCAAAAAAATTAAAAAATTAAAAAGTTAATTTTTAATCAAATTTTCAAAATAAATAATTCATTAAAATATCTAAGACAATTATTTTTTCATATGTTCTATAATAATCAATCAAACAATGCCTTGCGTACCTTACCCGTTGGGGCCATTACGTCCGTCGAAGCCAAGAGCAGTAGTTGTTGAATATCTCTCCCCCTTGGAAAATTCCCAGAAGGTCATATACTTTTCTTCTTGAAAACAACTGCTCTGCTTTCTTACAAAATTATAATATCATTATATAATTGCAAATGAGACCTGATCTGTATCAACCCACAACAACATACATGCCTCTTCTCAGCATGCCGCCTCTTTGTGTTAATCTCATCATCGCCATCTTCTTATTCCTGGTTAGTAGTCCTACATCACATGGCGCGGACGATGAATATTGCCACGAAAAAACATACAACTGCGGACAGCAAATAAAAGAAATTGGATATCCCTTCTGGGGAGAAGATCGACCTCAGTTGTGCGGCGTTCAAGGTTTTGAGCTCACGTGCCACCCCAATGAAAGCACAACCATAGTTATCGAGAAACAGGAATTTCGTGTTCTTCATATCAATCAATCTGCCCATAACATGACCATTGCTCTAGCCGATCTGTGGGATAATCTTTGCCCTAAGGAATTGAGTAACACCACTTTGAATTGGAATCTTTTGGATGACGGTTCGAATCCACTTGTTGTAAATCTCACTTTGGTCTATGATTGCCCCCTTATTTTCGCACCTCCTTATCATCCAGTAGAAGATCGGAGTCATTTCCAATGCCAGGTGGGAGCGGGTGGCCAGATTAGTAATATCAATTTCTTCGTAACCGATGAGTCGATAATTCCGCCAAATTGTAAGAGCAGAATCAAGGTTCCGGTTTTCCAAGAGGCTCTTGATGCATTTTGGGTGAAAAATGCCATTACTGTGCAAGAACTGGTGAAGCAGGGATTTGGTGTTGATTACTGCGTCGTGTGCAAAGCCTCTGGGGGGAAATGTGGGACTGACACTACTACAAATCAAGCAATTTGCCCTTTCCAAGGTGTGTATCTCCTTCTCTTTCCCCAACTTTTGCATATTCTAGGCTGTCTGGATTATGAATTTTAGTATTAATTTAAAAATGAAAAAAGAAAAAGTGGGTGGATTATGAATGAAATACAGCTATATTTCATTCATTTTTTTCATTTCTCTTTTTTAGTCTTTATCCAAAAATCAATCATCTAAATAGTGATAATATGGAAGCTATTGTGAATTGAACATTAGTGCTCTAATCTTGTTAACTAAAAAAAACCAATGACTCGTAGAAGAGAAAAATGTAGAAACTTGAGTCATTTTCAAATACAGAAAAACCAATTCTAGTAGTCGAACCAATTCTTACGAGAAAAGATAAATACAGAATGAAACACAAAATATATTAGCTAATATGCACTGTGTCTGATTCTGTGACCACTTTGTATTCCTAAATTTTTTCATTCTATAATGTTCCAAAACCCAATAAAATTCTTGTCCAAATAGTTCTTGAAATATCCTGCAGATAGCTCTAGTTGATCACATTCTCTTTCACACAAATATAAGACAATTCAAATGGCAGATCAAATAACAATCTTTGGTCTCTATAATAGCCAACCAACTTTGTTCTGTTATGAAGTTTCGTTGATCCATTCATTTTTCATACTCCACCGGCGGCTACTCTGTGTATGGGCATGAAAAAAACATCTTTAAGACATTTCATTACTTTTCTCTTTGTCTCATTTCTAACTCGATTTAAATTTTATTTTAGTCTTTATTATTTTAATTTAAGTAAATATACTTTGTCCCTTTTATATTTGGCCATTTTCTCCTTAATTTTGTTTTTTTCTTCTTATTTTGACCCTTCATATTTTAATTTTTTTTTCAATTTACTCTTAAAACTAACTTCGGTTTAAAGTTAGACAAAAAAATGACATTTTAGCCATCACATGACTAAAAAATATATTATTATATGGAGATTCATGTTTTTTTTCTTCTTCAGACATGTAATAAAATAGTTTTATGACACATGATTGTGTAATTTTCTGTATAATTTTGAATATAAGTTAGTTTTTGAAATAAATTGAGAAAATTTTAAAACATGAAAGATTAAAGTGAGAAAATAGACAAACATAAAAAGAACAAAGTGTGATTTACCCTTTTAATTTTAACAATATTAGTTTTAAACTAAGTTAAATTTCAATTTAGCAATTGGACCGCATATTTTTCTACCACATATCAATAACATGAGATAGAAAAAAATATGGATAATAATTTGATTGGAATAATCAAATTAAAACTTGATTTAATATTCAAAAAATAATAATAAAGATCAAACCAGTGAAGGCTTTTAGTTCGAAGTCAAGCTAATATGCTAGTCTTATCTTACTCTTATCCTATAAATAAACAAATGCAATTATAAAATTTTATTAGTGTAGAGTAATATGTTATGTCATGTGATGCAACATATGAAGGAATTTCTCTTTTGTTTGGGATATTTTGTACTTAGTTGGAAATTTCCATTGGATGGTGGTTTCCATAGACTTGTTCAACTAATAGCATCAGGCAACAAGTTATGCTACAAATTTAAAATTTTATGTGATCTCAATTTATTTTATATATGAATTTTCATAATACATTTATTAAATATTCACTACACATCCAAATGCTAGTCACAAATTTGGATAGTAATTATGACTTCCAATTTTACTGAGTAACAATTATAAGAGGTTATTTGGTAGTCTTAAATTATTATTTCGACCTTTTGTTGTCAAATTTCATGAATTAAAACCAAAGTTGTAATAAGAGTTTTTTAAGAAGTTGGTTTCCTTCAAAAACAGGATTACTTTGGAGTTCTGCAAGAAGTTGGTTTTCTACAAGAAGTTGATTTTCTTTCCCAACTAGGATTGCTTGGTTTTCTATAAATAGTTGGGTTTCTCCCAAATCTAGGCTATTCATTGATTCATTCATTGAATCTCTCCAGATCTTCTTTTTGGTTCTTAAAGGTCTATATCTGGAGATATTTTGTTATTTTTTCTTTGATGTTTTATTGAGTATTCAACTCATGGTTTAAAGAGAGTACATCAAATGTTTGTTTGTTATACACAAAAGAGAGAGTTGTTCTTCAGTTGTGGATTTTGAAGAATTCGAGCCTGAAACTTTGGTGGAATCCGGAGTGGCTCATCAGAAAGACAATTCCGTAGTGAAGATGGGGTTGGAAGAGGCACATAGAGGTTGGTTCAATTAGGCGTTGTGGATTCGCTAGATAATTGAGAGTGATACCTGTGTAATTCCTTTAAATCTTCTTAGTGGATTGTCTTGTGGCAGTTGCCCGTGGTTTTTTGATCACAATTGGAAGTTGTCCAATTGTGATTTTTTCACGTAAAGTCTTTGTGTCTCTTTCTCTTGATTGTTTGATTGGGATTGTTATATTTTGCTTAAAATTAGTACATAATCACAAATCAACATTTAGGGTTTCTAGATTTTTCACATACTTATCACTTGACATTTGTCAAGTTTTTTTTTTTTTTTTTTTTTTTTTTTGGGGGGGGGGATAAGTAGACACTTGTCAAGCTTGACTTGAACTTGGCTCAAGCTTGAGCTTGATTAATTCGTAATAAACAAGCCTTAACACTAAAAAATTCGGTTCAACTCAACTCATTTGTAGCCTTAAGCACAATATCTTTACTTTGAGATATCTTGTAAAGAGAATTACTTAATTGAGCAAAGAAAACAAAAAAAAACAAATACATGAGGAGTGCAAGTGATTCTATAATGAGATACAAATGAAAAATTGTGAAGGTACAAGTGTCACTTACACCCTATATTTGTATTTTTTTTTTTTTTTTACATCACACTTTTAAGTAATTCCCTCTATCTTCTAATATATCCATATAATGATTGACTCTTCCCCTAAAATAAAATAAATTGATTCTCTCTGCTTGGCTTTGGTTATCAAAATTTACTTTTTAGAAAATTTTATTATTTATTTTTCGTATTTTTTTGTTTTCACTGATTGTTCTTTTAATATTTTAAGTAATTTTTTAAACTTATAGACATGCCTAACATAAATACACTTAAAAGTATAATTTTAGTGAAAAAAAAACTTCAAAAAATTCACTAAATACCAAAAGTATAAAAAAAATATATGAATATTCAATATGTTTTTTATATTTTTAAGTATTTATTAATTTTTTAAAATATTTTTTTATAAATATTTTATTTTTTAGATACATTTAAATAAGATATATTTAAAAAATAAAAAAATTATTTAAAATTTTGTAAATACTCACCAAGTGACCGATTGACTCCATAGATTTCTTTGACCAATGGCACGAAGACAGACTTTCTTTTAATGAGTCCAGACTTGACGTTGACAAAAGGAACTGCTTGGAAGTTGGATAGGATTATTTGTTATTTTTTATATTCTTTCCAAATATTATGAGTTCGCTTGGTTTGAATTTCTCAAAAAAATTTAGAAAATTTTTTCTATAAATGAGATTTTAGAAAAATTCAAATCAAACAAATTTTTTCAAACTTTTTTTTTTAAAAACTTGTAAACCAAACAAGTTTTCCAAACAAATCTCTCTCTCATATACATCAAATCAATCACTTTTTCCAAAACTCTCTCTTAAAATAATTTTTCAAAACATCTTTTCAAAAAAATCAAACCAAACAACTTTTCGTACTTTTTATCTCCCAAACTCATCTCCCAAATTCAAACCAAACATACCCTATATTCTTTCCAAATATTATATTTAGGATAAATTATAAACAGACTTTTTAAGATTTACTTAAATTATAAATTATTTTTTATAGTTCTAAAAATTACATTATGTTTTTAAGATTTTTAATTTTATAATAAATAGATCATTTTATTAATAAATTATCAAGTTAATTAATATTTTTTAATAATGTTTAAATTTTATTTTAATTAATAAATCAGATAATTTTATTGTTGTATATGTGAACAGTTAGAAATTTTATTTTTTCAATTAATTTTATTAAATAAAAAATTCTAACAAAGAGGTATTTATAATTTTCCTGTCATGCCTCGTATTTTTTAACTCGAATACCATTACCAATATTCATTAATTAAGTCTATTTACAAATAATATTTCATCATTCAGTGAAATGATGAATAATTATATATATATATATATTCCCTCTCATTATACAACAATGACATTTACATGCGAATAAAAGAAATGCCCTGAGATTTACAATAAAAGAGATGACACTACTCTTTATAAAAAAAAAATAGCACTCAGCCAAATAACAAATGAAGTAGTACAATCCATCACTACATTATACTTATCAAATGGTAAAACCCATTATTTGATCTTCAAATCTGAAAAGTATTCTCTATACACATGTACAAGCATGGGGTGAGCAACCACTAGCTCACCAAGCAATCTCATATTAAAATATTAGAAAGTATGTGGGTACCAAAATACTTGTACATATACGTGAAATCATATCATGTCAAAATTATATGATTTTATTACATAATCTCTTAAATCCAATTTAATTAATTAACTATAACAAGTTAACTTAAATAAATAAACATGTTTCAATAGCAACAAGACATCCTTTTCAATTCATTCAATTATCTCATTATCAAGTGAATCAAATAATTAAACAATTCATTAAATCTATTTTATACAGTCTTATGAGATGAATGCATATGTCATGTCATGCTCAAAATATTTTTTTCTACTTTTGAAAATCTTACACACAATGCCAATTTGAAAACACATTAATCCAACAATTTCAATAAAATTCCAAAATGGTAAATACGACTCAGGTAATCCCTAGGCTGGTGTCTGCAAGAAGACTATACAAGTATTACCAATTTGTCATTTTTACAAGTATTAACTGGAAGGCTCGACACTTATCCGCGCGGTTTCTGGTCTTTCACCATGGACACTCAGGCCAACTTAACCAATATCAAACTACACCCCTTAGCCGGACTTACCAACGTATTTATCCAAAACAATTCAAAATGATATTGTTTCACCAAAAACAATTCATTTCTTAAAACAATAGTTTTCAATTGCAATTCGAAATCCATGATAACAATGAAATGGAATGGCAATGCAATATGTAACAATGCATTAGAATAGTTCCAATTTCAATTCCACCACACAATGCTCCATTGTGATCAAATTCCATATCTCTATCAATGTAATATCATAATACAATTCCAAGAGATAATCCAACAATATCTACATTCATATAGTCTCCACAAGTTAATCAACATTCCCAATTTAGTCATTTCAAGACAATTCTATAACAAACTATATATTAAACTTTCCATTGTTTGGACTCACACAAAATCTTAAATCAATTTTTGTTTCACCTCAACCAAGATAATCAAAATGATTTTCTCCAAATCCCATACTTATTGAATATTACCATTTCCATCATACTATATTAAAAGTCATGGTATAATCTCAATAACACACTTTTAATCATAAATGATACAAAATATTAACCAACCTAATTTAATCCATCAAATTAGTAAGTTCATTATATTCACAATTTTTCAAAATAAATTATATCAAACCTAACTTAACATGTCTCATCTTTTAAACATAATCATATGTCATGCCAAGCTACTTAAATAGTTCATTTTTCTCTCAAATCTCTACAAATAACAATTTCCACAACTTTTCTAAAATTAACTAATTAACATGATATTTACATCAAAAATTATGAAATATGTCAAAAAGTAACATTTTCAAGGTCATGAGTTCAAAAGTCCATATTTCATATTTTTCATTTTCACAAAAAAAAAAAAAATGAACACAGCTTAATCATCAACATATCATCATCCCCAAAGTTTCATGAATATAATACTTTTAAAGTTTTTAATCCCAAAACAACTCTATAATCTCAACTTAACAATTTACATAATATTCCTCAATATCAATTTATTTTTCTCAAAAATAAATTTCAAATCAAAGATAAAAAAGATATTTCAACTTTATATTTCTCAAAATAAATTATCTAATCATAATATGATGTAAATACAATCATACAACCTTTAAATTTTATTATCGGATTTTTTTACAAAATTAACAACACAAAATGATTTTCTCAAAATCAATTTCAAAATGCCAATATTCTTAACATTTTATCATAATTTTTCTTCCAAAAATTACCAAACAAAAATCTAAAAATTATATATATGTATGCAATACCTCTTAAAATGACATATTCTCTCAAAATAACCGTAACATAGCTTTATTGTAAAAATATGAAGAAGGTCCCTACCTCAAATAATGAAGAAGAGTAGATCTGGAAGACAAATCTTACTTGATCATGAATCCGAGACTACCATTGCGAAGATCACGACGAGTTCTCTGACTTTCATTTACAACACTTTAACAAAATTTCACTCTAAGGACTCCCATTTGAAGCTCAAAGATTGAGCAACAATGGAGAATAAAGAAAGAGGGGAAGAGAGAGAGAGAGAGAGAGAGAGAGAGAGAGATACACGCTGGGAGAGAGAATGAGAGAGCCAAGCTCTCTGCACAACAAAGAGAAAAGCAAAAAGGAGGGGAAAATGAGAAAGGCATGAAGGGACAACCCCATGTGGGTTTGGCTTTCCAAAAAAAAAAAATGGATTCCCCAAAATATAATTTTTTTTATAATAATACCTCAAAATTTTATAATATAAATTATAAAATAATATAATTTTTCTCACCACAAAATATAACATTTTTGTACACCACAAAATATAATATTTTGCTCACTACAAAATATACACATTTTCATTCTTTATAAAATATATAATTTTTCACCATATGGTACACACCATAAAATCAACTATTAAATATTTATTATAACCCATATATAATAAATAATAACAACTCTCAAGGTGGTTACTACCAATCACATAATTAAAAAGGATGAAACAGTTAAACATATCTCAAATCATGGCCTAAACACTTAAAACTTAATATCAAATTCTGTTGTATACTAGACTGAACACCGACCAGTCAGTGAATTTTAATAAAATAAATACTCATCAATAAACTCTGAAATGTTTACCCAACGTGCTAGACTCATATGGAAATAACATATAAAAATTTCATAATTTTCGGAGATCGGGAACTATTTTAAAAAAATACAAAACCGAACTGTTTTCACACATAATTTACACAGCAATCAAATTTGAAAATTTGCTCAATTAAATTATACACTGGCTATTTTTTAAAAAAAAATTTGGGTCATTACATTTCCAAACTACATAGGGCAATTTGTATTTTAAGCAAACCTTAGGAGGTGTATTTGTAATTTACCCTATATTTAATATTGACCAATTGGGTCAATTAAATAAAGGAAAGCTACATACAAATGAGAGAAGGTGAAAAAATTACAAATATATAAATGATTATGGTAAGGTGTAAATGAAAGGTTATATGAGTGTAAGTGTCACTTATACCTTTTCATATGTAGATATTTTTTTTTTCCCTTTTTTTTGGGGAAATTCTATTTCCACACACCAAATTATCTTTGTGTACATCTTTTCTCAATTTACACATTTAGTAATTTGATTTTTACTTCTTTATCTTAGTTCACACACTTCACATTCCAAATATACCCTCACATTCTCTGTGCACATTCTCTCATTCCATCATTTCTCACTCCAAAAATCTTAAACCTAACTACACCAGTTAACGACGACGGCGGCAGCGACGACATTAACCACCGCCACTTCCCAGCCTTTTAGCAATTCTCACACAGCCCTTCGTGCTGGAGTCACCTCCATCGCGATCATCATCGGTTGCCATCACCCCTGCGATCCACTTCCCTACCCCTTCCCCAATCTTCTCCGCCCTCTCCCTAGTTCTCTCTACCCCTTCCATCGCGATGCAACTATCCTTCTTCACCACGATTGATCGATCGATCGATTAATAGAGAAAGAAAAAGAGATAGAGAGAGATTCAATGGTTGATGCTCGAACAAACCCTATAGATTCAATAGTTGATATTTGTACATACTTAATTGGTTCGGCAATTGATATCCGAACAGTAGCAATTTGTTGGGCACTGGTTGTCCGAACGGTCGTGATTTCTCTAGCAATATAGAGATAGAAAAAAGACGAAATATGAAGGTTAGGGACTGAAAAGAGTGGGGAAAGTGAAAGGAAATGTTGTGTATGGTTGAGGTTTGGGCGTGAGAGGCAATAGCCGGCGGTGAAGTGGTTGGTGAGATGGTAATTTTGTTAAAGGATAAAATTGTGATTCTAAAAAAATTCATTAAGTGTGTGGAGTAAGGAAACTTGGTGTGTGGAAATAGAATTTCCTCTTTTTCTACCTATACGTAGTTCCCCCATTAAATTGTCAAAGAGACTTCATTTTCACTTCTCATAAGCTTATGTACTTTGCCCATAAAATTTTAAAAGTGATGCAATTGAGAAAAACTATAAGAGTACATATAATAATAAATAAATAAATAAACAAATTGTTTAATATAATTTCATACCAACTAAATATATAGTATTCCCTATTTTTGTAAGGTTTTTTAAGATGTAGTTACCAATGATTTGTTTTAATAGGAAAACACATTAAAATTTGAAAAGCAGTCCTTACACAGACTTTATAGGGAGTGAGATTTTAATTTTTTTGATGGTTTCAGAAATCATTACTACATGAGATACGATTTTTTTTTTTTTTGAAGGTAAAGGATTGCATTGGCATAGAAATAGGTTTTACCAAAATTTTCACAAGTTTTGTTTATTTGACATAAGAGTACCTTATGCTCATGAGTCTTTAATTTTGAGTCAGTTGTTGAAATCTCACTATTGAAAATTCTATGTGATAAAGTTATGGGTAAAATCAAAAGAAGCTAGAAAAGAGAATTGTGACACTATGATTGAAATGAAAAAAATTCCAAAAACAAATAATAGAGGGGAAAATGTGCTATTTAATTATTTATTTTTTTAGATTGGGGGAAAATGTGTTATTACAGGACTAAAATGTCATTTTACTCCTGAAAGTGATAAAGAGTATGAAAAAAGATTCATGTAAATGGAAGATTAAAAAGAGAAAAACAAAAGCGACAAATATCAAACTTGTACTGTTTCATTTAGCCTTCTAACAAGCTTAGAAAATGTTTTATTACCGAGACTGGGCTACAATTATTCATTTAATGTGGGCATTGTTGCTTCAAAATTATGCCTCTTTAGACTGGTGTTTTTATTATTGATTTTCATAGGAATTTACAAAGGAAAAGAGAAAAAGTAGTGAAATATAAATGAAATACACGTACATTTCACTCACTTTTTTTCTTTTCCTTTCTAAATTTCTATTCAAACATAGCCTTAGTTAATGGTGTGTTGTTATGTTTTGCAGGTGGAAAGAAACAATTGACCTTGAATGTTGCCATAGGTATCCTACTAAAATTTAATTCCATGTCTTTCCTTAATTTAGTAATGCATAAAAACTGTAATCATTTTGTTTTCTTTGTTCAAGGTTTGATCAATTTCACTATAACTAGAACATAGTTTATGATTCATATTTGTTCGCAGTAATTTTCAATGAACAACTGATTTAGTTTTGATTTTTGTTAACATAATTCTTGCATTACTTCACAAATTCGTTTTTGGCTGGTCAGAGATTTTAACACTACTTGACTTCTTTCATTCTTGCAGTAGTCATTTTAATCGTTGTTGGAGCAGCAATTTTAGTCACTTGTCTATCTCTGATTTTTTGGGTTACAAAGAAAACCTCTACATACAAATCGATATTCTTTTGGAGGAAATCAACAATGGCAGATGATAATGTGGAAGCTTTCTTGAAAATTAATGGATCCCTTGTGCCACAAAGATATAGTTACTCAAGAATAAAGAAAGTAACAAATTCTTTCCAAGATAAACTCGGGAAAGGCGGCTATGGTGATGTGTACAAAGGCAAGCTTCTTGATGGACGTCTGGTGGCTGTTAAGCTTCTAAATGAAACCAAAGGAAGTAATGGAGAAGAGTTCATAAATGAGGTTGCAAGCATTAGTAGGACTTCCCATGTCAACATTGTATGCCTTGTAGGGTATTGTTTTGAGGGATGCAAAAGAGCTCTTATCTACGAGTACATGCCAAATGGATCTCTTGAGAAGTTCTTACACACCAACAAATCTCATGTGACAAATGACGACTTAGAATGGAAAACAATGCACAAGATTGCAGTAGGGATTGCTCGAGGATTGGAGTACTTGCACCGTGGTTGTACAACGCGCATTTTTCATTTTGACATTAAACCCCACAACATTCTTTTAGATGAAGATTTTTGTCCAAAGATTTCTGATTTTGGGCTTGCTAAATTGTGTTCCAACAAAGAGAGCATTGTATCCATGTTGCATGCACGAGGAACTATTGGGTATATAGCACCTGAAGTCTTCTCTAGAAACTTTGGAAGAGTATCGCACAAGGCTGACGTCTATAGCTATGGAATGCTAGTCCTAGAGATGGTTCATGGAAGGGAAAACATTGGCGAATCTGTTGAGCACACTAGCGACTTATATTTCCCACATTCGATCTACAAGAAGCTAGAATGTGATGGAGATATAGGACTTCATGGGATTGAATCTGAAGAGGATGAAAAAGTTGCACGAAAGATGATATTAGTCGGTCTATGTTGCATACAAGCTAATCCATCAGATAGACCGGCAATTAACAACGTGATTGAGATGCTTGAAGGAAATCTAGAATCTTTGCAAATTCCCCCGGAACCATTCTTATCTTCACCTTCAAGAACACCAATCGCATCTTATACTATTCAAATATCACAAGAGAATGAATCCTGTGAGGTTGAATCAATGTAATGATGTTTTTCTAGGTTAAAAACATTGTGGACTACAAAGCTTATGCAGAATAATATCATGTGAAGTTTATTCTTCAAGACCCTCAAAGTAGTGAAATTTTGTTTGAAGTTGCTATGTTAATTGTTGTCCAAGTATGTCTTTGATTCTTCACTATGAATTGCTGCCCTAAATTTTTTCTAGTAAAAACAGAGCAAGATGTCTACTGTGGCTGTAAATTTCCTTTTCTTTTCTTTTTCTTGTTACTCTTTTTTTCTTCTATTACACAAAAGCTGCAATAAATCAATTTGAACAAAAATTATAATTCTTTCCATGAACAAAACTTCGAATTCTTCTATTATAAGGTATGGGGAAAGCTAATGGATTGTGAGATTGGTTCTCGGATTAGATGGTCTATTGAACCGAATACCAAGTTATCAAAAAAAAAAAAAACAAGATACGGTAATTTTTTTTTTTTCTGTTATCATGAATTCGAGAATGAACAAAAATTAGTCTAATCTTATTATCCCATAGTCTACAAAAATTAGACTAATATCTCTGCCACATTGATATGATTCTCCCATTTTTATGCATAAAATAGTGAGCCCAAAAGGATATCTTTCTCTCTTTTTTTGTTTCTTCGCCCCCCCTAAGAAAAATGATTGATTGATAATTGTATCTTAGATATTCAGCAGCAACTGGATCTTGGATCTTACTCCTTTAAGAGAAAAAGCACCTCTAACATGATTGACTACAATGAGATTAGCATTAGCAATGTAAGTGTGGCGTCGAAAAATCTAGGAAAAAGATAATAATAACGATGATAAAGCATTTACTTCATATCAACCTCTTTAGTAGTAGATTTTTTTCATCTGGTTCCTATGATGAAATTTATCCATGATCACATTTCCCATATCTCCGGCTTAATATAACAAGAAATTATTGGATGTACTTGGAATGTCATGTGACCTTCATATTGTATTGTGGTATTCACGTGCACGTGTAGATCCGAGAACACCCAATAAATTCTTCAATTATATTATGACATTATCATTGGTAGACCATGAAAATGAAAGCAAATATCATGACATTATCCCATATATGGCCTAGTTTTGTTTTAACATTTTTCCCAATAATTTTTTCATTTTCCCTTATGCTTTGTGAAAAAATTCTCTCCATTGACACCAATTTATCAACATGACAATTTAAGACTAGGAAATTGGGCGTGGTTCATTGCCTAGTTTTAAGAACAAATAATAACAATGAAACAATAAATAGAACCAAAAAAATAAAAATAAAAATCAATTGACTTATACAATGAATGATTTTATCACTATATACAAAGGCATTAATATAATTCAGAGTAACTTTCATATTCATTATGGAAATAAGATGGCATTATCACCCAAAATTTACTCTGCATTAAAATGATACATTAACTTAGCTACCACCAGCATTAGATGTGATACATCCCCTGCTAACCCAATTTTGCCTCAAAGAATTAGGCGAAAGCATCGGTGGATCACTCTTCAACAACACAACATCATCTGCTGGTATATCCATCTCATCCGTAACCTTCCCATCATAACTCACACTGCTGATTTCCTTCAAAACCTCCAACACTTCTTTCATCGATGGCCTCATATCGCTCTCATTCTGCAAACATTGAAATGCTAGCTCAGCAACCACCTTGATCATCTTTGTCACCTTATAATCCGAGATAAACCCAAGACAGGGGTCAACAAGCTCATGAAGTTCATGATTTTGAATCTTATTAATCGCCATATTAGACAAATTAATTTTGTGGCGATGCCTTGTAATGTCCACAGTTGGCTTAGACGATATAAGCTTGATCAAAACAACCCCAAAGTTATAAATGGCACTCTTATCAGTAAGTTGGTAGCATTCATAGTACTCGAGGTCAACATAACCCGGAGTACCTTGTGGGGTCGTGGACACATGGGTCACATCAGTTGGGAAAAGACGAGAAAGTCCAAAATTAGCAACTTTAATGCAAAAGCTATTGTCGAGCAAGATGTTGCTAATTTTGACATTGCGGTGAATGACATCAGAAGCATGGAGGTAAGCCAACGAGCTAGCAGTTTCAAATGTAGTGCTCATTCTTGTAGTCCAAGAGAGGGAATCGAGTTTTGCTTGATCGTCGTGGAGGTGATCGGCGACAGTGCCATTGGGGATGCATTCATAGACGAGGAGGAGCTCATGGCAGTGGCGGGAGGTGCAATAGTAGAGGGAGATGAGGTTTGGGTGGCGGAGGTGGGCGGGGATCTCTATTTCGTTCATGAATTGTTCCACTCTTTTGAAATTGTGTTCCTATAATCGCTTCACTACAACTACACGCTCGTCTCGAAGTTTGCCTGATTAAGATTATATGAAAAAAGTGGTTGATCTCAATCAAATGATTCATGTAAGTATGCTTTTCATTACAATAAACTAAGGCTGCAAATGAACCGAGTTGTTCATGAACAAGCTCGGTTCGGCTCATTAGGGGCTCGGCTCAGTTCGTTCAGTAAACGAGCCAAGCTCGAGCTAGCATAAGTTCGACTCATTGAGCTAGGCTCGTTTACCTTTATTTAAATTATATAATAAATATATTATTTATATATTAAATAATATATAAATATATATAAATAATAATATAAATACATTATTTATATATTAAATAATATAAATAATAATTTTTACTTAAATATTTTTATTTAAATAATATAAATAA
Source organism: Camellia lanceoleosa (assembly GCA_025200525.1). NCBI lineage: Eukaryota > Viridiplantae > Streptophyta > Magnoliopsida > Ericales > Theaceae > Camellia > Camellia lanceoleosa. The sequence continues at coordinate 7,276,043 of CM045772.1, forward strand.
TATTAAAAAAAGAATTATCGAGCTGAGCAGAGCTCGAGCTCAGTTTCTTATTGAGCTCAAGCTCGAGCTCAATAAACGAGCTCGATAAGTAAACGAGCCAAGCTCGAGCTTAGCAAAGCTCGGCTCAGCTCGTTTGCAACCCTACAATAAACCATAGGAAAGAAAGTGAACTATATAATATACAACTCAAAAAACAAGTTGTGTCATATGCTTCAGAGTTTTTGTAATTTTTTACTATGATTCATTGGAATATTGGTTAATAATTTAGACGGTTTATTTGAAATTGGATCAAATTGACTCAATTAAAAACTTTGAGTACAACTTTTACAAAATTGGAACTTAGACAATCCGAGTGACAATGCATAATTTAGGGACTATAAAAATATTTCCCAAAAAAAGGTAGCTTGTGAGGATTGGATGGTCCAATGTAGGCTTGTGGGCTCTCTAAGGACCTTAGTTCGATGATTTATTGATAGTTTGTCTGTACAGATTATCCACACAAGTACGTACGCGCAAGCACATACACCAAAAAAAGAAAAAAGAAAAAAGAAAAAGATTGATCTGATAATTTTAACCATAAGATTTCATCACATTAGTTTTAAAAAATGGGGATGATAAATGTGATTTTGAAAATTATTTATCTATTTTTAAAAAATAAATGTGATAAAATTGTGTAGAAAAAGAAAAACTAAAAATCTTCTTTTTTTTTTTCATTTTATGAATGATTATATATGAAGGTCTAAAAAAATTTACGGATTAAATTATCAAAGGGAGACTTGTGGTAAGCCTACGGGCCTAATTGGACAGTCTCTCTTTTGAGGACTAAAAATAAGCATTATTCTTATATATATATATATGTATATGTATATGTATATGTATAATATAATATTGCCAACACTATTCATTAAAAAAAGTTGAGTTTGTAAGATAGTTTTGAGTTGATAAATACCTTGGTATACAGTGCCAAATCCTCCATCTCCAACTTCTTTCTTGGAATCAAATTGTTGGTGGCTTTTTGGAGTTCATTATAGCTGAGTTTGGACTCCATAGTAGCTTGCTTCCTTTTCAATATCATTCATTGAAGATGTATGAGAAGTGTATTGAGATATCCAAGATGACATTGCATTGTATTTTTTGTTCTTGCGATGACAGATGATGAAAACAATAGCCACCACAAGGAGGGTACCTACTCCTGCTCCAAACCGTGCATTGGAAAAAAAAGCCAAGTGAGAATATGCTTTATAACAAGAAGTTTGGACCATTGTTCTCCTATAAACCAATTATAGAGTCAAACACAAAATTTATATCAACAGTGCTAAGAATACAAAATAAATCATAGAATAGTTCATAAAAAGTGTACTGAAAGATTGAGATAAACCCAATTATAAAAGGATCCACATTCATATTAAATCTCAGCCTACCATTACACTTTAATGATCCATTCTATATTTTAATTATGTGTTTTTAGCATTAGTGAATCTATATTAATTTATCTTTTATGTCAATTTGGTCATTGGTTTTCTCATTATATTAATTTTACTCTTGAATTTTTCACGTTGTATCAGTTTAGTCCAATTGATAATATCGCTTTAGAAATTAGATTAATCAATGGGTAAAATAGTTCATTCATTCTCTTCAAAGTGATTGAAGAGTTATTGTTAAATTTAAATTTGTCCATTTCCTTTTGAAAAGATCATTTTACCCTTGCTTGTTGTTTAATTCTTAATGGATGTTATCAATTTGTCTAAATTCACAAAATGTCAAAAGTTAAAGACAAAATTGATATAATTGAAACTATATATCTAAATTTGCATTAGACACGAATCATAAGAATCACACGTATAATTTTTTTACATGTAAATCCCACTATTCGTTTTTTTTTATAAATATTGTTCATTTATATATATTTTATGTTTAATTTTGTGATTGATTTCTTACCAGAATGGAAAACAATAGAAGATGAGAGGGGCATATTTACCTATACCAAGCGCTGCTGGCAACTTAATTTTTTTATACCCTGTAGATAATCATGAAACATGATAAACCATTAGCCCAAATATTATCACAATGAAAACTCTAATAGTGAAATATATGAGAATTCTATCTCTACTCTAATTTCCATTTTGATGGTCTACTTGTAAAAATTTACTTACATATATAAAAGAAAGAAAGAAAGAAAGAGCGAATGGACACAAGATTATGGATGCAAGTTCTTGTCTCTAGGACTAAAATTTGCACCAAGAAAGATAGAAATAATTGAAAAATGTTGGATACACAACATGACTCTACAACTACTCTAAAAACAAGCATGCAGACCTTGGATGGATCTAGGCGAATGTCATAAAAAACATAAGTGAATTATTTTTTAAACACCAATTGATTTTAGAAAAGATAGTGAAACACAATCCGAATAGAAAGAATGATAAAAAGGACTAAGTTTCACTAAGTTGTCACAGGCTTTGGAATGTTTTTTATCAGAGCAAAAATAGGTAAATTTGTTATTAAAAGAACCATAGTTCCCTCCACTTCTCTTGCAATCACTACAACAATCTTCACTCCATTGCAAAGCAAACCCTCTTCTCAAAACATCAGTGAAATTCATTTCCAACAATGTCTTGATATCTCCACTCTCCACAGGCACATTCACCCAAGAATTATGTTAGGTTTTTGTAATTGATAATTTCGTTTGACAAAATTTCTTCCAATTGTAATTTTATTCACTCTTTCATTTCAGTAAGGATGTGAGTGTTTAGATGCGAATCCAACTCGAATTATATCTATGCAGAGAAATTTGTGATTTTGATCCTTTCATATTTGTCACTTCGTTGACTATATACGAGGATCGAGCTAACAAGTCTGGGGTAGCGCCCTCGTAGCCAAAGTTGTTTGACCGCTCGAGCAGTCATTTATGCGCTCGAGCGGTGAATGGCATCATCTAGTATTTTTGCAGAGCAGACTAGATGAATGGCATCATCTAGTCTTGGCTCAAGCGATGGGCACACATTTTAGTGAGTTCACTTGAGTGATGAAGTGGTTACTCAAGCGGTCTTTGCGATCCTATTTTCTATATAGTGCGTTGTTCACTGTTTTTAAAGTTTAAGTCGTTCAAATTCTGGGCGAGCAAAGCTACCAAGGTTTTCTATATTGGATGGTATTTTTATGAGTGTTTCCTTGATGATTTGAGAATTATCAATGGATCTATGAACTTTATATTAACATCATCAAAGGGTTTGTTTGTTTTCTTTTATTCACGAAAGAGAGAGTTGTTCTTCAGTGGATTTCGAAAAACTTGGACCGGAAGCTTTGGTGGATTTTGAAGTGGTTCATCGTCATAGATTTGACATCGGTGTTGTGGATTCAACATTGGGCAAGACAATTACGAGGTGAAGACGGTAGTGGAAGAGGCACATTGGGGTCAGTTCAATTCAGGTATGTATTTGCTAGGTAATTGAGGGTACACTTGTGTAATTCTTTTTTGGTCTTCTTAGTGGATTATTTTCTGATTTTAGCCCGTGGTTTTTTTTATCATAATTGGAGACGCTCTAATTGTGATTTTTTCCATATTAAATCGTTGTGTCGATTTGTCTTTATTATTTGATTGGGATTGTTATTCGCTATTTAAAATCGAAACATAATCACGAATCAATATCTCGAGAATTTTAGATTTTTCAAATTCCAAAAACAATTAAGAGATGGAAAAATGTGTTATTAAATGAATTTTACTCAAGCTTGTAAAATGTTCTATTATCGGAGACTAGGCTACAGTTATTCATTTAATGGTGTGTTGTTATCTTGTTGCAGGTGGAAAGAAACTATTGAACGTGAAACATTGCCACAAGTATCCTACTGAAATTTTGTTTTCTGTGTTCAAAAAACTATAATCATTTTGTTTTCTTTGTTCAAGGTTTGATTAGTTTCATTATAACTAGAATGTAGTTTATGATTTATATTTGTTTGTAGTAATTTTCTTTCAACAACTAGTTTTGATTTTTATCAACATAATTCTTGCATTACTTCACAAATTTTTTTTTGGATGGTTAGAGATTATAACACTACTTGACTTCTTTCATTCTCACAGTAGTCAATTCAATGGTGGTTAGAGTAGCAATTTTAGTCATTTGTGCATCTCTGATTTTCTAGCTTAGAAAGAAAACCTCTACATACAAATTGATATTCTTTTAGAGGAAATCAACAATGGTAGATGATAATGTGGATGCTTTCTTGAAAATTAATGGATCTCTGGTGCCAAAAAGATATAGTTACTCAAGCATAAAGAAAGTAATAAATTCTTTCCAAGATAAACTCGAGAAAGGTGGTTATGGTGATGTGTACAAAGGCGAGCTTCTTGATGGATGTTTGGTGGCTGTCAAGCTTCTAAATGAAACAAAAGACAATAATGGAGAAGAGTTCATAAATGAGGTTGTAAGCATTAGCAGGACTTCCCATGTCAACATTGTAAGCCTTGTAGGGTATTGTTTCGAGGGTCACAAAAGAGCTCTTATCTATGAGTACATGCCAAATGGATCTCTTGAGAAGTTCATATACACAACAACAAATCACATGAGACAAATGACCACTTGGAATGGAAAACAATGCACAAAATTGCAGCAGGGGTTGCTCGGGGATTGGAATATTTGTATCACGGATGTACAACACGCATTTTTCATTTTGACATAAAACCCCATAACATTCTTCTAAACGAATACTTTTGTCCATATATTTTTGATTTCGTGCTTACTAAATTATGTCCCAAGAAAGAGAGCATTGTATTGATGTTGCACGCTCAAGGAACTATTGGATGTATAGCGCCTGAAGTCTTCTTAAGGCATTTTGGGAGAGTCTCACACAAGGTTGATGTGTATAGCTACGGAATGCTAGTCCTAGAGATGGTTTGGGGAAAGGAAAACATTGGACAATCATTTGAGGACACTAGCTACTTATCTTTCCCACGTTCGATCTACAAGAAGCTAGAATGTGATGGAGATATAGGACTTCATGGGATTGAATCTGAAGAGGATGAAAAAGTTGCACAAAATATGATATTGGTTGGGCTATGTTGCATACAAGCTAATCCATCAGAGAGACTAGTAATTAACAAGGTGATTGAGATTCTTGAAGGAAATCTATATAGGAAAATATTTTTGGAAAAATCAATTTAATGCAAACAAATAATGAAATAAAATACAAGAAATTTTTTACAAAAATTTTGTAAATTTAATACAGATTGTGATTGAGGCCAGTGTTTGAACATCGTGTCTTTAAGACAGAATTTCGGCCTCTGGTGTTTGCGATTGATAGATGTCCTACCTCCAGGATACAACGATCACCCTATACAGAAATTGTACAACTTTCTGTGTGTATAGCAAACTAATTTGTGTTATGCACTCCCTCTTTTATACTTGAATATGACTTATGTATGAATCCTAACACTTGTCTTTTCAAATGAATGCCATGGAAATGGTATTTATAGAAATATTTGTGACCATTCATAAGGGTCATGACTCAAGGGTCACACCTTTTTCGTATAAAGAGACACAATGAAGGATTGCACCCTTTCATTTGAATGGAGTCAATTCCCATGCACTTTTAAAATTTTCCAACAATCCCCCACATGAATGAAATTGACAACACAATGCAAATGAAATGCAGACACTGAGAAAGAGAGTACAAAATGGAAATATCCTACATAGGTAGCTTTCAGCCTTGAACCTTCCTTAGTGAAAGACTATTTGACTTACTAGCTAAACTAGTGGACATGATGCCTTGAACTGTTTAGCTGTTTAAGTAAGCGAAGACAATAGAAATCACACAAAATATCTCTGAACACAGCTTGGTTCTTTCGATTGTGTAGCGATCCCGGTTTCGACCCTTCTTTCATGTTTTGCCACTTTGACTGGACAGGTCGGGGATCGAGCTGCCCGGTTAGCTCATGGGGGTCCAGGGGGCAACGCTTCTTGGCGGGTTCGAGGGCAGCGCTCTGGTGGGGTTGAGGGCAACGCCCCTAAAGCAAAAATGCAAAATGCATTCGAAGTTGCTTGTCCACTCGAGCGGCCATTTATACGCTCAAGTGGAGAATGTTTGGCTCCAGAAGTTTGACTTGTCTGCAAAAGTACTGGAAAGGTGTATTCGACGCTTGAGTGGACCATGTTATATCAGTTCGTGAATATGATATTTTAGATCACTTTTGTATATCTCTCTCTAAAAACATTTCCTCTCCCTGCTCTTTACATTTCCCTACGCCTAATTGGATCAAAACCTTGATTTCTCAAGATCCATTAGAGTTTTTCCATAGGTTCTTCATTAAAGTTGGTTAACTTCTCGAGGGTTTCATTGTGTTTGGTGAAGATCGAGTTTTGATATCGTTGATTTTGGGGGTTTCATCTCATTTCTTCTTCAAAACTTGAGGTCGGGATTTTCTTAGAATTATATATATATATTTGCAAGATCTAGATGATTTTCGAAATCATCCTTCGATAGTTTTGAAAATTGATTGTTAATTCAAGAAGTTGAGCGATTTTGAAAGTGAGTTTGTCTCTTGTTCTTTTAAAATGATCTTATGAGTTTTGATCTTCATTGATTGAAGAAAAGATGATTTTGGAAAGTTTTTTTTCAAAAGATTTGAGTTGTATAGTTTTGGTGAAAAAACCTAGAATTTGGGAATTTTTTTTAAAGAGACTGAAAATCCATGAATGATATTGTTATATTTATTTTTTGTGTCAAAATAAATGGATGTTTAGAAAATTTCTTATTTATATTTATATAAATGATGAATTTCAGGGAATATGAGAATTGTTGTTCATTTTGGAAATTATTGTTCAAAACGTTGAAATAGTTTTGAGATGACTAATTGTTGAGGATACTTGAGAAGAGGGAATTGCGTTATTCCTTGGATGATGAGTTGGAATAAAAGTATTTATATTCATCTTGTGTTATTGGCATATCAATTCATTTGATTACATTAAATTTTGAAAGTTAATTTGAAAACTTGCATTGAGAAAAGAATGTTGAGAAACAAGTTTCCATGAATTGGTTTTGGGGTAAATACGGTGGTAAGTCTTGATAGGTGGTGTAGATGAAATTGAACATGTGTCGAGCCTTCCAGTTAATACTGGTAAAAATGACAAATTATAGGTGTCGAGCCTTCCAGTCAATGCTGGTAAAAATGACAAATTGGTAGTACTTGTGTAGTCTACTTGTAGACACCAACTTAGGGATTATCAGAGTCATATTTACCGCTCTTGAAATGAATTGTTAAGTTTTGAAGAATTGAAATCGCATGACATCATTGAGCATGATGGTTTTCAAAGATGAAGATGTGATTTTGTTTCAAAAGGGCATAGCATGGCATGTGCATTTCATCTCTTGAAACTTGTATAAAATGTATATACTTTGTTAAGGATTTCCTACCGGGCTTTATGCTCACCCTACGGGATTTTTGTATAGGAAAAGATGTGGTGATGCCGCCTAACTAGAGGCGAGGAAATGTGTGTTGAGAGTACGAGACTCTCATTTTGTTGTGACTCTATTTGTAAGCCAAGGGCTGTATGTGTGTGGGTTTGAATAACCATTTTGTGTAACCAGGCTCAAGCCTTGGAAACTTGTAAACCCCTTTGGGTTATTTATTTGTTTATTTACTTGTTGTTGGATTAATGTATTGTTGCATGAAGAACTATTGTATCATGTAATGTAAGTTTGGAGATTTATATTTGGTTTTTCTTGAAAGAGCCATGATTGTTGTATTATCATTTGGGCTAGAAATTTGGGGCGTTACAGATTGTGTCCATTTTGGCCTTGGGCAGTTCCTGGTTTTCATGAGTGCTTTAGAGAATATAGCCTTATTCAATTCTCATAAAAGTGGCCCTTTCACACTCATATAGGTGATTCTTATATCAAGTCTCTTAAATACTTCTCTTGAAAGATACCCCTCTAGGTTTTTCAATATATAAGTAATCATTAAAAACATAGCTTATACTAATTCTATGCAAATGTAGCGAATGCATGTTCCATGCCATATCAAGACGTGTATTCTATGCAAAAGTGAGCGATGCATATTCTATGCGAAACAACAAAAATGCATGTTCAACGCGGCATGCATACTCTATGCAATATAATCATGAATACTTATTCAATACAGAAATGCACATGCCATGTAAGCGCGATGATGTATGCTCTATGTGATGATGCAAAATACATGTTCCACGCAACGACATAGAGATGCACATATTCAATACAAGCATGGTAAAGGCATGTTTTCCGCAATGTCAAGATACAACCTCAAAACGAGTTGATGCGCATTCAATGCGAGAGTAAAAAGTATATAACAAATGCCAACCTCGCAAATGTGACAAGGACATTGGAATATAACATTCTCAAAAACAATTTTCGAACCTTGCGATATACAAAAGGATACGAAAAGGATACATTTGTATATATCGAGTGCTGCACGCGGAAGACACAATTCGAGGTTACCACGGAGGCCGCTTAAGCTTCAAAAGTATATTTTCTTGTATTTTCTTGAGAGATGAAGGTAAAAATCAACAGAAGAACCCTAAACAAGGGCATTGAAGGTCCATCGACCACAAGGGGGAGCCATCGGCCACCCATCGGCCATCAAACAAGCTTATCGGCCAACAATTTGGCCGTTCGGCCAAAAGTGGCAGATTCGGGGCAGTTTTGTCCATTTGCCTCGGGTCTTTAAGTATAGGGTTCCAAACCCTATTCTTTCACTTCTCCCTTGCCGAAAAACATTCCCCTCTCTCTCTAGATCGTTTTCCCCCCTTCGATCCGAGCCTTACACAAGTTTTCAAACCTCCCACAACTTTCGATTCGCAAAACCCTCGTTGTTTCCAATGTTTTGAACCGATTGGAAAGTGTATTCGGTGCCTATTTCTTGATTTCCATCACTGGAGGTTTGTTTCCCCTGAGTTACCCTTAGTTTCCATGCCTTCTTCAGCACTTCGACCTTTTTTTCCATTTATCACCCCTCGGAGTTGACTTTTGATTGACTTTTGGCATTCTTGCCTATTTTTCATACCTTCGACCATTTTCTCACTCTTTTCGAGATGGCGGACGACATTCCAGAGGATAGGGCTACCCCAGGGATGGAGATGGATCTTGAGTTCGAGCCCTTGCCGCTCAGTGTTCGGCCTTTCGACCCAACTGTGTATGATCTTGACATACACTTGCTGTCTCCTGACAGTATTCGCCAGTTCAAGAGCTTTGCACGAGGTGCTCCGGAGGGCCTCCTGCTATGCGAGTCGGAGTCGCACTTATCCTATGGCGCCGCTGAGGTATGCTCTTCCTCTTTACTTTCTGTAATGTAGGTCATATATCTTGGATAGCCAATACTGCTCTTTATCTGATCATCCCAAACACACTTGTACATCACATGCCTAGTTCACCCTGGGCACATTCATACATGATACTTGTGTTGACCCGAACATATGCACACACTGCATTTCTATCAATTTTGAACACTTGCCTACACTGTATTGCTAACACTGCTTCAAATCTATTTGTCTTTGAACATAGGGAGATTCCCATGCCTTCCGTGGGTATGGGAACACCATTGCACGTGACTGGTATATGGAGCTACCCGATGATGTACACCAGATCGTCGATCAGGTCGGTTTTGGCATATTCTGCATGGGACTCTCGCGTCTCACTGTGAGTTGGCCTCTCCTAGGTGCGCTAGTGGAGAGGTGGTGGGACACCACCGATTCCTTCCACCTTTCTACAGCAGGGGAGATGACGATGACTCCCTGTGACTTCTCTATGCTCACCGACATCGGAGTAGGGGGTGATCCGATCCCTTTCAACACCGACATGAGTGAGTGGGATGCTGCCAGATCATCTTACTTGGCATTCGGCCACCTTTCTCCCGACTAGGGTTCGTGAGATATTCATGGTTCGCAGACCAGTTTAGGGAGCAGACACCGACGACCCGAGAGGAGGTCGAGCACTACGCCCGGGGGTTCCTCATGTTCATGCTGGGCACTACTCTATTCGCCGATTGGGCGAACACCGTTAGCCTCTACCTCTTGAGTGCACTGGTGGATGTGACTCGCATCTGGCGCTTTGACTGGGGTGGCGCAGGCCTTGCCACACTGTATGGATATATGAGTTCCTCATCTCGCCGGAGCAGGCACCTACTAGGAGGCTACTGGCGAGCCTGGGAGGTACATCTTTTCCTTCTGCTTTACAATTCTGCTTTATTTTATCTGTACATTGCACACACTGTATAACATGCAATCTGCTTTACACTCCACACACTGCACAATACACCGCACATCATTCTCTGATTTCTGCTTTATCTGCATACTGCTTTACTGATAAACATACTCACTATTGCCCTTTCACATTCTGTAGTTGTGGGTATATGCCTACTTCCCTAGGCTTGCTCCAGAGCCGGAGGTAGAGATGCCCCCCATGGTTCCATATTCACATCGGTACGATAGGAGATGCAAGTGGAGGCCGCGAGAGTCTTTCTTGTTCTTCCGCAGATATTTTGACACCGTAGCCACAGCAAAGGTACTTCAAACCTTACAGTTCATTTGAGCTTTGCTTCATATTGCACTTTCGATAGCAGATAACAACCTGTATATCCTGTCATTTGCAGATCACCTAGCAGCCCTGGGCAGTGCTGCCTGACGCAGTTAGAGACCAATACATGGGCGCTCGGGAGACTGCCCGATTTCAGGTTTTGCTTGAGGGTTCGGTCTGCTGAGCATGGTACTTGGGAGAGCGCTTCTTGTGGTAGAGCGTCGGTTTGCTTGAGCAGATAGTCTCGATGCCGCCTTCCTCGCACATGAGGCATACAACGACGTACACCCCACAGGAGATGACTGATTACACGATCAGTTGGGATGTTGACTTCTTCAGGCTCGAGGGCGACTACACCGTCTTCATCGAGACATATCTCATGCCGGCTCTGACCAGTGTTCGCCGAGGTGAGAGAGAGAGACCTGTAGCTCTAGCGGGAGGAGTGAGAGCACTGAGGGCGACCCAGGCCCATCGTAGGAGGGGTTCCCGGGGGGGACAAAGGGCAGAGTGGCCAGACCTGCCCACTACCATGACATACTGAGGACGGGCTGGAGAGACTTATCAGATACCTATCGTTCCTCCCCCGGTTGATCATGAATTCGTCGGAGTTTGAGGCTCGACCCTGGTATATGCTATACTTTGCATTCTGTTCATTCATTTCATTTCCGTTGATATCCCGCAGATTACTAATTACCTCAACACTTTTGCAGGCTTCGATAGAGTACACTGGGTCTGGAGCTGTCAGCTTCGGTGATGGGGATGCTGCAGAGGAGCATGGACCTGCTCAGTATTTATGGTATTCCGGTAAGTTCTTCCAACCTCTGTCCCAAAACCCTCTGTAATCTGTTCCATACTGATCTGATGCATCACATTATCAATACTGCATTTGATACACTACACTCATATACCACTAACGACACCAATACACTGCATTTCATATACTGGCCACGGCCCTCATACACTGCAATCATTCACCATTTGTGGCGTTCATATACTGCTCACAGCATTGACACACTGTAATCATACACTGCTCATGACATTCATACACTGTAATTGTACACGGTTCACGGCGTTCAGATACTGCTCACAGCATTCATACACTATAATCATATACTGCATTTGATACCATACTCAGCTTCGCATCGCATAACTAATGCATCTGCCAATTTGTTCTTTTTAGGCCCCATTCCAGATACCAGCCACAGTAAGTGCCTCAGTGGGACCTTTAGTACCTCCCCGAGTAACAGGGAGAGCGGGACGAGGGACTTCAGCACGCAGTCGCAGCAGAGCTGGGTGTGCTCACTCCAGGAGTAGTTCATGGGTGCTTGTCCCAGATGACGATGAGTCCGACGAGGAGGCATTGAGTCCACAGTCAAAGTTGTCTCAGGATGGAGATGAGGCTGGAGACGGCTCGGGTCCAAACTCTGGCAGTGGAGCTGACGGTGGTGGTTCCGGGCCTTCGTCGAGGAAGAGGGCGAGGAGGGCTTCCCACTCTTGAGGCGACTGGCACCGATTTTAGATGTTTTGTTTTTTGCTTTATTTTTCTTTTTGCTAGTAGTTTTTTGCACATTGTACTGCGTTGGGCAGATTTATTTTCTTTAAAGCTTTGTACTTTTGCAAAACGAAATCATAATGGAATGAAAACAGCTTTTGATTGAAAAAGTGTTACGTTTTACATTCTAAGCATCGCATCGCATTACATCACATAACATGTAAATGAGATTGAACTTTGTTTGAAAACTAAACACTCAAATTGCATTGCCTTAATCAGGTAGTGAACCAACTGACGACTGAAAGGACAAAACAACTCGATAAGCAAAACAAGGACTTGACATGCTAATCAAATGTAAATACAACTTGATAAGCAAGAAAAGAACTTAACAATCAACGTAAAATACAACTCGATAAACAAAAATACAACAACTCGATAAACAAATCTAAGTAACACAGGCACGACTTCGTAAGAGCGTCACAAAAAGGCATTTGAGGTGGAACAAGACACCGCCTCAAAGACTTCCAATACATAGACAAACAGGGAACAAAAAAAGAGGCCATCGGCCAAGCCGGGAAGCCATCGGCCACCTTAAAAGGATATTGGCCACAAGAACTAGCCGATCGGCTATAAAGATGGTCGATCGGCTATAAAGGTGGTCGGTCGGCCATCAATGTAAAAAGTGCCTAGATTATTGACACCTGTCTTCCACTCAACACCTTATTTTCTACAAAAGCCCCAGCTTCGTAGTTTCTCCATTTCAACTATGTTTTTGCACTAAATGGGGGCATTTCTTTTCCAAAAATCTCCCAAATTGGATTGCTAACTTGGATGGCTCGGAAAAGCTGAATTTCTGGGGCTTCGGAATAAATGCACTATTCACGCTGAGCCGCACCCCGCTGCGTTTTCCATTCCTTCATGTTGTAGCAAGGTGTTGGAACCCGATTACGCACGTTTTTAGTTTTGGCGGACAAGAGATATGTCCCACTTTCAAAGACTTCCAAGCTTTAATGGAATCCGAGCGCGATGAAGAAATCTTGCCCCAATTCCACTTCGGCTACGTCTAAGCCTTAGGACAGATGTGTGGGCTCACTTTGCATGACGCTCGGTCATTGATTCGCGATGGGGAGCTGGACGTTCCAAGCTTGATTCTTCAATTTTCTGATGCCGGTGACTGCGGTGATCATGACTGGCAGGGTTTTCGGCAACACGCCCTTTGCTTATGCACGTTGTCTCATTTCTTGCTTGCCCCAGGCTCCGGAGGATCTAGCATCCGTTTAATTGAGGTTGCCCAAGGCTTAAAAGAGGGCAAGAACTGCATCGTCATGATGCTAGTTGAGACATTGATGGGTTTGGACGCTTTCCATCACCGAGAGACGACTAGATTCGCGTGGAGCCCAATACTGCTGCAGGTAATGTTTCTCACCCTATGTCACATATATTTCTCACATCACTCAGTCCTCAGGCTCGGTTTTTTCCTCTCAAAACCGTTTTCTCACTTTTCCCTCAACGTAAACCTCTTTATTCTTTAATCTCTCATTTTTCATCCCTCCCCAGATATGGTTGATGGATAAGTTGAAGGTTGTGGACTTATGCCTAGCATATTCAGCTTGCGGCTATTTCTTCCGGTGACGTCTATTTGATGCCCCTGATGAGGGATGGTGGTGCGAATGGATGTGCAGTTTGTCTGCTGCCAGTATTGCTTGGCGCTGCCCCTGGCTCAATTTACCGGCGATGAGCTACAGCATGACTCGCCAGCTCGGGATTCAGTTGATCGGCCTGACACACTGTGTCCTTTATTTCCCATTTCAATTCCCGCGCCAATTTGGACATGATCAGACTTGCCCGGAGGAGAGGATAGAGTACCCTGCTGTATTTCCAGTCCGAGGCGTATAGATAGCTCAGTATGCCACCGCATTGAGGACGAGAGAGCTTCTGGCCCCCGCTCCCACTTTCAGTTGCAGCCTCTCTGATGAGTGCATAGCTTGGCTTGATAAAGAGGCGCAGGTTGGGCCTTCTTTGGCATCAGAGGCTTCCACAAGCTCTGAGAGGGGAGGCAGGAACACCTAACTATGTCTCGAGTTTATTTGCTTTAATCAGTACTTTCAAGTTTTCTTTATGAATGTAATAAAAAGTAACTTCAATTTGTATTCAAGAGTATGAGAACTCTGTATTGAATTCAATATAATTGAAGGTTGTGGGTATTGAAAATTTTCCGTTTGGTCCAAAAATGGTATAAGTTGTAAAAAGATTAATTTGAGAAAAATCAACTTTTATTAAAACTTTTCAAAACCATTTTCGATATGGATCAAAACTGGACATGCCCGAGATCTATCACTGAGATGTACAACCCCGGATCCATCAACTGGAAAGTTGCCCCTAGTCTGAATAGCACTGCACTGGAGATCACAACTGAGCTCTTGAATGCAGAATAGACAGAGATGACCAACATGATCACACGAACAAAGTTGATTTGGAAGTGTTTATGGTTGGACTTCAGAATGAAGTTGCCAACGTATCCCAAAGATGGGAATCAAGCCTTACGTAGTTCGGCTCAGGTTCACTCGTGTATTAACACTCTCCTTTTGCGCTCTAAATTTTGCCAAGGCTGCCCTTTCCGGGTTTTTAACCTTGCGAGCTTAGTTTTTATTATTTCAAATTTTCCATGCTCTAACTTTTGCCTAGGACGCTCTCTCGGGTTTTCGGCCTAGTGAGCCACTCAGGGAAAGTATTTCTTCAACTTGTCCATGTTGATCGGCTGGGGGAACTCTAGGCCATCTAGGTCCATCAGAATGATAGCTCCTCCGGACCAGATAAACTTGATGATGTAAGGGCCAGTCCAATTGGGTTTGAACTTGCCTCTAGGGTCGTGGATGTGAGCTCGGTTGTCTTTGAGCACTAGATTCCCTTCTTTCAAATTCCTGGACTTAACCTTTTTGTTGAAAGCCCTGGCAATTCTTCATTGATAACCCTGGACGTGATACAGTGCTTTCAGCCTTCTTTCACCAAAGAGCATGAGTTCTTTGAACCTGCTTTGCTGCCAATTTGCCTCAGCTATCTGACACTCAGCCAATACCCGTAATGATAGAACCTCAACTTCAATAGGCAGAACCACCTCCATCCTATAAACCAAGGAATACGGAGTTGCCCCAGTAGAAGTTTGAATTGAAGTCCGGTAGCCCCAAAGAGCAAATGGAGGCTTATCTGGCCAGTGCCTGTAGGTTTCCACCATCTTCTGTAGAATATACTTGATGTTCTTGTTGGCAGCGTCAACTGCTCCGTTGGTTTGCGGCCGATATGTGGATGACTTATGAAAAGCGACATTTTATTTCTCCAACAAGTCGATCACTTCCTTCTTGAAGTGGGAACCATTATCCGAAATAATCTTATTCGGGACCCCGTAGCGACAGATAATGTTGTTCCTGATGAACTTAGCGATATGCGATGCCTTCAACACCGCGTAAGATTGGGCTTCAACCCACTTCATGAAGTAGTCTATCGCTACCAGAATGTACTCATGCCCGTTGGACCCCTTTGGAGTGACTGCCCCAATTACATCAATCCCCCAGATTGAAAACGGCCCTGGCGAAGTCATGTTGTACAGCTTCGACGGTAGAATGTTCATGCGGTTTGCATGGATCTGACACTTGTGGCATCGCCGAACAAAGCCAATACAATCCTCCTCCATGGTTGAATAGTAATAACCCTGTCTAAGGATCTTCCGAGCTAGCATCACCCCACTCATGTGCGCTCCACACTCTCCTCCATGGATGACCTCCATCAGACGCTTGGATTCTTCAACATCAACGCATAGCTTATGCATCCCCAGATGACCCCTATTGTACAGTTTACCCCCGCAGACGATGAACTGAGTAGCCATTCTTTGAATTGCTCTCTTATCTTTGGCATTTGCCCCTGATGGATACACTTCCTTTTCCAAGAAGTTCCAGATGTCGTAATACCAGGGATTCTCATCTTGTACCTTATCTATGGCAGCAATCAGCTCGTAAGCCGACACAAATTTCTGTTCAATGATGATCGGACGCATCCGGACTCTGAAAAGGGATGTCTATCATAGAAGATAGAGTTGCTAATGAATTAGTGAACTTGTTGTTTTCTCTTAACAGATGAGCAAAATTTAGTTTCTCAAATTGAGGAATCCGAACGTCCAAGGTCTGTTGATAGATTCTCATCTTTTCTTCTTTAACTTTCCAATCTCCTTTAGCTTGAGATACAACAAGGTTCGAGTCCCCGATGACATCCAACCGTTTTGTCCCTAGTTCCAGGGCGGCTTCTAGTCCAGCAATACATGCCTCATATTCTGCCTCATTGTTCGACACTTTGAACCAGAGTTTGAATGCTAAAGGTATACGAGAATTGTCGGGTGTTATCAGCAACACCCCTATCCCATACCCGTATTGGTTTGACGCTTCGTCAAAGTACATCGTCCAAGTTTTTTCTTTGACATACAGAATGGCCTTGTCTAGGAACAGATACTCAATTGCTTCATCCCCTTCAACTGGGTGGTCAGCTAGGAACTCCGCTACCGCTCTCCCTTTCACTGACTTGCGCGTCATGTATTTCAGATCAAATTCGGAAAGCAGAAGTGTAGCACGTCCGCGGGGGACCTCGCGCTACAGTTCGGACTCAATTTGTGTCGGTTCTAAATCTGAACCAAAGAGTCCAAATCTGGCAAATCGTTTGAGAAAACAGATTTTTGAAAAGTAGTGCCAAACATGGACTGCTTTGCCAGATTACAGAGTCGCCACCTAAATATTTAAAATGAGAAATTTAGGAAACCACGACTGGTCTTAAGGCCACATGTCCGTCATCACCAAAGTGGTCTTGGCTCGGGAGCTTGGATGCGATCGGGAAGGTCACTATGAGCATTCTTTCGCCCGGTCCGAAGACCGGCCTCTACTAACCGTGATATCCATTTTTGAAAACCTTATATGCTCTTACTCCAATTATTAGCCTAGAATTACTATGTTATGCGCACAGCAAACAAGTATAGACTAGATCGCCTAATTTGGAAATAAACATTGCATATCCGCTTCTTTTGAAAATGCTTTTGGAATTTACTACTCAAGTAGGCTACAAACACGGATTTCAATGAGTTTTCCCAACTCAAGCAATCCAACCTCCACCCACAGGCATTCAAACAGTTTATCACATGTAAGCAATTAGCCGCATGGCAAGCATACTGTCATGTTAACATTCACACGCATGCGATATGCTAAAGCGTAAAATACTTACATCGTACTCCGTGCCAAAACAATAAACTTAGTTAGCAAACATGCATGACCTAGTTCATGATAAATGGCTAATGCAACACGATCAAAAGATGCAATTTAGAGTAGGCTCGGCTAACCTAAACATGGCATGTGAAATGCACGAGTAACACGTATTCAAGTTAGATTTGAAATACAATGCAGTTTGTATGATGTGCCGAACCCGATGCATGTAAACAAATGCATGAATGCACACGTGCATTGCATAAGGTATGCTAATTTGAATGTGCCCTAATCTACCAACATAAGCGGGTAAATAAAAGGGAGAAAGAAATGGGGATTGGAAGACATACACCCACTCACACACACTTATTACAATTTTGCCCTCGCTCGGAGGGACCAAAATAATAATACAGTCCCAAAATAAATGAATAAATATTACAAATTCTAATTACTGAATAAATAAATGTGAAATAAAAGGGGGCCACAGCCCGTCGCCTCGGGATGCGCGAATGATGCATGCTCGATGTCCGCCTTGCCCGGAAAACCCGTGCCATAGCACTGCTGCCTCTGTTTTTACTGCCCTGTCTCTCCAAAAATTACCTGAGTCCTGGGAAGCCTTCCACATATTCTGAAGATCACCACCGGCTGGAGGGTTTTGACACCGGCTGCGGGGTTTGACCACCGGCTGCAATTGATAGTTATCGGCACAAAAAGATTGCTGGTCGGCACTAAAGAGTGCCGGTCGGCGCTAAATTCCTGCAGGAGACAGTTTTGACAGCAACAGACAGTAGCAGAGCATGGCATTGGAATTTTGGGACAAATGTATGCACGGACACACTCCCTATCATGCAATAGACTCAAGGGAGCATGGCCCTCGACCCCCGGGCCATCAATCCCGCATTTCAATGCACGATGGCCCGAAAGCCAAGTTAGCAACTTTCAATGGAATGGAATGCAAGCACAAACAAACAAGAGGCCCAACCTCTATCATGGTGATTCAAGAGGTGAGGTATGCATGCCAAATGCAACCTAAACATGTGAGCTAAGTATGCAATATGAGCATAAAGGCAAGTATGCAAACATGCAACATGTATTGGGCACACAACCTAAACCAACAAGCATGGCATGCAACAAACATGCAACAATGGACTTAAACTAACATGGATAGCTCACAAGCATGCCAAAATCAGCGGCCATAAGATAAAAAAAAGAGATGCCTCGAAATGCGTGCATACAGGCACGCAAATCGAGGCGAGGGCATACAAGCATGAAATAGCATACAAGATACAAAATGGACTTATACTTAACATGAGAGCCTCAGCCACACTCACATAAGAGGCCGATGGGTGAAAATGGGATGCCTCGAAATGCGTGCACACGGGCACGCAAACCGGGGCGATGGCATACAAGCATGAAATGGCACTCTAATGAAACATGAAGCATGGCATACTACACATAAAAATTTCAGTAGTTAAATGAGGGGCAAAACAGCCCCGAAACAAGGCGAAATGACACCCGATGCATGGAATCACTCCCGAAATGCAAAACTAGGCCTCCGAAATGGCCTATAGCTATGCTAAACATGCATTATATGAACATGGTATGAATAGACAGAAGCTAGACAGCCCAAATATAAGCACATTTTCAGTATAAGACAGCCCCAAAATCAGTAAGCATACAAGGCTAACAAACCATGCAAAAATGAGGCTAAAACAAGGATTTCAAAGCAAGTAGCATAAGGATCATCCAAACAATGTTGAGCCCTTCAACAATGTTGAAGAAGGGATCAAAATAAGCCTACTTACAGCTTACATCAAGCCCCAAAACAGATCATACATCAGCCAAATATTCTATGCAAGAAACATGGCATACAAGAGAATATTGAGATAGGTGCTATATGCAATCATCAAACAGCCAAATACCCTTCATGAGACATGTAGAGGGGGGAAAAATAAGCCACTTTTCAGGCCTGTCAAAGGCCCAAAAATGGAAGCATGGTAGGCTAAAGAAACATGCAACAAAATAAGGACCCAAGAGGGTATTGAAGCAAGTCATACATGGGGGTCCCAAACAAGGTTGAGCCCTTCTTCAATGTTGAAGAAGGGCTCAAAATAAGCCTCTTTGTAGTTTACATCGAAGCTCAAAAATACATGCAAATAGGGCTAAACAATGAAGCTAAAAAATGCAAGTTTAAGGGAAATGGATGCTTACCCTTGAAGAGCAGCAAACCAGCACCCCTTGGTCCAAGTTTCTGAGCTCCTAACCTCTGCAAATGACCTCCAATGTGCTGGAATGGATGATGGAGGTGTTGTGCTAGGTGTTGTAGGGCAAATGATGCAAGAACCAAGGTGTTTGGAAGCTTGGATAAGATAGATATAGAGAGGGAGGTGGGATATATGTGTATATATCAGATATATCAGTATATCTTCTGGTTTTCTTGCTCAAAATCTCTAACCCTCATCAAAGGGAGAGAAGGCTTGCTTATATAGGCAACCAAAGGCTCTAAGCTTAATGGCTAAGCAAGAGGAAAGGGGTCAAGGGGGTGCAAGGTTTCTTGGAGAAGCTAAAACAGCTGGCCAAGCTTCCCCAAGAAGCTTGGCCAAAGGGTTCAAGGTTCTAGAAGCTTTAAGGGGTTCAAAGGTGCAAAAGGGTGCAAAATAGGCATATGAATGCACGTGGATCTGGTTCTGTGCATCCCAGCTGTCACAGCTGGTATGCACCAGGCTTGGGGGGTGCAAAGGGGTCAGGTCGGCCAGAAGATTCGATCATTGTCCAAAATAAAGTGCCGGTCGGCACTCTTTTCTGCCGGTCGGATAAATAGAGTGCCGATGGATGATTCCTTGGTCAAAAAATGGCCGGTGGGTATGCAAATCGAAGCCCCGGAAGTTAGCTTTCCAATGGCGCAAACCTTGCATCAAAATTCCTCCTGCGCAAAAAGTAATGCCCTTTTCCGTGAAGTCGCGCAGACCCAATCCAACCGGGATGATCCCCTGCTTCAACCCAACATATCTCCTCCACCCGGACTTGGCTTTGGGAGATTCTTGAGTACAAAGTGTAGCCCCGGAAGTCTTCTTTCCAACGATGGTGGCCTCATAGCTTAACTCCAAGTATGCAATTGAGTAAGCCCGATTCAGCGAGGGCTGCTCGATTCTCTCCTACCCGGATTCATGGCGAACTTCTTCTCCAACCTATTTTCTCTCCTCCTCTCCTCTTTTCTTCAACTCCAAACCCCTAAACAAAGTGTTTTGAAGGGTTTGCCTCTCTCCTTGCCGAAGGAATTGAACCTGTGCCCTGCACATCTCTCAACACCGAGCAAACCATCAGTAATGCCCAAGTCTTGAGGGCGGTCAAAAATGGGGTGTCTACAAGAAGCAACCAACGAGCTAGCCTACCTGTAGATGCCGGTTTCTCGAAGAGATATTTGATGGGTTCTAATCTCGAAACCAGTATTACAGAGTCAGCTAACAGGTAGTGCCTCAGCTTCTTGGTAGCCCATACCAGGGCCAGACAAGCCTTCTCCAGCGGAGTGTAGCGGGTCTCATAATCCAGTATTTTCTTGCTTAGGTAGTAGATAGCCCTCTCCACTTTCTCCTCAGACTCCTGTGCAAGCATGCAGCCCATTGTCGTTTCAGTCACTGAAAGGTATAGAATCAACGGTTTCCCCGGCTCAGGCGAAAACAACACAGGTGGGTTCCGTAAATATTGCTTGATCTACTCGAAAGCAACTTAGCATCGGTCGTTGTCACGACCCAAACCCGCCCCTATGGGTTTAGCATCAGAATCGCCAAGAATCCGTGATTATCAAGGCCTACTTAATGAATGCAGTAATACAGAGTACAGGGGCATGGCGGAAGCCAAAACAATAAATAAACTATGTCCAATGAGCTATGATAGTCTGAATGCAAAAAGACTTTTCAAAACATATATACAATCAGTGCAAAACAGTGTACACAATATTTACAATCGTTCAGAACAGGGACCTAATCCCTATTAAACAGTACATCAACAGTCTATACATATTACAAAACAGATATAGAGACAGACTGGGAAATTAAAACACCCCTAAGCTCTGACAGCTCGGAACCTCGCAAAGGAGGCACAAGGTTGGCTTGACAAGAAGGGGAGTCTAACCCACGTTCCTAGCTCCGGTCTAGTGCCTGAACACCTACATATATATATATATATATATAAACAGTGAGCTAAAGCCTAGTGAATAACATAATGCGTAAAGAGGTTGAGAATGAATGTCCTTACAGTAATGAAATAATTCATTAAATCAGTATTCACTATTCACCATAATACCATATGTGGTACATCCATTAGCATAAGAAGATAAGAAATGAGGGTCTTAAAAGACCGAACAGTCAATGATGGCCATCGTAATAGTAAACAGAAGTTCCAAGATAGGAACTGATAGAGATCTCTGTAACAGTAACAGTAATAGTAAACAGTAGTTGCTATGGATGCCACAATACAGTTCAGAATAGAGGACAAACATTCAATCAGTAAGCAGTATCAGTTCAAAAATAGTACAGTTTAAACAGTCACATTTGAACATATCTTTACACAATTGTTACTCACAGAGTTCTGGGCTATAAGCAGCTAGAGCGCGTCTCCCGAAGCCAACCCTATACAGTGACAGGACGAACACACACTAAGTTTCATATTCGGGAATCAAAGACTTAGTCCCTACTTATACTTGGTGTGGTTCTACATCTATATCCTCATTAAGATGTCTTAAACTAGGCCTAAGAATTCCTATGATGGAATGAGGATGCAAAGATGCACTTTAAAACATTTTTTCAGAATTTTCAAAATAGGGATACGCCGAGTTACCCAGCTTGAGCGTCTGAGAAAAACTCGGCGAGTAAAGTTACTCCGTTCGAGCGGATTGTAAAACATGCCAAAAGTACTGGATGTGTGAAAATCACGCTCGATGGGCGCTTGATAGCCGCTCGAGCGTAAGACACAAGGTCCCGCTCGAGCGTCCAATACCCCACTCGAGCGGACTTCAAAACAGTGCAAAGTAATGGGAGCACGAATTTTACACTCGAGTGCCAGTAATCCTGCTCGAGCGTGAGTTCAAAATCTGAAATTTCCATATTTGAACCTCAAGCTCAAATTCAACTACAAATGTATCAAAATCAATTCCTTTGGGCCCATTTCCTGGAAAACACTTGTAAATACATAGAATAACATGATTCAAAGCTCAATTTGTAAATTCAAGGCACAAGGGAAGATCAATTCAACATGATTTTCAAACCAAATTCATGAACATGATTTCAATTTAACATGCAAGACTTTAAACAATTTTTCAAGCCTTAAATACATGCTCTAAAGAGCCAACTTTTACAAAAGCAAGATGAAATCATGATCTACTCTGAAAACATGGACATGCATGTGAGGAATTATGAACTACAACCTTAAAACTTTAATATATATACATGCATGCAACAATTAAGCTTCAACACAACAATTTGAGCCATAAATTGGCTCTAGTCTTCAACTTTCCTGTAAACCATGCAAGAATCAATTTAAACACAAGAATGAGAAGATGAATTTCTACCTTAAGTCTTGAATTATAGGCAATGAAGCTTAATTTTGCAATCCTCTCTTCAATCTTTCAATTTCAAGCAAATCTCCAAGTTTGAACTCAATTCTCTCACTCTCTCACTCTTGGTCGGTTGTGGCTCTCAAAAATGGCTAAAGAATTGTTAAGCAATGCATATGACTAAGTCTCACAAGTGTCTAGCAAGTGGCCCACTAGGATGGCGATTTGGTAATTAAAGGCAACTATGCGATTTAGCTTATTTTAATCAAATTTAATCATACTAAATCACATTTCAGATAAATACACCATAAAATCACATTAATTTTAATAATTATGAAATACTAACTAATTTCAGGTTCGGCCGCCGATAAGGCCTTCAATTTGCAGTTTAAACATAAAAACATGAACAGATAATCAAACAGGCAACAGATAGAAATGTAATTAAACATATAAACTCAATTAATTCAGTTCTAGATTTCAGTCAGTCAGTTCAGTATTTCAATCAGTTCAATTACCAATCATAATCAGCCTCAATTTAGCAGTAATCAGTGGTTAACAAGTAATCAGTGGTGAGGGTTGTTACAGTCTCCCCTCCTTAAAAAGAGTTTAGTCCTCTAAACTCGAGTTAGCTTCATTCTGGAAGAAAACAGGATTCAGAGGGAACAATTCAGGATATCTCTTGGCCATGTCATCTTCCCTTTCGCAAGTGGCATACACGCCACCATGGTTTTGCCAGTCAACTTTCACTAACAGAATCTCTTTGTTTCTCAACCTTTTGATCCGTCTGTTTACAATCTGGATGGGCCGTTCTTCATAAGTGCAGTCATCGCTTAGCACTACACGGGTCGGATCAATCACATGAAAAGGATCTCGGAGGTAATCCCTCAACATAGAAATGTGGAAGACGTTATACATATGCTCCATTTCAGGAGGAAGCGCAACTTGATACGCCACCGGATTGATTTTCTTAATAATCTCATACGGTTCGACATATCTTGGCGCTAACTTGCCCTTGACTCCAAAACGAGTCTGGCCTTTTATCGGTGTCACCTTCACAAGAACGTGATCACCTACTTCATACTCTCTGTCTCGTCTTCTGACATCCGCATAACTTTTCTGTCGGCTCTGTGCGATTTCAGTCTCTGTTGTATCAGTTTCACTTTCTCAGTCGTTTCATAAACAACCTCGGGCCCAAGCAAAGGCCCATCTCCAACTTCTACCCAGCAAATCGGAGATCTACATTTTCTGCCATACAATGCCTCGAAAGGCACCATACCAATACTTGAATGATAACTGTTGTTGTAGGCGAATTCAGCTAAAGGCAAATGGCTTTCCCAGTTTCCCTGAAAATCAAGGGTGCACATTCTCAATAAATCCTCCAGAGTCTAGATGGTCCTTTCTGACTGGCCATCTGTCTATGGATGATAGGCACTACTCAGTCTTAGTTCAGTACCCAATGCAGTTTGTAAGCTTTGCCAGAATCTTGATTTAAACTTTGAATCTCTGTCAGAAACAATGGACATAGGCACTCCATGCAATCTAACAATCTCATCAATATAAATCACAGCCAATTTGTCCGCATTATAAATTGTTTTGACAGGTAAGAAGTGAGCGGATTTAGTCAGTCTATCAACAATAACCCAAATTGAGTCCATACCTTTACTGGAGCGAGGCAATCCCACAATAAAATCCATGGTGATATGTTCTCATTTTCACTCTGGTATGGGTAAGGGTTGCAGTAAGCCTGCGGGTCGTTGATGTTCAGCTTTGACTTGTTGGCAATGAAGACATTTTGATACAAAATCAACAATTTCTTTCTTTATCCCCGGCCACCAGAAATTCAGTTTCAGGTCCTGATACATTTTTGTGTTCCCTGGGTGGATAGACAGTTTTGAATTGTGGCATTCTTGCAGAACTTTTCTTTTCAGTTCAGGATCATTCGGTACACATAGTCTTCCTTGAAAATTTAGTACATTGTTTTCAAATTTGAAATCCGATCTCGGTTTAGATTCCCTTTCTTCGATGATCTTCTTCAAGAAGTCATCCTGTTGCTGTTTCTCTTTAATTTCTTCAATCAGTGCTGGTTGAGCAGAAATAGCAGCTATTGTTCCTCCTTGTTCTCGCAAAACAATTTCAATTTCAGATTTTTCAAGGTCACAAAGTAACTCTTTTTGTCCGGTGAGTAAACAGGCTAAGTTCCCAATCGATTTCCGACTCAGTGCATCGGCAACAGTGTTGGCTTTCCCCGGATGGTACAAAATCTGTAGGTCATAGTCCTTAATCAATTCTAACCATCTCCGCTGCATCATGTTCAGTTCTTTCTGTGTGAAGAAATATTTCAAACTCTTATGGTCGGTATATACTTCACATGTCGCCCCATAAAGGTAGTGACGCCAGATTTTCAGTGCAAATACTACTGCAGCAAGTTCTAGATCATGGGTCGGGTAGTTCTTTTCATGCGATCTCAGTTGTCGGGAAGCATAGGCAATCACTCTCCCATTCTGCATTAAAACACACCCCAAACCCTTATGAGAAACATCACTGAAAATGGTAAAACCATCCGTACCTGAAGGTAGGGTAAGAACCGGTGCAGTCACTAGTCGAGTTTTCAACTCTTGGAAAGCTGATTCCCTTTGGTCAGTCCAGTCAAATGATATCCCCTTCTGAGTCAATTGTGTCAATGGTAAGGCAATTTTGGAGAAATCTTTAACAAATCTTCTGTAATACCTGGCTAATCCCAAAAAGCTTCAGACTTCTGTAACATTTGTTGGTCTAGGCCAGTTCACTGCTGCTTCAATTTTCTGTGGATCAACTGAAATTCCATCCTTGCTAATAACATGTCCCAAAAACATAACATGATCAAGCCAAAACTCACATTTAGACAGTTTAGCAAAAAGTTTCTGTTCTCGTAGGGTCTATAGAGCAAGTCTCAGATGATGTTCATATTCTTCTCTACTCTTGGAATAAATTAGAATGTCATTTATGAACACAACAATAAAGTCATCGAGGAATGGTTTAAAGACTCTGTTCATAAGGTCCATAAATGCAGCAGGTGCATTGGTAACTCCGAAGGGCATAACTAAAAATTCGTAATGTCCATACCTCGTTTGAAAAGCATTTTTATCAATGTCTTCTGATTTAACTTTCAGCTGATGGTATTCGGATCTGAGATCAATCTTAGAGAAAACTTGAGCACCCTGTACCTGATCAAATAAGTCATCAATACGCGGTAATGGATATTTATTTTTCACAGTTACCTCGTTCAGTTCACGGTAATCGATACAAAGTCTCAGTGAGCCGTCTTTCTTTTTCACAAATAAGATAGGTGCGCCCCACGGTGAAGTACTAGGCCTGATGAACTTTTTGTCTAACAGTTCTTATAGTTGCACTTTCAATTCTTTCAGTTCCGTTGGAGCCATTCTGTAAGGAGCTTTAGATACTGGCTGTCTACCCGGAAGCACATCAACGGTGAACTCAATCCCTGTCAATCAAATCCCCTGGCAGATCATCTAGAAAAACATCTGAGAATTCTCTGACTATAGGAATACTGTTCATATTAGCATTATCATCAGTATGTACAGTCACTATAGAACACAGATATCCCTTACACCACTTCTTAATCAGTTTAAAGGCTTTCATGGAGGAAATCAGATATGGAGGAGGTACTACTCCAACCCCATTAAACACAAATTCAGGTAAACCCGGTGGGCGGAAAAGTACTTGTTTCGTTACACAGTCTATGGTAGCATGATATTTCGTTAACCAGTCCATTCCCAATATTACATCAAAATGATCAATGTTTAGTGGCAGTAAATCAATATACAGATGCATATCCCCAACAATAATTTCACATGCAGGATACATATAAGCACAAGTTACAGATCCTCCAATAGGTGAAGATACAACTAACAAGTAATTCATGGGTCCAATGTTCTATTCAATTTTCGCGAAAAAGCATGCGATACATATGAATGTGTAGACCCCGAATCAATCAGTACATATGCATTTTGAGTACAAATAGAGAGGGTACCTGACACAACGGTCTCGGTATTCTGTACATCTCCCGGTACTAGGGCGAACACTCAGCCCTGCCTCATAGGCTCTTTTCCAGTCGCTTTAGGGTTGGGTTTTGGTGGGGCAATTGATGCTGCTGCGCTTGGTGCAGCTTTACTATTGCCCTGAGGAGTGGAAGGGCAATCTTTAACCATGTGGCCCACCTTGCCGCACTTGTAACAAGCACCAGAAATTTTATAACAAACTCCCTTGTGGTTCTTACCACATTCAGAACAGGGCGGTATGGAACGGTTCCCTTGACTAGAAGTAGTCATTGACCCTGTATTTTTCTTTTTGTTCAATGGGTTGTTCTTGCCTTTCTTGAATTTAAAACCCTGCCTTTTACCACGCCATTCAGACGCGGGTGTTTCAGTTTGTTTCAGTGCCTCGATATTCGACTCAGCCATCAATGCTCGGTCTAGAACATTTATGTAGTTTGGTAGTTTCAAAACATTTATTTTGTCCAGGATTGCAACATTAAGGCCGCCTTCAAACTTCCTGCCTTCTTGTAGTCAGTGTCCACCATGTGTGGTGCATATCTAGCAAGTTCGGTGAACTTTGTTTCATATTCAGCAACGGACATAGTACCCTGTCTCAGCTGTTCAAATTCAGTTACCTTTCTGTCCTTGACACACTGAGGGAAATACTTTTCGAAGAAGGCTCCTTTGAACTGAACCCAAGTTATAACAGTGTTGGTGTCACGGACTAACATCCACCACCTTCTTGCCTCTTCTTGCAAGGTAAAGGTGGCCAACAATACTTTATGTGCTTCAGAGCACGGGAACACTTCAAATAGCTTTTCTGTCTCAAGAACCCAAGCTTCAGCCTTTAGCGGCTCAAGGCCTCCCTGAAAGGATGGCGGTTTCATTTTACTGAACTTCTGGGTGAGAGCAATTATATCCCCATCATTAACATTTTATTCCGGTTGTACCGGAGGAGGACGTAGGGGTTGTTGGTTTTGTTGTTGCTGTTGCCTTAAGGCTTCAGTTAATAGTTCAACAGTTTTTTCCAGTCTTGCCATTCTGGCTTCAGATGATTCAGGTTCATTTGCAGTGATTGCATTATCCATTTCACTTTCACTATATATGCAATACATTAATAATAAACATAGGAAGTTGCATACTTTAAATAGATTATCACATTAGCATATATTCAGTCATGTCATAACCACACACACTTATCATGCTCATGTAATGCCCTAATCACTTTTCCAGGACACCCTATAGCTCATTTGGACACGTGGGTGCGGTATAACTCGTGGTTAAGTATCGCTCTGATACCACTCTGTCACGACCCAAACCCACCCCTATGGGTTTAGCACTGTAACCGGCCAATAATCCGTGATTACCGAAGGCCTGCTTAATAGCAATGCAGTAATACAAAGTACAGGGGCATGGCGGAAGCCAAAACAGTAAATAAACTATGTCCAATGAGCTGTGACAGTCTGAATGCAAAAAGACTTTTCAAAACATATATACAATCAGTGCAAAACAGTGTACACAATATTTACAATCGTTCAGAACAGGGACCTAATCCCTATTAAACAGTACATCAACAGTCTATACATATTACAAAACAGATATAGAGACAGACTGGGAAATTAAAACACCCCTAAGCCATAACTTGACAGGCTCGGAACCTCGCAGTGAGGCACAGTGGTTGGCTTGACAAAAAGGGGAGTCTAACCCACGTTCCTAGCTCCGGTCTAGTGCCTGAACACCTACATATATATATAAACAGTGAGCTAAAGCCTAGTGAATAACATAATGCGTAAAGAGGTTGAGAATGAATGTCCTTACAGTAATGAAATAATTCATTAAATCAGTATTCCAGTCATTCAGTCATAACAGTCATATGTGGTACATCCATTAGCATAGCAGTACAAGAAATGATGGGTCTTAAAAGACCTAATACCAATGATGGCCATCGAATAAAGAAATGAAGTTCCAAGATAGGAACCGATGAGATCTCTGTAATAGTAATGCTAAGAATAAGAAATAAAAGTAGTTGCTATGGATGCCACAATCTGATTTAGAATAGAGGACAAACATTCAATCAAGAAGTCGGTCGAAGATTGATAATTTAAACAAATACATTTGAACATATCTTTACACAATTGTTACTCACAGAGTTCTGGGCTATAAGCAGCTAGAGCATGTCTCCCGAAGCCAACCCTATACAGTGACAGGACGAACACACACTAAGTTTCACATTCGGGAATCAAAGACTTAGTCCCTACTTATACTTGGTGTGGTTCTACATCTATATCCTCATTAAGATGTTTTAAACTAGGCCTAAGAATGCCTATGATGGAATGAGGATGCAAAGACGCACTTTAAAACATTTTTTCAAAATTTTCAGAAAACAGGGGCTACGCTCGAGTGCAGGTTACCCCGCTCGAGCGTATAGGCAAACAAAATACTCCGCTCGAGCGGATTGTAAAACATGCCAAAAGTACTGGATGTGTGAAAATCACGCTCGATAGGCGCTCGATAGCCGCCGGCGTGAAGACACAAGGTCCGCCGGCGTCAATACCGCCGGCGGACTTCAAAACAGTGCAAAGTACTGGGAGCACGAATTTCACGCTTGAGCGCCAGTAATCCCGCTCGAGCGTGAGTTCAAAATCTGAAATTTCCAGATTTGAACCTCAAGCTCAAATTCAACTACAAATGTATCAAAATCAATTACTTTGGGCCCATTTCCTGGAAAACACTTGTAAATACATATAATAACATGATTCAAAGCTCAATTTGTAAAATCATGGCCCAAGGGAAGATCAATTCAACATGATTTTCAAACCAAATTCATGAACATGATTTCAATTTAACATGCAAGACTTTAAACAATTTTTCAAGCCTTAAATACATGCTCTAAAGAGCCAACTTTTACAAAAGCAAGATGAAATCATGATCTACTCTGAAAACATGGACATGCATGTGAGGAATTATGAACTACAACCTTAAAACTTTAATATATATACATGCATGCAACAATTAAGCTTCAACACAACAATTTGAGCCATAAATTGGCTCTAGTCTTCAACTTTCCTGTAAACCATGCAAGAATCAATTTAAACACAAGAATGAGAAGATGAATTTCTACCTTAAGTCTTGAATTATAGGCAAGGAAGCTTAATTTTGCAATCCTCTCTTCAATCTTTCAATTTCAAACAAATCTCCAAGTTTGAACTCAATTCTCTCACTCTCTCACTCTTGGTCGGTTGTGTCTCTCAAAAATGGCTGAAGAATTATTAAGCAATGCATATGACTAAGTCTCATAAGTGTCTAGCAAGTGGCCCACTAGGATGGCGATTTGGTAATTAAAGCCAACTATGCGATTTAGCTTATTTTAATCAAATTTAATTGTACTAAATCACATTTTAGATAAATACACCATAAAATCACATTAATTCTAATAATTATAAAATACTAACTAATTTCAGGTTCGGCCGCCGATAAGGCCTTCAATTTGCAGTTTAAACGTAAAAACATGAACAGATAATCAAACAGGCAACAGATAGAAATGTAATTAAACAAATAAACTCAATTAATTCAGTTCTAGATTTCAGTCAGTCAGTTCAATATTTCAATCAGTTCAATTACCATTCATAATCAGCCTCAATTTAGCAGTAATCAGTGGTTAACCAGTAATCAGTGGCGAGTGTTGTTACAGTCGTCCCATTGGAATTTCTTTCCTTTCTTCAGGAGGCTAAACAATGGTTCACAAGTCAAGGTTAATTTTGCAATAAGCCGTCTTATGAATTGCACTTTACCCAGAAAGCCTCGCACCTCCTTTTCAGTCCTCAGTGGTGGCATTTCTAAGATTGCCTTGATTTTGGAAGGATCGACCTCGATACCCCTCTGTGTGATCAAGAACCCCATCATTTTCCCTGCTGTAACACCAAATGTACACTTCTGAGGATTCAGCCGCAACCGATACTCTCTGATCCGTTGGAAGAATTTCTGCAAGGCGGTGTAGTGGCCCTCTCTTTCTTTGGACTTGACAATCATGTCGTCCACGTACACCTCGACCTCTTTGTGGATCATATCGTGTAAAATCGTGGTTGCAACCCATTGATATGTAGCCCCAGCATTCTTCAGTCCAAACGGTATTACCCTATAACAATAGGTTCCCCACGGGGTGGTAAAAGCAGTCTTCTCCCTGTCTTCGGGTGCTATCAAAATCTGTTTGTAGCCTGAAAACCCATCCATGAACGAGAGCAGCGCATGCCCTGCAGTGAAGTCCACTAATTTGTCAATGTACAGCAGAGGAAAGTCGTCCTTCGGACTGGCTTTGTTCAAATCCCTAAAGTCCACACATACTCGAATTCTGCCATCCTTCTTCGGTTCCAGAACTATATTGGCCAACCAAGTAGGGTATTCCGATACCAACAGGAACCCTGCGTCAATCTGCTTGGTGACCTCTTCTTTGATCTTTAAAGCCTAGTCCGAGCGGATCCTTCGGAGCTTCTGCTTAATAGGTCGGGCCTCTGGGTCAAGAGGGATCCGGTGCTGTACAATCTCAAGATCGATTCCAGGCATGTCTTCGTAGGACCACACGAAAATATCTTTGAAATCTTTTAATAAAGCGACTAAGCGCTCGCGCTCCTCCGAAGACAACGTGGACCCGATCTGGACCAGCCGTGGGTCCTTCTCAGTACCAACATTAATTGTGGTGATTTCATCAACCAATGGTTTTATAAACCTCTCCTGCTCTTGATCAACCAAATATTGCAAAACCGGAGGAATTTTTTCCTCGTCATGTTTATCAAAATTTTGAAAATCCTGATTAATGCAATAAATTAAAGGCACAGAAAAGTACTCGGAAGCCACAGCCATACCATTCTCGTTAATAACATCCAGTCCGCCTGATTCCTCTGTTACAACAGACTCAAAGGAAAAAGAAAAAGACGACCTGGACATGACAGTGGCATTCGGGTTATCACCTCAAAGAATACCGGACTCAGACTCAGACGAGATGGAACTTGATTCTGACTCCACAGACTCGGTGGAATCAGATTCCAGTTCGCTACTTGACTCGGTGATGCTCAATAAAAAGCCCTTCTCGTATTGCCAAACGAGGGAGGGTGCGATGGATGCATCAAGAATGCTTGAAGATGGGCCTACAGCTGCTTTATTCCCGATCATGGAGACTGAGAAGTTATCCCCCAAGCACTCCAGTACGATCTGAGGATCTACGAGGAGACAAGCCAGCGCTACCCTCATCTGAATTTATGTGATTTCGAAATCCTCCTCCGTGCACTGCTCAGCCTCAGCTGGTGGGTCTGTCTGCTCTTCAGTAACATCATCCCCGGACAACTGAAGATCAAAGAAAATCTCAAATCTCGGCAAGCGCCGCCTCTCTGCATTAAGCCATGGCTCCGAAAAGCAGTAGAATGTGAAGTCTTCTCCTGACAAAGCGTCTGCTCAGTGGTCCTTGGATAGGTCGGTGCATCAATTCATAATGCTTCCCGGCTTGTTTTGCTCTGGCTCTTCCGGCCATCTCTCTTCCTTTCCTCACCCAATCCTCCTTGGTAGGCAGATAATCTAAACCAAAGGTATGTGGGTTATGCGGTACTTTGGTCGATGCTACAACGCCTTTCCGGCCACTTCGCCCTAAGCCCATCCCAGGCATGTGCTGTAGCTTGTTCATAAGGTAGACAGACTGTGCATTGACATATAGCCTCTCATCAACAGCTAGTATATTCTGTACAACCCGGGCCTTAGCTAGGGTGAATCTTGACAAAAACACATCCTCCGCGCCATGCTCAATCTCTAGAATTGGTGTAGAAACCTCTAGCGGCGGATGTATCGAATAATTCCCAAAAACGATTGCCACCCCCTTCCCGTGGGGGTACTTCAGCATTTGGTGTAGGGTGGAAGAGACAACCTTCACCTGGTGCAGCCACGGCCGCCTCAGGAGTAGATTGATGGTTGCGGGAACGTCCAAGACATCCCATTGCCCCGGGCCAACCTGAGTATGAATCTGTGCAGTCCTCATCACCTCTTGGCTGGTATTATCATAGGCCCGTATCACCTGGGCCATAGGCACAAAATCCGCGTTCTTCAACCCGATAGCATATGTCGTTCTCGATGAACACACATTGATAGCAGATCCTGTGTCAACAAGGACCACCGGTACCTATTTCTCTTTACACTCGGCAGAGATATAGAGCAGTTTGTTATGATTTGAGCCCTCAGGCGGCAGTTCCTTGTCAGTGAAGGTCAAGGTCAGGGAAGCTGCTCCCGGGAAAACCAACCTTACCAACTGCTCAGGTGTGGTATCAATTGAAAGTTTCGCCTTGTCCATGGCAGAAAGGACGGCCTGTCTGTGAACTCTTGAGGCCATAAACAGTCCCTAGATGGAGATGTCTACTTGGATTTTCTTTAGCTGTTTTAGTACAACCTTCTCCTCCAGCAGTTTTTCTTTCTGCCTCTCTGCCTCTTTGTCCTTTCCAGACGCCTCAGGCTGGTCCAAGTGTAAGGGCTTGAAATACCGCCCACTTCTAGTCATATGGTCCACCTCCTCAACGTACCAGGTGTCATCCGGTTGGTTCTGCCCCCAATCTTCATTAGTGTGGGAAGACGTAAGTCGTCGTCTTCCCACCACATACCGTCGGCAACCGACAGACAGTTGTTCAGTCCCGTTGCAACTATTTCCGTGCTCACAGTACGTTCCGTCCCCGCAGGGGCTTTGGCCTTCCTAGCCCTCTCAAGATCCTCAATCTTTTCCTGCTCAAGCCACTTCAGTGTAGCCTCCTGTTCAGCATCTACTGTACTCAAACTGCTCGAATCCCGAGCAAAATTCTTAACACCGGTGCTCTTCAGCGATTCTTCCTGATTCTCGGCCATTCCGGCCACTGCTGATATCCCAGCTCCTGATTGCCCCTGTTCTGGCTGAGATTCTTCAAGAACATCTGGCTGGTCACTAAGCCACCCTGTATTCTCTGCTAACCCCTCCAAGTCGAACCAGTTGATGTTCACATCCCCTGAGTCCTGTTCTTCAAAGAACTACAGATTTGCAATGTCCTCTTCCAGCTCTGTTAAGTCATCTAGCCCTTGACTAGGTCCATCCTCCCGAACCACACTGATCTCTACCCCAACTGGAAAATCTACCCTCGGCTTAGCCTGGTCTGTTAATGTAATGTAACCACTCGAGTTGTACGCAAAGTTCGCAGACCCCTCGGGCTCTGAATCAACATTCCTATTCCGCCTCAAAGTCATCCTGCCTGTCTTCGATACCACCACCACCGATTCAGTTGGATGTGGGACGTGCTGAATATGCACAAGTCGGTGCAGTCTAGAATGAACACCTCAGGCTTGGGTAGGTGGGAGGGGGTGATATATATGCTTGGGTCATATAGAATGGCCATGGTTTGGATCAGGTTGATGTGTTTGGGGGGTGGATCTTGGTTATGTGGTGGGAGGGGGTTTGTGGTGACATTTGGCTTTTGGAGTGGCGCAATCACCTTGTTGTCGATGAGATCTTGAGTCTTATGAGGCAGCCTGAAGCACTGGTCGGTGTCGTGACCATGCTGTTGGTGAAAGGCACAGTATTTGGTCGAGTCATGCTTTGGAGGGAGAGGATCGGGTAGAGGCCGTTGTTCTAACGGTTTTAGATGTCCTTTCTTGAGTAGGACTCCCAAAGCTTTGGATAAAGGCATATACAGCGGGGTGAAAACCCTCTTGCCTCGGGGTGGATAATTCGAAGTTTGGGGGTTTGAAGTGGAACTACCAGCAAAAGGATTGGCTGTTTTTGGAGTGGTAGTGGTGACCATGCCCACATCTGAAGTCCTGGCAGCTACAAGATCGCCGTGCTCGCAATCGAATCACGGTGAATGCATTCTTGGGCTGCTCACTCTCGTGGTCAATCAGACCTTGCTTCATGGCGTCCTCAATCTGTACCCCAAACTCATGTAAATCTGCAAAGGTGGGAAGGGATAAGACGATCATCTTTTGCACCAGCTTGGGTTGGAGATTGCGCACAATCATCCGTATCTGATCCTTATCGACCGGCCTGGTGGTCATCATAGAAGCTTTGGCCCTCCAACGGGTTACAAAGTCGGAGAAGCCTTTTTTTGGCTCTTGCCTCGTTGTCTCGAGATCACGAGTTGTGAGCTCGATCTATGTGTTGTAGGAGTACTGAGCTACAAAGGCCTCAACCACCTCCTCCCAGCTTCTTTTGATAGAGTCCTCCAGCTTTGCGTACCAAATAGCCACAACACCTGACAGGGTCCGGCCGAAGAGTGATAGTTTCTGGAGTCTCGTCAAGCCCATCGGGCGCAAAATATCCGAGAATAGCCTCAAATGAACCATAAGGTCGCCCGAACCGTCAAAACGGTCTATGTGGGGCATCTTAAACCGGTCCGACAAAGTCACCGCCGAATCGGTGTAACCATCCTTTATGTCTGGAATGGAATTCACACTTTGAGCCCTCTTGAACAGCTTTTCTAGCTTGCTCACTTTCAACGCTATTGGGTCCATCTCAGATTCAAACGGTGTATCTGTTGAGAAGGCCGGTGTCTTTGAAATCTGCGGTAGAACTGGCCCTGTTGGAGTGTTCGTATCTTCCTGGACGTTTGCAGTATCCCCGAGTGTTGGAACTCTAGGGTGGGGGTGGATGCGAAGCAGATGCTTCGGCTTGTTGTGGTTGCGATTGCGGTTGCGGTTGCTGTTGTTGCTGAAGTCTGGCAATCAACTCTATTTGTTGGGCTACAACCTCAGCCTGACGTGCGACAAACTCGGCCTGACGGGTAGCATCCCGCTGCATGGCTTGCATAGTCTCTTGGAGCTGACGCATCATCTCCTCCATACCAGCTATAAGGTGCTGATCTAACTGAACAACAGATATATCTGCCTCTGCGGTAGAAACAGAAACCTCAGCCCGACTACTCACTGGTGGGGTAGATAAGGACCACTGATCTGGTAACCGCTGTACTGATGAACTGTGACTAACTGACCTCCGTCTAGTAACCGGAGGTAATGACACAAACATAGGTTGTCCGTCAACGAGATCCTCAGATCGGAAAAGTCTTCGACCTCTGGTCCAGAGTGCTTGGGGAATATCTGCCTGGTCAGAAGTAATGATGCTAAACTACCTTGCAAAAAGATAAATAAAACATAATAAGGAAACAATAACCAGAAAAACGGACAACATTTCGGCTTAAAATAAAGACAACACACAGTTGGCATTTGTAAGTGGAACACACTGTTCTCAACATTGATTGCTGTCCCCAAATCACTGCCTCAAATCTGATACCCTCAGGTAAAACTGATTCCCTAAAATACTGATGCCCTCAGGCCTGATACCCAGACTTGCAAACTGATACATGTATTCCTGTAGAGACACACTCTAAAAGCACGTAGCAAGCAAGTGAGAGCCAAAACACCCCTATGGAGGGGTAGGGTTTCCCTGTCCTATCTTGTCAGGAGATAGGGTTTCACTACGCGCACAACGGTTTCAAACAACCTACAATCGGGTAAGCAACCTGTCCTAGTTTGGAATGGTCACTATGGATTCCGATATGCACTAGGTTGAATGGTCAAAAAGGGTGCCTCGGTGAAAACCGAGGTTTGTGTTCCCGTCGTGGTAGAGCCCACAATCGGTCAGCCTTATAGCACGCTTTTCCAAGCAAGCCTCCGACAAACCGTTCAGGAATAGCAGACGGCAAATACAGTGTCCTAGGCACACCAATGCAAATGCAATGCAAAGAAACACATAAGTATAGATAAAACAACATATCATAATGTTCGAGTCAAGTTCTCTAAATCCCCAGCAAAGTCGCCAGAAATTATAGACTGCCTAGAACTCCACTCCGCGCGCGAGGGCGCGAATTGTGGTTCTAGCTACTACAGTTCGGACTCCTGTCACAGTTCTGAATCTAATCTCACAAAGTGCAATGTAAGACTGATAAATCACCAAAGAGTCCAAATCTGGCAAATTGTTTTGGAAAGTGGATTTTAATCAAGAAGTGCCAAACATGGACTGCTTTGCCAGATTTCAGAGTCGCCACCTAAATATTTTGTTTTGGGAAATTTAGGAAACCCTTACTCGTGCCAAAGGCCATGTGTCCGTCATTACCAAAGTTACCTCGGCTCAGGAACTTGGGTACGAGAGGGGAAGGTCTTGAAATGAGCACCCCTGCTCGCCCGATCAAAGATCGGCCTCTACTAACATGATATGTTATTTTTATAAACACATGTGTTCTTATTCAGATTATTAATCTAACTTACTACATGATGCGCACAGCACACAAGTATAGACTAAATCACTTAATTTGGAACAAAACATCTCATGTTTGTTTTTCGAAAATGGTTTGAAGTTGCTACTCGCAAGTAGGGTAAAACGTGGAGTTGCCACCCTTAAGTGGGCTTAAAACTCACATTTGATGAATTGTCCCAATTTAAGCAATAAAGCCTTCACCCATAGGCATTCATGCAGTTATATCACATAAGCACATAGCCTCATGGCAAGCATGCTGTCATGGCAACACTCACACTCATGCAAGGATGCTAAAGCATAAACACTTACAGTGTACTCCGTGCCAAAACAAAAGCTAGTTAGTAATCATGCATGATCCTAGCTATGTCAACAATGCCTAATGCAACACATGCAAAACTGCAACTAAGATAGGCTCGGCTATTATAAGATGTCATGTGAATGCAACTAGATAACATGTATTCAAATTGGTATTGAGATACAATGCAGTTTCTATGATGCGCCGAGCATGGTGTATGCAAGACAGATGAATGATGCACGCATGCAAGCATAAGGATGCTAATCGAAACATGCCCTAAAACTAACCATCAAAAGCTGGTAAATAAAAGGGAGAAAGACGTGGGGTTGGAAGACATGCATCACACACACGCACACTTATTACAACAGTTGTGCCCTCTCGACGGAGGGTCCGAATAATAAGCTAACTAGCTACATTAAGCTAATTAATTATTACAATACAAATGAATTTGAACAACTAGCTAATCTAAGCTAATTAAGTACAAATCAAATTAATTAATTAAAACACTTAACTAATTAATTACAAAACAACTAAGCTAATGAACTAATTTAGCTAAGCAAATTTAAACAAATGGCCTCGGGAAATGAGAGAGATATGCATGCTCGGTCGGCCATTAAATCCACTACTGCCTCTAATGCCTCTGTTTGCACATCAGATTCTCAAAAATTGTGCCAACTTCCAAAATGCTTCTGATCCACCTTAGGAATATTCTGAGGGGTAGTCGGCTAAGAGGGATGGCCATCGGCTAGAGTTTATTGCTATCGGCCCATTTTGATAGCCGATCGGCAGATTTTGGTGCCCCGCCGGCAGATTTGATGGCCGATCGGCCATTGATTCTTACAATTTCTCCTTTTGCTGCAACAGAGCACAAACAGAGGCATGAGAGTGTATTTACAAGAAACGTGTGCACAACCACCCTCCCTATCATTTCTTAAGCTCAAGGGAGAGCGGTACTCGGCTCTCGAACCACCAATCATGCATCTCAATACATGATGGCCAAAGAGGCTGAGTTGCACAAATCAATGTCGATGAATGCACACAAATAACACATAAGACTCGATGAACCTCCACCTTATCGTACATGATCAAAGGTGTCGGTGACCTAAGGAATGAGGCACGTTTCATCACTTTGAGTATGAAACATGCAACATTCCTCGTGTTTGGATCGACGTCCAACCCAAACACAATGCAACACACACAACATGCTAATACAATGCAATACAACAACATGCAAACAACATGAGCATGGCAAGGGCTATGTAATGCAAAACTCAATGGACCAAACCAACCTCGAACAAGCCTCATGCATGCTAAGACAATGGCCAAAACATGCTGAAAATGAAGTCCAAAAGCAAATACAGGCATGCATATACATTGGTTCATAAACAAGGCATGAAGATACAACTCTCAAACACATTGAAGGAGTGGAAAATGTGAAAGTGTGGCAATGAAATATGCTCTAAAATCATGTAAGGAATGATGCCAAATCATGCACATAACACAAGCATAGCATGTTAAGACGCTCAAAGCTTAAGACTAGCAAAGGGACTTGTACCACGGCCAAATCAATCAAACCCCAAAGAGCCAAGATAATTCAAAACAGTCCCAAGACAGGTCAAAACAATGCTAGAGACATGCTTAAATATAGCCAACATGTGCTAGAATTAGAGGCGTGAAGCATGGAGCATACAAGGCCAATGAGGAGGATTACACTACACTTACCAAAACCAAGCATGAGATGACTTCACCATCAAAAATTAGAGTTGTATTGTGGCAAAATAACACCCAAAACACACTTAAATGGTAGCCCAAAAGCTTAGGCAAGATGGCATGCATGTTGGCTTATGTTTAAGGCATAAAGCACCAATCCTCCAAAGCATTGAAAGAGTGAAAGATGTGAAGACATGACCACACTGCACACACTGAAATCACATACCAAATGATGCTAAATCATGCAAATAGCCCAAGCAATGCATGCTAGTGACTTGGAAACTCAAAGCCAGTGAACAAGATTGCACTATGGCTATACAAAGAAAGGCATGCATGACCAAAAACACTTAAAACAGAGC
This sequence comes from Camellia lanceoleosa, assembly GCA_025200525.1. Taxonomy (NCBI): domain Eukaryota; kingdom Viridiplantae; phylum Streptophyta; class Magnoliopsida; order Ericales; family Theaceae; genus Camellia; species Camellia lanceoleosa. The sequence continues at coordinate 7,315,500 of CM045772.1, forward strand.
TCATGTGTGCTCCGCACTCTCCTCCAGGGATGGCCTCCATTAGGCGCTTGGATTCTTCAGCATCAACACACAGTTTATACATCCCGAGATGACCTTTCTTGTACACTTTACCCCCGCAGACGATGAACTGAGCAGCCATTCTTTGAATTGCCCTCTTATCTTTGGCATTTGCCCCTAGTGGATACGCCTTTTTTTTCAAGAAGTTCCAGACATCGTAATACTAGGGGTTCTCATCTTATACTTCATCTATGGCGGCAATCAACTCGTAGGTCGGCACAAATTTTTGTTCGATGATGATCGGATGCATCCGAACCCCAAAAGGGACGTCTATCATAGAAGATAGAGTTGTTAATGAATCTGCGAACCTGTTGTTCTTTCTCAACAGATGAGCGAAGTTCAGTTTCTCAAACCGAGGAATCAGCACGTCCAAGGTCTGGTGATAGATTCTTATCTTTTCTTCTTTGACTTTCTAATCTCCTTTAGCTTGAGATACAACAAGGTTCGAGTCCTCGATGACATCCAACCATTTTGCTCCTAGTTCTAGGGCAGCTTCTAATCCAGCAATACATGCCTCATACTCTGCCTCATTATTCGATACTCCGAATCGGAGTTTGAATGCTAGAGGTATAAGGGAATTGTCAGGTGCTATCAGCAGCACCCCTATTCCATATCCATATTGGTTTAACGCTTTATCATAGAACATCGTCCAAGTCTCTTCTTTGACATGCAGAATGGCCTCGTCTGGGAACAAATACTCGACTGCTTCATCCTCTTCCACTGGGTGATCGGCTAGGAACTCCGCTACCGCTCTCCCTTTCACTGACTTGCGCGTCATATACTTCAAATCGAATTCGGAAAGCAGAAGCAACCAACGGGCTAGCCTACCCGTAAGTACTGGTTTCTCGAAGAGATATTTGATAGGATCTAATCTCAAAACCAGTATTACAGAGTGAGCTAACAGGTAGTGCCGCAGCTTCCTTGTAGCCCATACCAAGGCCAAACAAGCCTTCTCCAGCGGAGTGTAGTGGATCTGGTAATCTAGCATTTTCTTGCTCAGGTAGTAGATAGCTCTCTCCACTTTGTCCTTAGACTTCTGTGCAAGTATGTAGCCTATTGTAGTTTCAGTCACTGAAAGGTACAAAATCAATGGTTTTCTCGGCTCAAGCGGTGACAACACAGGTGGGTTCTGTAAATATAGCTTGATCTGTTCAAAAGCAGTTTGGCATCGGCCGTCCCATTGGAACTTCTTTCTTTTCTTTAGGAGACCAAAGAGTGATTCACAAGTCAAGGTTAATTTTGCAATAAACCGTCTTATGAATTGCACTTTACCCAGAAAGCCTCACACCTCCTTTTCAGTCCTCGGTGGTGGTATTTCTAAGATGGCCTTGATTTTAGAAAGATCGACCTCGATACCTTTCTGCGTGATCAAGAACCCCAGCATTTTCCCTACTGTAACACCAAATGTACATTTCTGAGGATTCAGCTGTAACCAATACTCTCTGATCCGTTGGAAGAATTTCTGCAAGGCGGTGTAGTGGCCCTCTCTTTCCTTGGACTTGACAATCATGTCGTCCGCGTACACCTCAACCTCTTTATGGATCATGCCGTGCAAAATTGTGGTCACGGCCTGTTGATACGTAGCTCCAGCGTTCTTCAGCCCAAAGGGCATCACCATATAACAACAGGTTCCCCACGGGGTGGTAAAAGCAGTCTTCTCCCGGTCTTCGAGTGCCATCACAATTTGATTGTAGCCTGAAAACCCATCTATGAATAAGAGTAACGCATGCCCAGCAGTAAAATCCACTAATTCGTCGATATGCAGCAGAGGAAAGTCGTCCTTCGGATTGGCTTTGTTCAAATCCCTGAAGTCCACACATACCTGAATTCTGCCGTCTTTCTACGGCACCAGAACTATATTGGCCAACCAAGTTGGGTATTCAGATACCAGTAGGAACCCTGCGTCGATTTGCTTGGTGACCTCTTCTTTGATTTTGAGAGCCCAGTCCGGGCGGATCGTTTTGAGCTTCTGCTTAACAGGTCAAGCCTCTGGGTCAAGAGGGATCCGGTGCTGTACAATCTCAGGATCGATTCTAGGCATGTCTTTGTAGGACCACGCAAAAACATATTTGAAATTTTTTAATAAAGCGATTAAGTGCTCGCACTCCTCTGAAGACAACGTAGACCCGATCTGGACCAGCCGCGGGTCCTTCTCAGTACCAACATTAATTGTGGTGATTTCATCAACCAGTGGTTTTACAAACCTCTCCTGCTCTTGATCTAGCAAATATTTCAAAACCAGAGGATTTCTTCCTCGTCGTTTTCATCGAAATTTTGAAAGTCCTAATTAATACAATAAATCAAAGGCACATAAAAGTACTCGAAGGCCATAGCCATTCCATTCTCATTAATCACTTCCAAGTCGCCTGATTCCTCTATTACAACAGACTCAAAGGAAAAAGAAAAAAACGACCTAGACAGGACTGTGGCATCCGGGTTGTCACCCTCAAGAATACCAGACTCAGACTAAGACGAGCTGGAACTTGATTCCGACTCCACAGACTCAGTGGAATCAGATTCCGACTCACTACTTGACTCGGTGTTGCTCGATAAAAATCCCTCCTCGTATTGCCAGACGAGGGAGGGTGCGATGGATACATCAAGAATGTTTGAAGATGGGCTCGCAGCCGTTTCATTGCCGATCATGGACACCGAGAAGTTATCCCCTAAGCACTCATGTACGATCGGAGGATCTGAGAGTAGACAAGCCAGTGCTACCCCCATTTCAATCTCTGTATTTTCAGAATCCTCCTTGAACTGCTCAGCCTCAGCTGGTGGGTCTGTTTGCTTTTCGGCAACATCATCCCCGGATAACTGCAAGTCAAAAAAAATCTCGAACCCCAGTAAGCGCCGCCTCTCTGCATTTAACCATGGCTCTGGGAAGCCGTAGAATGGAAAGTCTTCCCCCTCCCGGAAAAAGCGTCCGTTTATGGTACCTTGGATAGGCCGATGCATCAACTCATAATGCCTCCCGGTCTGCTTGGCTCTGGCTCTTTCGGCCATCTCTTTGTCTTTCCTCACCCAGTCCTCTTTGGTAGGCAGATAACCTAAACCAAAGGTATGTGGGTTGTGCGGTACTTCGGCCGATATTGTAATGCCTTTCGGGCCACTTTTCCCTAATCCCATCCCAGGGATGTGTTGGAGCTTGTTCATGAGGTAGACTGACTGTGCATTGACATATAACCCCTCATCAACAGCTAAAATGTTCTGTACGACCCAGGCCTCGGCTAGGGTAAATCCTGACAGGAACACATCCTCTGCGCCATGCTCAATCTCCAGAACCGGTGTAGACACTTCTGGCGGCGGATGGATTGAAGAATTTCCAAAAACTATAGCCACCCCCTTCCCGTGGGGTATTTCAACATTTGATGCAGGATGGAAGAGACCGCCTTCACCTGGTGCAGCCACGGCCGTCCTAGGAGTAAATTAAAGGTTGCGGGAACGTCCAAGACATGAAAGTCAATATCGTGTTGTCCTGGACCAACCTGAGTCCGAATCTGCATGGTCCCCATCACCTCTTTGCTGGTGTTATCATATGCCCGTATCACCTGGGCAGTTGGTACAAAGTCCGCGGGCTTTAACCCGATTGCATATGCCGTCATCGACGAGCACACATTGATAGTGGATCCCATGTCAACAAGAACTACTGGTATCCATTTTTCTCTACACTCGACAGAGATATAGAGAGGTTTGTTATGGTTTGTGCCCTCAGGCGGCAGCTCCTTGTCAGTGAAGGTCAACGTCGGGGAAGCTCCTCCCGAAAAAACCAACCCTACCAGCTGTTCAGGCATGGTATCTATTGAAAGTTTGGCCTTGTCTATTGCAGAAAGGACAGCTTGTCTATGAACTCTTGAGGCCATAAGTAGTCCCCAGATGGAGATGTCTGCTTGTATCTTCTTAAGCTGTTTCAACACAGCCTCCTCCTCGAGCAATTTTTCTTTCTGCTTCTTCGCTTCCTTGTCCTTTCCGGACGCCTTTGGTTGATCTAAGTGTGGGGGCTTGAAATACCGCCCACTCCTAGTCATGTGGTCAACCTCGCCAACATACCAGGTATCGTCTGGTTGGCTGGCTTACCCCCCAATCTTCGTCTGTATGGGCAAAACATAGGTCATCATCTTCCCACCACATGCCATCGGCAATGACAGACACTGTCCGCTCACATAACTATTCCTATGCCCACAAAGACCTTGTGTTCTTTCGCAAAGACGCTCCGCTCTTGTGCACACAACACGCTTCGCCAGCAGGGCTTTGGCCTTCGACCTCTCGTAATCTTCGATCCTTTCTGCTCAAACCGCTTAGTGCGCATCGCTCAAGATCTTCCGTACCCAAACTGCCCGTATTCTGAGCAAAATTCTTAACATCGGTGCTCTCTGGCGGTGCATCATGATTCCTGGCTCTTCCGGCCACAGTTGATGTCCCTGTCCCTGATGGACCCTGTTCTAGTTGAGGCTGCTCAATAACATCCGCTTGTCGCTGAGCCAGCCGGTAGCTTCTGCTGACCCTTCCAGATCAAACCAATTGACAGTCACGTCCCCCAGATCCTGTTCGTTGAAAAACTGAAGGTTAGCAACGTCCTCTTCTAGATCCGCTAGGTCATCTAGCCCATGATTAGGTCCATCCTCTCGAACTACACAAATCTCTGCCCCCATTGGCAATTCCACCATTGGCTTAGGCTGATATGCTAGTGTGATGTAACCACTCGGGTTGTACATGAAGCTCGTAGACCCCTCAGGCTCCGAATGATCATTCACATCTGCCCCCACAGTTGACCCAATTCTATCTTCGATAGCCACCACCACCGTTTCTGGTTGGGTTTGGGAGATGTCCAATATGTACAAGTCAGTGCTGTCATAAATGAACACCTCCTGCTTGGGTAGGTGAGAAGGGGTGATATATATGCTAGGGTCATATGAAACAACCCCAGTTTGGATCAAGTTGATGCATTTAGGAGGTGGAGTTTGGTTGTGTGGTGGGAGGGGATTGGTGGTGACATTCGGTTTCTCCGGAGGCACGATCACCCTGTTGTCAACGAGATCTTGAATCTCATGACGCAATCTATAGCACTGGTCGGTGTCATGACCATGTTATTGTTGAAAGGTGCAGTACTTCGCTGGGTTATGGGTGGGGGGAAGCTTTTCTGGTAAGGGTCGTAGCTCTAGGGGCTTCAAGTGCCCTTTCCTAATCAAAACCCCCAAAGCCTTGGACAAAGACATGTATAGTGGGGTAAAGGTTCTCTGGCCTTAGGGTGAAAACTTGGTTGTTTGTGAGCTACTTTTGGATGTACCGGTGAATGGTGTAGCTGTAAGGGTTCTTGGGGTGGTGGTGGTGACCATGCCCACGTTTGAAGTCCTGGCAGCTGCAATACTGCTTGTGCATGCATTCGTACTGCGGTTGAATGCCCTCTTGCGCTGCTCTCTCTCATAATCAATGAGGCCCTGTTTCATGGCGTCCTCGATCTGCACCCCTATCTCATGTAGATCCACAAAGGTGGGAAGGGGGAGGACAATCATCTTTTGCATGAGCTTGGGTTGGAAGTTGCGTACAACCATCCGTATTTGGTCCTTGTCGACCGGCCTGATGGTCATCATTGAGGCTTTAGCCCTCCAGCGGATCACAAAATCGAAGAAGCTCTCCTTTGGCTCCTGTCTAGTTGTCTCAAGATCATGAGTTATGACCTCGATTTGAGTATTGTAGGAGTATTGAGCTACAAAGGCCTCAGCCATCTCCTCCCAGTTCCTCTTAACAAAGTCCTCCAGCTTTGCATACGAAATAGCCGCTACACCCGGTAAGGTCCGGCCAAACAAGGAAAGCTTCTGCAATCTGGAGAGGCCCATTGGCCTTAGTATATCTGAGAATAGCCGCAAATGCACCTTAGGATCTCCAAACCCGTCGAAACAGTCTATGTGCAGCATTTTAAACTGGTCTGGCAGAGTCACTATCGAGTCAGTGTACCCATCATCTATATCCGGAATGGATTTCACGCCTTGAGACTTCTTGAACAGCTTTTCTAGCTTGCTCACTTTTAGCGCTGTGAGGTCCACCTCGAACTCAAACAGTGTATCCACTAGGTTGGTAGGCGCTTTGGATAGCTAGGGTAGGATCGGGGGCGGAGCTGGCCCTGTTAGAACGTCCGTATTTTCCTGGATGTGTGCTGTCTCCCCGACTATTGGAACTCTTGGTGGGGGAGGAGCTGGGTGTGAAGCAGATGCTCCGGTTTGCTGCTGTAGCCTGGCAATTAATTCTGCCTATTAGGCCATAACCTCGGTCTGGCGTGTGGCAATCTGCCTGACGGGCAGCATCCTGCAGCATGGCTTGTATACTTTCTTGGAGCTGACGCATCATCTCTTTGAGACCTGCCATAGGGTGCTGGTTTATCTGAAGAACCGGTGTATCTGTCCCTACAGTAGAAATTGTGACCTCAGCTTGACTGTTCACTGGTGGGGTGGATAAGGGCCACTGATCTGGTAACCGCTGTACTGATACACTGCACCTTACTAACCTCCGTTTATTAATTGGGGGTAAAGAGTGGAACACTGGTTGTCCGTCTATCAGATCCTCAGATCGATGAAGTCTTTGACCTCTAACCCAGAGTGCTCGGGGAATATCTGTCTGGTCAGAACCAATGGTGCTAAACTACCTTGCAAAAAGATAAATAAAGCATGATAAGGAAACAAATAACCAGAAAATGGACAGCGTAACAGCTTAAATAAAGACAACACACAGTTGGCAAACACAAGCTGAAAGAATTGTTCTCAACCACTGATCACTGTTCTCAAATCACTACCCCAGATTTGATACCCTCAGGTAAAACTAATTCCCCAAATATTGATACTGATGCCCGCAGGCCTGATACCTAGACTTGCAAACTGATACATGCATTCCTGTAGAGGCACACTCTAAAAGCACATAGTAAACAAGTGAGAGCCAAAACACCCCTATGGAGGGGTAGGGTTTCCCTGTCCTAGTTTCGTCAAGAACTAGGGTGGTTTTACTACGCATATAGCAGTTTCAAACAACCTACAATCGGGTAAGCAACCTGTCCTAGCTTGGAATGGTCACTATGGATTCCGATATGCACTAGGTCAAATGGTAAAAAAGGGTGCCCCGGTAAAAACTGGGGTTTGTGTTCCCGTCATGGCAGAGCCCGCAACCGGTCAGCCTTATGGCACGTTTCTCAAAGCGAGCCTCCGGCAAACCGTTTAGGAATAGCATACGGCAAACATGGTGTCCTAGGCGCACCAATGCAAATGCAATTGCAATGCAAAGAGATACATAAGTGTAGTCAAAACAAGATATCATGAGTTTGAGTCAAGTTCTCTAAATCCCCAGCGGAGTCGCCAGAAACTGTAGATGTGCCCGAACGTCCCAGCTCCGCACGTGAATGGCGCGAAATCCGTTTTGTTCATTAGCTACTACAGTTCGGACTCAATGTCACAGTTTTGAATCTAATCTGACAAAGTGCGATGCAAGACCGATAAATCACCAAAGAGTCCAAATCCGGCAAATCATTTTGGAAAACTGATTTTAATAAAGAAGTGCCAACCATGGACTGCTTTTCCAGATACAGAGTCGCCACCTAAATGTTTTATTTTGGGGAATTTAGGAAACCCTGACTCGTGCCTAAGGCCACGTGTCCATCATCACCAAAGTTGCCTCGGCTCGGGAACTTGGGTACGAAGGGGGAAGGTCATGAAATAAGCACCCCTGCTCGCCCAATCAAAGGATCGGCCTCTACTAAACATGATATGTTGTTTTTGAAAACACATGTGTTCTTATTTTGGTTTATTAGCTAGCTTACTATGTGATGCGCACAGCATACAAGTATAGACTAGATCGCCTAAGTTGGAACAAAACATCTCATGTTTGTTTGAAAATGGTTTGAAGGTGCTACTCGCAAGTAGGCTAAGATGTGGATTTGCCACCCTCAAGTGGGCTTAGAAAACATGATTTTGCCACTCTTAAGTGGGCTTAAAACTCGCATTTCAATGAATTGTTCCAATTCAAGCAATACAACCTTCACCCACAGGCATTCAGGCAGTTATATCATTTAAGCAAATAGCCTCATGGCAAGCATGCTATCATGGCAACACTCACACTCATGCAAGATGCTAAAGCATAAACACTTACAGTGTACTCCGAGCCAAAACAGAGAACTAGTTAGAAATCATGCATGATCCTAGTTCATGTTAAGATGGCTAATGCAACACATGCAAAATGCAACTAAAATAGGCTCGGCTAGTCTAAGATGCCATGTGAAATGCAACTAGATAACATGTATTCAAATTGGTATTGAAATACTATGCAGTTAGTATGATGCACCGAGCCTGGTGCATGCAAGACAGATGAATGGATACACGCATGCAAGCATAAGGATGCTAATTGAAATATGACCTAGAACTAACCATCGTAAGCAGTTAAGTAAAAGGGAGAAAGACGTGAGGTTAGAAGACATTCACACACTCACGTACACTTATTACAAAATTGTGCGCTCTCAACGGATGGTCCAAATGAATAATACAAGCTAGCTACGCTAAGCTATTCTAACTAATCTAATAATCTAATTAGACTAATTATTACATAATCAAATTGAATATTAGCTAAGCTAAACTAATTAAGAATTTACAACGATAAATTAAATTAGCTAACACATTAACTAATTAATTACAAATTAACTAACTATACAAAGCAGTTAAAATGACCTTGAGAAGAGGGGCATATGCATGCTCGATCGACTTCACTCGGAAATCTGTTGCCATGCCTCATGTTGCCTTTGTTTGTACTGTTCTGCACCTCTGGAAATTATGCCAACTTCTGTGATGCTTCTGACCTACCTCATGGACATTCTGAGAGGTCATTGGCCAAGAGGGGTTGCCATCGGCCAGTGGATAATGGTCATTGACCAATTTTGAGACTATCGGCCAAATATTTGTAGCCGATCGGCACACTATATAGCCGATCGGCCATCTCTTCTTGTGAACTCCTCCTTTTGCTACAACAGAGTACAAACAGAGGCATGGTAATACATTTGCAAGAAAATGCTTGTACAACCACACTCCTTATCATGTTTGAAGCTCAAAGAAGTATAGTGCTCGACTCTCGAACCATCAATCACGCATTTCGATGCATGATGGCCAAAGAGGCTGAGTTGCACAAATCAATATGGATGAAATGCACAAAAACACATAAATGCCTTAACCTCTATCATGCATGATCAAGAGGGTCAGCGACCGAGAATTGAGGCACGTTTTATCACTTCAAGTATGAAACGTCCCTCGTTCCTCGTGCTTGGCTTAACACCCAATCCAAACACAATGCAATGCATGCACAACTTAACAAATCTAATGGCATGCAAACAATGCAATGCAACCTAAACATGTAAATAACATGGCATACAACAAGTATGCAACAATGTTATGTAATGCAACTAGCATGCAACAACATGCAATGTACCAAGCATGTAACAACATGCAATGCAACAAGCATGCAATAACATGCAAAATGGACTTAAGCTAAAATGGACAGATCTCAATCATGCCCAAATCAGTGGCCAAAACACCAAAACTAAGGCACCAAAAGGCAAAACATGCATGCACACATATTGGTCCACAAGGTAGGCAACAAGAACACAACCCTTAGAGGTATTCAAAGGGTGACAAAAGTGGAAGTGTAACAACACTATAAGCTCTAAAATTAAGTATGGAATGATGCCAAATCAACCAAGCAAGACAAGTATGGCATGCAAGAAAGCTCAAAGCTTGAAACTAGCATAGGAACTTGTACCAAAGCCACATGAATCAAACCGCAAAGGGCTAAGGACAACCAAAATAGTCCTAGATCATGCCAAAGTGAGTCTAAAACATGTATGGGCCAAAGCTAAAACAAGCCAACATGAAAGGTATAAGGCATGATGCATGCAAAGCCGATAAAGAGGGTTACACTACACCTACCAAGACCAAGCATGGCATGACTTAACCAATAAAAATTAGAGTTATGGCATGTCAAAAAAAGCCCAAAAACCCACTGAGATGACATCCCAAAAGCTTAAGCAATAAGACATGCATAATGGCTCATGTTCAAGGCTTAAAACACAAACCTCCCAATGCATGGAAAATGGGACAAATGTGAGTGCATGACCACATTATATGGACTAAAATCACATATGAAATGATTCCAAATCATGAAAATAGTCTAAGCAATACATGCTAGTGACTTGGACACTCAAAGCTAACAAGCTAGAATGCACTATGGCTATACAAAGCAATGCATGCATGACTAAAACAACATCAAACAGAGCTCAAGCATGGTAAAACATGAGGGAAAGCTTTTTGAGTTGAGTCAAAACATGCAAGAATGATGATCCAAACACAAGATGCATGTTAAGGCAATAGAGAGGATTGCACTACAAGTGTGTGGTGCATGCAAGGGGCTATCAAACCAACCTTAGACAGAGGTATATCATGCTGATATAAGGTCTAATACATGCTAAGATGGAGCCAAAACAAGCTTAACAAACATGTTACTTTTATGAGCCATCAATACAAGCATATGAGACATAAGGAGAGGGGATGACCCTCTCCTATTTGGGACCTCAAAACACCATTTCCACCCCTGAAAATCCTTTGGATTTCAGTGGTGAGAAGGCTAAAACAAGGTGATCCCAATAGCTTAGAAAGAAGGCACAAGAACAAGGCCAAACAAGGCCTAAGAGGGGGTAGACAACCCCCAACACAAAAGTGACCTTAAACAAACATTACAAGCATGAAAAATCAAAACTTTTTACAGCCGAAAGTTAAGCTTAAATCAGCATGCAATTAGGTCCAAAAGCTTAAACCAAAACAAGGATTTAAAGGCTAGTTGACTCACCCTTGAAGAAGACCTTCAAGAACACAACTCCAGTACTCTTTTCTGACCAAAACCAGTCCAAAAACACTAACACCAGCTCCTAAGTACCTCATCAACAAAAGGATGGTGTTCTAGTAGGTGCTTTAGTGCAAAAGTATGAAGAAAAAACACTTTTGAGCACAAACTAGGGTAAATATGGAGAGAGAGGTAAAATATAGAGAGAGAGTGATATATGTTTTGTATTTCCACTTTTCAAAACCTCTGGAAAGGGAGAGGGGTCTCCCTTCTTATCGAAATTCAATTCTCAAGCTTGTTGAACAAGCTTGAGTCTTGATTCAATCCCTCCATACACGTGTATGGAGGATGAGATATGTGCTTACCAGCTGTCATAGCTAGCACAAAAATATCTACAAAAGCAGGTTAAAAGGTCTTGACCAAGAAATATGGCCGATCGACCAAAAAGGGTGCCGATCGGCCAAAAAGAGTGTCGATCGGCCACCACAAATGGCTGATGACAAGAAAACAAGGCCGATGGCACAAGGTCTTAGCCGATGGGTTGTAGGGATGGCCAACAAGCCACCCTCTTCCCTCAGAAGCAAAAACCACAAGTCCTTGGTCCACAACCAAGCACAAAACACACAAGTTGAGATATCCTAAGGCAAGGCGTGCAGCCGAGACCTTCGGGAACTCAAAACGAACACGAGCATGGATGATCATCGAGTGTTCAAACGATGACGTCCAAGTCTTGCGGACGGTCAAAAATAGGGTGTCTACAACACTCAAAACCATTCTTATCTTCACCTTCAAGAACACCAATCGCGTCTTCTACTATTCAAATATCACAAGAGAATAAATCCTGTGAGGTTGAATCAATGTAATGATGTTTTTCTAGGTTAAAAACATTATGGACTACAAAGCTTATGTAGAATAATATTATGTGAACTAGATTCCTTAAGACCCTTAAAGTAGTGAAATTTTGTTTGAAGTTGCTATGTTAATTGTTGTTCAAGTATGTCTTTGATTCTTCATTATGAATTGTTGCCCTAAATTTTTTTCTAGTAAAAACAGAGCAAGATGTCTACTGTGGTTGTAAATTTCCTTTTCTTTTCTTTTTCTTGTTATCATTTTTTTCTTCTATTGCACAAAAGCTGCAATAAATTAATTTGAACAAAAATTAGAATTCTTTCCATGAACAAAACATCGAATTCTTCTATTATAAGGTATGGGGAACACTAATGGGCTGTGAGATTCGTCCGCAGATTAGTCGGTCTATTGGGCTGGATATCAAGTCGTCAAAAAAAAAAAAAAAAAAGGTATGGAAATTTTTTTTTTTTTTTTTTTTTGCTATCATGAATTCGGGGATGAACAAAAATTAGTCTAATCTCATCACGCCATACTCTAAAAAAATTAGACTAATATCTCTGCCACATTGATATGATTCTCCCCTTTCTATGCATAACAAAGTAGGATATCTTTCTCTCTTTTTTTGTTTCTTTTTTTCTTCCCCAAAAAATGATTGATTGATACAATTGTATCTTAGATATTCAGTAGCAATTGGATCTTGGATCTTACTCCTTTAACAGAAAAAGCACCTTTGACATGATTGGCTACAATGAGATTAGCATTAGCACAGTAAGTGTGGCATCGAAAAATCTAGGGAAAATATAATAATAACGATATTAAAGCATTAACTTCATATGCAACCTCTTTAGCAGTAGATTTTTTTCATCTGGTTCCCTATGATGAAATTTATTGATGATCACATTTCCCATATCCCCGGCTTATTATAACAATAAATCATTGGATAAACTTGGAATGTCAGGTGACCTTAATATTGTATTGTGGTGTTGATCAGAGAACACCCAATAAATTCTTCAGTTATATTATGACATTATCATTGGCAAAACATGAAAATGAAAGCAAATATGATGACATTATCACATATATGGTCTAATTTTTGTTTTAACATTTTTCCCAATAATTGTTTTCATTTTCCATTTTGCTTTGTGAAAAAATTCTCTCCATCTACACAAATTTATCAACATGACAATTTAAGACTAAGAAATTGGGTGTGGTTCGTTGCCTAGTTTTAAGAACAAATAATAACAATGAATAGGACAAAAAAAAAAAAAAATTTCAACCGACTTATACAATGAATGATTTTATCACTATACACAAAGGCATTAATATAATTCAGGGTAACTTTCATATTCATGATGGAAATAAAATGGCATTATCACCCAAAATTTACTATAAAATTGATCTTGACTGCATTAAAATAATTCATATAGTCTCATATTTTTTTTTTGTTTGACTATTAAATGTAGATAGATTTTTTGTTTGAATTTTCGTTTGTTTTTATTGATTTTTTTAAATATTTTTAGGTAATTTTGTTTACTTTTTAGATGCATCTTGATTAGATGCATCTAAAAAGTATAAAAAATAATTAAAATATGAAAAAATAAAACTAAACGAGAACTCAACTAAAAATAAATTTTGAAAAATCAAACCAAATAGATATTGAATTACGTAAATTCTGTACATCCTTTTTGGGATTGCCTTTGGATTGCAAGGTGTTGTCCAAATTCGGGGGCTCATTACTGGTTTTGTTTTAATAATTTAAATTGTTTATTTTGTAAACCCTTCGTGTATGTCACCAACAATTAAAAAAAAAAAAAAAAAAAGAAAACAAAAAAGAAAAAGAAAAAAAATGTGAATCCAATAATCATAACATATTTAATTTATTGCATTTGTTAGCAAAAAAAAAAAATGAACTACTTTCAAAAAGTATATTTATTATCTATTTTTTTTTATAAAAAACAAATATAATAAATTAAATAAGTTGTAATTATTGAATGATTGAATTGACATAATTAAACAATAATTCCAAACATTTTGTAAGCTTGCGCGTTGGGGCCATTACGTCCAACTCACGAACTGTTTGTGGCAAAATCTTCCTAAGCCAACCCAGTAGTTGAAATTTCTCCCTCAGAATATTCTGAGAAGCTCTTATTTTTCTTCATCCGAACGGTTGGCCTCTGCTTGTTTAATATTATTATATATTGAATTCATCTAATAATATAATCTGATCTGTATCAAATCAACCCACACACACCAATTTAATGGAACATCCAACTCTTCTCAACAAGCCTCTTAGTTTTAGCTTCATCTTCTTCATCATCAGTACTCCTACATCACATGGCACGGACGATGACAATTACACGAATTGCCACGAAAAAAAATACGACTGCGGAGAGCAAATAAAAGGAATTGGATATGCCTTCCGGGAAGAAGATCGACCTCCGTTCTGCGGTGTTTCAAGGTTTTGAGCTCACGTGCTATGGCAATGGAAGCACAACCATAGTTATCCAAAACCAGACATTTCATGTTCTTCATATCAATCAATCTGCCCATAACATGACCATTGCACGAGCTGATCTGTGGGATAGCCTTTGCCCTGTGGAATTCAGTGACATGACTTTGAATTTCACTCTTTCCGATTAGCATCATGCTGTAAATATCACTTTGTTCTATGATTGCCCCCCTGAACCCGCATATTCTGATTATATACACTACAAGAGTCATTTTCAATGCCCCGAGGTAGCGGGGAGCCAGAGTAGTAGTAATTTCTTCGTAAAAGAGCCACATGACTTGTATATTCCTGAATGGCAATGTAAGAGCAGAATCAAGGTTCCAGTTTTGCCAGAGGTTCTTGGGGCATTTGGGGGGAAATGACACCATGACTGTGGAAGAGCTGGTGAAGCAGGGATTTGGTGCTGATTACCGTGAAATGGACAAATTCCAGCACTGCAAAGCGTGCAATGACTCTGGAGGGGAATGTGGGACTGACACTACTACAAATCAAGCAATTTGCTTTTGCCACGATGGACATCAACCGCAAAAATGACAAGGTGTGCATCTCCTTTTGCCATATTTTCTTATTTAACTTTTCAAAAGCGTAATTCGTGTGTTTCTAGCAACTTTTTTATTCAAAAGGGTTATTAAGGCTACATTTGATTCATAGATTTGGAGAAGGATTTGAAAATAGAAAAGGAAAAGATGAGTGAAACGTAAGTGAAATGTAATTTTACTTTATTCACGTTTCATCTATTTTTTCTTTTTATTTTTTCAAATCTTTTCTAAAATCCATGAGTCAAACACAACATAAAATGACATATTCTAAAATTTTAGAGTGAAGGGACTAATTTGATAAAAATTGAACACCAGATAAAAATTACATAACAGAAATAACACATAATAAATAAATAAATAAATAAAATTAATATTAAAGTAATTATAATACTAACTCAAAATAACACGACACCATATTGACCATGTGCTGCGTCATCTATGGCTAGCACAATTAGGACTGCTAATAAACTGAATTATTTATGAACAATTTAAGTTCGGCTCGTTTAAAATTCAAGCTTAATTTTTAAACTCGTTTATTAATTGAGTCGAGTATGTGATGACCGTGTACGTTGCTCGTTTCGCTTTCCTTCATTTAAACTTTGGGTTTGTCTTGTGGGGTGCCGGGTTGACTTGAAGCCTTGTTATTCGTTTGGCTTTGTGGTGTCCGGATGTCTCTCTCAAATAAATTCTTGTTCTTGTTTAGTTCGGTGTTGACTTTTCTCTTGTTTTGGAGGGTACACAGCCGAGTCCGGAGTATCCAGGAGTGAACGAACAAATTTCTTGGGCTGTGGGCAGTGCCTGAGTGGGAGAAGAGGGCCGCATGTGTGAGAGGGAGGAGTTTTGGAGGGTAGCACACTGCAATATATGCAGGTGCGGGAAGTGGTGCGGCTGGGGCATGCCACACGTGTGGGGTTGAGGGCCGCACGTGCGGGGCACGTGCGGCACGTGCGAGACGCTGGCAGATCTGGAAACTCTGTTTTTTTCACTCTTTTTGGCTGGGTATATCTCATATTTCTCTTATCTCTCTCTCTAAAAATACCATATTCTCTCCCTTCTCTCTAAAAACCCTTACTTAGCACACCAAACAATTGATCCCTCTCAATCCATTGAGATTTTGAATCAAATGCTTCTCAAAGCTTGAAGACCTAATCAAGAGCTACCTTTGGAGTGGTGGAGATCTTATTTCAACACCTTCAAATTTTTGGGTTTTTCATCTCATCTTTCATCAACAAGCTTGAGGTAGGGAGATTTTCTTTGAGTTATATATATATATATATGCTAGATCTTGTTGGTTTCAAAGTTTCTTAAATAATTTTGAGAGTTTGGTTTTGTCTCATAAATGTTAAGGGTTTTAAAAGTGGGTTTAATCTCTCTCTCTCTCTCTTCCCAAACTACTTTCTTGAGGGTTTTAACTCACATGATAGGAGGGGGTGACGTTTTTGGAAAAAACCTTTTCAAAAGATGGGGGAATGTTGGTTTTGAAGAAAAACCTAGAAATGTGGGGTTGAAGAACATGTTGGGGATTTCATGAAATAATTTTATTATTTCCAATGTTAGTATTGTTTTTCTTGTGTGTTAAATGTAATGAAGAAATGGGACTTCTTAACAATGTTGATGAGGGAGAAATGGTAAGGGATTTGTGGAATAGTTATTGTTGCTTATAAATGTTAAAATGTGGCTATTCTTGATGAGTCTAAATGGACACATAGTTATCTTGTGAATCTTACATTTGGAAAACGTGAGAATTGGTAAGATGCGCATTTCATTGATAGTTATTACATTTTGTTGAACTTGTGGTATGTGTTGGTTTATGTTAAATGAAGGAAAATGGGGTATGTGGTTACCATTGCATTATTGTTGGGATACAAAAAAAAAATGGATGGAGGTTATGAAATGTTGATCATCATTGCATTACACATTCATACAATTGATTATAATGTATTTTGAATTGAGTTTTGGAAAAAGAAAAAAAAAATGACTACATTGAGAAAGGAATATTTTGAAATAAGAAGTAGGGAAATTAATTTGGGGTAAATACGTTGGTAAGTCCGGTTATGGGGTGTAGATGAAATTGATAAGTTGGCCTGAGTGTCCGGGGTGAAAGACTGAAAACACGTGCGAAGGAGGTACCACTTCCCTTCTGGTTAGCAACCGGTAAAGTGGGGTTATTGGTAGTACTTGTTGAGCCTACCTGCAGACACCAATCTAGGGATTATCTGAGTCGTATTTACCGCCCCATTGAAATTAGTTGTAAGTTTTGAAAATGTTGAAATCTCAAGCTACTATTGAACATGGTAATTCTTTTAACAAAAGGGCATGTAAATGAAATTCTTTTATTGGCATCGCATAACATTTGCATTCAATATTTGGGATATTGCATAAATGTATATACTTTGTTAAGAAATTCTTTACTGGGCTTTATGTTTACCCCTATGGGTTTTAGTGCAGGAAAGGACGTGGTTAACCCACCAAATTAGGGCGTGAGAATGTGTTTTGAGAGCACAAGGCTCTTTGTTGAGATTGTAAATTTTTGTAAAGCCAATGGCTAAACATGTATGGGTCTGAGAGACCATTTTGTGTAACCGGACTTATGCCTTGGAACTTGTAAGCCCTTAGGGCATTTATTCGTTTTGGTTAAATGATCTTACATGCTATTGATTCATGTACTAGTTTTCAATGAATTTATAACCGCATGTGAGATTACTTTTGTATAATCATTGGAGTTATGTAATGGAACATGTTGAATATATACTTCCGGCATCTCTTTTGAGCCATGATTATTATTATGTTGAAATGGTATATATATTTTCGGGGCGTTACAGAGTACGAGTAGTCCCAAGCTCGACTCGATAAGGCTCGTAAACATGGGGAACAAAATTAATATTTACTTTTAATAATATATCAAATAAATTTTCAATAATATATTTTAGTTTTTTATTTGTGTTTGATGTTTGTGTAAATTTATATATTTGATTAAAGAAATCTATTATTAATATAATCATTGTTGTATATTTTGCTCATAAATTTTTTTTTTTAATCTTAATAAGTAAACTAATTTAAGTTTAATTTTTTTTTTTTTCAAGCTTGAGCTCGAATTTGGCTTGTTTATGTAATTGACCAAGTTTAAACGGAGTTCGAGTTTATCAAATATTTAACGTAAGTTTGACTTGAATTTGGCTCAAGCTTGAGCTTGATTAATTCTTAATAAATAAGCTTCAAAAAAAAAAAAAAGGTTCAACTTGACTCGTTTGTAGCCTGAAGTATAATATCTTTACTTTGAGATAGGAAGAGAATTACTTAGCAGTTGAACAGAGAAAAAAAAAATACAAATACATAAAGGGTGCAAGTAATTTTGTAATAAGGTGCAAATGAAAAAAAAATTGTGAAGGTACAAGTCTCACTTACACTTTTAAGTAATTCCCTCTATCTTCTAATATATCCACAGACTCCATAGATTTCTTTAACCAATGGCATGAAGTCAGACTTTCTTTTAATGGGTCCAGACTTGACGTTGACCGAAGGAACTGCTTGGAAGTTGGATAGGATTATTTGTTCTTTTTGATAATTTTTCCCAAATATTATTTAATATAGACCAATTGGGTCAATTAAATTATCAAAGAGATAAGTAAAAAATTAGACGTCCTTTTCACTTCTCATAAGCTCATGGACTTTGGCCATAAAATTTTACTAGTGATGCAATTGAAAAAAACTGTAAAAATGCATATAAAATAAAATAACAAATTATAAAAAGTTGTTTAATATTCAATTGGGAAGTTGAGTTAGCTTTTTATTTTTTATTTTTTTTTTACTATTTTAACCCCAATAAAAAAGTTTGTTTGGATTGATTTTTTAACTTTTGTGAGAGAAAAAATGAAATAATTATGATTTGAATGTGAAAATTTTACTAGTGATGCAATTCAAAAAAACTATAAAAGTACATATAAAATAAAATAAAATAAAAAATTATAAAAAGTTGTTTAATATTCAATTGGGAAGTTGAGTTGGCTTTTTAATTTTTTTTTTACTATTTTAACCCAATAAAAAAGTTTGTTAGATTGATTTTTTTAGCTTTTGTGAGAGAAAAAATGAAATGATTATGGTTTAGATGTGACATTTTATTTTATTGACTTTTTAATATATTTTATCTTTTTGTGACTAATTTAGCCAAAAAAACTAACCCAAGCCACATCCCAAACGACACCATAATGTAGTATTCCCTGTTTATTGTACGGTTTTTTAAGATGTGGTTACCAATGATTTGTTTTAATAGGAAAACATATTAAGATAAATTATTAATAGGTCCTACTAGTTTGATTTAATTCTTATGAAGTCATATTGAAAGTTAGTCTTAGTAAAATCGTCATTAAAAATAATTTTTTGTGATTTTTTTTTGTGTGTGCATATTTTGCTAAAAATTGACAATTAACGACTTTTTTTTTATCACGATTATTATTAATTGTTGCTAAAACTTACAATTAGTGAATTTTTATATGATAAATTTTTCAAATTGTTTCTGAGAGTTAAACATTAGTGACTTTTTTGTGACAATTTTTTAAAACTGTTGCTAAAATTTATAATTAATGACTTTTTTGTGACAAATTTTCAAACTGTCTCTGAAAATTAATAGTTAGTGATATTTTTTAATAGTATTTGATGAAAAATGTCATTCAATATCATAGGATCTATTAAAAAATAAGTCCACTTATTAAGACCGACATATAAGTTTCTCTTAAAATTTGAAGAGCAATCTTTATACAGACTTTTGAGGGCGTGCATTTTAAATTTTTTGATGGTGATTAAATTTCGGAAGTCATTACTACATGAGATACATTTTTTGTTTTTGTTGTTGTTGTTTTTTGTTTTTTTAAGGATTGCACTGGTACAAAAATACGTTTTACCAAAATCTTCACTAGTTTTGTTTATTGACATAAGAGTACCTTCTACTCATGAGTCTTTAATCTTGGGTCAGTTGTTGAAATCTCACTATTGAAAATTCTATGCGATAAAGTTATGGGTAAAATCAAAAGAAGCTAGAAGAGAGAATTGTGACACCGTGATTGAAATGAAAAAATTCCAAAAACAAATAATAGAGGGGAAAATGTGTTATTTATTTTTTTAGATTGGGGGAAAATGTGTTATTAAAGGACTAAAATGTCATTTTACTCCCGAAAGTGATAAAGAGTACGAAAAAAAGATTACTGTAAATGGAAGATTAAAAAGAGAAAAACAAAAGCAACAAACATCAAATTTGTTCTGTTTCATTTAGCCATTTAATAAGCTTAGAAAATGTTCTATTATCGTGACTAAGCTGCAGTTATTCATTTAATGTGGGCTTTGTTGCTTAAAATGTCTCTTTAGACTGGTGTTTGGATATTCCTTTGCATTGGCTAGTAGGCGGTCCGCTTTCCTTTTTATTTATTGATTTGCGTAGGGATTTACAAAGGAAAAAAGAAAAAGTAGTGAAAGATAAATGAAATACACGTACATTTCACTCACATTTTCTCTTTTCTTTTCTAAATTCCTATCCAAACACAGCCATAGTTAATGGTGTGTTGTTATGTTTTGCAGGTGGAAAGAAACAATTGACCTTGAAAGTTGCCATAGGTGTCCTACTGAAATTTTATTCTATGCCTTTCCTTAATTTAGTAATGCATAAAAAACTTTAATCATTTTGTTTTCTTTGTTCAAGGTTTGATCAATTTCATTATAACTAGAACATATAGTTTATGATTCATATTTGTTCGTAGTAATTTTCTGTGAACAACTAAGTTAGTTTTGATTTTTGTTAACATAATTCTTGCACTACTTCAAAAAAAAATAATAAATAAATAAATTTGGCTGGTTAGAGATTTTAACACTACTTGAATTCTTTCATTCTTTATGTAGTCATTTCAATGGTTAGAGCAGCAATTTTATGTGCATTTCTGATTTTTTGGTTTAGAAAGAAAACCTCAACATACAAATCAATATTCTTTTGGAGGAAATCAACGATGGCAGATGATAGTGTGGAAGCTTTCTTGAAAATTAGTGGATCCCTTTTGCCACAAAGATATAGTTATTCAAGAATAAAGAAAGTAACGAATTATTTCCAACATAAACTCGGGAAAGGCGGTTAGGGTGACGTGTACAAAGGCAAGCTTCTTGATGGATGTCTGGTGGCTATCAAGCTTTTAAATGAAACAAAAGGCAGTAATGGAGAAGAGTTCATAAATGAGGTTGCAAGCATTAGTAGGACTTCCCATGTCAACATTGTAAGCCTTGTAGGGTATTGTTTTGAGGGTCGCAAAAGAGCTCTTATCTACAAGTACATACCAAATGGATCTCTTGAGAAGTTCTTACACAACAACAAATCTCAGGAGACAAATGACAACTTAGAATGGAAAACAATGGACAAGATTGCAGTAGGGATTGCTTGAGGATTGGAGTACTTGCACCGTGGTTGTACAACGCGCATTTTTCATTTTGACATTAAACCCCACAACATTCTTTGAGATGAAGATTTTTGTCCAAAGATTTTTGATTTTGGGCTTGCTAAATTGTGTTCCAACAAAGAGAGCATTTTATCCATGTTGCATGCACGAGGAACTATTGGGTATATAGCACCTGAAGTCTTCTCCAGAAATTTTGGAAGAGTATCGCACAAGGCTGGCGTTTATAGCTATGGAATGCTAGTCCTAGAGATGGTTCATGGAAGGGAAAACATTGGCAAATCAGTTGAGCCCACTTGCGACTTATATTTCCCACATTCGATCTACAAGAACCTAGAATGTGATGAAGATATAGGGCTTCATGGGCAAGGACGAAACCAGGATTTCTTTTTTGGAGGGGCCAAAAAATATTTTTTTTTATTTAAATTTTATATCAATTGATATGAACAATTCTATTTCAATTAAAGAATGAAAAATAAATTAATATTTAATACTAAATTAATACGTAAAAAATAACAGAAGTTTCTATTTGAATAAAAGAATACACTTTGTTAAAAAAATCATCATCCATTTTGTTACAACACGTAATTTTAACAATTTTCTTCATAATTATAGTAGTAACTGAAAGAGTAAACACAAATACAATACTTTGCAAACAAGTGGATAGATTGTTTCATTTTTCAGTCCTTCTCAACCATTGACGCAAAATTTTTGTAATCTCTTAGTTCTCAATTGTATTTTCTTATGATTCGTGAAATTTTGAAGATAAAACTTGTCTGCAATCAACTCTCTTTCACTTTAAATTTTTTATTTAGTCTTTTTTTTTATTCTAATAAAATTTGCTCTACATTTTTTGTATAACAATAATATTCATGGTCATAATAGGTAATGTCATGGAAAGAATAACTCAAATTTAATTGTGAGATATCAAGCCGTTGAAAAATTTGTCATTTAAATGAGGCTAGTAATCTTCCTTATGGTTATTCCAAATCTTAATGCACAATATGCACTTATTTGAGAATCTCTTTTTCATATGTGTAATGTGAGTTATCTAATTTTTAACGTAATAATTTACACATGCATCCACATAGTGTGGAATAATATTTCTCTTTTTATATTCTTATGTTTGGTTCATTGATTTGGAAAGAGAAATAAAAAAAAAAGATAAATAAATGAAATATAATTATATTTTACTTACATTGTATACAAATTTTTTCTTTTTCTTTTCAAATTTATAAACCAAATACAACCTAAAAACATGCTCAGTATAAATTATATTATGAATCTTGTAAGAAACAAACAAATAAAAATTTCAAATAAACAATTGTTTCCTTGTTAATCACTACAACAAGTTGGGTCTTGGATGATGAATTTTTTTTGTCTCCAAAGAGCTCATTTCGTCACTATAAATATTTGTGAGGAAATATTTTCGTCACTGGGTTCGTCATTGAATGTTTGTCACTAAAAAGTATCGTGACGAAAAATAATTTCGTCACCAATGAAATTAATTTAGTGACAAAAATTTTTGTCACCAACAAGACAACATTTTGTCACCAAAAATCCTCATTTTCGTCACCAAATAGTTATTCAATATCATATTTATAACTTTAATTAACGAATAAATTTGTCACACATGTTGATCATTGATGAGAAAATAATTTCGTCACAATAAGATATAAAGTTGACGAAATTTTTCGTTTCCAAAAGTTAGGCATGGGTGACGGAATATATTTCGTAACAAAAATATGTACACGTGACGAAATTTTTAATCACCAAACAACAAAATCAATGAAAACTTTCATATATAAGCTGCGATAAATTGTCATAAAAAATATTTATTAGTGACGAATAATTACTTTGTCATAATAACAAATATAGATGACGAAAAAATTCGTCACTAAACTTGTTCCATATTTTATATTTCATTTTAAATTATTGTTTCACAAATATGCCTGCTCATATCCCAATCATCTTCTAAATGTACTAAGAAATTCACTAGCTAATATACACTACTCCACACAAAAAATTTGCTAAACAATTTATATTATAAATCAAAATATATCCATGAAAACCATTATAGCAAATCCCAAAATGAACTAACGTGGTGTCCAAAAAAAAAAAAAAAAAAAAATCAACAGTTGATCTTAATTTACAACTAGAACTATGTATCAATACTAAAAATAAAATAAAATTCAACACTTGATCTTGATTTGCAAGTATGCTTTCAAACGTCATCGAAAACCAATCTGCAAAGAAAATAAACAAGGAAAATATTATCAAGGATGTACAGGAAGGATAGCTAGGAGTAGAAACAAATCCTTCATGTTATTATCTAAAAACAAATTCTAATTGAGCACTTCTCTAGCTGTTAGTCATACAAGCATCTGTAATTATCCAAAAACAAATTTCAATTGTTTAAGAAACAAATCCTTCATGTTCCTCTGTAATTGGTTTTTGGTTTGAGGTAAGTTTGATAAATGAAGCTCTTCAATTATTTGGTCTCTTATTTTTGGCAGCATCAAATTGTTAAGAGTTTCTGGTGTTTATGTTCTATCTTCTTTAAGGTACTAAAGTTTGTTGAAAAGTACTATAATTATGCATTGCTATATTTAGATTAATGTTTATCAATGTTAACAAGGCAACACCTACATTAGGATCAACAGTCTGTCCTTACCACATCATAAGTTGCACATTGACATGATGAACTTACTAACCATTTGATGTATGAAGTATGAGCAGGGCGGAGCCATATTTCAACAATTTTGATGCCAAAACAATTGATGTTGGGCAGTGATCAGAAATTTTTTTAAAGACTGATTATGCTAAGATTTTGTTGCAACTAGTGGGCAAAACAATAGAGTTTAAGGGTTTGTTTGGATACAAAAGAAGGGGAAGAGTTTAGGGCTATGATTTTACAAAGAGAGGCAAGAGTTTGGAGCTGTGATAGTACGACCGTGAATATTAATCAGCAGTTGATTTCAATGATGTGTAGTGGTTAGAGTTGAAGGATTTAAAAGGAAAGGTTTAAGGTTGGTAAGATATGATTTTGGGTTAGGAGAAATGATGAGGTAGATATGGTTTTGGGGGTTTAAATGCTAACTCATTGCAGTAGAGAAGTAGAAGTATAAATTGGGTAGCACACATAGATTCACGTAGGATTGGGTCCAACTATACATGGACTTTTAAGAGCTCCTAAACTATTCCTATTTGGAAACTACGAATTTGACAGGCATAATCTATTTGAATTTAGTAAAACTTGGACCAAAGACCCAAAAAAGTGTGTTTGAGCCATCATTTTTTTTTTTTTTTGGATCAATAACGGCATTTTTTAAATAATAAGCACTTTACATTCTGTTCGAATTGAGATTAGGTTACTCCTACACCTTTTATTGCTCCAACATCTTAACCCGTCCCATCAGACTAAGAATTACATGCCACATAAAAAGGTGAAAGTGTACATGTTGGTACTGAATGCATATTAATGTTGAAATATCTCAACATGTTCCATAGATTAAGAAACCTAAAATCATAGCAAGCAAAACTACTCTAAGCTAGCCAACCAAACCAATCTTCTTTCGGGAGACATTGCCATAAACATCTCCCTCCAATCTAAATCCTTAAACATCTTGATTGCCTTTATGTAGGTACTTGAATCCACTCCTTCAATCGCTTCTAGACAATTGACACAATTGGTAATTGAGAATGGACTAGCTTGGGAAGATGTCTCAAGTTTATGGAAAGTTGGGGTCATTACCTTACTAGTTTCAGCCCATTTTCTATCAGACATCCCCGAGGGAACTGTAGCTTCAGTCCATTCCTTCAATGCCTCACCCTCCATTGCTGTTCTTGCCTCCTTCTTCCCTCTAAGATGGCTCGTAGGAGTGGAAGATCGTTGGCGATGGCGTCTAGTACTTTGCAAGGGAAAATCTCTACCATTGCTACTATCACTTGGGAAAGCGGATGGAGTAGCATTTGTTGACTCATCTTCTACATCCAATTTATATTCACTGGCCATTGGATACTGAGCTAATGGAAATACATCTTTGTAACTTGATGTTGGGTCCCCAAATATGATTCCTAACTCATTAAACATTGGGCACCCTTTTTTCCGAAATCTCTTCACATTTTTGTTTCCCTATATTAAAAAGTACACAGCTGTGATTCAGTGAAGTTAAAAGAAAAGTGGCTTCAATTTCAAAATTTTAAAATTTAAGTGTTCACCTTTATGTATGATTCCCAAACAGCATCAGTTGCGGTTACAGTACTGAGCACGGGTTCCCAAGTAAACCCAAGTTCCTTCAATAGCTTACTAAAATCATTAAAACGGGTTCTCAGCTGGTTAAACTTATTTCTAAACTGAGAATTGTTGTACCTCTTGTTGGTTTTCTCACAGAACTCTTGTTTAATTTGTTTCCAACCTTTCCTTGAAAAGGTGGTTGATGATCTATTCCTTTTGTGAATCTTTTTCACCATTAACTGAACATAAAGTTCCTCCTCTAAGGCTGTCCATGTTGCAGGATCGGGCTCAATTTATACTTCTTCTCCTTCATTTAGTCTAAGTGCCATCTAAATAGGAATATAAAAACATATGTAATCCAGAAAAATGTTGATCAATCATACCTTAGCTCAAGAAACATCAAAATAGTAGAAGGTTGTGTATTAAGATGTCTGAAATATGGTGAATAAACCGAGCACGGCTCATCAAAGTATGATAATTACTCAACTCAGGACCACAAATCGAACAATAAAATTATAACAGGTGTTTGTTTCATTGGACTAAGGCATGGGATTGGACTCTATATCCAATAGATTTACTAGTCCATCGTTTGGTTAGAAAAATGAGAGTCGGACTAATAGTCAAATACATATCATTTCTAGTCAAATATTCCAGTGACTATTTATCTCAGCCCTAACAGTCCAATGCATTCCAATCCCAAGTTAAACTGTGTCCATAAAATTCAGACTATCTCAACCAAATGAACTAAGACTGATATATCCAGAGTGAGAGCAACAAACCTCATGATAGTTTCCAAAGTAGAAAGCTACGAGGTCTCAAGGCTAGTCAACTTAATTATTTCTGACAAAACCACCAGCTTCATTAGATTAAAAACAAAATACTAGGAAAATAAGGATTGCAGTAACTTTACATGCATGCATATGACACTAGTAAAAAATATCAAGGAGACCTTATTCTTTCTTCAACGTTAAGGATGCATTCGTTTCATTCACTCCAGATCTATCCTTGGAGGTTTTTGCAACATTTTCCCCTGCACAACATTTATTTTGTTTTTCTCCCAAATATTTTATAAAAAAATCTGCTAACCTTTGATCCAAAACACAGGTTTGATTGACTCAAACAAACAAACAAAAATCCATCTAAGCCTGGCAACAGAGAAGCCATGCAGCAATCACATGAACCACAAACTAGCACTAGCAGTTGCTCCATGCACATCTCCTGTAGAACCCACTTAGTTTCATAACTAAATTGCGAGGTGATGGGGGAAAGAAGAAGAAAGGAGAATGAAAGATATAAAAGATGGGGATCAAAGTTTCACTGTGGGAGGTAAAATTAGCACCAATTGAACAAGGTCCAGCTCGGATGAGGTGACAAGATCTGCATGCACAGATCCAAGTAGGGCACATGGAAGAATCTGAGAGACCATTGCAAATATTCCACCTGGCTTCTAAGAATATAAGGAGTATATAAAACTAACCAATTGCCATAACAAACAACTTGTCAACCTAGAAGTAAACATAAGCCAAGAGATGGGACAATGGTGATGGGGGCTATACATTGCATTTGCAATTTTCAATCATTGGTAGAGTTGTATAAAAATGTATAAGTGAGTGTATAAAATTAAAATTATATAAAAAAGTCATTGGATTATCTAAGGGGATGTGGCTAAGAAACGAAGAGAATAGGAAAAAAATAGAGTGATAGAAGCTATGGGTAAAATAGATATTTTCAAAAAAAAAAAAAAAATTTGTTGACGTCATCCAATTTTGTTAGTTGACCTAAGTCTTTATGAAGAAGAAAATTGTAATGTGGTTTAAAACCTCGAGGGGCAGGATGCTTTTTCCATAACCACAAGGGGTGAATTTATAATTTACACAAATATTTTCTAAATGAAAAGAAAAAATGAATAAATAGAAGTAACACCAATATAAAAGTTTTGAATATCCTCTCATGGCTATAAGCCTGAAACTAGGAGCACCTTTGATATCATATGCTATTCTAACGAAGGGATTTTGAAAAAAATGTTGTCACTTATTTGATGATGAATTCCTCCCTGAGGAAGTGGTTGTCAAGCATATTATTGACATGGTAAGATTCCGTATGTTATCTGTTTCTAACCTGAAAAGCCATCCAGGTGACAGGTGGTTCCTTGATACATGGAAACTGCCAGATTCAATATTGAAGAATAGCCCCAATCATTTGGGAAGAGAAATGAGGGATGGGAGTTCATTAAATATGGGTTGGGTGATTGTGAAGATATATTGAGTGTTTCCAAATGTTTTGTTTATTGTGCAGGTTACAAGGAGCTGTTATGAGTGTAAACCATTTCATGGAGGTTTGAGTGTTGTGAGGAAGTTATACTACACAACTCTCACTGACCATATTAAGAGTGTATTGATTAACTATTTATATATA
This sequence comes from Camellia lanceoleosa, assembly GCA_025200525.1. Taxonomy (NCBI): domain Eukaryota; kingdom Viridiplantae; phylum Streptophyta; class Magnoliopsida; order Ericales; family Theaceae; genus Camellia; species Camellia lanceoleosa. Next base: position 7,343,391 of record CM045772.1, read on the forward strand.
TTTGTATATATACTCTGTTTTGCAGGTTGCATGAGGCTGCTATTTTTTGAGTGTTGTGAGGTCTCATATTGTGGGTTGAGGGAATTGTGGAACCAATCAATTATGAATTTTGGAGACACTTTGGAGGGACGTGATATTAAATAGGAGATCTTTGTCAAAAAGAAAAAAGAAAGACCCACTTCTGCTGCTATATATAGTGTATGAAGTGAAAATGAAATAGACAAACATTAGGAGCAGTGAAATAGAACTACAATTTTAGCAATGAGAAAAAATCATTGTTAAATTAGTATTGGAGTTAATATTAAGAATCGACAGAAAATTTTGTATAATTAAAACTACAATCCATTTTGTTTGTTCAATATATCTTCAACTTGAAATTCAAAAACCCTAAATCATTTCACAGAATAAATCATCTCATCTATCACACCAATAATTAGTTCAAAAAACCCTAAATCTAGAACAAAAATCAAAACTCATGTACTCATTTCACCAAAAAAAAAAAAAAAAAAAAAAAATCCTATAAAACATCAACAAAAAAAAAAAAAAAAAAAAAACCCTAGCTCTAGAGTGAAATGGGAAAATAAAGGAAGAGAGAGAGAGGGAGGGAGGGAGAGAGAGAGAGAGACTTGAACGTCGATGGGAACCGAGGAGATGGGGAGCAATGGTGACTGATCAGGGGTGAGCGACTATGAGAGAGAGGGGGAGAGCAAGACTCTGGTGTTTAGTCACTCTGTTTGATGTAGGAGCTTTTCCCAAACTGAGCCGATTTTGCATGGCATTTTCCAAACTAGGCCTACTTTTGACGGATTTCCCAAACTAAGCTAAAGCGCCATTACAACCCGCGCTTTTCCTGTTAGGAGGCAAAAATCTGATGAATAGTGAAATCGCTATTCGAAATGACGATTTTAATTAGGAAAACGCTTTTCCAAATAGCGCTTTTAACCTGAATTTTTTTACTATATAAAATGCTATTACAAAAAGCGATTTTGTATAAAACGCTATTCCAAATAGCGCTTTATTTGTCGATTGCTTTTGGAAAGAAAACGCTATTCGGAATAGCGAGTTTATTTGTCATTTGATTTGTGAAGAAAATGCTATTCGGAATAGCGATTTTATTGTTGATTTCATTTGTGAATAAAACGCTATTCGGAATAGCGAGTTTACACTGTTAAACTTTCAGTGTTCATTTCTTTCTTGGTAAGCAGATTATTGTTTAATATTTTGTTTTTTTTTCTTGTTGTCATTGTTCTAGTGATAATGTGATTTATAAAATTTTATTGGCTTTTTACCGAAGCCATTGTCATGTTAAATTTTTTTTTTCTTTTGTTTTTGTTTTGGTTTAGATGGTGTAATTCAGAAATTTTACATAATATGAGAAAAACCTCTTTTCGTATATTTATTTTACATAATATTTTTCATATATATAATTTTAAAATCATATTCATTTAGATATTATTAAGCCAATCATGTTCATTTACAAAAGTCATGGTTTTATTGTTCACTATTGTAAGTATGGATTGAAACCATACTTTCATTGTTCATTTAAATTAGATTTAATTTTTTTTGTAAATATATTTTTTTTTATTGTCATTGTTTCGGTGATAATGTAATTCATAAATTTTCTTTGGCTTTACTGAAGCCGTTCTCATGTTAAATTTTTTATTTTTTCTTTTGTCTTTGTTTCGGTTTAGAAAATGTAATTCAAAATTTTTTTTAGTCTTTACTAAAGCTGTTTTCATGTAAATTTTTTTTGTTTATTGTTTTGTGTTTGTTTTGGGTTAGAAGGTGATAATGTAATTAATAAATTTTTTTTTTGCTTTACTAAAGTCGTTTTTCATGTAAATTTTTTTTTTTCTTTTGTCTTTGTTTTGAGTTAGAAGGTGTTATTCAGAAAATTATTTTGGCTTCATGAAAACCGTTTTCATTTAAATATACATATATATTTATCCTTTTGTCTTTGTTTTGGGTTAGAATGTGAGAATGTAATTCAGAAAACTAGTTTAGCAAAACCGTTTTGTACCCGTTTTCATTAAAAAAATTTATTTTTTTGTTTCGTCTTTGTTATGGGTTAGAAGGTGATATGCATGCTCTACAGTCCGAAGCACACCCACACACTATGCAGTTCGACGAGCAACGACGAAGGGTGAGATGCGAAGACCACCACGGAGTAGGCCAAGAAGACGAAGGCCACAGCGAGAGCTCCTAAAATAAATTTTGTCAACATTTTTGTAATAAATCTTAATACATAATATACGAAGTCACTAATTTACTAAATACTCATGCAAGCATGAAAACAACATAACTGAAGTTGCAAATGTAATAGTTTTCAATTACATAGGTAGTACAGACGTAATTCTCCTACAAAAATACATTCTGGACACCATGAACTGAACACACATTACATACATCATGGACATCCTGAACTGAACACACAATACATAAACATAATAGTTAGACAGACAAACACATAATTCATGACCTAATATTGCATATTAATAGCTGCAACATTTGACAGACACAATACGTAAACATAAACATAAACATAAACATAAACATAACAGTTATACTTACTCTAACACAGACATTACATATTAATGCATGACCTAATATTGTCGAAGTGTAGACATTAACACCTAATTCGTGCTTAAATCGGCAGGTGGCTCAGAGTTTGAACAATCCCAAAGCTCAACGTCAGAGACAAGCTCAGGATCCTCCATGATACCCTTCATAGCCGCAACATTTGGTTCTGTTCTGTTCTTCTGGGCATCCTTCTTAACTATGTATAGCTGCATATCGCGGGCTAACCTATGGCGCATTTGAGAAATCTCACGTTGTAGTCTTTCACATAGTCGATCAACATTATCAGGATCTTCCTTTTGGATCTCAACAGAACGTGCTTTTGGCACCTTCAGTCGATTTTGCCGACATAATCTTTCCATTTGCACTCGCTCTATAAATAGTGCGGGCCACTTCAGAAGTCTAGCATTTACAAGGAATTCATAGTGGCTATAACGAGTAGGAAAGGCTGTCTTCTGAATGTCCTCCTCCTAGACTCTCAACTGATGGCACCCCGACCTCAAATCTATTTTTGAGAATCAACGAGACCCTCTAAGTTGGTCAAACAAATCATCTATTCTAGGTAGGAGATACTTGTTCTTAACTGTAACTCTATTCAACTTGCGGTAATCAATACACAACCGCAATGACCCATCCTTCTTCTTCGCAAAGAGAGTCGGCGCTCCCTAAGGCGATGTACTATGGCGAATGAAGCCCTTGTCTAAAAGTTCTTGGAGTTGAATCTTCAACTCATGCAATTCGGCGGGTGCAAATCTATACGGTGACATGGAAATCTTTGCCGTGCCAACCACTAATTCAATGGAGAACTCGATCTCCTGGTGAGGTGGTAAACTAGTAAGATCTTCTGGAAAGACATCCGGGTATTCACAAATTACCCTTGGTAACTCAACACGAGCCCCGTCACTCTCACTATCCAAGAGAGTTGTAAGAAGGCCACTAAGCTTGCTCCTACTATGAGGGTCAACAACTGGCGACAAGGCTCTATCAACTCAGTTCCCTAGAAAATAGAACCGATCACCACCTGAAGTGCACATCATAACTCTCTGATGGTAACAATCAATCACAACTTGATAAGAACACAACCAATCTATGTCTAAAATGACATCAAAACTTGACATATCTAGCAACACAAAAGCAAACAGAAGTCGACGCTCGGCAACTTTTATTTCACAATCACGACAACCCCTATCTAAATCAACTGTACCCTCAACAGGTGACTCTACTCTAAGTGGAGGCACTAATCGTGCTACCTCTAATCCCAATACAGAAGCAAATGCAGTAGATATAAATGAATGAGATGCACCCGTGTCTATCAATACATTAGCCAAAGAATTACATACAACAAAAATAACTCTCACAACTGAGGATTCTAGCAACTGCCCTGGCACGGTAACAACATATCCACGCCTCTGTGGCCCCTGATTAACTTGCTCCCCTCTTGGAGCATAGGCATGTTGTACTGAATGAGCCAAAGTGGCTCTCTGATTAACTCGTGAAGCTTGGACTGATTGAGCCTGCTGGTGGCTCTGAGTCTGCCTCGACCCTGATGCGCCTGATGTGCCTCCCAACTGTAGGTAAGTTCTCTTCATATGCCCCAGCTGACCACATTTGTCACGCCCCAACCTCGGTCCTAAAAGTTTGGGCATGACCCGTTCGAAAACGAACACTTAACCTGTTGTAAATAACATACGGGGTCTCATCAGAAGCATAAAGTAAGAAAATAACTATACATATAAATTCCATTGAGCTACATCTACATGCCAGGACCTCTTATACATCACATTCATCATGGAAAATAGATAAAGCTCCAAACCATATTTTGTAGCATCGGTGATAAACAAACATACATACAGACCCAGCCCTATCATTGGGCTTATACAAAAATCATTGAAGTTCTACGTCTTCAACTTTAAATGGGTAATCAAAATTAAGCCAACATTTCAATAGACTTTACAAAAATAAATGGCTTCGCAAAGGCTCGAACCCACGAAGGTTGACAAAAGAAAACGGGTGTCATGACTAGATCGACCACCGGTTTGTTACCTCTAAATGCAGAAGAAATGTAGTGAGCCAAGCTCAGTGAATAGTAATGCATAAATAAAACGATGCTTAGCTTGAAACATAACACATAGCAATGCATATAAAGATGTAGAGTTCACATAGTTAGTCTGATTCTGTGCTAAGTACATAACGGCCTTAGGTTCAATCTTGCAACATAAACATGGTGGCTATACGCCCTTGAAACATGGTGGCACGAGGCCCTTGAAACATGGTGGCTATAAGCCCTTGAAACTTGTGGCATAAAGCCCTTGTAATATATGGCACTAAGGCCCTTGAAACATATGACATGAAAACCCTTGAAAAGTTGGCATGAAGCCCTTGATACAAAGAACTTGTAACATCCTTGAACTTGTAACATACGTGAACTTGTAATAGACTTAAACTTGTAACATGCATAAACTTGTAACAACATAAACTTGTAACATACATAAGCTTGTAACAGACTTAAACTTGTAACATATACTTGAAACATACCTGAACATACTTGAACTTGTAACATACTGGAAACATGCCTGAAACATACTTGAACATCATTCATTAATTCAAATGATACATATCACACTAGAGCATTTCTTGTTGTATCATGTCATTATCGTACGCTTAACAATGAGAGACTAATTCACATTCTCATGAGGGTCACACAATGATGCTAAACTTTGCACTTATATCGTAGATTCTGGATAACTTCCAATTCATAAGCAACATAGCAAAATAACTTCAATTCATCGGAATGCACATAGCTACTCTCATATTTACTCCGAATCCATTCTTCAAGAATGAACATAAATTCTTTTGGGTAAATGACTTACTTTACACGCTCTATTAATCAATAGCATACACCTTTGTTTAATCATTCTCATATGTTAACATAGTTGCCTTGCCTTGGAATTAACAGAGTCCTAATGGTAATCGTTGCATCATTCCCATGAGTTGACATAATTAACGTAAAGTTAACAAGACATTGCTGATAATTAGTAACGAAAAGTAAGTACATTTTCATTAGATTATAGATGACTTTATTTGTTTCACAATTTCACAAGTTTGGCCCTTGGCCTTATAGCTTCATAAGTCACAAGTCGGCCCTTGGCCACATAGGTTTGATCTTCACAAGTTCTTTTGATGTTTACATAATTTCATAATGTTTCTCACATAGAATGCATAGCATTTATGTCAACATAATTCTTATGACGAAGATTAACATCAATAAGGATAAACGGTTAAAGGTACATCGAAGTACTACTACTCACAGTGGTAGGCTTCTGATAGCGGTGGGACGATGTCCTCGTCTTGACCTACAAACACAATGTACATAACAGAATATGAGGATAAAACCAATATCTTTCTTATTCTTTAACCGAGAGCCATGGTGGTTCTAGCTTCATTAGTCCTCCCTAGGTCATAATCCATGTTTCAGAAAAATAGGAGAAATCGATGGGAAATGGTTTAGGTGAAGAAATGGTACAAAACCGGTTGACAGAAAGTGAACAGTCGTCACTTATTTGGGCATAACTATTTCTGTGTTTACAATTTTGGAGTGAGATCACCTCCATTGGAAACTAGACTTCCGGGGCTTGATTTTAGGCTCAAGAATCACTCAAAATGGAGTCCGGATGCAAAAGATATGCCTATTCGAAGTTGGCTGGACAGAGCTGTCCCCACACGTGCGGGTGAATACATTACGCCGTGCAGCTGGACAGTTTGCAGTCCGAAAAATGACTGAAAATTTGGGACTTCTTATTTTCAAAATCAAACCTTAATTACATGTAAATCAAAGCCCAAAACCCTTTAATACATGACCAATTTCATATATTTAATCTCCATCAAACATCATAACCTCAAAATATTATTCAATTTCCAAACACAAGAACACAAGAGCACCAAATAGCCATAGTTGGGGTTCAAAGCTCACATCTTCCATATCAATCCTTGATTTCATGTAATTGATGCTTTAAACCTAAGGATTCAAGATAGATGATCATACCTTAGTTCCATCCTTGTCTTTCTCTTAGCTTTCTTCAATTTCTCCCAAGCTTCCCATGGATGATCTTCTTTTTCTTTCTTCAACCCCCTTCAAGCATCTTCAGAACCCCATGAGTGTTGATTAGAGAAGCTTGCCTCTTCTTCCTTCCCTCTCTCTCACGGTTCTCTTCTCTCTCCCCCAAATGTTTTATTTGACTTCCAAATGATAAGTTCACCACTCACATAGCATAACCATATATACATATAACCAACACCTAAGCTTTTAACAATAGGAATAGCCAAACACGCCCTTATGAATCGCGAAATATCAAATTTCAATTAAACGTCCCAGATGACTATAAAAATTGTGCTGAGCATAAATATGTCCCCTGTTCTGGTTTCTGAAGCCTCTAGGGCCTTCGATTTGCAGTATAAAGTTAACCACCCAAACGTCCAGTAACGAATCAGACAAATTAGATTTCAAATTAATTTTCCCAAATAATTCCAAAAATTCCCATTAACATATCCAAGTACTCAATTTTGATTTTTGAACCCATAAAGGTCGGTAATTTCCATTTTAAGTCCGTAACTCAACTGATAATGCTTCAATTCTAATAGATATAATTAAATTAAACCACATCATTTCATAGGGAAATTAAGATGATTTCTTATACGCATTTTGGGGTCATTACAACATTCATAACAATTAAGCCATTGACCATTATTCTGAGACTGAGACTAACTTTGAGATCGGTTAGGTGGTGGTAACATTAACTGCCCTCCTCCCTTCTATGGGCATGAGAAGGATTTGTGACCCGGTTGGCCACACTTGAAACATGAGAAGCTACTCGATGCACTTTTCCCCGGACCCGCACTAGGCAAAGGAAAAGTGGATCTAGATTCCTGTGGTTGGGACTGGGATGGATAGGTGTTCCTGCTCTTCTTGTTCTGCCTATAGTCTCCTTGAGACTCTTGGCCCCTAGACCTTGAGCTCCGAAGCCTCTCCTCCTCGGCTTGTATGGAAATTTCTACGCGTGTCGCCGTCTCCACAAGACGGTCATATTCCCAAATCATATTTCCGACAAGCTTGAACATAATTTTTGTTTTCAATTTCTTTTCAAATTCAATGCAATGGCGCTCTTTCGTTGCCACCAACTTTGGTGCAAATCTGGACAAGCTAGAGAAGACTGCCTCAAACTCGGCCACGGGCATGTCGAGTTATTTGAGGTCTTTAAACTATTGCCTCAATCTCTCCCTAGCAGTGAGAGGTATGTAATTATCTTGGAAAGCAACCGCAAAGGCTTCCCATGTAGGCTCCACTCTACCCTTGGCATATTTTCACCATTGACCCCCGTCTCCCTTAAGGTAGTAACTTGCTAGAGTCACTCTTAGTTCACTATCTTCGATGTGAAACATCTGAAATGTCTTCACAGTTTGTTCGAGCCACTCATTCGCTTTCTTGGGCTCGGGACCACCATGGAACTCATCCAATTTGGCCCGCAAGAACTCTCTAGTAAGGAAACTTGCCCTTGACTCCATGGTGTTCTCTTGGGCTTGATTTTCCACCCTCAACAAGTTCATAAACTCCCTTAAAGTCCCTGCCATTTCTCGAGCTAGGGCCCCCATTGTGGTTTGACCCACTTGTCACGGGATTCCCGACCGTCCCACTTGTTCGGCCATATCAGCTTGGCTGGACTCTTCCTCTTGCACCGGAACCCTATGCACCAGTACCTCATGCACACCTCGGCGAGCCCTACCACACTTCCCGCCTCTACCACCACGGACTTGACCCCTTCCTAACATCCTAATAAAGGACACAAGAGAAATAATTTAGCACATTAACTCATATGTGCTCGTAACTTAACTCACACGTTCAATTACAACAATTTCATATATTTCTCTACCATATACACAATTCAATTTCACTCCACATAAGCACTTAGTCATGTAAACACATACAGACTATTCTTTTACTTATTTAAATTCGTCATTTAAAAACCAAGAATTCTTAGTAGAACGAGTATTGATCAAGTACCGTTCTAATGAGACCTCAAGGAATATAACAAAGCAAACAACATCCCAAAAGTCCAGTCCATACCCATTCAACACATAAGCATGTTATCACACACACAAATGCATAACACTTCCTAAGCATGCTAAATGAACCCATTGTGGTTAAACAACCACTTCCCACGAACTCCAAGTATTCAAACCCTATAGCTCTGATACCAAGTTGTAACGTCCCAAATTTCTAGCCCAAATGATAATATAACAATCATGGCTCTTTTAAAGAAAACCGAATATAAATCTCCAAACTTACATTACATGATACAATAGTTCCTCATGCAACAATACATTAATCCAACAACAAGTAAATAAAAAAATAAATACCCCTAAGGGTTTACAAGTTTCCAAGGCTTAATCCTGGTTACACAAAAAGATTATTCAAACCCACACGCATATAGCCCTTGGCTTACACACAGAGTCACAGCAAAATGAGAGTCTCGTGCTCTCAACACACATTTCCTCGCCTTTTGTTAGGCGGCATCACCACATCTTTTCCTGCAAAAAAATCCCGTAGGGTGAGCATAAAGCCCAGTAGAAAATTCTTGACAAAGTATATACATTTTATACAAATCTCAAGAGATGAAATGCACCATGCTATGCTCTTTTGAAAGAAAATCACATCTTCATCTTTGAAAACCCTTATGCTCAATGATGCCATGCATTTTCAATTCTTCAAAACTTAACAATTCATTTCAAGAGCAGTAAATATGACTTTGGTAATCCCTAGGTCGGTGTTTGCAAGTAGACTATACAAGGACTACTAATTTGTCATTTTTACCGGTATTAACCGGAAGGCTCGACACCTATCCGTGCGGGTTTTCAGTCTTTCACCCTGGACTCTCAGGCCAACTTATTCAATATCATCTACACCATCTATCAAGACTTACCAACGTACTTAGCCCAAAACCATTCCATAAAAACTTATTTCTCAACATTCTTTTCTCAATGCAAGTTTCCAAATCAACTTTCAAAGTTTAATATAATCAAATGAATTGATATGCCAATAACACAAGATGAATATAAATACTTTTATTCCAATTCATCATCCAAGGAAAAACACAATTCCATCTTCTCAAGTATCCTCAACAATTAGTCATTTCAAGATTATTTCAACATTTTGAACAATAATTTCCAAAATGAACAATAATTCTCATATTCCCTGAAATTCATAATTTATATAAATATAAATAAGAAATTTTCCAAACATCCATTTATTTTGACACACAAAATAAATTTAAAAATATCATTCATGGATTTTCTGTCTCTTAAAAAAATCTCCAAATTCTAGGTTTTCTCACCAAAGCTATACAACTCAAATCTTTTGAACAAAAACTTTCCAAAATCATCTTTTCTTCAATCAATGAAGATTAAAACCCATAAGATCATTTTAAAAGAACAAGAGACAAACCCATTTTCAAAATCGCTCAACTTCTTGAATCAACAATCAATTTTCAAAGCTATCGAAAGATGATTTCAAAAATCATATAGATCTTGCAAAAACATATATATAACTCTAAGAAAATCCCTACCTCAAGTTTTGAAGAAGAAATGAGATGAAACCCCCAAAATCAACGGTGTCGAAACTCGATCTTCATCACACACAACGAAGCCCTCGAGAAGCTAACCAACTTTGATGAAGAAACTATGGTAGAACTCTAATGGATCTTGAGAAATCAAGGTTTTGATCCAATTTGGCATAGGGACAAGTAGAGAGAAGGGAGAGGAAATGTTTTTAGAGAGAGATATACAAAAGTGATATGAAATATCAAATTCATGAACTAATATAACATGGTCCGCTTAAGCGTGGAAAGCCCCACTCGAGCGTCAAATACATTTTCCCAGTACTTTTGCAGATAGGTCAAACTTCTGAAACCAAATATTCTCCGTTCGAGCACATAAATGGCCGCTCGAGCAGACAAGCAACTTCGAATGCATTTTGTATTTTTGCTTCGGAGCGCTACCTCTCGACCTCGCCACGGCGTTGCCCTCGAACCAGCCAAGGGGCGCTACTCCTTGGACCCCCGCGAGCTGACCAAGCAGCTCGATCCCCGACCGGCCCAGTCGAAATGGCAAAACATAAAAGAAGGATCGAAATCAGGATCGCTACAAGTTCACTTGAGTGATAAAGTGGTCGCTCGAGCGGTCTTCACGATTCTATTTTCTATATAGTGCGTTGTTCACTATTTTTAAAGTTTAAGCTGTCCAAATTCTGGGCGAGCAAAGCTACAAAGATTTTCTATATTGGAGGGTATTTTAATGAGTGTTTCCTTGATGATTTGAGAATGATCAATGGATCTATGAACTTCATATTAACATCATCAAGGGTATGTTTATTTTCTTTTATTCACAAAAAAGAGAGTTGTTCTTCGGTGGATTCCAGAGAACTTGGACTAAAAGCTTTGGTGGATTCTGAAGTGTCTCATCGTCGTAGATTCGACATCGGTGTTGTGGATTCAACGTTGGGCAAGACAATTACGAGGTGAAGACGGTAGTGGAAGAGGCACATTGGGGTCAGCTCAATTTGGGTATGGATTCGTTTGATAATTGATGGTACACTGGTGTAATTCCTTTTTTGTTTTCTTAGTGGATTATTGTGTGATTTTAGCTCGTGATTTTTTTATCACAATTGGAGGCGCTCCAATTGTGATTTTTTTTCACATTATATCGTTGTGTCGATTTGTCTTTGATTATTTAATTATGATTGTTATTTGCTATTTAAAATTGAAACAAAATCACAAGTCAATATCTCGAGAATTTTAGATTTTTCAAATTCCAAAAACAATTAAGAAAGGGAAAAATGTGTTATTAAATGAATTTTACTCAAGCTAATAAAATGTTCGATTATCGGAGACTAGGCTACAATTATTCATTTAATGGTGTGTTGTTATCTTGTTGTAGGTGGAAAGAAACTACTAAACGTGAAACACTGCCACAGGTATCCTACTGAAATTTTGTTTTCTTTGTTCAAAAAACTTTAACCATTTTGTTTTCTTTGTTCAAGGTTTGATTAGTTTCATTATAACTAGAACATAGTTTATGATTCATATTTGTTTGTAGTAATTTTCTTTGAATAACTAGTTTTGATTTTTATCAACATAATTCTTGCATTACTTCACAATTTTTTTTGTGGCTGGTTAGAGATTGTAACATTACTTGACTTCTTTCATTCTTGCAGTAGTCATTTCAGTGGTGGTTGGAGCAGTAATTTTAGTCACTTGTGCATATCTGATTTTTTGGTTTAAAAAGAAAACCTCTACATACAAATTGATATTCTTTTAAAGGAAATCAACAATGGCAGATGATAATGTGGAAGCTTTCTTGAAAATTAATGGATCTCTAGTGCCAAAAAGATATGGTCACTCAAGCATAAAAAAAGTAACAAATCCTTTCGAAGATAAACTCGGGAAAGGTGGCTATGGTGATGTATACAAAGGCGAGCTTCTTGATGGATGTTTGGTGGCTGTCAAGCTTCTAAATGAAACAAAAGACAGTAATGGAGAAGAGTTCATAAATGAGGTTGCATGCATTAGTAGGACTTCCCATGTCAACATTGTGAGCCTTGTAGGGTATTGTTTCGAGGGTCACAAAAGAGCTTTTATCTACGAGTACATGCCAAATGGATCTCTTGAGAAGTTCATATACACAAGAACAAATCACAAGAGACAAATGACCACTTGGAATGGAAAACAATGCACAAAATTGCAACAGGGGTTGCTCGGGGATTGGAATATTTGCATCGTGGATGTACAACATGCATTTTTCATTTTGACATAAAACCCCTTAACATTCATCTAAATGAAAACTTTTGTCCAAAGATTTCTAATTTTGTGCTTACTAAATTATGTCCCAAGAAAGAGAGCATTGTATCCATGTTGCATGCTCGAGGAACTATTGGATATATAGCGCCTGAAGTCTTCTCTAGGCATTTTGGGAGAGTCTCACACAAGGCTGATGTGTATAGCTACGAAATGCTAGTCCTAGAGATGGTTTGGGGAAGGGAAAACATTGGACAATCAACAGAGGACACTAGCAACTTATCTTTCCCACATTCGATCTACAAGAAGCTAGAATGTGATGGAGATATAGGACTTCATGGGATTGAATCTGAAGAGGATGAAAAAGTTGCACAAAATATGATATTAGTTGGGCTGTGTGGCATACAAGCTAATCCATCAAAGAGACCGGCAATTAACAAGGTGATTGAGATGCTTGAAGGAAATCTATGTAGGAAAATATTTTCAGAAAAATTAATTTAATGCAAATAAATAATAAAATAAAACACAAGAAATTTCTTATAGAAATTCTTTAAATTTAATACAGATTGTGACCAAGGCCAATGTTTGAACGTTGTGTCTTTAAGACAGAATTTTGTTGTCGCCTTTGGTGCTTGTGATTGATGGACGTCTTGCCTCCAAGATACAATGATCAACCTACACAAAATTGCACAACTTTCTGTGTGTATAGTGAACTAATTTGTGTTATGCACTCTCTTTTTTATACTTGAATATGACTTATGTATAAATCCTAACACTTGCCTTTTCAAATGAATGCCATGGGAATGGTATTTAAAGAAGTATTTGTGACCATTCATAAGGGTCAAGACTCTAGGGTCACACCTTTTCATATGGAGAAACACAAAGAAGGATTGCACCCTTTCATTTGAATGGAGTCAATTCCCATGCACTTTTGAAAATTTTCAACAATCCCCCACATAAATGAAATTGACTACATAATGCAAATGAAATGCATACACTGACAAAAAGAGTACAAAATGGAAATATCCTACATCAGGATAAGTAACTTTCAGCCTTGAACCTTCCTTAATGAAAGATTATTGGACTTACTAGCTAACCAGTGGACATGATGCCTTGAATTGTTAAAGTAAGCGAAGACAATAGAAATCACACAAAATATCTCCAAACACAGCTTGGTTCTTTCGGTTGTGTCCATTTTGGCCTTGGGTTTTTCCTGGTTTTCATGAGTGCTTTAGAGAATATAGCCGTATTCAATTCTCGTAGAAATGGCCCTTTCACACTCATAGAGGTGATTCTTAGATCGAGTCTTTTACCCCTCTAGGTTTTTCAAGATATAAGTAATCATTAAATACATAACTTACACCAAGTCCTCTATATACAACACATGTTGCAGATATCACTCTCATCATAGGAATAGATAGGAGATAGACTCCATTAGTGATTTTTGGTGAGTCATTCATAATTTGGTTGTCCATTTGAACCTAAATCTTGAGATCTCCAGTTAGCTAGATTGGGTTGCCATTATGGCAACTCAAAATTAATAAGTTTTAATCATATTTCCCTCGATGAACTTTCCTTCATTTGTTCTCTGATCAAAAACTTTTTGTTTAGCAGCTGCTATTTTCTGGTTGACTTTCTTTGTAATTTATTATTGAGTAGTTGTAGATCTACTATATTGTTCTCAAACAATACTCACATCTGAGAGTAAATGTCATACGATATTAAGTCTATGAATAAGTCGAGACTTACCATCACTCTATGTCACTCCCATTTTTTAAATCAAATAATAAATATAGAGGTGTTCCTTAGGAATTAATGAAATCATTTTGGCTTCTACTCCAACTTTGTCCAATAGAAAGAATTGAGATTATTTGTGAACCTATTATCAGAACCGTTAGTTTGGTAAAATCTTCCAAGCACCCCCACATTTTAAGTACTCTAAGAAAAATTAATTTCCTTGTTAAGATATTACCACATGAAAATATACACCCCTACAATTTTGATACAAATCAGAATATAACATTCATAACTTATTAACTATGGTGTGCTTGAATAATAAAATTCTAAATCAAATTTATGAAATAAAAAACTTAGAATAATTATGACCATACAAGTCAAAATTAATGCTTAAACAAAATTATATTTTCATAAAGATTTTACTCAAAAATCAAACAATTCAAAAACTTCATTTAATTGTATAAATCTTATAACTCATTTGAGTTTCTGTAGGTAACTTGTCATGAATCAAGATTAGCAAACAATTATGTTTCTCTTCCCCATATTTGCACTACAAGAAATAAAACTTTTAGTGACCAACTTTTTGCTCGCAGAAAGTTCATATCTGGTTGCTAATAGTTTTTAGCGACCAAAAAAAGATGGTTGCAATTTAATCGCCAAAAGCCCATCAGAGAAGGTTTTTGGCCACCAGAAGTGAAGTTGGTCGCGAAAAGTTATAAGTTGTGACCACATATTTTGGTTGCGGAAAGGATTTTGATTTGTTAAAAGTTGATCATTTTGCGAACAAAATTTTGGTCGCTGAAAGTTAACATTTGTGACCACCTATTTTGGTTGTTGAAAGTTAACATTTGCGATCACCTATTTTGGTCCCTGAAAGTTAACATTTGCGACTACCTATTTTGGTCGCTAAAAGGGTTTAAATTTGTTGAAAGTCCGAATTCGTGACTATTTATTTAGTCGCTGAAAGTCTATGCTTTAGCGACCACATCCATGGTCACCAATAGTTATGCTTGGAACCTTCTCAAACACCTATTGCGACTAAAATTTTATTGGTCGCAAAAGAGCTTTCAATTTCAAAAATTAATTTTTTAAATCTAATGCTATTTTTTTTTAAAATACCTATAATACATTTGCAATTAATGCATAATTCATTTCCATCCAATCAATTTCAACATACCAATCCATCAACAATCCAATCTAGAAATAAAAAACCATCGACTATAAAATCAAAATAGTAGCTAATCTATCTAATTATGACCACTTGTCAACATGAACACATTACAAGTGCAAAATAACCATCCATTTGTTTAGTTTACAATGAATGTACATCAAAAACATATTTACCAAAACCATCAAAGATTTCAAAAACCATTAATATCCAAGTGCGTATTATATTTGTCCGATGCGAAATATATCAAAAACTCCATGTATAAGCACAACTTGGAATTAATGCACCGGCAAACTCAGGTCCATAAACATGCATGACTACACCTCTAGCTACCTGCAATAAGAAAAAAAATGAAAAAAGCATTGTTAATAATAATATTTTTGCATACATTTCTATTTAATTTTGTAAAAATCTGTGGATCTAATTCAACTCCCAAAACTAGCAATCACACACAGCCTTACTGCCCAATTCAAAAAAATAAAATAAAATAATCAAAATAGGGAATTAATCTAACTAGAGAATGCTTCATTGATGGTGGCAACTATCATCAAAGTTTTTCAAAAACAATTATTAATTTATATGATAGGAAACATATAGAAATATTCAAATGAGTCACAAGCAACTAAAAAAACTAGAAGGCGTTTTTTCCAATGTCAATTCTAACTTGAGTTCTTACACTTAGGATTGGATTCTTATAGTTATTTCCTAGTAGAACTAGGATTTCCCTACCATTATAAATTTGGTTACGATCCTCTTGACTAAGTAGAAATTAACTCAACCTACCAATTACATTCCCACTAAAATTAATCAACATTTGAAAAATATAGAACGAGTTAAGCTTGCAAAAATGCATTAAGTGGGGGTAGATATGTATGTATTCAGATCTTTATTAGTCTTATGGTAGTTGGATCAAACTATCACGGAGCAATGGTATGAAAAGGATAGAACGAGTTAAGCTTGAAAAAATGCATTCAAACCTTTTACTAGCAAGTGTGGGTACCATCTCCATATGAATTTAGCAATGTATCAAGGTTGGGGAAAGAAAGAATCCTACTTGCCTCATCTAGTCTTGCTTTAGTTAACTTCTATCTAACCAATTTTAGGATTGAAGTTGGGGATGGTAGGAGGATTCAATTCTGGGCAGATATGGTTCGACAATATAAGGCACATATGGCATGTTTGATTGGGTGGATTAGATCATGGGATTGAGATTATTAATCCGTGGGCCCAATTATCCTATGTTTGGTTTAACATTTTGGTTTAGGATTATTAATCCAATGGATAATTAATCCAACAAATTTGTAGGATTATTAGTAATAGGGTAAGGGTGGGATTATTAATCCAATGGATGATTAATCCAATTGGATATTGAATACCACACTAATTTAATAGGATTATTAATACTTCACTATTAGTCTTGTGAATCAAACATAACCATATAATGATTTAATAATGTTTTCAGACATGGATTTTGAAAGTCCCCATCCATTGTGAAGGCTCCAATAGAAAAGTCAAGAAAGTTCTACTAAACATCAATGGTATATTGCAAATCAAATCCTCACTTCACTATTGTTTCAATGTCATCAAGTCTAGGAAAAGAAAAAGGAAAGAAAACAGAGTACAACAAAATAAGATTCATAATCTTATATTTCCTAATTATCCTATATTGATGAATAATCATACATCTCAAATATAAGTTCTAGTAATTAACTGTAAGGACAACATGACCTTAAAATACCTATGTAACATCATATGGATTAAGAAAGAAAACAATTAAGAAAATTAATAAAAATATTTCCGTAACTCTATGGCTTATAATGAAAAAAAAATATATATATATATATAATAATATGAGTTTTATAATGAAATCAAATCTCCTATCCAGAAATAATAGTACATATTAGCTAAGAATGGTTAGTACAATTAAAGAAGGGAAGGATGAACTAAGGAAGAGTAATTAAATTACTTTATTATCTTTGTTCGTTGGTTACATGATTTATGATTTCACTTGTTGATATCTTTATGTTAGTCAATGTCAAATTTAAATGTTTTTAGTGTCTAAATCCCCAACAGTGCCTAGGAATGTCGTATATCAACCTGTCTATAAAACACATATAATGAAGCAAAATGACACAAGACTCCTAGTACATAGTAAAGACAACTACCTTAATAACCTCACCACAACAACATAGGACCCAACACAAAAAACTAGAAAGCACTATATAGTTGCAGACTCTTTCTTATTTATCAATCTCCATATGAAGGAACATTTGTTGACTACTTACCAAATGCTGATTCAAGTCTGCAAGTGCAACCTAAAATGATTCAACTACCATTATTTCAACCTACAAATAGACATAACAAATCAGAATAATGCTTGAAATAAAATTTGCAACCATGTGAAATAAGATGGAAACCACCTCCCCTTTATAAACATCAAAACATAGAAGGGAAAAGACAAAAAAAAAAAAATGTTGAGTAGAAAAATGCAAGCATGCTAATCATATTGGAATAAGTTTGCAAAACCAGACATGAAATAAGGCCCACCTTCTATTAGTTTCACCTATCCTTATTTGTGTATGGATTATTGTTCCTTCCTGAAGTGTTCCCTCTCGGAAGTGTAACATGTCCTATAACATTTATAGACCAAAGTCAAGTTCTCATTATACATGTGTGTATATATGCATATACCTAAATACATATATAGGGTAAAGTACCGAACATATTAAACCCAAGGAACACATCAAGCAACAAAATGAGACAGTAATACATGATGCTACGAGAAAAATTGACCCAATTAGCCTTTTTGTTGAGTATTAAGTTATTTTTACTTTCATCCACTCTAGTAATCTGCACATATATTTTGCGTCCTACCCATACCACATAAAATAACAATGAGTAAAGAGCATAAAATAAAACCAAAACATCAGAGCAAAACAAATCTACAACCTGACGAAGAAGAAAATTTCATAACTTGATTACAAAATAGCGAAAGCAACACTTAAGCAACGTATATAATTTGCCAATTGGACCCCCATTGTGCACAAACAAGTTAAGAGGAAAGGGCATTACCTTGTTTTAAATTGTCTCAGCAAATAGTTCTTGAAAACTTTAGCCACATTACAAGATCATAGTTAAAGATACCGTCGAGGGAATATATACGTCCTTTAGAATGATAGCATGAAAGTCACATTCTGGCCAAATAGTGAAATCCATAAAAAAATAAATATAAATAAATAAAAAATACTAAGATAAGGCAAAAGTTCACTTGTCATTTTTTCTTTTCTTTTCTCAATTATTTAAGTACTTGTAGTGCAGTGGCCAATAAGTAACCTAATTATCCCTTGTAAGAATGTATGACTTGTAGTCATCATTTGCAGAATTTTATCTACTAGGGAGAAAAATAGGGTATTATATAACCTCATGACAAAAGGGACTTTAGCTAGGTATTGGCAACATATCCATTCACTACAACAAAAAGCACTAATTTCGACTAAAAAAATGAATTTCGTCGCTGAAAGTTTCACAAATGGCGACTAAATCCATTTTGGTCGCCAAAAATGAAGACTTTTGGCGACTAAAACCATTTAGTAGCCAAATGTATATGTATTGGCGACCAAAAATCTATTATATGGGTTTCAAACTAACACAATTTTAAAAGTGATGGTTTTTGCCGACAAACAATTTAGTAGCCAGTTTTGGCGACTAAAAGCAGATTGGTCGCCGATTGTAGGTGTTTTGCGACTAAAACCAGATTAGTCAAAGTGAAGCAAAAAAAATAGTAGCTAAAATCAGTATTGGCGACTAAAATTCAGTTTAGTAGCCAAAGGGGCGTTTTAAAACAGGTTTAGTCTCCAAAAGGTGTGTTTTTAGACGCAACATTTTTTTTTAGCAACTGCAGAATTAATTAGTAGCCTAAAATTGTAGAATTGGCGACTAAATAATGGATTTAGTCGCCAAAAGTGAGATAAATTTTTTTTTAATAAATAATTTATTTTTTACATAATTTATATTTGAATATATATAATTATATTTATATATATAGTGTTGTATTAATACTAGTGAAAGTAATATATAAATAATATAAGTTGCAATTATATTCATGTGATGGTTGAGTGGCATAGTGGGGTGGCGTGTGTTGTTAAGGTTTGGAGCTTGGAGGTCGCAGGTTCGAAGCATAGGAGATGCTGAGGCACAGTGGGTAATCTTTTTTTTTTTTTTTTGAAAAATGCTTTTGGCGACAAAATACTATGGTCGCCAAAAAGAGTGACAATTGCCGACGAAAAAATTAGTCGCCAATTGTATAAATAATAAAAAAAATATCACTATTGGCGACTAAAACTTTAGTCGCTAAATGTATAATTCCACAAATGGAATCGACTATTGGCGACTAAAACTTTAGTCGCTGAAGACCTGTATATTGCCGACTAATTAATCTTTAGTCGCCAAAGGTATTGGCGGCCATGTATTGGCGACCACAGCGGCGACTAAAATATTTAGTCGGGAAAAGTGAAAATTCGACTTTTGGCGACTAAAAAAGGACTTTGGCGACTAAAAATTTAGTCGCCAAAAGTGTTTTTTCTTGTAGTGATTCTTCGTCCAAGCAATCTATTAATGGAAAAACAATGTTTAATATTATTGTTACAGTAGAAAATTCCCACAATTACATAATTAATATATCTTACAATTCTATGAAACAAATACATTACTTATGTACCTAACCAGCAAGAGTGGTAGCTCTGTTTTCCATCAGAAAAATTTACTATAGAAAAAAGCTCCATTTTTATTCCTCAAATCAACAACTTATTTGGACAAAGAAATTATATTTTTATTAAGTCAATGTTTTTCCCTTTAGATCAACCAATCAATAATTTTAAATTACTCTTTCTTCATTCTTTGTAGTTGGAAGTCGATAACAGTGCTAATCCCAATGACAATTCCATTCAATGGTGCATCTAAACGGGAAAAAACCTAATCACTGGGCAAAACCCAAATCAAACTATGGGAAAAAAAAATAGATTTCATTGTTTGATTTTATTTTTTTTTGGTAAGAAAAACCCAATTACAGATATGATTCACATATAAGATTCAAATAAACATCTCCAAAACAGATGGAGGCTTAGAGGGGGAGACAAAAAAAAAAAACCAGATTTGGGTTTTGTCCTCATTCGTTCGTGGTGGGCATTAGACAAAACAACACATAAAAAAAATTCAAGAACTAAACTTTTTGGTTATCTAATCGCAGATTCTTCACAAGCTTGGAGACTATTTTGATCGATGTCCCAATATCAATTTGAAGCCCTCTTGTGTAGAGGTGGCGTTGAGCGGAGGCGGCACTGGGAGGAGGTAGAGCTTTCGGATTTGGGCTTTCGGACAATTCGTTGTCTTGTCCTTGTCTTCGATTCTGAATTTTGACTCCGACGATGCTTAAATGGCGGTTCAAAATACTGATGGGGCTTTTGATTTTGCTATTTGTGGGGGCATATTTTTGTGGCCAAGGTGGCACCGAAGTGCCAGCCGAGGTGCCACGTGTCCTGGTCATGGCGCCGAGGTGATCTCGACTAGGCCGAGGTTATCTGCGAAGATACCAGAATCTGGGATGAGCGGATAAGGGACAATAGTCCTAGAATGGGAGAGGACCTCAGTCTGGATAAAGATAAGGCTCTTAGGGAGTTTATCTCTATCTGGCTGGGAGTCTAGGATAAGCATTGAGCCAGAGTCCATTGAAGCTAGGCTTCTACAGAGATCAGGTTACTGCTGGCTATAAAAGTAAGGCACCCTCGTGGGTCTAAGGTACACTTTTTGTATTCCGACTAGTAAGTTAAACACTATTTGCTATCTTTGAGAAATAATTGAGTACTGACTTGATTGTCAGAGTGCCCCCAGGTGGAGTCTTATCTTTCTGTGATAGGTTGTTTAGGCACAATCTATTCTGCCGGTGTTCTCCGACTGAGTACCTGTTTGGCAGTGAGGTCAGAAATCAGCACCCGTAATTTGGCGCCGTCTGTGGGAAAGAAAGGAGAATAGATGGCCAACGACGGACAGAAAGAAAAAATTGGGGACGACATCCCTACTGGAAGTGATAAACACATTGACCCTAACATAGAGGAGGACAACTACAATGAAGAATCTCGGGATAAGAATCACAAAGAGAAAGACATCGGCCAAGAGGGAGACGTACCAAAGAAGGCAGACCGAGGCGAGTATTATAACTAGAACGACCTCCAGGTATGGAAAGATAGATGCCTGCGGAGGGACGACGAGATAAAGGGAATGGCAAACAAATTGGCAGACCTACAATTGGTCGTCAATTTCATGATGCAGAACAACATCATGCAGCTACTGTTTCCATTACAAGACATGTCGATTCCAGCGGCCAAGAACAATGCCCAGAAAAGGGGGCAGAAAACAGTTCCTGCAGTCCCTCAGCATGACAGGACAAAAGAACATTCTCACCGGCCTTCACGGGAGGTCGGGCGAGGAGAATCGATGAAAGGAGAGTCTCAGAAGACACATCGTGCCAAAGAAGCCTACACCAAAGAACATCGGCATGTTCAAGGGAATGAGCTTTGTTTCGACATGACTAATGAAGGGAGGTCCAAGAGGACTCATAACGACATCAGAAGTAGCACACCAAAAAGGCTGAAATCCATTGACAGCCGAGCTCCTGGACGGACCAAGGAGGATTTGAGGGATTACCTCCATAGGAAGCGACAAGATGCCGAGGTAAACTCTCCTGTCAAGCCGAGAACGCCGTTTTTGGTAGAATAGGACAAATTTGAGACCCCGAAAAAGTTCCACATGCCGAGATTCCAGATATATTACGATAAGTCTGATCCTAGCTTTCATGTCGGCTTGTACCTGAACTCAATGGCATTGTACACCAGGAACGAGCCGCTGCTGTGTAAGGTGTTCCCCTCGTCCTTTGGGAAAATCGCATCAGACTGGTTTCACAAGTTGCCGAAAAGAACTGTGAAGAGTTGGGAAGGTCTGACCGAGATGTTCGTGGACAGGTTTGTGACAAACAAACTACAGCCTTTGAGGGTGGACTCCATGATGGCTCTGAGAATTGGCGAGGATGAAAGCCTTAGGGCGTATGCCAAAAAGTATTATGAGGTGTCTAACCGAATACCAGGGTGCAACCAAGAGGTAGCGGTCGCGTCTTTTAAGAACGGCCTAAACGATGACTGTCTGCTTCAAAAAACACTGGTAAAGACACTGCCAAAAAGTATGGAGGAACTTATGGCCAGGATAGAGAAGTATGCGAGAGCCGAGGAAGACATGCCAGGGACAAAGGCATCGAAGAAAGAGAAGAGAAACGGCTCGCCGAAGCAAGGCCGAGGTAACACTGGATACAACAGGCAAGAGACATGACTGAGGGTTGCACAGGCAGTCACTATCGTATTCCGAATTCCAGTTTACAAAGTACTGGAGAGGATCAGGAACCAACCATATTACAGAGCACCAGAAAGGGTTCCTTGCAAATTTATGGGAAGAAGCCTTGGCAAGCACTGTGGTTACCACAACAAAGATGGGCATCTAACTTAGGGGTGTAGTGCCCTAAAGACACATTTTAAAGATCTGGTAAGACAAGGTCACTTAAGGGACCTGGTAAATGAAGCCAGAACAAGGGAAGAATAGGCAAGGCTTCCCCATGCACCAGTAGCACTACCGCCACCAACACCACAGCCGCAAGCAGACAAACCTTAAGTGATCAATATGATCCACTCGAAGGTTAACGAGAATGATATGCGGGGAGAGACACAGACAGTAAAACACCTACAACATGTATATCAGGCCTCGCAAAAGAGGCCTAGGACAAACGTGTACCAGGGACCCATGGTGTCTTTTACTGAAGCCGACCTAGACATGGTACAACATCCACACAACGATCCTCTGGTGATATCCCTTAAGATTGGAGAATACCAAGTAAGGCGCATTCTGATTGACCAAGGCAGCTCTTGTGACATCATGTATGTCAGATGTTACAAAGAGCTCGGCCTTCACCAAGATGACCTTGAGCAGTTCAGTAGTCCAATGGTCGGGTTTAATGGATCGGGTGCAGGCAAAGAATTGCTCTATAGCAGTAATGAAATCCAGCTACAGCGTGTGAGAAGCAGAATCAGTAGAAATTAAGGACGAGGACATGGAGGTCCTGGATGACGTCGACAAGGAACCAGCCGACAAAAGCAAGGAAGCCCTAAAAAAGATCCTAGTCCAGCAAGGGGATGAAGAACGCTTCTTCCTTCTCAGCTCAGGCTTGGCCGAGGAAGAGGAAAAGGAGTTAGAGGCATTCTTAAGAGCAAACATTGAGGTGTTTGCAGGGACACCATACGAGATGCCTGGCATTGACCCCGAGGTCACTAGCCATAGACTGAATGTTGATAGGTCGACTAAACCTGTCATCCAACGGGCTAGAAGGCCGACCTTGATGCATGTTGAGGCAGTAGAAGAGGAGGTGGATAAATTGCTGGAGGCTAGAGCCATTCGAAAGGTAAACTACCTAACATGGTTATCAAACACAGTTGTTGTGAAGAAGAAGAATAGGAAGTGGAGGGTCTGCGTGGACTTCACCAGCCTAAATAAGGCTTGTCCTAAAGACAGTTTCCCACTCCCTAAGATTGACCAATTGGTAGATGCCACATCAGAGCATGGAAGAATGAGCTTCCTGGACGCTTACAAGGGGTACCATCAGATAGCCATGTACCCCTTGATGAGGAGAAGATAGCATTTATCACCCTAAAAGGGTTGTATTGCTACAGAGTGATGCCTTTTGGGTTGAAAAATGCAAGAGCAACTTACCAGAGATTGGTGACTAAGACGTTTAGACATCTAATAGGCAAAACAGTGGAGGTATACATTGACGACATGGTCTTGAAGACCAAAGAGCATGAGGATCATCTGGCCGGCCTGAAAGCAGTTTTTGATATCCTAAGGACATTTCGGCTCCGACTCAATTCATCGAAGTGCGCATTTGGAGTTGGGTCAGGAAAGTTCCTAGGATACTTGGTTACCAGAAGGGGCATTGAGGCGAACCCAGATCAGATCAAGGCCATCCTGAACTTGAAGAGCCCAACATCGGCAAAACAAGTACAGATGTTGACTGGAAGGGCTACAGCCTTGAATAGGTTCATAAGCGGAAGTTCTAACAAGTGTAAACCATTTTTGCAATTTGGTAAAGAAGGCCATAGATTTTTTATGGACAGAGGAGTGCGAAGTCACTTTGGCCGACTTGAAAAAATATCTGATCACAGCCCCAGTGCTCTCAAATCCAGTACCTGGAGAGGAACTGTTCTTATACTTGGCGGTTTCGGAGCATGCAGTAAGTGCAGTAATAATCAGAGAAGAGAAGAGAGAACAAAGGGCAGTATACTATGTGAGTAAAACCCTAGCAGATGTAGAGACTAAGTACTTACCCCTAGAGAAATTAACACTGGCCTTATTAATGGCCTCCAAGAAGTTGAACCACTATTTCCAAGCCCACAAGATCATGGTATTGACTGAACACCCCTTGAAGTCCCTACTACAGCAAGGAGATCTGACAAGCAATGTGGCCAAGTGGGCAGTGGTGTTCGGCCAATACAATCGGGAATTCAGACCCAGAACAACAATCAAAGGCTAGGTTCTGGCCGACTTCGTATTTGAGTTCACACCTGGTGCCATTCCACATCGGGCTCCGTTGAGTCGCAGTTTAGGATGTCCAGGTGAACAAGAAGAAACCCAATTGGGGATAGCAGAACAAAGGAAAGAAGAGAAACTCAGGCCTTGCGATATTTACATCGGTAACTCCTTTCGCCTGTTTGTTGATGGAAGTTTAAATCATCAGGAAACGGTGGTAGGAGTAGTTCTAGTATCGCCAGATGAGCGAATGCTGGAAAAATCTATTCGTTTGGGGTTTAAGGCCTCAAACAATGAAGCAGAATATGAAACACTAATCGCAGGATTGAAGTTGGCAGCAGCAATGGAAACCGACGGGGTGGTAGTCTTCTGTGACTCCCAACTTATCGTCAACCAGGCAACAGGCAAATACATAGCCCGAGATGAAAAAATGATGGCCTTTGTAAAGGAGGTTGTCAGACTGGTAGCCTTCTTTCAAGATTGTCGACCATAGCAAGTTAGCCGAGATGACAACAGCCATGCTGATGCCTTGGCTAACCTGGCTAGTGCAATGAAATCAGAAGAGGCAAGGACAATAATGGTTGACTATTTGTTAGGCCCAAGTGTAAAACCACTGAACACAGAGTATGAAGCAATGTGTGTGGAGATGAGACCAAGTTGGATGGATGTGATAGTAGTATTCCTTAGAGATGGGAAACTACCAGATGATCACAAAGAAGCACGCAAGATTAGACTGAAGTCGGCAAGGTTCAGTCTGACAGCAAAAGGACATCTCTACAGGAGGTCTTTCGCTGGTCCCCTTTTGAGATGTGTGCATCCTTCACAAGTTGAAGACTTCCTGTATGAAATACACGAAGGAGTATGTGGAAGCCACGCTGGGGGCAGGTCACTTGCTCATAGGGCCATTACTCAAGGGTACTAGTGGCCATATATGCAGAAAGATACTGAAGCTTATGTCAGAAAGTGTGAGAAGTGCCAAAGGTTTGCACCTTTGATACATCAACCAGCAGCAGATTTAAACTCAGTGTCTAGCCCCTGGCCATTTGCCCAATGGGGCATGGATCTTGTTAGACAATTACCTCAAGCGACTGGACAAAGGAAGTTCTTGCTGGTAGCAACTGACTATTTCACAAAGTGGGTAGAAGCAAAACCCCTCGCAAAGATTCGGGACATTGATGTAAAGAACTTCATATGGAAGAACATCATCACTAGGTTTGGGATCCCAAGGGTAATAATAGCAGACAATGGCACGCAGCTTGACAGCAAGCTAATCAAGAGCTTCTGTGAAAAGTACAAAATCAAGAACCACTACTCCACTCCAAGTTTCCCTCAAATCAATGGTCAAGCAGAAGCGTCCAACAAAACTATCTTGGATGGGATCAAGAAGAGGCTAGAAGCAGCAAAGGGAAAGTGGATGGAAGAGTTGCCCAATGTACTCTGGGCATATTGGACTACGCCAAGAAGATCAACTGGGGTATCCCCATTTGCCATGGCTTATAGCACAGAGGCAGTTATCCCATTAGAAGTCGGGATTCCAGGGATCAGAACCTAAGGAGTAGAGAATGGGAGTAATGAGGCATTCCTAGCTCGAGATATGGACCTGTTGGAAGAAAGAAGGAAGAGAGCAGCAATTCGGTTGGAGGCATACCAGCAACAACTTGCTAGGGCATACAACAACAAGGTTAATCCAAGAGAATTCAAAGTTGGGGACCTTATGCTGAGGAAAGTGGTCGACAACAAGAAGGATCCTAAAGAGGGTAAGGTTGGCCCAAATTGGGAGGGACCTTATAGAATTGTCTCGGTTGCCAGTAATGGTGCATATCGACTTGAGGACAGTGATGGCAAAGAGTTGCCAAGACCCTGCAACACCTGCAACTTGAAGTTTTTCTATCACTAGATTTTTTTATGTTTTTTAGGTTTATGTTATAATTTTAGCCGAGGTATTAATAAAGTTTTAGTTTGGTAAAATTGAAATTGTGTGATTGGACTAAATAGTCCTATGGCGATGTTTCTGATTGAAACATGACGAATAACTTAAACTTATTATATGGCAAAGTTGAACTATACTTGCATATAATAGAGTTAAACTAAGTTGGCGATATTTCTAATTGAAACATAACGAATAACTTAGACTCATTATATAGCAGAGTTGAAATTATACTTGCATATAATGGAGCTAAACTAAGTTGGATTAAACTAGATTTGCCATATCGGCAGAATCAAACCCAGATTGGAACTAAGTGCATTTGAGAAAGATTAACAGAGGAACCAAGGTTGAGAACCTCAGCTAGTCTTTATTTGAATCTAACTTCGACAACAAGATCATAGGCACATGCTTAATGAGAACCTAAGTGAAACTTAAGTTCACATTAGGGGACAGAGAGCTGGAGTATGATGAGTAAAAGTTTAAAGTGCTTAGGGACTTGTTGAAATTTTATAGAAAAATTTACAAGTTGAAGTTAAGCCGAGGCAATATTGCAAGAAGTACGTACGTACTTGCCGAGATGACTAGGTTACCAAACTTGGGGAGTATAAAAGACAATAAGTGAAATTGAAGTGGCAAGTTTAAAACAACACTTGTGAAAATATTTTTATAATGTTTGCCAGTGTTAAGTCAAGACCGAGATAAACAATTAAGAATTTATGTTTGAGGTATTGTACTTCGAAGAGGTCATACAGATAAAAGTATACTTTGAAGATATGCAAAATTATTCTAAGTATGGAAAACATACATTCAATACTTGGAAGAAAATATAAGACTTGCATTCAAAAAAAAAAAAAAAAAAACTTGTTCATATACAAAAAGGCACTTCGGCCTGGCATAGGAGATTACTTGTTCATCTACAAAGACAAAAGGGGCACATCAACCAAATATAAAGCTAACATTGTTCAAAATGTAAAAAGTACTAAGTACAAGAAAAAAACTTATAGTTAGACTACTCGGCGTCGGTGGCAGGCTATGTCTCGGCCTCAGAAGACAACTAGGAAATCTTCTCGGCAGCCTTCTTAGCCTCGAGCTCGGCATCAATTTCTTGTAGAGTTTGATCAAGGCTCTTCTCGGTGATAGGCACCTCGAGCATAGTCTTCTTGAGGGAAGCACTTTTTGAGACTTTGTCTTTCTCATCCTGAGTCAAGTTCAGGACTTGCTCATTCAGAGTTGGGGACTTGGCCCCAGCAGAACCTTCAGCATCGGCTACCACCTCGACCTCTTCATCTTCTTCTTCCTCTCCATCTTCTTCTTCTCCTTCTTTTCCCCCAGCCTTAGCCTTAGATTGGCTTGAAGTGGGAGGGAATGGCACCAGAAGTCGGCCTTCATCTCTGAGGGGGGAGTCCTCGGGGACAGCCAGCTTTGTTAGAGCAGCAATCCAACCAAGGGTGTAACCCTTCTTGCATGCCAGTTGACTTGCTTCTTGTACTCCTCACGGACGTCGGCTGCCCCCTCGGCGTAGGCCTTTTCATCTGTCTCTTTAATTTCGGTAGCCTTTGTGGACAGTGTCGTCTGGAGCTCAGTCTGGGCCTAGGCCTCTTTCTCTTTGGCCTCTTTTGCCTCAGCTTGTGTGACCTCGGCAATGTTCTCCACACCCTCGGCACGGTCCTCGGTTACCTTCAAGGCCAGCTCAGTAGCCCTAGCTTTATTCAGAAGACCTCAGATGCGATCCTCGACTTTCTTATGAGAGATGAGGAGCTTGGCTGCCTCCTTGGTCTTTTGGGTAAGCTCTTTTTAAAATGCATTGGTCTTGGTTGCCAAGGAGTGACCTCGCTGGATAGCCTGCATGAGTGTAAAAGAAATTAATTGAGTGTAGAAACCAGAGTTAAAGCTTAGATAAAAAGTTACTAGTGTTTGAACTTACCAAGACGCAATGCTGCATCATCATTGCATAATTCTCATACTCCAATAGCTCGGCCATACGATTGATGTTGGTTGGGAGCAGAACGGCAGTAGAGATAGTAGCACCAACTTCCAAGTCATCAAGTGCGCTATCCCCGGCAAGAAGTGGTCAGTCTCCAACCATAATGGATGGATTCCAGGGAGCATCGACCCAGAAACTAGAAGGGTTTGAGGAGCCACTGGTCCTCAGCCTTTTTGATTGTGATGGGTTAGATGCCTCCGCCTCGGCTGGCCTCTTGTCGGCTGAAGGAGTACTTTTCTCAGCGTCGTCCAACTTGGAAATCGGCAAAGTGTCCTCAGAGTCAATCTGAGTCACTGTTGCCTTGGCTTTGGCCTTCTTGACCCTCTTTAGCTTGGCCTTTGGTTGGGATTGTGATGAGGAGGATTGGACTGTCACAATGCCTGGGACATCATCCAAAAGGTCTTCGACAACGGCCTTGTTGCGTCCCATCTCGTCGGCGGCGGCGGCGACAATGACTTTAGTACCAAAGTGGATCACTGGAAGTGCAGTCGGTGGGTTGGTGGGATCGTGAGCCGACGCCTCAGTACTTTGGCATTTTTGGCTACGAGTTCTGCCTGCGAGGGCAAACAGTGGAGCTCGACGTTAGCGTTGATGCTAGGCTTG
Organism: Camellia lanceoleosa; assembly: GCA_025200525.1. Classification (NCBI taxonomy): domain Eukaryota; kingdom Viridiplantae; phylum Streptophyta; class Magnoliopsida; order Ericales; family Theaceae; genus Camellia; species Camellia lanceoleosa. The sequence goes on from CM045772.1 coordinate 7,372,847, forward strand.
AGGAATTAGTTGGGGAGCGGATATTGATAGTTGTTCTACTAGGTCAAAGGTTGAGGCCTGGTCAGGCCGAGGTGATGAAGTGGTAGGAGGAGTTGTTACTGAGGGTGGAGACTTGTTCTTCTTGGGGACGTCGATCAAGGTGGATTTGTAGGTTGGGATGTAGTTGAGCAGTAGAGAGGCCTTGTGTTGATTAACTGGCAAGCCCAACAGCTTCTTGAAATCCTTGCTGGGGTAGAAGGTTTTGCGGAAGTTTTTTGGTGGCTGAGGAAAAGCTGCAAGTACAAAAAACAGACATTAGGACATATGAAAAGAACAAAGTAATAAAGATTTGAAAACAAGTAAAGTGACACTTGGTTCTTACCACTACCCTCTTTAAAGACTATTCGGCTCAAAGGGTAGAGGTGGAGGTCATCATCAGGTGGGAACTCTTAGTTGCCCGAGACGATGAAATAATCATCTCCAACACCTTTGTTGGAGTCTGGGAGGTCAGTAATGAGTTTGTATTCAGTGGATCTCGGCTTAAGGTAATAGATGTAGCTTTTTTCTGATTTTAGGCCACACATGGTATAATGGTATTGGATGTCGGCTAGTGTTATCCTAGCATTTTCTCGGCTAGCTAAAGTAATGATACCATTAATAACTCTATAGGAGTTAATGGACAATTGCATCGGGTTGAGCTTGTAGTAGTGAAGGACTTCTCGGAAAAGGATGTTTAGAGGGAACCTAAGCCCGCACTCTATAAAAGCAACTACTGGAAAGGGCATGAAGTTGTCATCGGGCATGATGGAGTCCTCCTCCCTCTGCCAACCTGAGTTGACATCGACAAGGATGGAGAACTCTCTCCTAAAGTACTCAAGCTTTTCTGGGGTGTCCACCATCCACCTAAACATACCCATGATGTCGGCTAAAGGGGAAAATACAAGATTTCAAAAGAGAGTGGTTTGTATGGGTTTAACGGACCTCAGCTAAAACCTAAACAGGTACTGAGACAAGAGTTTTTGAAGATCAAAGGGGAATTCGTTTCAATTTTTCCTAAGAATTGGAGTTCTAGTACAAATCCCAAACCTAGAGTTACTAAAACAGGAATTGGGAGCAAGAATCTAGAAAATAAGACAGAGAAAACAGAAAAGGAAAATAATTCAGAACCCATAAAGCAAACATTGTACAAAGTGTGTGCAGATGTGTAAAGCCAAGAACAGTGGCAAGACGGCAAGTGTGTGAGCAAGCAATATGTGTATACGTATACCCAGAAAAAGATTAGATAGAAGCAAGATCGCAAACAAACATGATGAAAATTAAAGCACAAACGTAGATTCAAGAACATGAATGGATTCACAATGACAACATACAAGCGTAACAAAGTTTAAAGTAAATCAAAAACTGAAAAAAGGGGAAACAATGACTTACCAAAAAAGAATAATGCCAGTATGAGTTACGCCAAAGTCAGGTGATGGTGGTGAGTGGAGTAGGACAGAGAATGCCTCGCCAGAGGAGGTGATCGGAGCAAGATGCAGAGCTTGAAAACCTTGAAACAATGGCGGTTTTTTTCTTAGAGAGAGAAAGCTTGAGAGAAATCAAAAAACGTGAAGTGAAAAGATGGAAAGAGGGAGGTGTTTTTGTTAAAACACGAAAAGGCGGCAAGATTACATTGAATGTGACTTAGACGACGTCCTTGTTAGACGGCGCATGCAGAAGTGACGCGACCTATTGGCGCATGTCAGGTACGAGTCAATGAGGAAAAGCCGCGTGGTGAAAACGGTTGAGAAACCGTGCGTGACAACTCATGTGCAGATAGAACTCTTGGAGTTCTTGATTTATTAAAGCAAAGACCTCGGCTAGGGGGAACGATCTCGGTTACAAAACTTAAAAAACTTGGTTCTTGGTTTTTGGGTGTTGGTAAAGTAGACTGCAGTCTTGGACAGATGGAGCCGATGTGTGATGACATCGATAATGAAAGCGTAGAGTAAGTTTTTAGCCAACGTGCTATGTGGAGAAACGATATAGGTTCCATCACCTCAGGATGTCGAGGTAATAGAACTTAGGGGCAATTGTGGGGGCATATTTTTGTGAATGACAACATGCGGCCAGGGTGGCTATATTTATTTATATGATTATTGTGTAATAATTTCCTATAACTCCTGTCATTTAAATTTAAATTTAATTTTTAGAGTTATAAGGTTTGTAATTTAATTGGGAGTTGTAAGCTATTAAATGAATTTATTATTTTTACAATTTCTTTTGATTATTTGTTGTGTATTTTGTTGTGGTTGTTTGCTAACTTTCTTTATAGAAACACAAATGCGAAAGGGAATGGGAAAAAAAAAATATATATATATATACAAATCCAAATGAATGAAGTTTAGGATTGCAAGGAAATAAAAATTTGAATTACTAACATTTTTTTGATTGAACAGAAATACGTAAGCGAGGAAAGGAGTTTAGAAAATGGATAATTCTATTTGGGTTGGTTTACATTTATTTAGTGAAGCAATTTTTTTCTTGGGATTAGTTGATTTTTACCAATTGTGTAAAAGAAAGTTTTATTTGCTTGTATTATTAGATGCATTTTATTTGCTTAATCCTTATTGTAGCAAGTTTTTACATTGCTTATAATTTGGTTAGCAATTTTTAAATTGCTTGTAAGTTTGGAACTTGGTTTGTGTTGTGACCCGAACCCGCCCCTGTAGGTTAAGGTCATAACCGGCCAGTAATCATAAGATTACCTACGACCTCAAACAATATCAAACGTATATTATGATAGTAATGGGGCCAAAACGGAAGTAGAATTAAAAATTTTGTCCAAAGAGTTGTGTTTACATGGCATATCAAAACATCTCACATTTTTCAATTAATAACTCACACCAAAAAAACAACTTAGAATCTTATACATACAGGATTATTCAAACTTATAGTCAGCCAAACCAAAAGTTTATATGCATAAATGATCCAACGGAACCACCAAGGTAGTAAGGTGCAAAACAAAAGGACAAGTACAAGAAACAAAGTCTTGTGCATGACACGTTTAGGCTGACTCCACAAAACTTGACTTCCTCTCACACCCTTCACTGAGGCTGGATTTGGACGTCTCTTTGCTCACCTACATACATATAAATGAGAGTGAGCGAAAGCCCAGTGAATACTATCAAAATAAAGAAGTTACATGAATGAAATTCTTAACAAACATATCAAACGGCCTTAGGGCTATTCATATTTCTATCGAATACATCAAACGGCCTCAGGCCCAAACATATCAAATGGCCTCTGGCCCATCATATCAAACAGCCTCAGACCCAATTCATTTATGTCAAACGGCCTCGGGCCCAATTCATTCATGTTTGACAGCCTCGGGCCCAATTCAAATTAACAAATCCATAAAACTTATATAGAAGTAAGCATTTGGAAAGTAGCATACTTGAAAATATCTTTACTAAGATATTACTCATAGTGTTCTGCCGATGGATTTGCCCTTGCGCTTGACCCTACATATTTCATAACATATTGGGTCACAAGCAATTCAATCCGTTCTTAATTTGTTTATTTCTCCTAGGCCTCTTTCTTATCCTTTAGTTCATTTACAATGTTCAATGCATGCCTAAGAGTGCTTAGAAATGAAAGAGCACAGAAACGAAACATAAAAAAACTTTTCAAAATTTCTAAAATAGAGCTCTCTACTCGAGCACAACTTTGGTTGCTCGACAGGCCTGCAAAACTCTATAAAAGTACTAGTTACATGAATTTTACGCTTAAGTGAGATTTCTGACGCTCAAGCGAGGAGTCTTGCAAAATAGGGTTCGCCCGAGCGCGAATTTGCCCACTCGAGCCACCGTGCAAATCTCTACAAAACTTCTTAGAGCTAAATTTTCATGCTCGAGAGAGACTTTCATCGCTCGAGCGGACAGGTCGAATTCTGGAATTTCCAAAAGTCTATTTGAAGTTCAAAACATACTCCCAAAAGTCCAAAGCTTGCAAATTGACACCAAAACATGGAAAAACATTGTCTATCATGTGAACAAAGGTAATTTGAAACCAAATGGGCTAAAATCATGGTCCATTTCCCAAATCATTTCAAGTTTTTCTTGCCAAGTTCAAAATTCATGCAATCAAGTTTCATACCTTCATGACTCATGCATGCATGTAAATTATTGACTCTAATTCCACTTCAAATGGTACAAATGATGCTCAAAATCATGAAGCTCAACAAAATTATGCATGCATGTGTGATTTGGTACTCAATTCTTCATGATTATTCATAATCATGGTAATCGTCTACATACATGGGGATAATGACTTCAAATTCATCACACACCATTCAAATCTTGTTCTTGATTACCAATTCTCTTTGAATTCACATAATTGTAGGCTTAAACTCATGGATTAAGGGTTGGTTACTCACCTAGAAGCTCTAATCCTTCCAATTATAGCTAAGCCTTGAGGTAATCCACCTAGTTCTTGAGCTCCTCTGCAAAAATCTTCTAGGATGAGCCCTCTCTCTCTCTCTCTCTCTCTCTCTCTCTCTCTCTATGGAGGTGTATTTCAAATTTTGAGCTCAAAGGAATAAAATCAAATGTATAAAGGCCACTTATATATGCTTACCTAATCAAATTTGATTAAGACTAAGTAATTATGCTTAATTTAATCAACTCAATCTAATTATTTTGATCTGAATCAATTTTTAATTAAATTCCACCATAAACTCTAAAAATCACGATAATCAAAATGGTACAGACAATTTCACTTTCTAATGCCTCTACAACCTTCAATTTAAATTTTATAACAGAAAAACGAATAGATTTTCCTACGGTAAACAGATACAAATTGATAAACACATATAATCATATAATTAGCACTCAAAATCATATCAAGCATATAGTTATAAGCACATTTAAGATTGATTAGCATAACACAGAGTATGGTTGCCACAGTTTGGTTTTCTGTAATAGAAGCCAAAGTGTTTAGCCTTGGCTAAAGAGTAGTTCTTATTTGCTCAAAAATGACAACTAAGACGGATTTGGTTTCAGACCTCTGGGGTTTGAAGAAGTCTTTAGGTTTAATCATTTTATTCCCAAAGTATCAGAAAATCAAGTTTGAAGAAAGTCTTTGGTTATAATCTGATTATTTCCAAAGTGTTTTTGGTTTATAATTTGATTATTTCCAAAGTGATTTGGTTTTGAGAAAAGAAACCAAATTTTAGCATTAGCTAAAATATTTCTGATTTTTATTCAGAAATAATGGGCTCAGGAAGGACCTCGACTTAATTTGTAAGAGTCCAAATCCGCAAATCGTTTTGAAGAAAAACAGATTTTGAAAAGTAGTGCCAAACATGGTCGCCACCTAAATATTTTAAAATGGGAAATTTACATCACCAAAGTTGTCTTCTCTACTAACCGTGATATCCGTTTTTGAAAACATTACATGCTCTTATTCCGTTATTAGCCTAGAATTACTATGTGATACAACACAAAAGTATAGACTAGATTACCTAACTTGGAAATAAACATTGCATATCCGCTTTGTTTTTTGCTACGTAGGCTAAAATACATTTCAATGAGTTGTTCCAACTCCAACCTCCACCCATTATCTCATGTAAGCATGGCAACATTCACACGCATGCGATATGCTAAAGCATAAAAGCTCACCTAGTAATTAGAAATCCATGCATGGACCAATGTCTAATGCCATGCAAAGATGCAGACATGGCATGTGGAATGCTACAAATAACACGTATTCAATTTGGAATTGAAATACAATGCTTGTATGATGTATGCATGTAAACAAATGCATGGATGCACGCATGCATTGCATAAGGTATGCTAAAATAAACGCTAATCTACCATAAATAAAAGGGAAGAAAGAAGTGGGGTTGGAAGACATACACACCGAGGGACCAAAAGAATAAATAATAAATGAATTTAATTATTACAAAATTCTAATTACTTAATAAATTAAATAATGATGCATGCTCGATTCCAACTCATTCCAAAAATTAAAATATAGTGTGGCATGGGTTTTAGGCATATGTATGCCATTGCCTCCTATCATGTTTGGGAACTCGACCCTTGGTTCTTGGGCAATCAATTACGCATGTTGATACATGATGGCCTAAGGAACCAAGGTTGCATTTTTAATGGTAATGCATGCAAACAAACAAATGAAATCCAAGGCCTTATCATGTGTTAGTCAAAGGCCTTGGTGACCAAGAATTGAGACGAGTTGCACCACTTGAAATGTGAACCCCTCTCAACTCTTACACTTGGTTTGACACCCCAAACCAAGACATGGAATGCAACAAAATGCAACGATGGGCTTAAACTAACATGGGTAACTCGCAAGCATGCCAAAATCAGCGGCCATAATCATGGAAATGAAGGCACAAAATGCACACACATATGCATGCAATCATGGTCCAACACCTTAAGCATAAACAAGGCAACTCTTAAGCACACTTAAAGAGGCTAAGTATGGACATATGGCATGCAACGTAAGCTCTGAAATCATGTTATAGGAGGTTCCAAACCAACTAAATAAATCAACAAAGCATGCAACAATGCTCACACATTCACATACTTGAAGCATACAAGCCACAAAATGCAAAGAGGCTATATAATGCATGCTAGGATCGACTCAAAATACTTAAGACAGACCTAAAGCATGGCAAAATAAGCACAAAATCTTCACAAATCTAAGCCTAAAACATGCTCGAACAAAGGCTAACAACCTAAGGCATATTAAGGCAATTACAAGGCATCACATGGTAGGTATGCTAAGCATGCACCAAACTGAAAAATACCCTTCTACAATACTAATGAGGGACCAAAAATATGACTACCCACAGTAGATGACAAGTCCCAAATCAATATAGAAACATGCTCAAAATGCAATGCAAGATTAAGGCCCACAAAGGGGTATAACATGAAGTACCAAAAGGGTGCACCAAACAGCCAAAGACCCTTCATGAGACATGTAGAGGGGGTCAAACTAAGACCCTTTTCAAGCCTGTCAAAGACCCAAAAACAGAAGCATGGTAGGCTAACAAAGCATGCAAAAATGGGGACCAAAGAGGGGTAATGAAGCAAGTCATACATGGAGGTCCCTTCAATGTTGAAGAAGGGCTCTTTGTAGTTTACATCGAAGCTCAAAAATACATGCAACTATGGCTTAGATGTGAACCAAGAAAGTGCTAGTTTTGGGGAAAAGACCAGCACCTCTTGGACCAAGTTTTGGTGTTCCTAAGCTCTGCAAATGACCTCCCAAATTCTGGAAATGGAAGTGGTGGTGTTGTGCTATGGGTTGGTGAAGGAATGGCCCAAGAACAAGGGTGTTTGGAGGTTGAATGAGAGAGATATAGTGAGAGATGGAGGGATATATGTATCTATATCTCTGGTTCTTTTTGCTTAAGAATCTCTAACCCTAAGCAATGGAGAAGAAGAGCTCTTTATATAGACAAAGAAAAGGCTCTAAGCTTCCCAAGGAAGCTAAATGAAAATGGGCAAAGGGTGCAAATGGTCCAAGGCTTCTAGGAGAAGCTAAGACAGCTGGTAGGCTTCTTGAGGAAGCCAAGACAAGGGGTCAAGGCTTCCTCAAGAAGCCTTGAGCAAAGGGTGCACCAAAAAGGGCCAAAAGGTGGTTAAAGGGGTAAGTGATAGCTAAGGGTCTCAGATGGCCGAGAGCCCTTCAACAAAGTTGAAGAGGGGCTCAAAATAAGACACTTTGTAGTTTACAACCAAGCCCAAAACAGCCCACAAGTATGCCTAAAATAAAAGAGGTAAAGAGACAAGTGATGGAGATGTCAAAAGGTCCTTAATCAAACATGAAAAGGACCTCAAAATATGACCATCTCAAGTTAAAATGCAAGATAAGGGTTCTCGAAGGAGTAAATAAGATGCATGGGAGATGGTTAAAAATGGCTGCGACCACAAAATGTAGGAGATGGTAATTGATGAAAATGGGGTGTCTGAGTGAATGTCCCATTTTGACAAGGCGAAGACTTAGACAAAGCATACAAATAAAGATATGACAATGCACTTATGATCAAGCATATGTTTGAAATATATAAGCATTAGAATGTATTAGGATGCTCTTAACCAAAGATGGAGAAACATGGGGATGTATCCGGTGTTTAGGATGTATCATCCCAAGATTTAGGACGTATCCCAAGGATTGTTTAGGATGTATCCATCCCAAAGATTAGGACATATCCCAAAGGTTATCCCAAAGATTATCCCAAAGATTAGGACATATATCCCAAAGATTAGGGACATATTCCAAAGGTTATCCCAAAGATTAATCCCAAAGATTAGGACATATCCATCCCAAAGATTAGGGACATATCCCAAGGATTAAGGAGAGAAGATAGAAGAAACATAAAAGAAGGTGAAGAAACCTATAACAATGCGATTGAAAGTGCATAACAATGCAATTTAGAGTAATCATAACAATGCTATGAAAGTACAAACACATGTAAGTAAAGAACATAGGAAAATTGAACATGTGAGTAAAAACAAGCAATGTATAATGAAATCAAAATACATATGAAGGTGTATGAAAAGGAACTTGAACACATGATGTGTATAAAAAGGAACTTGAACACAATGTGTATAAAAGGAATTTGAACACATGTGAGTAAAGCGATGATGCATGCAATGTGTATGAAAAGGAACTTGAACACATGGAAATTGAACACATGTAAGTAAAGGAACTTGAACACAAATGTGTATGAAAAGAAACTTGAACACATGAAAGGAACTTGAACACATGTAAGTAAAAGGAACTATAATGTGCATAAGCATAACAATGCAAGTATATTTGAAACAAAATGTAATGAGACCACTTCAAACACAACCGGGTTTGTAACATACATGTTGGCAAGAGATAACATTAATTGCCATTTGAGGCAAGCTCATTTTTAGGTCTAAAGAGGTACATCCAGGTGAAACACACTTTCTTTTGCTTTGGAGTCTGGAACCTATATAGATTGTTCACACTTATCAAGAACAAATTTTTTTTGCACAAATGTGGAGAATGGCCACAAGATGATTTTATTTTATTTTTTTGAAATTAAGAAATGAGTTCTTAAACAACGGAAAATAAAGGTAAACAACCTAAACACATCTATTGACACTTGAAACGACTCAAAACAAGAATCGAGACAAACAAAACACAACGAAAGACTCAAATGTGCTTTCTCATTTGTGATTCTGATTTTTCTCACAAAATCCCTTTTCTCACTTTTCCTTTCATCGCACATCTCTCTATTCTTCAATCTCTCATTTTCAATGTTGATGGACAAACAAAAGTTGGGTCTTGCCCCTAGCATTTCGCTAGACTCTCTTTCTTGTTCGTTTCTCCCAGTTGATGATGGGGAGTTTGGATGCGGTTAGATGAAATGGAACATCTTGATCCATTGATACCTCATTGCTTGGAGGATGTTGAGAGCGTATGGTGCCCAGCTTGACTCAACCCTAATTCATCATTTTGACCATTTTTGTTTTGATTACTACTGACCAACATGAGAGTTAGATTAACATGCTTTTATTTGAAAATCATGCAAGTTAGGTTATGAGCAAATTTTCCTTTTTGGGTCCAAGAAGTAAAGATGGGAAAATTAGTCAACCTCAAATTCTCAAAAACTATTTTGGCATGGAACCAACTCTTGAGATGCACAACCTCGGACCCATAGCAATGGAAAATTGAAGTTGCCTTGTTTGAAATGGCATTTGAATAAGAAGGCAAAGATGATCAAAACCATCACATGGACATAGTCGAATTTGAAGTGTTTTAAATGAAGTTGCCTCGATCCCAAACATGGGAATCAAGCCTTTTTTATGCTCTAACTTTTGCCTTTTCAGCTTTGTTCTTCTTTCTTTTCAATTTTTTTCATTTTTTTTTTTACATTTGCATTTATTTCTCTTCTTTTTATTACATTTCTTTTTTTTGTATATTTTTTGCATTTTTTCTTTTTTTTCTTTTTCTTTTTTGTATTTTTCTTTGCTCTAACTTTTGGAGCCTCTCAAAGGGTAAAAGTGTAACAAGTCCATGCCAAATGGTTTTGAGATTGAAGCCCTCGATCCATCTTTTTTGCCCCTAGTTCAAAGATCTTTTGATCTTCTTGATCCGACTTTCTTGCCTCTAATTCATTGAATCCATTGTGGTTGACCATTGAACATTCTAAATGCAAGTTCAAGGTTTGAAGGCAAGGACTCAAGTCTACAATCTCAAGAGCGATTCCACACATGTCAAACATTTTTTGAAAGAAGCGACAAATCGGGGACCAATCTGGATCAAGCCAGATCCTTTCACACTAACAAGCATGATTTCATTCATTAAGGACTTATTTCTCTCAATTTGATCAAAGTTTTTCAAATCAAGAATTCCTCCTCTTTGTTTTTATCACAATATTTCAAAAAAGTTTTGGAAAACTTAGGTCGATGCAATGAATTCAAGGCAAAGACATAGCTTCTAGTCAAATACCGCCATCTCATTTAGAATTTAACACGAGAGTGTGAAAATCCCATTCAAATCAAAGAAAGTGAAAAAGGCAAACACAAAACAAAATAGTGAGATCCGAGGTAATATCCAAACCACCACAAGAAACAAAAAGAAACAAAGAGAAATAACACAACAAATTCACAAATGCTCGGTCCATCCTCGATCACATCACATTATGATGACCCCATTGTCAATCAAATTTTGTATCTCATTTGTTGATGAGAGGATCATGTCCGACCCTAAAGCCTTAGACAAAGGCATAAAGAGTGGGGTAAAGACCCTCTTGCCTCGAGGTAGATAGTCCGGTTTGAAGTGGGCGCACCAACAAAGTGGTGGTGACCATGTCAATGAGGCCATAGCATCCTCGATTTGTACCCCAATCTCATGGAGGGGGAGGACAATCATCTTCAAGATTGCGCACAATCATCCGTAGTCATCGCTTTGGCTCTGTTGTCTCAAGATCACACATCTCCTTCCCTCTAATTTAAATAAACTTAGGTGGACCATGGGATCTCCCATCCTCAAGAATGGACTGGGATTTCTTAAACATCTTTTGGTGCCTTAGATAGTATCCTCTTGGACATTTTGGACATTTGGCATCTCCCGGGTAGGAACTTGATGTGAAGTAGATACTGCAATTGTCTTCTCTTCCAAACTCGACATATTGTACTAGCCTTCTCGGCCTTGATTAGAGATAGTGGAGCCTTGCTATGGTTCCAAGACTAGAGATACACTCTAAAAGCACATAGCAAGTAAATGAGAGCCAATACAAAACAACCTATATCCTAGTTTGGAATGGTCACTATGGATTTATGCACTAGGTCGAATGGTCAGGTTTGTGTTCTTATGGTCATGCCTTGACAAGACAAGCCTCCAGAATAGTAGATGGCCAACATGGTGTCCTAGGCGCACCAATGCACATGCAATGCAAAGAGACACATAAATGAAATCAAAAGATATCACGAGTTAACCAAAGAGTCCAAATTTTGAAAAGTAGTGTCAAACATGGGTCGCCACCTAAATATTTTAAAATGGGAAATTTAATCACCAAAGTTGTCTTGGCCTCTACTAACCGTGATATCCGTTTTTGAAAACATTACATGCTCTTATTTATTAGCCTAGAATTACTATGTGATAACACAAAAGTATAGACTAGATTACCTAACTTGGAAATAAACATTGCATATCCGTCAATGAGTTGTTCCAACTCACAACCTCCACCCACATTCAAACAGTTTATCTCATGTAAGCACTTAATGGCAACATTCACACGCATGCGATATGCTAAAGCATAAAAGCTCACCTAGTACTGCTTATTAGAAATCCATGCATGGACCTAAATGTCTATGCAAAGATGCATATCCTAGACATGGCATGTGGAATGCTACAAATAACACGATTCAATTTGGAATTGAAATACAATGCATGCATGTAAACAAATGCATGGATGCACGCATGCATTGCATAAGGTATGCTAAAATAAATAATCTACCATCGGTAAATAAAAGGGAAGAAAGAAGTGGGGTTGGAAGACGGACCAAAAGAATATAATAATAAATGAATTTAATTATTACAAAATTCTAATTACTTAATAAATTAAATGCTATCTTTCCAAAAATTAAGTCCTAGAATGCCTTCCAAATGAAAATTTACCAGAAAATATAGTGACCAACAATGCATGGCATGGGTTTTAGGCATATGTATGTCATGTTTGGGAACTCGGTTCTTGGGCCATCAATTACGCATGTTGATACATGATGGCGTTTCATTTTAATGGTAATGCATGCAAACAAACAAATGAAATCCAAGGCCTTATCATGTGTTAGTCAAAGGCCTGGTTTGACACCCCAAACCAAGACATGGAATGCAACAAAATGCAACGATGGGCTTAAACTAACATGGGTAACTCAAGCATGCCAAAATCCCATAATCATGGAAATGAAGGCACAAAATGCACACACATATGCATGCAATCATGGTCCAACACCTTAAGCATAAACAAGGCAACTCTTAAGCACACTTAAAGAGGCTAAGTATGGACATATGGCATGCAACGTAAGCTCTGAAATCATGTTATAGGAGGTTCCAAACCAACTAAATAAATCAACAAAGCATGCAACAATGCTCACACATTCACATACTTGAAGCATACAAGCCACAAAATGCAAAGAGGCTATATAATGCATGCTAGGATCGACTCAAAAAACTTAAGACAGACCTAAAGCATGGAAAAATAAGCACAAAATCTTCACAAATCTAAGCCTAAAACATGCTCGAACAAAGGCTAACAACCTAAGGCATATTAAGGCAATTACAAGGCATCACATGGTAGGTATGCTAAGCATGCACCAAACTGAAAAACACCCTTCTACAATACTGATGAGGGACCAAAAATATGACTACCCACAGTAGATGACAAGTCCCAAATCAATATAGAAACATGCTCAAAATGCAATGCAAGATTAAGGCCCACAAAGGGGTATAACATGAAGTACCAAAAGGGTGCACCAAACATCCAAAGACCCTTCATGAGACATGTAGAGGGGGTTAAACTAAGACCCTTTTCAAGCCTTTTGAAGACCCAAAAATAGAAGCATGGTAGGCTAACAAAGCATGCAAAAATGGGGACCAAAGAGGGGTAATGAAGCAAGTCATACATGGAGGTCCCCAAAAGTGTTGAGTCCTTCTTCAATGTTGAAGAAGGACTCAAAATAAGCTTCTTTGTAGTTTACATCGAAGCTCAAAAATACATGCAACTATAGCTTAGATATGAACCAAGAAAATGCTAGAACCAGCACTTCTTGGACCAAGTTTTGGTGCTCCTAAGCTCTGAAAATGACCTCCCAAATTCTGGAAATGGAAGTGGTGGTGTTGTGCTATGGGTTGGTGAAGGAATGGCCCAAGAACAAGGGTGTTTGGAGGTTGAATGAGAGAGATATAGTGAGAGATGGAGGGATATATGTATCTATATCAGATATGTATCTATATCTCTGGTTGTTTTTGCTTAAGAATCTCTAACCCTAAGCAATGGAGAAGAAGAGCTCTTTATATAGACAAAGAAAAGGCTCTAAGCTTCCCAAGGAAGCTAAATGAAAAGGGGCAAAGGGTGCAAATGGTCCAAGGCTTCTAGGAGAAGCTAAGACAGCTGGTAGGCTTCTTGAGGAAGCCAAGACAAGGGGTCAAGGCTTCCTCAAGAAGCCTTGAGCAAAGGGTGCACCAAAAAGGGCCAAAAGGTGGTTAAAGGGGTAAGTGATAGCTACGGGTCTCAGATGGCCGAGAGTCCTTCAAAAAAATTGAAGAGGGGCTCAAAATAAAACACTTTGTAGTTTACAACCAAGCCCAAAACAGCCCACAAGTATGCCTAAAATAAAAAGAGGTAAATGGAGATGTCAAAAAGGTCCTTAATCAAACATGAAAAGGACCTCAAAATATGACTATCTCAAGTTAAAATGCAAGATAAGGGTTCAGTGGTGTCCGAGTAAATAAGATGCATGCGGAGATGGTTAATGGAAAAAATGGAGAGATGGTCTAAGCACAAAAGAGTCCTAAGTCCGCACAATATGCAACATCACCAAGCGCTCAATTGATGACGTCTGAGTCTTAAGGTCGGTCAAAAATGGGGTGTCTACAGGCTCAGATTTGGGAGTACCGGTTAACTTTTATGAGTGGTGTAATTTTGGTAGCAAATTTTATTTGCTTGGGAATTGGTTTGTTTAAACCTAGTTTATCTCCTAAAAAACTTAATTCTAAATTTGTTTCTCATGGACTAGGAGTCAACATGCTCTTGAAAGTTTTGTCTAAGGTTAACTAGGTCTTAAGTGGGACCGATGTGACATCTCCAGTCTTTCTAAAAACTTTTCTGACCATATTCGATTTTAGGGTAAGTGGTAAGATCAATTTTGAATTAAATTTCAAACTTTGGGATTTTTCTAGTGTTAAGTTTAATTTCTAGAAAAACATAATAGTGAAATTCTGTTGTGATTTTTCAGAAATGGCTTCAAAAGGTGACAACAGAAATGTTGTTCCACCTGCCAACCTTAAAGCCTTGTGAGGTTCTTAAAGAAAGATCTAGAGAGATCAAGTGTAATTAAAGGAAATCATAAGATTGCATGATAATATCTCTGATTAATCAGAGGCAAGTAGTATGTTATCTTTGAGTCAATTATAGCATATATGATTGCTATGTGACTTTGCTTGAAAGCAAAGATGAGAAAACCCGTTAGGGTGGGTGAATATAATTTTGAATTTTTAAATTTCAAATACATTCTTAAATTGGTGGCTCTTAGTGAGTACAAGATCACTGATCACAGAGATAGAAAACAGGTGGTTCCGAAAAGGTGTTAAACCACTGGCTACACAGTTATGAGATTGTGGTTCCTAGTAGTGAACAGATTACTGATCACATGTCAAGACATGATGGTTCCTAGTAGTGGAGAGGCTACTGATCATATGTCAAGACATAATGATTCCTAGTAATGAAAGAATCTATTGATCCTATGTCAGGACGTTGTGATTCCTAGTAGTAAAGTGACTACTAATCACATGTTAAAATATTGTGATTCCTAGTAGTAGAAAGTTTACTGACCACATGTTGAGAAATTAGTAATTCCTAGTGATAAGACTACTGGCTATGTTATGAAGTTCCGAATAGTAGACTATTGAACACTGGATTTGTGTTTCCTAATAGTAAGACTATTGGCTTCCGAGTGATAGGGTGGACCAAATATGTTTGGGTGCCTAATTCGATTGATGACATTCTAGGAATGTATTTACTGTGATATGATTTTGAGAGTTTCATAATCATTGTGACACAAGGAATTGTTTAAAGACCCTATATGAATTTTTGGAAAAGGCCAAAAGCGTTTATATAAATTCTACAAATATGGGGGTGTCATTCAAAAAGTGGTAATACCTAAACCCAAGAAGGTTAGGATAAGCCTAAAAATCTATTGACTTTGTATTCAACAGTTATGCACAATACAACAATGCATATCTATTTCTTGTGTTTAAGTCTACTATTCCAAATATACACAAGAATACTATCATGGAATCTAGAAATGCATCTTTCTTTCAAAAGGTATTACCTTGTCATATCGAAGAAGGGGTTCCAAGTTCCATGAAAGAGGTTGAAGGTGACAATGATCACATAAATGATCAAGGCGATGATCAAGCTGAGGAAGTAGATGAGCCAAGAAGGGGTAAAAGGGCTAGGACCGCAAAGTCCTTCGGTCCGGACTTCTTGCCTTATATGTGAGAGGGAGAACCTCAAATTTTCCATGAAGTTATGACTTTATTGGAAAGTCCGTTGTGGAAAGAAGCAATTAAGAGTGAGATTGACTCCATCTTACAAAACCATACTTGGGAGTTAGTTGATCTACCCTAGACAGTAAGGCCTTGGAGAGCAGGTGTGTCACACCCCATTCCCCCTAGTAGAATGGATGATGGATGATGGCCGGGGATTATTACCAAAGGCCACTTACAAACAACACACACACACAAAACAACATATGGGGCTAATATATAAGAATAAATAAAAAAAAAGTAAAAAAGTAAATAAGAGCCATAGTTAAGTTAAATGAGATGACAAACATCTTATAGTAGCTTTAATAAATAATAATACAAAACACACATTACAAACAAATTCTTCAAAAAAAAATCCAAACAAAAAACAAAAAAATAAAAAAATAAAAAAAACATAATCTTCAGAATCTTGAAAAAACATGAATCAAAAAACACAAACAAAAAACAAACAATGCAAATACTTACGCACAATCACCACGACCGCCACACCACATATATATATATATATAGAGAGATACTGATAGAATGGCATAGTAAATAAGGTAAACATGAATGATATGATCAATAATTTTATCAAAAAAAATTAAAACAACAAATCAAGTTCAAAAATCAAGTTCAAAAAAGCTTCAAGAGATGCTTGATGCAATATAACACAAATATAATATACAAGTGATGAACAAAGCCAAGCACAAAACCACCCAAACAAACAAAAGAAAAGAAGAAAAGACAAGAAAGAGAGAAAAAAAACAATGACAATGGGCATTATAGTCAGTCCCACCTCACTAAGGACTTGCGCAATGCTAAAATAAGTCCCAGCACCTTAACAAAACTTTGCTGTTCAAATGCTGCTGTTTACAATGCTTATAGTCCTAAGCACACATACTACTGTAAAGTCCCAGCTCAAGTCCACTCAAGAGATTTAGAAATATACAAAAATAAAAGATATACAATGTATACAAAATATTCATAACAACAAAAAATAAAATAAAAAAAAAAAAAAAAAAAAAATAAGGCTTTTATCAAAACACTATACATATATTTATAAAAATACCACTCACACATAGTTCTTGGGCCTAAGTCAAGGTAAGTCAGTAAGTCCAAACACACATGCACTTTATTGAGTTTTAACACACATGCACACAAATGACAACTAAAGATACTAAGAATCACTCTAAGAAAAATCAAAAAAAGCAAAGTCTCCCTCATCAAGTAAACAAGTCAGGGAACCGACACAACTCACCTCGAGAGGTCGAGTCCAAGAGGGCCCTCCGAAAAGGTTTTCAGCTCGAGAAAAAGGGGAAGAACATGAACAGAAACATCAAGAACATGAAGAACATGAATGAGAAGAAGATGAATGAGAGATGAATGCAAGGAGATTATGAAAAGGAAGAGACTCATGATTGATTTTTAAACCCATATTTTATGTACCACACAAGAAAAGACAAAGGAGACCAAAACACACAAACAGAAAGATTGTGCAACACAAACCATGTAACTGGATCAAATGAGGCTTTTCAACTACTTTTGATCACTTTCTAAAGAACTTATGAACCAACTTTCTTTCTAATCAAACATAATCAATCACAATCTGCATGCAATAATCAATCAATAAAATCAATCAGAAAATCAATAATCATCAATCATGGAATCGAGCTAGAAGATCAAAGAGATCAAACTAAGTTCTTCAAGATCTTACTCTAGAACTCTTCCTAGAGCTTCTTCAAACACTTCTTCTCTGAATGATACACTTGCACTTTCTACTCTCTTGCCAGCTTGAATATCTACCAAATAATATACACCTTTAACTCTTAAGGTGCGCTAAGCTTTAAGACAAAAAAAAAGCAAGTGTACAAAAAGGTGTAAAAAAAGGTCAAGTTGAAAACAAAATGACAAGACAAATAACATCAAAAGACAGGACAAAGGACAAAAGACAGAGGCGAATGACAAAGGACAACACAGACAGGAGACCTCACAAAGCTGGTACACAACCCACCTACCTACACAGACACCACACCACTGCTCGATGTTCGTACCAACCAACCACGGGGTGCCTTACCACTACACACAGAGTAGACCACACCACACCACAAGATCGCTATACACACCACCACACATATATGATCACATTAATATCACCCCGTTAAAAGCAAGGGGTCAAAGAAGGTTTAAAAAAGGTTCAGTTATGTCAAATTTAAAAGGTAAAAGGTAAATAAAACTAGGGGCAGAAGAAAACTATAATAGCAGAAACAAAAAAAGAGAAAAAAAAAAAAAAAAACTATAAAAAAAAAAAGAAAAAAAAAAAAAAAAAAAAAAATAAACAAAAAAAAACAGAAAAAAGCAAAAAAAAAAAAAAGGCAAAAATGCAACAAGGTGGATCTTTAGAAGAAAGATGAAAGCAGATGGATCAATTAATAAGTATAAAGCTAGGCTAGTTATCAAAGGATACAGGTAGCAAGAAGACCTGGATTACTTTGATACGTATTCACCTGTGACAAGGATTACATCCATTCGTATAGTGATTGCGATAGCAGCTTTACGTGGTCTAGAGATATGTCAGATGGATGTAAAAACAGCTTTCTTAAATGGAGATTTGAATGAAGAAATCTACATGGAGTAACCTAAGGGGTTTTCAGCTCCAGAACAAAATAAGAAAGTTTGTAAGCTTGGAAAATCATCTTATGGTTTGAAGCAAGCTCCTAAACAATGGTATGAGAAGTTTAATAATGCTATGTTGTCAAATGGGTTCAAAATCAATGAGTATGAAAAATGCGTATATATCAAAGACACTGACAGAGGTTATGTCATTTTGTGTCTATACATTAATGGCATATTCATTGTTGGTAGTAATGATAAAATGATTAGAACTACTAAGAGATTGTTAAACTCTAAGTTTGACATGAAAGATATGGGCCTTGCGAATGTCATTCTAGGTATTAAGATTACCAGAACATCTAGTGGTATTTTACTTTGTGAATCTCACTATGTTGAAAAGATACTCGAGAAATTTGATAAATCAGATAGAAGTGTGTCTAGGACACGAGTAGACATAAGTCTACATTTGACCAAGAATAATGGTGAGAGTGTCTCTTAGCTAGAATATTCTCAAGTCATTAGAAGTTTGATGTATCTGATGAGTTGTACAAGGTCGGATATAGCCTACCCTATTAGCAGGCTTAGTAGATACACGTAATCCGAATGCCACTTTTTGGAGGGACATTATGCGGGTGTTAGGTTATCTACACTACACCCAAGATTATAGGCTACATTATAGCAGATACCAGCAGTACTAGAAAGGTATAGTGATGCTAATTGGATATCTAATATAAAGGACTCCAAATCCACTAATGGTTATGTGTTTACCCTCGGAGGGGCAGCCGTGTATTGGAAATCTTCCAAGCAAACGTGTATATTGAGATCAACGAAGGAATCTAAGTTTATTGCTTTGGATAAAGCAACTGAAGAAGCTGAATGGCTTCACCAGTTCGTTGAGGATTTTCCACGTTGGCCGAAACCTATGCCTGCTATCTATATTCATTGTGATAGCCAATTGGCGATTGGACAGGCATAGAGACATATGTATAATGGAAAGTCTAGACATATCCGTCATAGACAGAATTCTATACGATAACTACTCTCTAATGGAGTTGTCTCTTTACACTATGTAAAGTCTAAGGACAACATTGCGGATCCAATAACCAAAGGGTTAACTCGAGAGTTAGTAGAAACATCGTCAAGAGGAATGGGGTTAAGGCCTTTAGTAATTTCGCCAGAATGGAAAACCCAATCTAGTTGATTAGAGATCCGAAGATCTAGGTTCAAAGGGACAACCTAATTGCGTGTAATGGATGAGTCACTGTGGAGGTAAATCCTCCTATCCATTTCTTTATACAGTGACACCCTGTGGGGTGGGAGGTTAAGTTGAAGCTTTAATGACCTAAGTGTTGTGAATAGTCAACTATGGTATAGAGAGATACTTTATGCAAGTCACCTATGTAAGTGCGAAGTGGGGCGGCTTCTTTAAGAATTGACAAGGTTGAATTCTTTAAAAATACTCACCGAACCAAGCTAGTGTTCCGAGGCCAAACCAGACACACCAGTGAAAAGTAGAATAATGGTTGGAGTAACTCATGTGTGAGGTCGATTGTCTCAATTTACACAAACGGTAAAACAGTTCAAGACATTATGTTCACTAGCCAACCAGTAAATCTGATAGGCTTTCACTATGAAAGGTTCAAGGCCAACAATTACCTTGTCTGATGCAGGGTTATTTTGTGTGCTCTCTCTTTGAGTCTTTGTTGTTAAGCATTGTCCATTTTTCTTTATTCGGCCAATTTTATTCATGTGGGGGATTGTTGGAAAATAATGGTTTTTCGGCAACTTTAATTCGAAATTAAAGTGGGACCCAACTGCCAGTTGAGGTGGGTTTAAGTGGTTTTGTATTCTTTCAAGTGAGAAGATTACAATATAAAAATGATGGGCCGAAACCATTGAGTCATAATAAGAATTGTCTCATA
Organism: Camellia lanceoleosa; assembly: GCA_025200525.1. NCBI lineage: Eukaryota > Viridiplantae > Streptophyta > Magnoliopsida > Ericales > Theaceae > Camellia > Camellia lanceoleosa. Next base: position 7,393,147 of record CM045772.1, read on the forward strand.
AAGTGGGCATCAATAGAAGTTGGGCTTGTGTCTTGGCTTGGACTTGGAGTTAGGTTTAGTCTTGTGCCTAGGCTTGTGTATATGCATGTGTTAGACTTAGTCTTGGGCATGAGCTAGATTGTGCTATGTTGGACTGGGCTTGTCTTGTGCATATTGTAGACCGCCCGAACTCGCTCCGCGCGCGAGAACGCGAATTTGGGTTCATGCTACTACAGTTTGGACTCCTGTTACGGTTCTGAATCTAATCTCACAAAGTGCAATGTAAGACTGATAAATCACCAAAGAGTCCAAATCCAGCAAATCGTTTTAGAAAATCAATTTTAATCAAGAAGTGCCAGACATGGACTGCTTTGCCAGATTTCAGAGTCGCCACCTAAATATTTTATTTTGGGAAATTTAGGAAACCCTTACTCGTGCCTAAGGCCACGTGTCCATCATTACCAAAGTTGTCCCGGCTCGGGAACTTGGATACGAGGGGGGAAGGTCATGAAATGAGCACCCCCGCTCGCCCGATCAAAGGATCGGCCTCTACTAAGCATAATATGTTGTTTTTGAAAACACACGTGTTCTTATTCCGGTTATTAGCTAACATTACTACGTGATGCGCACTAGTATAGACTAAATCACTCAATTTGGAACAAAACATCTCATGTTTGTTTTTCGAAAATGGTTTGAAGTTGTTACCCTCAAGTAGGCTAAAGTGCGGATTTGCCACCCTCAAGTGGGCTTAAAACATGATGATTTGCCATTTCAAGTGGGCTTAAAATGCACATTTTGATGAATTGTTCCAATTCAAGCAATGAAGCTTTCATCCACAGGCATTCATGTAGTTAAACATTTAAGCAATTAGCCTCATGGCAAGCATGCTATCATGGCAATCACTTACACACATGCAAGGATGCTAAAGCATAAACACTCATAGTGTACTCCGAGCCAAAACAGAAGCTATGTTAGAAATCAATGCATGATCCTAGCTATGTTTGAAATGCCTAATGGCATACATGCAAAATGAAACTAAGTAGGCTCGGCTATCTATGATGGCATATGAATGCAACACTCGATAACATGTTTTGACACATATTCAAGTAAGTATTGAAATACGATGCAGTTTGAATGATGCGTCGAGCCCGGTGTATACAATACGAATGAATGATGCACGCATGCAAAACATAAGTATGCTAATTGAAATATGCCCTAAAACTAACTATCAAAAGATGATAAGTAAAAGGGAGAAAGAAATGGGGGTTGGAAGACATGCACACACACACGCACCCTTATTATAACATTTACACTCTCGACGGAGGGTCCGAATAATAAGCTAACTAGCTATGCTAATTAAACTAATTATTACAAAACAAATCGATTAATTAAGCACATTAACTAATTAAGTACAAAATCGACGAATTAGCTAACTAAGTAAAATAGCTAAAGCAGTTAAAAGAGGTCCTAAGGGCGAGGGGTGCACGCATGCTCGATTGCCTCACTTGGAAATCCATTGCTATGCCCAGAATTGCCTCTATTTGCATTTGATTTGATCTCTGAAAAGTGTACCAACTTCCAGATTGCTTCTGCTCCAACATGGGGACCTCCTGGTGGGTTGCCGACCAGAAAAGGGGGTTGTAGACCAGTTATAGTCCAAAAAAACTAGTTGTAGACCAAAAAAAGTGGTCGGTCGACCACCCTTATTGGTTGGCCGACCAGTAAATTTTCCAAACTCCAGTTTTGCTGCAACAGAGAACAGCAAGGGGCATAGCAGTATATTTGCAAGATATGTGTGCACAACCAACCTCACTATCATTTCTCAAGCTCAAAGGAGTGCGGTACTCGACTCTCGGGCCACCAACCATGCATCGCAATGCACAATGGCCGAGAAGCCAAGTTTGCACAAGTCAATGTCAATGAATGCACAAATAACATATAAGGGCCTCTACCTCTATCATGCTTGATCAAGAGGGTCGGCGACCGAGAAATAAGGCACGTTTCATCACTTTGAGTATGAAACGCCCCTCGTTTCTCATGTTTGGATTAACATTTGATCCAAACACAATGCAATGCAACACACATGTAAACAACATGCTAATCTTGACATGAAACATAAGACTCCAACATGTAAACAATGCATGCAAGACATGTCTAGAGACTATAAGCATTGAAACAAGTGAAAGAGACAACATTTGAATCATGCAATATAATGCTCAATGAACTAAACCAAACCTAAATAGCCCTCATGCATACCAAAACAGTGGCTAAAATGTTCTGAAATGCTAGCATGAAAGACAAGAAGATAATGCTCATGCATTGGCTCTCCAATAAGGCATAAAGGCACAATTCTTAAACATAGTTAAAGAGTGACAAACATGAGAGTATGACAGATATATATGCTCTGAAATCGAGTGAGAAATGATGTCATATCACACAAATAACACAAACAAGGCATGTTAGAGGACCTAGAGCATAAGGCTATTTAAGAACATCACACAAGAGGCATGCAATACATAGCACAACTAACCAAACCAGCTCTGGACAAAGCTCAAACATGCCAAGTTAAGGGCCAAGAACATGCTGAAGTAGAGCCCAAGAGTTTAGACAAGTATGCATCCAAATTGGCTCATGATTAAGGTATAAAGCATAACTCTCCAAAGCATTGAAAGAGTGATACACACGAGGGTATGACATTGAAACATGCTCTGAAATCATATATCAAATGATGCTATATCATGTAAATAGCCCAAGCAATGCATGCTAGTGGACCCAAAACACAAAGCTAGTGCAGGGGCTTTACACTATGTCTATACAAAGCAAAGCATACATGATCAAGACCACCCAAATCAGACCTATAGCATGTGAAATCATGGCAAAAAGCATGCTGAAATAGAGCCAAAACAAGCTAGAACCATAGGCCAAAGTAGCAAGCATGCTAGGCTAGTGAGTGGAATTGCATTACAAGTGCAAGGAGCATGCAAGAGGTAACCAAACCAACCCCAAACAAAGCTATGTCATGGCAAAACAAGGTCTGAAACATGCTAAGATAGGGCCCCAAGAAGGTAGAAAAACGTGCTAACTTGATAAGCCAATAACACATGCAAACAAGATACAAAATGGGGGGACCACCCCCACCTATTTTGGGTCCCAAAACCCACTTTCCACCACTGAAATCCCTCTGAGTTTTAGTGGTAGTCCAAGGCTTTAAAAGAAGGCACCAAACTCAAGCAAATAAGGCACACAAGGGGGTGAAACAACCCCAACACCAAAGAGGCCTTAAACAACCTTTTAAAACACTTAAAATTGGTGCTTTTTATAGTTAACAACCAGGCCTAAATCAGCATGCAAAGGTGGCCAAAGACTTAATCAAAGCAAAGCTTAAAATGGGTATATGCTTACCCTTGAAAACCCTTGAAGAACAACAGCAAGCTAGCAACCTTTCTGAGCTAAAACCAGTCCTAAGACCTCTAACCAAGCTCCAATCAATCTTACCTTCAAAGTTATGGTGTTTGACTATGTGTTTATGTGCAAAAGTGTGAAGAAATAGCACTTTAAGGCACAAAATAGCACAAATATAGAGAGAGAGTGAGAAATATAGAGAGAGATGGATATGTTTAGCCCTAAGCAAAATTTTTGAACCTTGAACAAGAGGGAGGAGGCTCCCTTATATAGAATTCATGCCTCAAGCTTGTTAGACAAGCTAGAGGCTTGGTGCAATCCCTCCATACACGTGTATGGAGGATGCCTTCTGTGCCCAACAGCTAGCACAGTTGGCAAGGAAAATATCTGCAGAAAGTGCAGAGAGGCCGCCAACCAGTTAAAGTGGTTGGCCGACCACCTCTCCTAGTCGACCGACCACCAAAAGTGGTCTACAGGGAATAAAACTGGTCGGCAAGGGAGGAAGAGGGTTTACAGAGAGAGTAGAAGGTGGTGGCAGGCTGCCAACCACCTTAAGTGGTCCACAGACCACCCATCCTAGCTGACCGACCACTAAAAGTGGTCTACACCTCTGTTCTACCCTCCAAGCAAAGGGTAACAAGGTTTGGTTCAAAAATAAACCATAAGGAAGAAAGACAAGAGTTCGCAAGGCAAGACATTCAGTTGGAAGCCCCGAAAACTAGTCTGCGGGCCACTACAAGTGGCCTACAAGAGGGAAAGGTAGCCTACGGCTACAAAAAGTGGCCTACAGGCCTCTGTCTCCCTCGAGGAAAAGGTAGCAAGGCATGGTCCAAAAACCAGGCCAAAAGGAGAAAGTTAAGAGGTCCCAAGACAAGGCGCTCAGCCAAAGGCTCTGGAAACTCAAAATGAGTACAAACACACACAATCACCGAGTGCACAGACGATGACGTCTGAGTCTTAAGGTCGGTCAAAAATGGGGTGTCTACACATATGTTTTAGACTGGGTGTGGATCGGGATGTGACCTAATACCCGTATCCATTTTGCGACCCATCAAGTTCGATTATTTAAATAGCATTATATATATATATTTATTTATTCAACCTTTGTAACTCTCATCTTTTAATGATAGAGTTGATGATAATTATGCACATGAGAGTTTTGCACCTTGTAGACCGCCCGAACTTCCTCCGCGTGCCCCCTTCTTTCGGAGAGGGCGTGGATTGGGTTCTAGCTGCTACTACAATTCGAACTCCTATCACGGTTCTAAATCTAATCTCACAAAGTGCAATGTAGGACTGATAAATCACCAAAGAGTCCAAATCTGGCAAATCGTTTTGGAAAATCGATTTTAATCAAAAAGCGCCAAACATGGACTGCTTTGCCAGATTTCAGATTCACCACCTAAATATTTTATTTTTGGAAAATTTAGGAAACCCTAACTCGTGCCAAAGGCCACGTGTCCATCATCACCAAAGTTGCCTCGGCTCGGGAACTTGGGTACGAGAGGGGAAGATCCTGAAATGAGCACCCCCGCTCGCCTGATCAAAGAATCGGCGTCTACTATCATGATATGTTGTTTTATAGACACATGCATTCCTATTCCGATTATTAATCTAACTTTACTATGTGATGCACACAGCATACAAGTATAGACTCAATCACGAGAATTGGAACAAAACATCTCATGTTTATTTTTCGAAAATGGTTTGAAGATACTACTCGCAAGTAGGCTAAAACACGGATTTGCCACCAAACAAGGTGGGCTTAAAATATGATGATTTGCCACTCCAAGTGGGCTTAAAACTCACATTTTGACGAATTGTCCCAATTCAAGTAATGAAGCCTTCATCCACAGGCATTCATGCAGTTATAGCAATTAAGCAAATAGCCTCATGGCAAGCATGCTATCATGACAATCACTTACACTCATGCAAGGATGCTAAAGCGTAAACACTCACAGTGTACTCCAAGCCAAAACAGGGAACTAGTTAGAAACAATGCATGATTCCTAACTGTGTTAAGATGCCTAATGCAACACATGCAAAAATGCAACTAATAGGCTTGGCTATCTAAGATGGCATATGAATGCAACTTGATACACGTATTCAAAGAATTATTGAAATACGATGCAGTTTGATTGATGCCTCGAGCCCGGTGCATGCAAGACAGATGAATGGATGCAAACATGCAAAGCATAAGGTATGCTAATTAAAATATGCCCTAAACTAACCATCGAAAGCGGTTAAGTAAAAGGGAGAAAGACGTGGGGTTGGAAGACATTCACACACACACGCACACTTATTAACACAAGCCCTACACAAACACGTGATAGATATACTTGAGCACACATCTCAAAAGTGTTTAACTTATCATTATTCTTCCTTAGCGTGTGTTTCTAACTCTTATCCTCATTATTATAGCCTATACATGGCCTAGGAATACCTTAGATGTAATGAGGATACAAAAATGCACTTTGGAACACTTAGCCAATTTATGAAAACATGGCAGTTCGCTCGAGTGCAACTTTAGTCGTTTGAGCGGACCCTTTGGTCTACAAAACTTATAAGAGCTCTCATATTACGTTCGAGCGAGCCAAGTCTAAAAACAAAGAGTAGTCACTCGAGCACAGATTATGTCGCTCAAGCCAAGGCTCGTGTCTACAAAAGTATTGGGAGCTTGAATTTTACAGTCAAGCCAACTTTTGGTTGCTCGAGCCAAGGTTCAAAACAAAGGGTGGTCGCTCGAGTGTAACTTTTGCCTCTCGAGCCAACCCCCAAACTCTGCAAAACCTCTAAGACCTCGTGTTTTACGCTTGAGCGAAGCTTTGGTCGCTCGAACGGTTTGACCAAATTTTGGAATTTTTAGATTGCTGTTCAAGATGCAAAACTCAAATTCAAAGCTTCAAAACACATTTTTTAGGCCTAAAACTTAAGAAAACATGTAGAAACTCATAACACATCAAGATTTGAAAACCATTTAGCAAAATCAAGCCCAAAAGCATTGACAATTATTCAAAACTCAACTTGAAATTCAATATATAGAACATGCATAAAGTGATATGAGTTCTTTTTTTCCAAAACATGATCAATTGAGATAATTTTGAAAGAAACTTTGTGAAGTCTCAAAACAAAGTCAAAATGAACACATGCATATGAGAATTCTTTGAAATCAAACTCAAATTGTGATGAAATGGACATGTATGCAAGGAATATTCTTCTATTCTACTTTCCAAGCTCAATTCTCATGTTTAAATACTTAACCCTCTTGAATTCATAAGTTATCCAACTCAATATCATAACTCTAAGGTTGAATTCTTACCTTAAGCTTGAGTTCACAAGTGTGGAAGCTTAATTCTCTCAAGTCTTCTTCAATTCCTTCAAATTCTCTCCAATTCTCATATGTCCCATTTGATCTCAACCCTCTTTTATGTTTCCCCCTCTCTCTCACATTTTGAGGTCAAAAAGCTTGAAATGGAAGTGTGTAAAATGTTCTAAGGCTTAACATTAGCCTTATACAGGCTTCACTAATTAATCTAGCTCAGCCTAATCAGATTGTAATTAATTATTTTAATTATTTGATTCTGAATCAAATTTCAATTAAACTTAACATAAAATTCTAAAAATTCTAAATGACACATATACATAGTCAATTTCATGTTCAGATGCTGATAAGGCCTTCAATTTGCATATTGAATCGGAAATTCAGATAGATATTCCTATGGCGCATGAGATATAAACACAAATAACACAATACACATGCAATTAACTCAGAATTTCCTCTTAATTACTTGTTAGGCATTCTTAATCGAGTATTATAAGCTAATCACAGGTTGGGCTTGTTACAGCTACGGGGGTGATGCCCCAGACCTGCCAACTCAATCCTCGTACATAGTCAACGAAGTAGCAAACATGAAAGGATCAAATTTACAAATTCCTCTGCCTAGGCATAATTTGGGTTGGATTCACGTCTAAACACTTACATCCTTATTGAAATGAAAAAGTGAATCAAATTACAACTAGAAGGAATTTTGTCGAACAAAATTATCAATTACAAAACCTAATAGAATTCTTGGGTGAATGCGCCTGTGGAGAATGGAGATATCAAGACATTGTTGGAAATGAATTTCACTGATGTTTTGATAAGAGGGTTTGCTTTGCAATGGAGTGAAGATTATTATGTCCCTCCCATTAAGTTTCTTTTATGGTTTTACATTCTAGAAATTGATCACATAATCAAATACAAAACATATATAAAAATGAACAAAATTTTAGAAAAATTAGTAGTGGGATTTACATGTAAAAAAATTGTAATGCAAAATTATACATGTGATTCTTTCAATTTGCCTCTTTACTAATTTGCTCAATGTAGTTTTAATTATATCAATTTTATCTTTAATTTTTGACATTTTGTCAATTCAGAAAAACTAATAACATCTATTAAAAAATTAGACAAAAATTAAAGGTGAAGTGATCCATTCAAAAGGGAATGGACCAATAAAAGTGAATGAACGAAGTCAAATTCGACAATAACTCCTCAATCACTTTGAAGAGAGTGAATGGACTATTTTACCCAGTGATCCGTCTAATTTCTAAAGGGAGACTAAACTAACACAGTGTAAAAAATTCGAGAGTAATATTGATACAATTAGAACTGCAATGACCAATTGATAGAAAAAGTAAATTGCAAGTACTACTACAAATGTAATTTGTTCAAAATTATATTCACTTAGATAGATTCTATTTGATTTTATGATTGATTTTTGTGCCAATAATTGTCTAAACTTCTTGTTATAGAGCATATTCTCACTTGGCTTCTTTTTTTTCCAATGTAGGGCTTGGGCAGTGGGAGTTATTGTGGTAGGGGCTATTGTTTGCATCATCTATCATCGCAAGGACAAAAAAATACAATGCGACTTTGTCTTGGATATCTCGAAACACTTCTCATACATCTTCAATGAATGATATTGAAAAAGAAGCAAGCTACTGTGGAGTCCAAACTTTCAGCTATAATGAACTCCAAAAAGCCACCAACAATTTTTATTCCAAGAAAGAAGTTGGAGATGGAGGATTTGGCACTGTATACCAAGGTATTCATAAACCCAAAACTATCCTACAAACACAACTTTCTTTAATGAATGAATGAATACAGTTGTTTTTTTTTTTTTTTAAAGATAAATGAATGAATACAATGTTCGCAACCCAGTATTCTACGATTTTTTTTTCTTTTTTAATGGAGAATGCTTCTTTTTAGCCCTCAAAAGGATTGTAATGTCCAATTCGGCCCGTGGACTTACCGCAAGTCCCACTTTTAGATTTGTTAAGTTTAAATATGTATATCATTCATATTTATCACATCTATATTTAAAAAATAGATAAACAAGTTTCAAAATCACATTTTTTGTCCCCTTTTTTGAAAACTAATGTGATGAAATCATATCGTTGAAATTATCAAATCAATCTTTCTTTCTCTTTTTTTTGGTGTGCACGCGTGTGCGTGGTTGTGTAGATGATCTACATGGAGAGATTATCAATGAATCATCAAATTGAGGCCCTTAGATAGTCCACGAGCCTAGATTAGACTATCCAATCCTCACAAAGCTACCCTTTTTTTTTTTTTTGAAATATTTTGTAGGATAAAATATTTTTATAGTCCCTAAATTATGCATTGTGTCACTCAGGTCATCTAAGTTTCAATTTTGTAAAAGTTGTACTCTAAGTTTTTAATTAAGTCAATTTGATCCAATTTCAAACAAGGCATCTAAATCGGTAACCAAAATTACAATAAATCATTAAAAAAAATATTACAAAAACACATAATTGGAGCATATATTTTGTTTTTTGAGTTGTATATTATAGAATTTCCTTTTCTTCCTTATGGTTTATTGTAATGAAAAGCATACTTACATGCAGCATTTGATTGAGATCAATCACTTTTTTCATATAATCTTAACCAGGCAAACTTCGAGACGGGTGTGTAGTTGCAGTGAAGTGATTATATGAACACAATTTCAAAAGAGTGGAACAATTCATGAACAAAATAGAGATCCTTTCCTGCCTCCGCCACCCAAACCTCGTCTCCCTCTACGGCTGCACCTCCGGCCACTGCCACGAGCTCCTCCTCGTCTATGAATACATCCCCAATGGCACTATCGCCGATCACCTCCACAGCAACCACGCAAAGCCCAGTTCTCTCTCTTGGACTACAAGAATGAGCATTGCATTCAAAACTGCTAGCGCGTTGGCTTACCTCCATGCTTCTAACGTCATTCACCGCAATGTCAAAACTAATAACATCTTGCTCAACAACAGCTTTTGCGTTAAACTAACTAATTTTGGACTTTCTCGTCTTTTCCCAAATGATGTGTCCACGGCCCCACAAGGTACTCTGGGTTATATGGACCCCCAATACCATGGATGCTACCAACTTACTGATAAGAGTGACGTTTATAGCTTTGGGGTTGTTTTGATCTATCTCACATCGTCTAAGCCAGCTGTGGACATTACAAGGCATCGCCACAAAATTAATTTGTCTAATATGGCAATTAATAAGATTCAAAATCAAGAACTTCATGAGCTTGTTGACCCGTGTCTTGGGTTTAACTCGGATTATAAGGTGACGGAGATGATCAAGGTGGTTGCTGAGCTAGCATTTCAGTGTTTGCAGAATGAGAGCGATATGAGGCCATTGATGAAAGAAGTGTTGGAGGTTTCAAAGGAAATCAGTAGTGTGGGTTATGATAGGAAGGTTGCGAACGAGATGGATATACCAGCAGATGATGTTGTGTTGTTGAAGAGTGATCCACCGACGCTTTCACCTAATTCTTTGAGGCAAAATTGGGTTAGCAAGGAAAGTACCACATCCAATGCTAGTAGTAGCTAAGTTAATGTATAATTTTAATGCAATCAAGATCCATTTTATAGCAAATTTTGGGTGATAATGCCATCTTATTTTCATCATGAATATGAAAGTTACTCCGAATTATATTAATGCCTTTGTATATAGTGATAAAATCATTCATCGTATAAGTCGATTGAATTTATTTTTTTTTTATTCATTGTTTCATTGTTTTTATTTGTTCTTAAAACTAGGCAATGAACCACGCCCAATTTCCTAGTCTTAAATTGTCATGTCGATAAATTTGGGTCGATCGAGAGAATTTTTTTCACAAAGCATAAGGGAAAATGAGAAAGTTATTATGAAAAATGTTAAAATAAAAACTAGATCATATATGTGATAATGTCATATGCTTTCATTTTCATGGTCTACCAATGATAATGTCATGATATAATCGAAGAATTTATTGGGCATTCTCAGATCAACATGTGCGCGTGTTGTAGGAATACCACAATACAATTTTAAGGTCACATGACATTCCAAGTACATCCAATGATTTCTTGTTATAATGAGCCGGAGATATGGGAAATGTGATCGTGGATAAATTTCATCATAGGGAACTAGATGAAAAAATCTACTGCGAAAGAGGTTGCAAATGAAGTTAATGCTCTATTATCATTATTATTATCTTTTTCCAAGATTTTTCGACGCCACACTTACAGTGCTAATGCTAATCTCATTGTAGCTGATCATGTCAAAGGTGGTTTTTCTGTTAAAAGAGTAAGATCCAAGATTCAATTGCTACTGAATATCTAAGATACAATTATCAATCAATCATTTTTCTGGGGGAAAAAAAAAGAAACAAAAAAATAGAGAAAGATATCCTATTTTGGGCTCACTATGTTATGCATAGAAAGGGGATAATTGTATCAATGTGGCAGACATATTAGTCTAATTTCTGTAGACTATGGGATGATGAGATTAGACCAATTTTTGTTCATTCCCAAATTCATGATAGTAGGAAAAAAAAATTTCCCATATCTTTTTTTGTTTTTTTTGGTAACTCGATATCCGTTCTAATGGACCAACTAATCCGAGGACCAATCCCAAAGTCCATTAGCATTTCCCATACCTTATAATAGAAAAATTCAAAGTTTTGTTCATGGAAAGAATTCTAATTTTTGTTCAAATTGATTTATTGCAGCTTTTGTGTAATAGAAGAAAAAAAGTGTAACAAGAAAAAGAAAAGAAAATGAAATTTACAAGCACAGTAGACATCTTGCTCTGTTTTTACCAGAAAAAATTTAGGGCAGCAATTCATAGTGAAGAATCAAAGACATACTTGGACAGCAATTAACATGGTAACTTTATACAAAATTTCACTACTTTGAGGGTCTTGAGGAATCTACTTCACATGATATTATTCTACATAAGCTTTGCAGTCCATAATTTTTTTAACCTAGAAAAACATCATTACATTGATTCAACCTCACATGATTCATTCTCTTCCAATATTTGAATAGTAGAAGACGTGATTGGTGTTCTTGAAGGTGAAGATAAGAATGGTTCTGGGGAAATTTGCAAAGATTCTAGATTTCCTTCAAGCATCTCAATCACCTTGTTAATTGTCGGTCTATCTAATGGATTAGCTTGTATGCAACATAGATCGACTAATATCATCTTTCGTGCAAATTTTTCATCCTCTTCAGATTCAATCCCATGAAGTCCTATATCTCCATCACATTCTAGCTTATTGTAGATTGAATGTGGGAAATATAAGTTACTAGTGTGCTCAACTGATTCATCAATGTTTGCCCTTCCATGAACCATCTCTAAGACTAGCATTCCATAGCTATAAACGTCAGCCTTGTGTAATACTCTTCCAACATTTCTGGAAATGACTTCAGGTGTTATATACCCAATAGTTCCTCGTGCATGCAACATGGATACAATGCTCTCTTTGTTGGTATGCAATTTAGCAAGGCCAAAATCAGAAATCTTTGGACCAAAATCTTCATCTAGAAGAATGTTGTGGGGTTTAATGTCAAAATGAAAAATGCGCATTGTACAACCACAGTGCAAGTACTCTAATCCTCAAGCAATCCCTACTACAATCTTGTGCATTGTTTTCCATTCTAAGTCATCATTTGTCTCATGAGATTTGTTGTTGTGTAAAAACTTTTCAAGAGATCCAATTGGCATGCACTCGTAGATAAGAGCTCTTTTGCGACCCTCAAAACAATACCCTACAAGGCTTACAACGTTGATATGGGAAGTCCTACTAATGCTTGCAACCTCATTTATGAACTCTTCTCCATTACTGCCTTTTGTTTCATTTAGAAGCTTGACAGCCACCAAACGTCCATCAAGAAGCTTGCCTTTGTACACATCACCATAGTCGCCTCTCCCGAGTTTATCTTGGAAAGAATTTGTTACTTTCTTTATTCTTGAGTAACTATATCTTTGTAGCGAAAGGGATCCATTAATTTTGAAGAAAGCTTCCACATTATCATCTGTCATCGTTGATTTCCTCAAAAAGAATATTGATTTGTATGTTGAGGTTTTCTTTCTAAACTAGAAAATAAAAAATGCACATAAAATTGTTGCTCCAACCATTAAAATGACTACATAAAGAATGAAAGAAGTCAAGTAGTGTTAGAATCTCTAACCAGCCAAATTTTTTTTATTTTATTTTATTTTTTTGAAGTAATGCAAGAATTATGTTAACAAAAATCAAAACTAACTCAGTTGTTTACAGAAAATTACTACGAACAAATATGAATCATAAACTATATGTTCTAGTTATAATGAAATTGATCAAACCTTGAACAAAGAAAGCAAAATGATTAAAGTTTTTTATGCATTACTAAATTAAGGAAAGACAAAGAATAAAATTTCAATAGGATACCTATGGCAACTTTCAAGGTCAATTGTTTCTTTCCACCTGCAAAACATAACAACACACCATTAACTAAGGCTGTGTTTGGATAGGAATTTAGAAAAGAAAAGAGAAAACGTGAGTGAAATGTACGTACTATTTTTTCTCTTTTCCTTTGTAAATCCCCACACAGGTCAATAGAGAAGCGAATCGCCTACTGGCCAATGCAAAGGAATATCCAAACACCAGTCTAAAGAGACATAATTTTTAAGCAACAAAGCCCACATTATATGAATAACTGCAGCCTAGTCTCGGTAATAGAAGATTTTCTAAGCTTGTTAGAAGGCTAAATGTAACAGTACAAATGTGATGTTTGTCGCTTTTGTTTTTCTCTTTTTAATCTTCCATTTACATTAATCTTTTTTTCGTACTCTTTATCACTTTCGGGAGTAAAATGACATTTTAGTCCTTTAATAACACATTTTCCCCAATCTAAAAAAAATAAATAAATAAATAACCCATTTTCCCCTATATTATTTGTTTTTGGAATTTTTCATTTCAATCATGGTGTCACAATTCTCTTTTCTAGCTTCTTTTGATTTTACCCATAACTTTATCACATAGAATTCTAGGGTAAATTACAAACACACCCCCTGAGATTTACTTAAATTACAAATTACCTCCTGTGGTTCTAGAAATTACATTATGCCCTCTAAGGTTTCTAATTTTGTAACAAATAGGTCCTTTTATTACTAAATCATCTAATTAATTAATAGTTTTTAATAATGTTAAAATTTTATTTCAATTAATAATTCAAATAATTTTAGTATTGTATAGGTGAACAGTTAGATATTTCACTTTTTCAATTAATTTTGTTAAATAAAAAACTCTGACAGGGAGGTATTTGTAATTTTTCAAACCACATGAGACAATTCGTATTTTAAGCAAATCTCAAGGGGTAATTTACCTAAAATTTTCCGTAGTGAGATTGCAAGATCTCATTAGCAGAAGGTACTCTTATGTCAATAAACAAAACTTGTGAAGATTTTGGTAAAACCTATTTTTATACTAGTGCAATCCTTTAAAAAAAAAAAAATTAAAAATTGTATCTCATGTAGTAATGACTTTCAAAATTTAATCACCGTCAAAAAAATTTAAAATGCACTCCTTATAAAGTCTGTATAAAGATTGATCTTCAAATTTGAAGGAAAACTTACGTGTAGGTCTTAATAAATGAACTTATTTTTTAATAGATGCTACGATAATGAATGATGTTTTTCATCAAATACTATCAAAAAAATGTCACTAACTGTTAATTTTCAGAGACAGATTGAAAATTTTGTCACAAAAAATCATTAATTATAAATTTTAGCGACAATTTAAAAAAATTGTCATAAAAAAAATCCCTAATTTTTAAATTTTAGAGACAATTTGAAAAATTTATCATACAAAAGTCACTAATTTTAAGTTTTAGCAACAATTAATAATAATCATGATAAAAAAAAAAGGTCACTAATTGTCAATTTTTAGCGAAATATGCAAAAAAAAAGTCACAAAAAATTATTTTTAGTGACGCTTTTACTAAGACTAACTTTCAATATGACTTCATAAGAATTAAATCAAACTATTAGGACTTATTACTAATTTATCTTAATATGCTTTCCTATTAAAACAAATCATTGATAATCACATCTTAAAAAACCGTACAATAAACAGGGAATACTATATATTTAGTTGGTGTGAAATTGTGGTGTTGTTTGGGATGTGAGTTGGGTTATTTTTTTTGGTTAAATTAGTCACAAAAAAATAAAATATATTAAAAAGTTAATAAAATAAAATATCACATTCAAATCATAATCATTTTATTTTTTCTCTGACAAAAATCAAAAAAATCAATCCAAACAAACTTTTTAATTAAGGCTAAAATAATTAAAAAGTCAAAAAACTAACTCAACTTCCCAATTGAATATTAAACAACTTTATAATTCTTTATTTTATTTTATATTATATGTACTATAGTTTTTTTCAATTGCATCACTAGTAAAATTTTATGGGCCAAAGTGTGAAAAGGTGCATGGGCTTATGGGCCAAAGTCCATGACCCAATTGGTCTATATTAAATCATATTTGGGAAAAATAATAAAAAAGAACAAATAATCCTATCCAACTTCCAAGCAGTTCCTTCGGCCAACGTCAAGTCTGGACCCATTAAAAGAAAGTCAAACTACATGGTATTGGTTAAAGAAATCTATGGAGTCAATCGTTATATGGATATGTTAGAAGATAGAGGAAATTACTTAAAAGTTTAACCGAAAAAATATATATATATACATATAACAAAACAACTCAGAATTTTGAATCTTGATGTGACTCTTATACCTGTGTCAAAATTTGGACCATTAGATTGATTTAATCTAAGGGCTCAAAATATCTCACCCCATTTGTCTCTCTCATTTTCAGTAGACCCTCTCACTCTCTCTCACTCCCATTTGTCTCTCCCATTTATCTCTTTTTTTATTTCAAATTTTCAAAACACACAGCCCCTCTCTCTCTCTCTCTCTCTCTCTCTCTCTCCATCAGAGCCCAACCTTCCCTGTTAGAGCCCATTCCCTCTCATCATCTTCTCTCTTCCTCCCTCCATCTCTCCGCCATCCCAATCGTCATCAACAGTGGCAGCCCAAAACACCCTTGAATATTGACGACGGCACCCCCTCTCTCTCTCTAACTCCATCGAAGCCCATTCCATCCAACCCTTGCCGGCGATTGAACCCCAAACCCCGTATTACTCTCTTCATCTTCTCTCTTCCTCCCTCTCTCTCCCAATCTTCATCATAAATGGCAACCCCAAACCCCATTGACGACAGAGCCGTTGCAAAAGAGGAACAAGGGGATTGCAAAAGGGAACAATGGTGTTCAACAAAGAAATAATCCGGTATACATACGGTTTAGGTGAGCAAACCTGGGCTTTTTCTTTAGTATTTATATTTCTATCTTTCGGTAATCTTTGGATAATCTTTACTCTAATCTTCAATTTTTGGATAATCTTTACTCTAATCTTTAGTCTTTACTGATAATGATCTCTACTCTAATTTTTGGATAATCTTTACTCTAATCTTTAATTTCAATAATCAATTTGTGATTGAAACATTTAAACATTGATTTGGTGAAACATTGTCCAATTTGTGATTGAAACATTGTGTCTGATGTTTACAGTTTGTGATTGATCATTGTTTTAGTTGGTTGTGTAGGAAATTTATAAGCCTGGTTTTTAATTTTTTTCTTACAATTATCATTATTTGGGTGGGGTAGGGGGAGCAGGAATCAAATTTATTAGTCCGGTTTATTAAAATTTGGGTTTATTAAAATCAAATTGGGTATAGTAAAATCAAATTTACAAGTATGATTTATTAATTTTTTCTTACAATTATCAACTAATTTTATTTTATTTTATTTTTATTTTATTTTGATTTTATTTTTTTTACATTTTGTCTCATTTAAATCTAAACCACATTTCATTTTTTTATTTCAACAAATAGGCCCTTAACAGAATTATAGAATTCACGAATAGGCCCTTTACGGTATCATATTGTTCAAGCAAAAGTCCTTGGAATTGGTTGTTGAGAGTTTCATTGTTCTACATTAGTTCAATTGAAGTGGGTTTGAATCCCGATGGAACATCTATCCAATGGATTTAAAGGTTGAGATTGTCCATTTCACCGTTGGATATAGTTTGAAAGTTGAAAACATTTCAAATCCATTTCATCAACCACAGTGGTTGTATTCAAACCCATTCATCACCATTGCTTCGGTGGTTCTTTGTTGCTTCATCGGCTCTTCGTTGATTCGGTGGTCGTCGTCGTATTTAGGTAACACCTCTCTCTTCCCCTCAAGGTCTCAGTCCCCTCACTCCCACTCTCTTCATGTTTTTTAATCATTTATGGAAATTTTCTAAGTTGTTTTCACTCATCTCATGAATAATCCGATATACTTACTGTTTAGGTAAGCAAACCTGAGCTTTTTCTTTAGTATTTATATTTCTATCTTTGGGTAATCTTTGGACAATCTTTAATCTAATCTTTAATTTTTGGATAATCTTTACTCTAATCTTTTGTCTTTACTCTATCTTTGGATAATCTTTGGATAATCTCTACTCTAATTTTTGGATAATCTTTACTCTAATCTTTGATTTCAATAATCAATTTGTGATTGAAACATTTAAACATTGATTAGGTGAAACATTGAAACATTGTCCAATTTGTGATTGAAACATTGTGTCAGATGTTTACAGTTTGTGATTGATCATTGTTTTGGTTGGTTGTGTAGGAAATTTATAAGCTTGGTTTTTTTAATTTTTCTTAAAATTGTCATTATTTGGGTGGGGTTGGGGGAGCAAGAATCAAATTTTTTAGTCTGGCTTATTAAAATTTGGGTTTATTAAAATCAAATTTATAAGTACGATTTATTAATTTTTTCTTACAATTATCAACTATTTTTATTTTTATTTTTTTTTTGTCTCATTTAAATCTAAACCACATTTCATTTTTTTATTTCAACGAATAGGCCCTTAATAGAATTATAGAATTCATGAATAGGCCCTTCACATTATCATACTATTCAAGCAAAAGTCTTTGGAATTGGTTGTTGAGAGTTTCATTGTTTTACATTAGTTTAATTGAAGTGGGTTTGAATCCCAATGAAACATCTATCCTATGGATTTAAAGGTTGAGATTGTTCATTTCAAACCCATTTCACTCTCCCTTCACCGCCTAAAACCCATTTCATCAACACTGTTTCTCTCTCTTTCTTTGCCACAGTGGTTGTATTCAAACCCATTCATCATCATTGCTTCGGTAGTTCTTTGTTGCTTCATTGGCTTTTCGTTGATTCGGTGGTCGTCGTCGTATTCAGGTAACACATCTCTCTTCCCCTCAAGGTCTCAGTCCCCCCACTCTCACTCTCACTCTCTTCATGTTTTTTTAATCATTTATGGAAATTTTCTGAGTTGTTTTCTCTCATCTCATGAAATGGATTAATCAAAACAATTTTTGGGAATTAATCAATAAATCAGACAGTTTTTGGGAATTAATCAACAAATCAGACAGTTTTTGGCCTATAAGGGCTGTGTTTGTGTTTGTGTTTGTGTTTGTAAGGGTTTGAAAAAATTTCTATCCTGTTAGGTAAGAAACGCAGGAAATATTTGATTTGGTGAAAACAAAAGGGGCTATTTTACCATAGGAAACAAAACCAATAAAGGGTATCCTGTCTTTTATTTGTTTTGGTATGTATTGTTGCACAATCCTATCCCGTATTTTCTTATTTAGTTGCACAATTCTAATAGTGAGCTTGATTTGGTGAAATGTGTTGTTTAGAGGATTTGGATTTGTGTTTTTGTCTTAATTTTGCAGTTTGGTTGTAGCTTGATTTCACTACATTCTTTTTTATATACATTTTGGTTTGTATCCACCATATTGGTTTCTATTGTTTGTTTCATGAATAATTACAATAAAAATAGTAATAATAAGATGTGCTTTAGAAGATATGTTTTAGAAGATGCTTCATTGAAATGTGTCAAGTTCTTGGATTAATTAGCTTTGTTATAGGAATTCACTCAATTTTGATTGGAGTCTGATTGTGTTTGGAAGTGCTATTAAGACCATCTTTGGAGATTGGCTTTATTTGTTATTGTTCATGGTTAAGATGTTTTATATGGTTTGAATTGCCTCCTCTCTCTCTCTCTCTCTCTCTCTCTCTCTCTCTCTCTCTCTCTTTGTTTGGTCACTTTTCCCCTAAAAATCATGTCCCAACGTGTAAAAGAAGTAAAGAAAACTGTTGGTGAACTTATATGGTTTCATGATTTATATGGTTTCATGTCTCTTTTCATGATTTAAACTACAATCTATTAGTTGGTGAACAAGTCAAAGTAGGTTCGTTTTCCTCTGCTTTGGCCAGAAGAGCAATGAAAACTAAAGCAAATAGACAATCATAATATGGTTGTTTGCCATCTTCTTGAAGGATGATTAGTTAGAGTATAGATTATATAACCTATATAATCATCATTCTTGCATTTTTCTTTGTTATGTATATCTTTGTTAGATAACCTGTCATCATTTTTGTTTATCCATCACTGTCCAAGAAGAGTGATTGAACAATAACTAAGTTGCAAGTTTAATTTGTGAACATAATCAAAGTTGAGAACATCACTTTCTTGCCTTAAAAAATTAAATTAAAAAATTTCTAAATTAAAAAATTAAACTTCTGACATCAGTCATGTATCTGAGTGCTTAACTAATCAACAATTTCTAAATTAAAAAATTAAACTCCTGACTGAGATTCCTTTTTTGTTTTTATTTTTGTTTTTTTTTTTTTTTTTTCCATATGCTTAGACTTGAATAAAATTTTAATTGGCAACCTCATCCCTACTCTATATTGCTCATCTTAGTTTTGTTTAATTTCAATTTATAGAAGAAAACCAATTTCGATAATACCAATCTTTTGAACCAAGAATTTTTAGTATTTGTACATGATACACCCTAAAATTATATGAATGAAATATAATTTTACTTTTTTCTTCTTTTTCATTTAAATATAATTCCAATTTAATTCCATACCCACCTGTTGTGGATTGTGTTAAGCATGTTATATTGTTATTGTTGTTGATTGTTACATTTTTTTTGTTCATACTTTTGAATTATTTATCCATAAATCTGTATTAAGCAGGTTATAATTTTTGAATCATTTTGTTGTTCATGTTTTTTATTATGAATGTATTAAGCAGTTTATAATTGTATTAAGCAAGTTATAATTGAAATTGATTGATTTTAGGGATTAATCAGGAAATCAGACATTTTGGGGTTGTTTTTCCTACCAATAATCCAATGATGGGTTATGTTTTTCCTATTTTTTTTCTTTCATTTTTCTACTTTCAAGTAATCAGTATCATTTATTAATCCGGTAAATTGGATTGTGATAATTGAAATGAATTGTCTTGCTTTTTGGCTTCTTATATAGTTGTGGCTTTTTGCTTATATTATTTTTTAATTGTAGTTGGTTTTCTATTTGGCTATATAAAACCCAAGTATGTATTCAAAAAATAGCAAAACTTAAGCCCTCTGATTTTAGCAACTAATATAACCTTAAGTCAAAATGGTTTTTCAAGAAATGGATAAAACACCAAGTTTACACACAACTAGAGAACTATATTCAACTGTTTGGTCCAGTTCGTTGAATGCATATTGCAAAATTGATCAGTTTCGTGCTCCAAGTTAAAAGTGTGTCAAGCCAAAGGGGAAAACCAAATGAAGAGGTAGGAAAATACAGAGTCTTATATGACATTTAGCCAAAAAACAACTTCCCAACCCAACGGCTCTGATATGTAACTCCCTCGCTCGAAGCCCTCTCCCCGCCCCCAACTTCAACACCCATCATTTCATTTCATTTCATTTTATGTCGTTACATATCTATTTTAGTTTGTTTTGAAGATTGATTGTTACATTCGACCTTTTTTTAAAAAAATATATATATTTATTACATTGTTACAGTGATGCTTAGTTTGTTGTTATGCTTTTAAAATGGATTGAGCAGGCTATAATTGTATCTTGAATCATTGTTGATTATGAATGAATAATGGAAATGGGTTGTTTTTCTTTGTTGTTTTCTCATCTCAGGAAATCAGACATTTTTGGGATATGGGATGGGATTTAAGTTTTTCAACATAAGTTTTATGTGTTGTTAGAAATTGTTGTTTAGCGGATAGAGCTCTCAACTTTGCTAAATAGGAATTGTTGTTTATAGGCTTGGATAGTCAAATTTGTTGATTTTTGGATTTTTCCTATCATTACATTTTTTTTTTTTTTTACTATGTGTTAATCTTCTATAATAAAGTGCAAAGATTCCTTACACTTCTCATATTTGGTTGATTAAAAGAATAATGAAAAATTCATTACAATGGAATCATCATTTATCTCATTCTAGTGAACCAAATAAAGTATCAATGAGATTGAAGTGTTTCAAATATGATTAGTGTTTTGAGAAATGATTTGGGTTGTTTTGATAAATGTGTGAATTGAGTTTCCTTTTTTAACATGCAAAGTAATGTTTTGTGATCTTTTGTTTTTATTTGATTGTTAAAAATTAGAATTATAGTGAAAAAGAAATAGCCCATTGTATTTTTATTATGGCACAATTAAGTAATCAAATAGTTATTGTACAGCCCATTGGTATTTAAACTTAATCTATTTATAGCACTATTAAATGAGTTATTTCTTTACTACAGATCTTTGGTGTTTCAACCTCTTTAACAACCTTGGAGTTCATTTTAATTTATATCATGGACAACATTCATATTTTTGGTTATGTATGTTTACTTTATAGTTTATGAATCGAGGCTTAATTTCTTACTTATTATTTATAATTTTTTGCATAATAAAACGCTTTTGTATTTTTTTTTTGCAGGTGGATGATATGTTAGAGGAAACAGTAATATTAGATCTCTATACTCATTTTTTATTTAATCTACATTCCTTAATATAATTTTTCTTTGACCTTTCAAATGCATTATACACAAGTTTAGTTTCTTCAAAACAAAAATGTCAGTGTTGTGATCCATAATGAACGAGACTTCAATGTCCTCTGTGTTCGTGGGTTAAACCCACTAATCAAATTTATTTGTTTCTCATATTTTTTTTCTTAATAATTTTTTCTTATTTTTTTAAAGGCAAAGGCAAATGCAAAGGCAAAGGAAAATGAGAAGTTTAAAGGAAAAGGAAAGGAAAACCATTCAAGAAAGGGAATAAAAAATGCACAAGTGGTGTGGTTCTTTTCAAGTTTGTTTTGGAACACATATAAAGAAAATCATGGGGGAAATGTGATATTTTGAAGCATGCATAATCTCTGAGTAATTTTCTTAATATTACTGATTTTCAAACTAAATTATGCATCCTTAAAAAATTATAAAGGATCTTTTACAAAGATATATAAAATTTCTCAAATGTAAGATGGAAGTAACTAAAGCTTAAAAAAGAACACAAATGATGAAAGAAGGAAATAAATTGAAAGTGTATTTTAATTAAAATTGTGTTTAAATTATGATCAAGTCAAACTTTTGTAGGATTGGGTTGAAAAAGCTATGGAGCTCAAAAGGATGAATAAGACTACATTGCTCCAATGAAATAGTAATAAGGTATCTTTGGTTTATATTGTTTCAATATCTATTTTTCGTATTATGTCGATATGCTAACGTTATTGCTTTTTTAAATATTAGATTGTTGTGTATGCTCCTCACTGAAAAATGTACATAGAAGTTGATACTCGGACATTTCAGAATGTGATGGAGAACAAGTTTGAGGGTGTCCAAGCGCTTTAGAGGTGTCCAAGTACTTTTTTTTGTAAAAGAACAAGTTTAAAGACATTATATGGCATAAATTTTGTAAAGTTGACAAATATTTTGTAAAGTATATCCTTGATGTTAACCATTTTTGTAAAGTTTCCTACTGGTATGTACTTCAATGAATTTCTAATATTTTTGTAAAGTCTCTTATCAATGTAAAAGATTGGACCTTATGGATGGTTATTGAGTGTGGACAATAAAGTGCCTTTGAAAATTCACTAAATTTAGTATCTTTGCATATTTTGGTGGAAGTCACATATGCTTGACATGGATTTTGTGTAAATTTAGTGTCTGTTGTGCAGGAATAATTTATTAGTGGGTTGAAGGAGGATATTATAGTATGGTTATGAATTTTATGTTTCTTGATTAAGAAAGACCAGTGTATTTAGATGCACTGTCTTCATGGTTTGTTTATGAGTTCATTTTTCTTTTCAGGACCTATTGATATTTGATGTTTTATTCCTATTGATATTTGATGTTTTATTAGACTAATTTGAACTATTTCTTAAACATGGCTGACTTTGAAAATATGTTAGAGAATGAGGTGGGAACTCTTAAAGGCATCACCCCAATTATGTGAATGAGGTGGGAAGCTTACATTCATGATAAATTCATTAGGAAATACAAAATTTGAAATTTATTAGTTATTTATTTCAGTTTTTTTTATATCATTTGTTCCTATTTTATGTGAAGTTTTAAATTTGAATGATATTATCATTTTAAATTGATTTATTATAATTGAATTTCGTAGCACGTGTGGTATCAAACAAAAATTGTTCACAGTGCCTTCAGGCACGGGTTATCCCTAGTAGATATATATAAAAGGGTATAAGTGAGATTTGTACCTTCACAATTTTTTATTTGCACCTTATTATAAAATCACTTAAACCCCTTATGTATTTGTATTTTTTTTTTTCTCAACTGTTAAGTAATTTTCCCTACAAGATATCTTAAAGTAAAGATATTGTGCTTAAGACTACAAACGAGTCGAGTTGAACCAAATTTTTTTGTGTTGAAGATTATTTATTAAGAATTAATCAAGCTCAAGCTTGAGCCGAATTCAAGTCAAACTTAAACGTTAAATATTTGATAAACTCGAGCTCGGTTTGAACTTGCTCAATTACATAAACAAGCCAAATTCAAGCTCGAGCTTGAAAAAAAAAAAAAAATTTAAACTTGAATTAATTTACTTATTAAGATAAAAAGTAAAAAATTATGAGCAAAATATACAAGAATGCTTATATTAATAATAAATTTCTTCAATCAAATATGTAAATTTACACAAACATCAAACACAAATAAAAAACTAAAATATTATTGAAAATTTATTTGATATATTATTAGAAGTAACTATTAATTTTGTTTTCATGTTTACGAGCCTTATTGAGCCGAGCTTGGGACTACTCGTACTCGGCTCAATTAATAAACCAGTTTAAAAATCAAGCTCAAATTTTAAACGAGCCGAGTTTAAACTGTTCATAAATAATTCAGTTTGTTAGCAGTCTTAATTGTGCTAGCCATAGATCACGCAGTACGTGGTCAATATGGTGTCATGTTAATTTGAGTTAGTACTATAATTATTTTAATATTAATTTTATTAATTTATTTATCATGTATTGTTTTGTTGTGTAATTTTTATCTGGTGTTCAATTTGTATCAAATTAGTCCCTTTACTCTAAAATTTTAGAATATGCCATTTTAGGTTGTGTTTGATTTATGGATTTAAGAAAAGATTTGAAAAAATAAAAGAAAAAAATAGATGAAATGTGAATGAAATAAAATTACATTTTACTTACGTTTCATACACATTTTCCCTTTCTATTTTCCAATCATTCTCCAAATTCATGAATCAAAAACATGGCCTTAATAACCCTTTTGAATCAAAAAGTTGCTAGAAACACACCAATTATGCTTTTGAAAAGTAAAATAAGAAAATATGGCAACAGGAGATACACAACTTGGAAAAAGCAAATTGCTTGTTTGTAGTAGTGTCAATCCCACATTCCCCTCCAGAGGCATTGCACAAGTCGCAGGCATGGAATTTGTCCATTTCATGATAATCAACCTCAAATCCCTACTCTACCAATTCTTCCAGTCATGTGTTTATCCCCCCAAAATGCATTGTTAATTTCAATGTATATAGAAAGAGAGAAAATAATTTGTATGTATATTGATATTTTATATATAATGTACATGGTTGGTCTCCTTTATATAGGAGATGTGAGTGGAGTAGGTGGAGTGGAGGTGGAGTTTACATTAACAACCCCCCTCAAACTCAATGAGGATAGACATAAACCAACTTGAGTTTGGAGAGAGTAACAAAACAAGAAAATAAAATGACAAATAAAATAAAATAGGATAGGAGACACTGTATAGTCGTGTCAGACCGTTGTAGAAGACAGTGTTGAAGACACTATATGGTTGTGGTAGACCATTGTAGAAGACACTGTATGGCTCGTGTTAGATCGGTGTAGAAGACACTGTGAAGTCATGTCAAACCACGGTAGATGACACTGTGTGGTCGTGTCGAACCGTTGGAGAAGACACTGTATGCTCGTGTCGGACCATTGTAGAAGACACTATGTGGTCATGTTGTACCGTTGTAAAAGACACTGTATAATCGTATCGGACCGTTATAGCAAACACTGTGAGGTCATGTCAGACCATTGTAGCAGACACTGTGTGGTCATGTTGGACCGTTGGAGAATACACTGTATGGTTGTGTATATAGGCTACCCAAAAGATATACATATATATATATATATCGCGCCCTCAAAAGTTGTGCCCTCAAAAGTCACGCCCAAGACATCAAAAGTCGTGCATGACACTATGGCTTCGAGTGTCGCGCGATTCATGTGGCTCTTGCTCCCATTTGTTGTCTGCGGCTCTTCGCTCTCTATTTAAATCGAGGCAAAGGCTGGATAGAGGCAGTGCAAAACAAACCAATCTAAAAGCTCTTCGTTCTCTGAGAGCTGCAAACCCTGAAACACTCTGCTTCTCTGAAACACTCTGCAACCCCTAACATAACATGGTATTTTCTTCCTATGGTCCGCTCACCCTTTTTCCAGACTTGAATGAGTCGACAATAGAGATAACCGGTTCTGTCGCCCTTGGACCAAGTGCAGCTGCTTTTGTTCTGTTGAACTTTCCTATGCTGTCAGTTGAGCAAATAATGGCTACTCAATCTGATATTGAGACCAACCATTATACATTGAAGTCATATATGGAGACCATGACTGCGGTTACTAACTTGTCTCACTGGCTTCAGAAAAGGACAAGTGAGGTACACCAGTTAAATGCCCAACTCTCTCTGTTGCAGCGCATGTACAAGGATGCGTGAGTAGAGATTTGCGCACTGAAGACGGAAAACAAGGAGCTGAAACAGAAAGTCACCGTCATGTTCCGACTCAGAGGGCCGCCATATGCTGCGTTTGAGGAGCAGCGGGGAGTCAACTTGTTTGGCAGCTTAGGAAGCACGGAGGCAGCGCTGGCCAGAGTCGCCCAAGAGGAAGGCAAAAGGAAGAGATCGGCGGCAGAGTAGAGGAAAGGAAAATCCCGCCTATGTGTGTGGTTGTTTGTTGTTTGTTTTTGTTTTTGTTTTTGTTTTTTGAATGTAGAACTATGATCGGGGTTGATCCCCGAGATAAATAAAACAATGTTGTTGTGCAAACTGGATAGCATAAATGGGACGAGATTGAGCAAAGAAAAATCAGTGGGTGTGTAATATTCGTTTTTTTTTTTTTTTTACAACAAAACCAGGCATCATTCAGTAATGCATTTTTTTTAAAGAGAAATATTCAAAGGTAGTGGTGGAAAGAAAAGTTTAAAAGAAATGATAGGAAATAAAAATAAAGGTGGGTATTTGAAAGAGAGTAAAAGTAGTTTGGAGAAAACAAATAAAAATAATTGATTTTGAAATCAAACGTGATAGGAGGCGAGAGAGGGGACAAGCCCATGTGATAAAAGTGGAAAGAAAGGTGTTGGGTTTGGAAAGAAGGGTTGTTCATGGCTAGAGACAAACTGCAAGAACAAGAAAAAGAAAGGAACGTAGATGGAGCCAGAGTGCGATAGCTCATCATGGCGTTGGGGTTATTCTCCTGGAATTGCTTACTAGGAAACCTGCAATGCGCCAGGGAACTGAGTTGGCCAAGTGGGTATTGAGTAACTTGGTGAAGCAAGATAAATTGGATAGCATTCTTGATTTCAGTGTAAGCAGAACATCACTTGCAGTTAGGAACCAGATGCTTGCAGTTCTGAAGGTGGCTAGAGCTTGCGTTAGCATTTCACCACAAGCACAGGAAGGAGATATGGCCTGAGGGGGATTCAGATCGGGCGATGCGGATTGCGTCCCAGCAGGGGTTGCCGGAGGGAGTGTGGGACTTTACGGCTGCCGCAGCGATGTCGGGGCCGATGTGGTTGGCGAAGGAGGAAGCGACAGTCCAGATCCGAAGGTGGTTAAACTCAAATCGGAGGTCGGAGATCAAAGACTACAGATCTAAGATTAAGAACAAGCACTCGTCAATCTGTGATGACATTCTCAAGCTCCATAGATTTGAGAGAGGTACGGCGGCAGATGGAGATGAGGAAGACGACGTCAGTGAAGAAGACGACGCTGCGAGGATGCCACTGACGCCGAAGCCAGCAACGACGTCGAAATAGTCGGGGCAATAAAGAAGAAGGCTGTGAGTACCACCGAGTCATTGAATACCATGTGGTCTGGTCCGAATGCTGCCTCTAATCTAGCTCATGCCAGTGCGCTTGAAAAGGTCTCTTTGGGGAGATGGCAATCTAAGCAATCGATCTATCATCTTCCAACAGATGTTGAGGTCATTAGACATGCTACAGTTGAGAGTGAATTCCACTCCAAGGGTGATAATTTGTATAACAAGAGCAGCTACCATTCAATGGATGTGGCAGATAGAGTGGAATATGATGATGCAATGTTGGTAAAACATGCTGAAAGGAGTTTGACTGTTGATCATGGGATTCGAGGTGTTGGCGAGAAGTTGCCAACTTATGAACGAGCCAGGTCTCCTATATTCCTGGAAACAGTAGAGCGTAACACTCCTAGTTATGTTGAGGGGGTTTGTGATGCCCTGTTCTGTATTATGCTAATTGATCCTCTTTATGCATATGATTATGTGTTTGATATGATTTTGTGTGTCATTATGTGAAAATATATGGTTTTGAATTTCTATCTGTTTACCGTATGAATATATGTTTAATTATCTGCTTTGGAAATTAAATTAAAGGCCTTATCGGCCACAAAAACCGAAATTGATTGCGCCATTGTGATTGGCATAATTTTTAGAGCCTACGGTGAAGTTTAATTGAAAAATTGATTCAGACCAGATTAAGTTGATTAAATTAGTGAATTAGTGCCCAACTATTTCTTAATATTAAAATGTGGCTAGTGGGAATTTATGTAAAAAGGCACTATACACTCAATTTCCTTCTTTTATCTTCATTTGGGCTGGTTTTGACTCCAAGAGATAGAGAGGGAGTTGGCTATAGAGAGGGAAAGGGAAAGAATTGTGCAATTTTAGCTTAAAGCTTGGAAACCTCGAAGATTACTCAAGAATTTACTATAGATTGTGAGAATTAAAGCTCCTAGGTGAGTATTTCTTGGATTCTAGTTTGTAATTTTGTGTATTCAAACTAGTTGGGTAATCAAGAATAAGAATTGACAAGAAATGAGTTGGTTTTGTTGAATTGAAAGTCATAGAACACATTCATGTAAGGAATTGCTATAAATTTCCATGTTTGAGCACAATGTGTATGATCCATGTTGAATTTTTGGTTTAAGTCCATATATTTGATCTTCTCTTCACCAATTGAGTTAATAACAGTGAGTATCTTCCACATGCAAGTGCAAATCATAGAGGTGTAAGTTTGAATATTTGAATTTAATGTGTTGGTGTTGAGTTTGGGTCAATTTGGGACATGCATGTGTTTGATTCATGAAATTGAGGTTCATAATGTTGAAATATAGTGTTTATACCATGCTAGTATATATATATATATATATATATGTGAAGTTAGAGCTGAAATTATGTGTTTTGAGCCTTTGGATGTGAAGTTGAAGCTCAAGAACACAATCTGGAAAACCCAGAATTTTGATGTCCGCTCGAGTAGGGGAACCGCCGCTCGAGCCGGAAATACGTGCTCCCAGTACTTTTTGCAGACATGGTGTCCACTCGAGCAGGGTAATTCACGCTCAAGCGGGGAGCTATGTAGACAGACCTTCTGCTCGAGCGCCAGACTTCACGCTCGAGCGTAATTTTGATGCATCCAGCACTTTTGCAGACTTCATGGGTCCGCTCGAGCGGGGACCCTATTTTCTGAAATTTTGTTTATGCGTCCTGTGTTTCGTTTTCTGTTCTCTTTCACTTCTAAGTACTCTTAGGCATGCATTGAGCATTGTAATTGAGTTAAGAGATAAAAATAAAGCCTAAAGAGGAAAATATGAATTTAAGAATGGATTGAATCGTTTGTGACCCTTTTGTATTCATGGAATGTGTAGGGTCGAGCTCTAGGGCAAACCAACCAACTAATCACTGTGAGTAATATCTGAAATATGTTGTTGTCCAATTGCGTACTTCTATGTAAGTTTTGTAAAGTTCATTAGTTTGAATAGTGGACGAAGTTTGATATGAAAGTTTGAAAGGCTTGAAAGGGCAGTTTGATATGAAAGTTTGAAAGGCCTAAAAGGCCAGTTTGATATGAAAGTTTGAAAGGCTTAAAAGGCCAATTTGATATGAAAGAATAATTGGGCCGAAGGCCGATTGACATAAATGATTGGGCCAAAGGCCGTTTTGACACAAATGAAAGTTTGACACGCATGAATGGGACAGAGGCCAGTTTAACACGCATGAATGGGCCAGAGACTAGTTTCACATGAATGAAAGATAAATGGGCCAAAGGCCAGTATGTCTGGAACCATAGTCACTTGACTTAAATTGTGTATATATATATGTATGTTAAATAGAAATATGAATTAGGCCCAAGGCCGTTGGAAGCATGTTGTTCTATATACGGTTTGTATAACTCTTTTATTTGATATTATTCACTGGGCTTTCGCTCACGCTCATTCGTTTGTTTGTAGGTGAGCCAAGAGAAGTCCAAACCTAGCCCCAATGAAGTCTGTATGGAACAACTAAGGTTTTGAAGAGTCAGCCCTTGCGTCTCACGCACGAGACACGTTTTCGCCCTTCTGCCATTCTATGTTATTGTGTCATGTTGGCGAGGACTTTGGTGTACGTCTGTATATAGCTTTGTTTTGGCTGACTTAGATTTTGATGATCCTGTTTGTATAAAACTCTATGTTACTATACTTTCTGTTATAGGTTATTAACATCTGTATATATGGAATGTTATGATGTGCATAAGCACGATTCTATGGACAAAGTTTAAAAATTGTTTCCATTTGGCCCCCGTTAACTTTGTTAAAATACGTCTGGTTTGGTTTGAGGCCGCAGGTAATCTCATGATTACTGGCCGGTTATGTCCTTAACCCACAAGGGCGGGTTCTGGTCATGACAAGGTTGATTGGAGGCTTGGGCTTAACACCAAGCTGCAATATTAGTGGGGGAGGCATTGCTCTTGCTGAGGCTGTGCATGGTTCTACACCTGATATTGCTGGAAAGAATCTGGCAAACCCAACAGCTCTAATGTTGAGTGTTGTAACGATGCATGATAAAGCTGATCGTGATCGAAGAAGCAGATCGTAATTGTGATCGTGATTGGAGTGAAGGTATGTATAGAAAATTCCAACGAGCAGCGAAGGCAAGGTTGCCGGCCGAGTGCCCACCGGGAAGAAAGAAATACAGGCCTAAATCTTGTCGCTCTGATACCATGTTAATTTCAATATATATAGAAAGAGAGAGAATAAATTGTGTGTATATTGATATTTTATATATAATGTACATGGTTGGTCTCCTTTATATAGGAGATGTGGGTAGAGAGTAGGTGTAGTGGAGTAGATGGAGTGGAGATAGAGTGGAGGTGGAGTTTACTTTAACATGCATAAAGAGCCTCTTGGAAAACTGGAACCTCGATTATGTTGAATATCAACTCATAACAAAGTCTAACCCACTAGGATAGTGAGTCTCCCACTCCACCTACCCCACTAGAGAGTGGAAGGAGTAGGTGGTGACCAATGAGGCTCTCCCTCATTGGTGTATAAATGAGGAGGAGGGGTTGAAAGAAAAAGTGTGCAAAATCAAGTAAACCAAAGAGAGTGAGAAATGTGAGGCGGAGAAACCATCTCTCTCGGTATGAGCGAGGGAGACGGGAGAGTGGCTGAGTGAGGAGAGTGTGAGCTCCTCCTCTATTGTAATCTTTCTGTAATCTCTCCATTGTTATAGTGATAACTGGTTACTCTCCCGTGGACGTAGGCTTTAAGGCCAAACCACGTTAAATATGACGTCTCCTTCTGTGTGGGTGTGTTTTACTACTTGGTATGATTTCTATAAGGCCTTGGGCGGGATCACCGATCCCAACAAGTGGTATCAAATCCTCGTCGGTGCCGTTGCGGAACAAAAACAGTGTGATTTTCAAAACTGCCCAGAAATCAAGTTGCTCGAACTCAAGATTTAAGCATACCAGGAGCAAGGTCTCGACAAGAGGAATCCAGAAATGCAAAGCACAGCCCCAGATAAGCGAAACTGGCGTCAAGATGGCCCAATCTCGCGACGCCTAGTCACGCAGCGCGGCGCCATGTGGCGCGCCATAGACGCGTCCCCACGCCGCTTCGCCATGGCGCCGCATCATAGCAAGTCGGTCAGCCATAGCGGCACATGGCATCCATGTCATCACTACGTGGCCATCTAGTTAGAGACGCGTGTCATCCACGTAAGCAACACGTGGCAGTCCAGTCATCGCCACGTTAGTTGTCACGTCAGCGCACCAACAAGGGATCCAGTGCGACGCAACTAAGGTGTAGCCATAGGAGGAGTGATCCAGTGCTTTGCGGCTAAGGTGTAGTCGCAGATCTGAAGCGTCTAAACTATTTTGGCTTGATCTAAGCCATTCGAAGTCCATTTCTGACAATCCAATAGTGGTTTCCAACTATTTGGAGTATTTCGAACCCATTTGTATGATTAGATGTTTAAATTGACGCTTCTAGAAATTACAAGTTGGCCAAAGGTTTCAAAAAATTGCATATTGGCCCCTGAAAGTTTGGTAAATTGCAAATTGGTCCCTGTAGTTTTCAAAAATTATAATTTGGTCACTCAATTTCTAGAAAATTTCATTTTGGCCCCTGTAGGTTGTGAAATTATAGTTTGGTCCCGTGTTTGGCAAATTTACAATTTTGCTCCAGTTTTGGAGAAAGTTTTCAATGAGGTCCCCGGAAGTGCAGCGACGGTTGGTCCTAGCGAATCGGACCATTGTGGATGCAACCGCGAGGTCAGAATGGTGAAATTCTGAATGGTTTTTTAAAGATTGCCAAAACATGGGAGTTTGTCATCCTTAATAGTCAAAGGAAGGTTGCCGGATATTATGGAACGCTGCAGATTCGCTAAAGAGGTTAGAATGGGTAGATTCTGACCAGATTAGACAACCAAATACATATCGAAATAGATCATTAAAGACCAAAGGAGATTAGGCTTGATCAAATGGCAAATTGAAGGAGATCAGGATTGGTCAAGGGCGATCAGGAGAATTGCACATGATTATCTCAAGATCAACAATGTCTAGGAAAGTTCTGTAAAAAAGACATTGTCTAAGAAGACTAGCTCTTAAGTGGGATCAGTTGTGACCCCACCAGTCTTTCCTGGGAACTTTCCTGGTTGTTGAGGTGATCGGAAGATCTGGTTTAATCAAAAGTCCACTTTATCGATAGATAGATGATTGGCAACCAGTGCAGGCTCAGGAAAATATTGTGGCAGTTGGAGCTACTGTCAAACATAATACAAGAAGTACTGGCAGTATGTGAACGTAGAAGGGTAACAGTTGCAGTAGTGCACACATAAGGTGTAGGAGCACGTACCTACAATAGCACAAATAAGTACACAGGAGTGTCATATAAGGTGCAGGCATACAACAGTGCAAGAGTACGCAGCAGAGTTGTACAAAGGTGCCGTGTACTGGATTTTGGCCTGGCAGCAGTAACTAGTTCACAGAAGAAAGCTCTAGACAGAGAAATTGAAAGAGATAAGACGCTGCAGTGCGCACCCAGTGAGAAGCAGATTTTTTTCTTTGTTCTGAATCTGGTTCGTGGCAATGAAGTCGCGACGGGCACCCAGAGAGTTTAGGTGGAGTCATCTCAACAAGGAAAGTATAAGCATTCCTGATGATAGAAGTGCAACCATACAGAATGATGTGTGGCGGTTGAAGACATTCAAAGTAGGAGGTGTAGATTCACTCCGGATGCTCAGTGGAATGGAGGCATATTTGTACAACGGTGTTTTATCATCCATGTGGGTGATGGGGGTGAAAAATTTTGTTCACCCAGTTGAAGCCGGTTGGAAGCCAATTAAAGACCTTTCAGAGTCAGTTGCAAAAGTTATCAGTTCATTTGGAGACTCTTGGGTTAGTTACAAAACTTCAGAGTTCATTGGGTTTTTCTCTAGGGGATAGAGAGAACCAGCATTGGCAGAGTGTACTACGGAGATTTGGCATATGTAATAAGTTCAAATAGTAGTACTTTATTGGCATTGGCCTCTGTGGAGGCGTTGGAGATCCTTCATGGATCTTTGTTGGAAGACTCGCATCTAGTGAAGCCTTGGTTTCCGCATTTGTCGATTTTAAAAAGGTGTGATAATCTACTTCAGATCTTGGTGGAGCTTTGACATTTTTTGTTCAATATCTATTGAAGGCATTGTTGTTGGCGGTCTTTCACGGATTACTGGAGATTTTCAGAGTCGTGGTTTATTGAGATTCATTATCATAGTTGGGATCTATGAGCGTGTCTGATTAGATCCAGGGGTGTCTCCAATTTGTGAGACTTGATTGTTTCTTCTTATTGTGGATTTTTTCTTTTCGCAATCTGTTCTATATTCGAAGGCATCAGCTATTGGTAGTCTGGGTGACGATTCAGACTCTGGGTGTTTGCTTCTTTGGAAGTGGTCTGACCGTTGGTGTTCATTGAAGATTGGAAGAGATTATTGTGGAGAAACGTAAATATGGTGATTTTGTGAATCTCATGTGTTGGGATCCATCCCTTAATCTGCCGTTGGATTTGGAGGGGATAGATCGTTTGCGCATTGAGAGTCGAGGACTGTTGGAGTTGTGCATTTACGGTGCACGCGCCTTGAGGCAGTTTTTGGTAGCTGTGAAGATGGTGCATCATCTTGTGTCTGCCAGTTGGAATTGCAATTGGAGGAATCTGGAGTTTGCTCGACACTTCAGAATTTTTGAGTTCATTTGAAGTTTGTTCCGATACTTCCAAACTGGTAGAGCCTAACTGCATCCACAGTCCAATTTTGTTTGGTGGAGAACTTGCCTCAGTTCTCGGAGAATTTGTTTGGCTCTCTTGATTAATTCGAGCTTGAAGAGAGCAGTATTGTGTTCAATGGTTGATCGGACATGATGTTTTTGGTACCGCTTTTGAAGTTGCTTTGATGGAGAATTTGAAGCCTCTCTTGTTTAGTCTCCTCAACATTGGTTCAAACAGGTTGCTCACCATGTTTTCTTTGGAGTTGTCAAGGACAACTTGTTTGGCGCCTATGGAAATCAGAACTTGGCACTATGGTCGAGCTTGAGTTGCAGAAAATCGAAAAGCTAGCTCGATTGGTTCTGCATGTTCTTTGCATTGGCTCAATGTGATTTTGAGCAATGGAATCTGCTATGTTTTTGGGAAAAGCGCTTGTGTTTTGTACAGCAAATGGCATTTAGTTTTGACTGAATGGTTGGATACCTGGATTATGGTATCGGTTTTGATTCTGTGGCAGCGAACGCACCTCTTAATAAAACAGAGTAGTTGTGGATCTCTCAGGCGAGCTCGAACGCACGAGGAGAGATGGAGCCACGATGAGCACTCAAGAATATGGGTATGGGTACTATGCTAAGTGTTGCATAGTTTGTGACTTGTACAGATCTATTGAAGTTGTTTTGAAAGAAAGAGCTACTGTCAACCATCATCTGGTAGTACAAGTGATAGATACGCAGGTAACGCGCATCGCTGAACTGGAGATCAAGAATTGCAAAAGGCATGAACAACATGTGTGTGGAAACGCTGAGAAGTTGTTCAAGAGTGCAAAGGGCAAATGCTGATAGTTCAGGATAGTTCAAGGAAAACTCCAAGCAAAGAAAACCAGGAACGTTGACCAGACAAATGAAGAGTTTTCTAGTGCTCCAGTTTTGGCCATGCAAAGAGATACATGGCAGGATAGTGGCATTTCAGGGAAAAGCTATAGTGTCACAGAGCACTCAAAGGAGTGCAAGGCATCCCGGGCAAGGGGTGCTGGGTATCTCAATCAGGGGGTGCAGGACATCCAATCAGGGGGTGTCGGATATCTTGGTTATGCAAGTTCAAGCATAGCAGGTGAAGACATTCGAGACAAGAAGCGTGGTAGAGATCTGTGGGAGATAGGAGCAGAGGCTCTCTCCAAATCAGAGAGTGGTGTGAGTTAAGTTGAGGATGTAGGATTCCCTCCTCCTCTTGTATCTTTGGTGTATTATCTCTAGCTTCAGGGGATGCAGGGTCTCAGTGAGGAGATAAAGATTCTGTTGGTTTTTGGGACGTGACAAGATTAGCAGCAGGAGGTGCTATTGTGGATCACCTCATATGGGTTGAGGGAGTGATTTATTGAATATCAACCCATAACAAAGTCCAACCCACTAGGATAGTGAGTCTCCCACTCCACCTACCCCACTAGCGAGTGGAAGGAGTAGGTGGTGACCAATGAGGCTCTCCCTCATTGGTGTATAAATGAGGATGACGGGTTGAAACAAAGAGTGTGCAAAATCGAGTAAACCAAAGAGAGTGAGAGATGTGAGGCGGAGAGACCGTCTCTCTCGGTGTGAGCAAGGGAGACGGAAGAGTGGCTAAGCGAGGACAGTGTGAGCTCCTCCTCTATTGTAATCTTTCTGTAATCTCTCCATGGTTATAGTGACAACCGGTTACTCTCCCGTGGACATAGGCTAAACCACGTTAAATATAACGTCTCCTTCTGTGTGGGTGTGTTTTACTGCTTGCTATGATTTCTATAAGGTCTTGGACGGGATCACCGATTCCAACAGATTCTGCTCTTACATTCCCATTTCGGAATATACACAACATATGGCTCTTCTACGAAGAAACTAATATTACTACTACTCTGGCTCCCCACTACCTCGGGGTATTGAAAATGACTCCGTTTATCTGATCATAAGATGCGAGTTCAGGGAGGCAATCATGGAACAAAGTAAGATTTAGAACATGCGGATAAGGAGCGTAATCGAAAAGAGTGAAATTCAAAGTGGTGTCACTCAATTCCTTACGGCAAAGATTATCCCACAAATCGGCTCGAGCAATGGTCATGTTATGGGCAGATTGATTGATATGAAGAACACGAAATGACTGTTTCTCGATAACTATGATTGTGTTTTCATTGCCGTGGCACGTGAGCACAAAACCTTGAATGCCGCAGAACTGAGGTTGATCTTTTTCCCAGAAGGGATATCCAATTTGTTTTATTTGCTCTACGCAGCCGTATGTTTTTTCGTGGCAAGTCGTGTATTTGTCATCGTCCGTGCCATGTGATGTAGGAGTACTGATGATGATGATGATGATGATGATGATGAAGATGAAGATGAAACTAATAAGAGGCTTGTTGAGAAGAGTTGGATGTTCCATTAAATTGGTGTGTGTGGGTTGATTTGATGTGATGTGTTAGAAGGGTGATGTGATTTAAATAAGATAGTGACTAAAAAAGATAGTGACTTTTTTTAACTTTTATTTATTATAGTTAAACTAACCCTAGAATAAGAGGCTTGTTGAGAAGAGTTGGATGTTCCATTAAATTGGTGTGAGGGTTGATTTGATACAGATCAGATTATATTATTAGATGAATTCAATATATAATAATATTAAAAAAGCAGAGGCCAATCGTTTGGTTGAAGAAAAGTACGAGCTTCTCAGAATATTCTTAGGGACTAATTTCAGCTACTGTGTTGGCTTAGGAAGATGACTAAGGTTAGGGATTATAAAAAAAATATATTATGAAAATAATTATGAAAAAAATTTTATTTTAAAATTATATATATAATAAAATATTATACACTAATTAAATGATGAAAAATTTTTATGATATATTTTATAATATTTTTTTCATAATTCTTAATATTATTCTAACAGGATTTTGCCACAGTCAGTTCATGAGTTGGACGTAATGGCCCCAACGCGCAAACTTAAATGTTTGGAATTATTGCTTAATTATGTCAATTCAATAATTCAATTATTACAACTTATTTAATTAATTATATTTGGTTTTTTTTTAAAAAAAAAAGATAATAAATATACTTTTGAAAGTAGTTCTTCTTCTTTTCTTTTTTTTTTACTAACTAACAAAACAAATTAAATATGTTACAATTATTGGATCCATCTTTTTTTTTTTCCTTCTTTTTTATTGTCGGTGACATACACGAAGGGGTTACAAAACAAACAATTTAGATTATTAAAACAAAACCAGTAATGAGCTCTATGAACTCGGACAACACCTTCCAATTCAGAGGCAATCCAGTCCCAAAAAGGATGCACAGAATTTACGTAATTTGATATTTATTTGGTTTGAGTTTTCAAAAATTATTTTTAGTTGAGTTCTCGCTTAGTTTTATTTTTTCATATTTTAATAATTTTTTTTATACTTTTTAGATATACCTAATGAAAATATATCTAAAAAAAAATTGCCTAAAAATATTTAAAAAATCAATAAAAACAAACGAAAATTCAAACAAAAAATCTATGTACGTTTTTGTTTAAGTTTTTGTTTGTCTTTACTTTTTTTTTAATATTT
Source organism: Camellia lanceoleosa (assembly GCA_025200525.1). NCBI lineage: Eukaryota > Viridiplantae > Streptophyta > Magnoliopsida > Ericales > Theaceae > Camellia > Camellia lanceoleosa. The sequence goes on from CM045772.1 coordinate 7,430,564, forward strand.
TTATTTTATTTTTAACTTTTAGATGAATCAAATCTTGATGTATCTAAAAATAAATAAAAATAAAAATAAAAACCTAAAATATGAAAACAATCTTCAGTAAAAATAAACAAAAATTTATCTAAAAAAATTTCTGAATACGGTAATCAAACAAACCTCGTTGACAAATTTGACTGGAAAAGGTATTTGCATCTCGCAAATCACACTGCAATCAAGGCCAGGCCAGGCCAGGTCTGACCAGCCCAATGAAACGTCCAAAATGAGCCTAGGCCGGAAGCTCTCAGAAATGTCCAAATTAAATTTATGGAAACTGACTGAAAGTGTTTGATTTTAATTTTCTAAAACATGAGTTTTTTTTTATTTTTAGTAAATATTTTTAAAATTTTAAGTAATTTTTTAGATTTTTTAAATATACCTTATTTAGATGTATGTAAAAATTTAAATTTCTGTAAAAAATATTTTAAAAAATCAACAAATACACAAGAATACAAAAATGTATTGAATTCTCTTTTTTTTTTTTTTTTTTTTTTGTATTTTGACATTTAATAAATATTTTAAAGATTTTTTTTCATAAATATTATACTATTTATGTTAAGTGTATCTAAAAATATAAAATATTAGTTAAAATAATAAAAACAATTCAGTGAAAACAAAAAACACAAAAAATAAAAAAAATATCAATTTTTTGAGAAGTGAATCATAAATCCTGAATCTAATATCGGTGCACAAAAAAAGTCTTGTTCATTTTTAATTGTTATTACAAAATTTTAAATTTTTTTTTTAATTTTTGGAACATTTTCATAAAAAAAACATGTCACTAATTTTTAATTTTTAACGACAGTTAAAAAATTTGTCATAGAAAAATATCACAAATTGTCAATTTTTAACAACAATTTTAAAAAATCATCACAAAAAATATATATATATATATATCATGAACACTTGAGGGACTTTTTTTATCTATACAAATATTTCTAAGACTTAATGATACAAAGATCTTTATAATAGGATTTATGAATAATTACACCTTAAATTTATATGAAACCAACTTCAGTTACTGGTAAGGTTTTTTTTTTAAAAAAAAAAATTGAAGAATAGTCCGACAGCGAGACCCAACAAACAAACACATAAAAATTTGAGCTAATAATTATACTGGAACCACTTCTTCTTTTTTTTTTTTCCAGCCTTTTTTACGCCTTTATTTATTGGAATATTTCATTCTTATTTAATAAGGCACTGTAAAAAGAAAAATTATATATTTACATAAAATTTGAAAAGAATAATGAACCAATACCATTATTGTTAATAAATTAATTTTCGATAGTATTTTATTTTAAAGTAAAAGACCCATAATAAGTCACATAGGGCCAGAAACACCATAAAGATTAGTCAAGAACAGGCTTTAGGCCCCAAAACTTGGGAAGATCCAATTTATTTATTTATTTATTTTTTTTATATAATGTAATAGGCCAATGTAATTTATTATTTATTTTTTGAATAAAAAGGCACAAAACAAAATAAAATAAAAGGATCCAAACTTTATGTTACAAAAAGCAAAACTTGAATATAAAGATTTAATTACTATTTTTGCATCTCAAAAAGTTAGAAAAATAAATTTCAAATAAAAATTTGAGAAAATTATCAAAATGTCTCATATGGGGATCAGTTACTCCAATCAGTTTCATAGATTTTCTAATACATTGATAGATCCTATTTGTTTTGGAAACCTTACCGTGAGATTTTATTTTAAATTTTAGTATGATTTTGTGGACATTTCTACCATTCCTCGTTGAGGGAGGTCATTTTAGGAAATTTGGATCAAATTTTTTGATCACGTTTTCGTCACTCCAATGTAACACTCAAATAGAAGCACTCAAAAAAATTTCTTAGTGTACTTTTTCCAAACGTAATATTTCAACACTCCAAAAAAACAGTTTAATGTACTTTTCTCATATGTAACACTCCTCGAACGTAATATACTAAAAACATTTATCCAACAAAACACCCCAACACTCCAGCGTAACACTAAAAAGCTCCTTTAGAATCACATTAAAAACTCTTTAGTGTATTTTGTTAGACTTATTTATTTTGATAATTTATTTGAAAGAGAAAAATAAAATCATAATTTATTTTGGTGATTTATTTGGAAGAAAAAAAATAGAATCAACATTTATTTTGATGATATTATGTTTTTAATTTATTTGGAAAAGAAAAATAGAATCAAAATTTATTTTGTCCCATTATTTCTTACCTAAAACTTTTATCTTAAATGTTGTTAGAATGTATTTAATATTTGGTTAAATTAGAGGTTCAAACAGCCTAAAACAAAGGTTCAGACAGCCCAGCACAGCAGCAGGCCAAAAGGTTCAAGTGGAAGATATTCAAATTAGTAATGATGAAGTGGAACATATTCAAATTTGTAATGATAGAGTGGAAGATATTCAATTATATATACCAAAACCTCTTATGTGAACAAGTGACATCAACTACAAACAAGTTACAGAAACCAAAAAATATTCTTTGATCTAAAATCACTCTCATCTATTCTCTCAAAAAATTCTCTGAGAAATGTTCTTTAATTTTTGTTTGCATCCTCTTTCAGAAATTATATACTGAGATGTATAGCTTTAAGCCCATCTTTTCCGGTGTGAGATTTATAGAAAAATCAGAGTTTCATTTTTATATCTATCTTTGAGAGATAATTTTTGTAACTTTCTGTGAAAGCAAAAACACATTCTTTTCAACCTTGTAAGAGTGTAGTACACTCAATATTCTTGATTTAGAAAGTTTGTGTAAAATCTGTGGAGAATTGCTCCATCTGTGAAAAGGTTGCTAGCATCCTGTGAAGCTAGAGAATAGTAAAAAATCTCAAGAGAAGCTTGAGGAGTGGACGTAGGCCGAGTTGAAGCCGAACCACTATAAATTTGTTTGCCTCTCTCTCCCTTATCTCTTTATTTTATTTAAATTACCATAGTTATATTTCATATTTTTATTGTGCTAAAATCATTAATTGACATAATTGTTAGAACACTTGTTTTAATTATTTTTATTTCACTAACTATATTTATCTATTGTGCTAGTCATAATTTTTATTAGGGTATTATTATTTTATTTGTAAAAACTTAATTCACCCCTCTCTTAGATTGTCTTTTGGGTAACAATTGGTATCAGAGCCTAGACTCTTGTTTTAGATTTAACCATCTGGGAGTTTCGATCCATGGCAACTTTAGCTGAATGACAAGCCACAAATAGGCCACCATTGCTTGACGGAAATAACTATAGTCATTAGAAGGATAAGATGACCCTATACCTACAAGCCACTGATTATGCCATATGGATTATTGTCACCAAAAGTCCAAAAATTCCTACCAAATTAGTAGACAATATTAGTGTACCTAAAACTGAAGATGAATTTGATGAGAGGGATCATAAATTATTGCAAGCCAATACTAAAGCCAAACTCACCCTTATTTGTGAATTAGACTCTAAGGAGTATAATAGAATTTCAAGTTGTGATTCGACAAAAGAAATTTGGGACAAACTTGAGGTAACGTATGAAGGTACAAACCAAGTGAAGGAATCTTGTATTGATATACTTGTTCATAGTTATGAATTGTTTAAAATGAACTCTGATGAATCTATTTCAAGTATGTTTACTAGATTTACTGAAATTGTAAACTCTTTGAAATCTCTTGGCAAAACTTATACTAACAGTGAGTTGGTGAGAAAAATTCTTAGGTGCTTACCAAAGAGTTGGGAAGCAAAGGTCACGGCTATTATAAAAGCCAAAAATCTCTCCACACTTGGATTGGATGAGCTTATGAATTCCCTTATGACTCATGAGATCACCATGAAAGGACATGAGGATGTTGAAAACAAAAAGAAAAGTGGAATTGCATTCAAAGCCCCTTCAAATGAAGAACATGAAAACTCCAGTGAGGATGAAAGATATGCCATGTTTAGTAGAAATCTCAAAAAGCACTTCAAGAAAAACAATTATGGAGGAAGAAGACCTTTCAAGAAAAAGTACAACAAAGATAAGAAGAAAGAGCCTATTATTTGCTATGGGTGCAAAAATCTTGGACATATGAAGATGGATTGTCCAAAATTGAAGAATCATAGAAAAGACTACAAAAGAAACAAAAAGGCCATGGTAGCAGCTTGGGAAAAAAGTGAAGATGAAAGCTCAAGTGATGAAATTGAAAATGAAGTAGCCAACTTATTGTGGAGAAGTAGTTTGGAAATACTCTTATGATCCTGGGGGACGCTCGTAATCCTCAACTAAACACCTGAAAAGGAATAAACACCCCAGTCGGGGGTGCTGGAATTAGTACTTCGACGGGCAAGTCAGTCTCAACACTCTAGATTACTTGTATTTTAAGTTAAACGTAATGGTTTTCACATATCTCTTTATGGCTGATATTCCTCTATTTATATCTTTTCTTTCTTGGATATCGGGGTTGGGCCACCTTCAATTCGCCATTCGGCTTATTTTGTAGCGAACTGCTTTTCAATCGGCCCTTTGCCCATTTGGCCATTTGACCAAATAGAGAGGGATTTGAACATGCGAGACGGAGCCGAATGCTATATATATATATATATCTCAACTCTCCAAGTTCAACGATTCAGCCTCTTTACAACTCCCAATATTCGGCCCCCACAATTGCCCCCCAAGCACTCCACTAACGACAGTTGGCTGGAGTGTTTGGTTTCGCACTCGAAAAATCAGAGCCGAAATTTGGCGGCTGACCTCATTCCAATGCAAATGTCTGAGCACACGCTTCTCGGTTATCATTTCAACTTCCCACGCCCTTCGTACACTTCTATTTATTATGATTTAAAATTTTGATGTCTTTTCAAATACATACACACTTTCAGACGCTCGTCGCTGGAATACATTCCGAATTATCTCTACAACTTCCTTTCCTTCACTACCCTCTTCGTCTCTTGTAAGTTTTCTCCTTCTCTGCTCTAAATCATTTTTCCTGATTTGTTTTTGGTCTAGAATATTCCTATAAACTGAAGAAAATGGCAAAACATTTGAAAGATCTCCTCTCTTATCTTCGGATCGAATTTCTGTCTTCCGACGTCATTTTTCCATTCCTGATGACGTTCGTCTGTCACTCGTGATAGACGGCACCCTTGATATGGAGAGGGCTAATGAAACCATGATCATCTTCCCTCTCCCATCAATCGCAGAGGGTGGAGTCCGTTTCCCCCTTCACCCATTCCTTAGGGCTGTGCTTTGCCATTGGGGTCTAATCCCTTCCTAACCCAATGTCAACTTTTTTAGAATCATAATGGGGATTATAGAGCTAAACCGTCGCCTTAGGATTAACTACGGCATTCCTGCTATTCGACATTGTTATGCCTTGGCCAAGTCTTTTGGTCGGCACGGACGTTATTTCCTTAGGGCCAAGGACACCGACCATTAACTAGTGACTATGCTTTCCAGCTCTGGGAAGCGAGTCGATGATGTTATGGTCGTCGTCCAAGGTAACTGGGAATTCGGCGAAGGCGAGGATCGCCTCGATCCTGTTCCTAGGCGGATGGGTGAACCAGGTGGCCGTATAGCTTCTTGTGTTTATTTTTCTTTTGTTATATTTGCAAAGCTTCCCTTTTGAGACCTAATGGTTTTGCTTATGCAGGGAACAATTTGAAGAAAATCCTGACCAACCGACAACGCTGTTCTTTTAGAAATCAAAATCGCGCTAAGGTATTTGGGCCTTCTGAGTCTTCAGAAACAGGGAAGTGTGGCCCACGTTCTGCGTCGCTACGAACTGACATATACGACTTTCTCGGCGGTAGAAAACATCCCAATTCCGAAGGGTGAAGAGTCTCTTACCGCACTCATTTTGGCCGACTTCAAAAACTTGCAGCAAGTTGGTTTCGAGGGGTCCGATTCGGAGCAGGCAGAAGTAGCTGAGGTTGTCAAGTCAGATCAGTCGGAAGCGGAAGTAGACGAGGCATTGAAGTTGGCATTTGAGGAAGCCGGCCTTAATTCAGCTGACCCTTCGTCCACTTCGAGCTGAGGGAACTTTCTATTTGACGACGTTTTTAACGGTTTAGAGGACCTTCCCGGCACATACCCCGAAGCCATGGCTAGGTTAAGCCTCACAAAACTTGCCAAGAAGGTGAACGCGAAAAAGATGGCCACGCGGCGAAGAGTAGAGGCCATTTGATCTGAAGTACCGCATGCCGCCAAATCTCAGCCCTGCCTGCCTGTTGTCGAATCTCAGCCCTCCTTGCCTATCATCGAGGAGGAAACGGCAAAAAACCAAGATGTCGAGTCCGCTATGGTTGTGCAAGCCGATCAAGAGGCTGAGCAAAGGGCAGAGAAGCATCTTGCTGAGGTTGAGGCCGGCTCAGAAGAAAACCGTGCCGACAAACGACCTCGTTTAGAGGGATCGGATGTGATCGTGCCTTTTGTCATTCAACCGAGGATAAAAAACACGCCGATCTCCTCTAATGCTTCGGTAATTAAAGATCCAAATGTCGACTTTTCAGCATAGCTACGTCATCTCATTCTTTGGTGACAAGGAGGGTTTCCGGGCAGAGCCGGATCTGGTTGCAATAGCACTGGCTGCTCAATCGACTCTTTTGGTATATATATTGACTTTGTCTTTTTACTTTATGCAAATATTGTTTTGGTTTTAATTTCCTGTTTTGCAAACCGTCGGAAGGATAGGCGAGATGGGCCGTTGCTATCATGATGTCGTCGAACAGCTTGGCCATTTACAGACGGAAGTTGAGGGCCAAAGGAGCAAGGTCGAGTTCCAAGTTTTAAGGGCGAAGATGGAAGGCGCGTGGGGCGAGGCCGAGATAGAGATGGCGCGTAACGCGGATCAACTGAGATCGTCCGCAGAGAAGAGGGCGGATGCAAGTGAAGACGCGCTCAAATTGGCCAAGGAGGCGATCTCCAAACTGAGGCTGAGTTGGAAGAAATAAAGAAGGCGAAGAAAGTAGCCGACTCGAAGGCTTCCAAGGCATTCGAGGTCGGGAAAAGTGCTGCTTTCACCGAATATGTGGACGAAGCCCCCAAATTTGAAAATCGGGGATTCAAACACGGCTGGCTCAAAGCCCTTGCTGCTGCTGCTGATGTGACATTGGCTATGCCGATTCCATACGAGCAAGTGGATGTTGAGCCGCTGGAGTCTGACTCCGAGGACTGATTTGGGCGACACTTGTTTTTCTTTTAGGATTTCGAATGTATTTTTACAGCTTTTCGCTTGGTAATTTTCATGTATTGCTACAATCATAGTTTTTTGCTAGGCATTTTTTTTTTTTTGGGTAAGTAAGTCATAAAATAAAGACAATGAAATATACAAGTTTACAAGGGGCATACCCTAGGTACGCCCAACAACAAATAAATAAAAGATTACAAGCTAACATAAACTACTAAAGCACCCCATAAAGGTGGGGGGAGAAACACAAGAACTACAGCACCCCATATATCCTTTTGTCCCCAAGTAACCCCTACCATCAGAGATAATAAATGGAAACTTGGGGTGGATATATGGGCAAAGGTACTGTGGGAGCCGTATAATCAAAGACACGAAGTCTGATACGCACAGGGAGCCGGGTGTTAAACGGCTCCATTCTGCTCTGCTAAGATGCCGAGTATGACTCTCGGGCGAGTATCTTGGAAAGAGCATGTCGATAAAATAAAAGAATGAATAAACAATTTAAAAGTAGACTCGGCCAGGTGGCGAATGGCTATAAATACAAGAGCTTGATTCATAAAGGTATGTAAGAATTACTTCTAGAGACTTAGCAAGCAAGCTTTCTTGAGAGGAATCGACTTGTCCGGTCAGTGCTAATTCCGCACCCCCGAGGAGTTTGTATTTTTTGGTGACTAGCGAGGCTCATTGGCGTCTTCAGGGATCTGAAGAGTATTTCCAAACCACATTCACCACAATTGGCGCCCGTCTGTGGGAATACTCAAATATATCCATGGAAGGCGTGGAAGCGATCCTCCGATAGCCACCGGCGATCGCCGCAGAGCGACCTCACCCAGCCGAATATGCTCGGAAAGAAACCATTGCGGCACGCGCACCTTGCGCCGACTGCCAACGATTCTAGCACGAGGCGATGCAAGCAACCATGGAGCGAGCGAACACGGACAAGCAGTGCAGGCGGCATCATCGGCGAAAGCGAACGCATGCCTGGCCTCGAGAAAGCAAAGTCTCACGAGCAAGACTCAAGGTCCTCGAGCAATCCCCAAGGCGGGTCCTCGGCGACCTCGCGACCAACAGCGCAACACCGTGACGCCGCGCTCAAAGGATTACGTTGAGGAAGTGACGGAAGGGCGCATAGGTCCAAGAGGCGCCCGCTTGACACCGTCCATATGATATACTGACTGCCGATAGCCACGGCATACATCTGATCCAACCACTTCAAACCTTCAGCGGCCACCACCGACCAGCGACCCGGCTCAAAGCGGTAGCATCACCGGCGACTACGATTTGCGCGGCGTCACACTCCCTCACGTGGATCCTCTGGTTGTCGCTTCTGGCGTACATAGGTTTACCGTAGAAACGCGTCCTTATCGATCGAAGTACCGGAGATCATGTACCATCGAACCTTCATCAAACTCGGGTTCAACGACTCGGATCTAACTCGGCCCCCTATCCACTATTCGGCTTCGCGCCACCGGAGTATCCATTGGGAAAAATCACCTACCGTCATGGCTCGAAGCGGTGGTCGCGGAGTTTTTGGTCGTCGAGCTACCATCGCCATACAATCTCATCATGGGGACGATCGTGGTTACATACCTGCGGTAGCCCCGGCACCTACCACCAATCGCTACGCTTCCCAACAGAGCATGGCGTTGGCGGTCCGTGGCTCCCAGTCGGCCAAGCATGTTACCTTCTCGCCGCCAGACGCCGGAAGGCGCAAGTAAAATCGTCGAGGTGCCCGGTCGAGAAATCACGGAAGGCGTTGGGCGTCAACCAAGCGAAAAAGGCCATGGAAGGTTTAGGCCGAGTAGACATCGATGGAAGCGGAAAAGTTTTTATGATCGGCGTCTCTCACGAGCAGTCGACAAGCGACAATCGATCACTTTCTTACTCGGCAACCTCGACGTCTTCGCGTGGACCCCATATGAAATGCGGGGAATAGACCCAGCGGTCTCGCAGCATCACCTCAATGTCGACCCTCAGTGCAAGCCGATCATTGAAGGTCGGCGATCCTCCATGAACCTGCTTGCCCGTTGTCGAGGAAGTTGACAAATTGCTTGGCAGGGGCAATCGGAGAGGTCACCTATCCCGTGGCTCTCCAACACGGTGGTGGTAAAAAGAAGAATGGCACTTGGCGTGTGTGTCGATTTCACGGATCTGAACAAAGCTTGCCCCAAAAGGCCTTTCCCTTGCCTAGAATTGATCAACTCGTTGATGCGACTGACGCCACCGCCGCATGAGTTTCCTCAGCGCCTATAGAGGCTACCATCGGATCGCCATGAATCCGGATGATCGGGACAAAGCGCATTCCTCACTCCAAGAGGAACCTCTGCTCTGAGGTCATGCCTTTTGGATTAAAGAATCGAGGCGACTTACCAGCAATTTGGTCACTCGATGTTCAAAGAACAACTCGGGCACACTATGGAAGTATACATCGGCGACATGGTGGTCAAATCTAAGAAGAGCAAAACCATATAGCCGATCTGGAAAAGACATTCGACACCCTACGAAGTCTGAATGAAGTGAATGCTTCCAAATGCGCGTCGGGATCGGCTCGGCAAATTCCTAGGCTACATCGTCAACCATCGAGGAATCGAGGCCAACCCGAGGCAAATTCTGACAATTTTAGAACTCGGTTCCCCGTTCGATCAAGAAGTCCAAAAGGCGATGGGAATGGCAGCACTCAGCAGTTTATCGGTAGATCTCTGAGATCATGCTGGACAATTCTTTCAAACATTACGCCCGAGCGAGCTTTGAATGGTCGTGGAATGCGGCGACTTTAACGGGCTCAAGACCTACCTCCGGACGGTACCTCTTCTAACAACACCCGCCACGGTGACCCTCATTTTATATCTGGCGTCTCGGACGTCAGCCAGCCGTATTGTTAAAGAGGAGGAGGCGGCGGCAGCGATATACTCGTGAGCAAAGGCGATGGTGGGCCTTAAACACGCTACTTACCATTGGAAAAAACTCGTCCTAGCCTGGTCATGGCGGCAAAAGCGATGCACTACTTCCAAGCACCACAGCGTCAAGGTCTTGACAGACTTCCCTTCGATCGATACTCAGGAATGCGAAGCATCGGGCGTGTTTGAAATGGGCTCTCGAACTTCGGACAATATGACATTGTTTTCACCCAAAAGCGCAATCAAAGGCGGTGCTTGCCGACTTTGTGGCGAATTCACGGGAGGGCTCGCCGACCTCAAGCTGGGGATCTCGGCCAAAAGCGGCTACGTCAAAGCAGTTGGAGAGTCTCGTTGGGGACATCTGGCGGTTATCTTTGCGATGGATCGTCTAACCAACGGGGAAGCGGCGCGGCGTCGTAATTATGTCCCCGACGGCGCGATCATTGAGCGAACGTCAAACTCGGCGAAGCATCAAATAACGAGGCGAATATGAAGCCCTTTAGCCGGGACTACGGAGCGCACATGTTCTCGGTGCACGGCATTGTTGGTGTTTTGTGACTCAAAGTTGGTAATCAACGGTGAAGGGGAGTATCACGGCGAAGATGGCGCATGGCGGCCTATATGAAAGCGGCTAGCTTCGTTCTTTGGCGAAGTTCGACCATCACGAACTAAACCAAATAACGCGACCAAAATACACACGCGGATGCCACTTGCTTGGCCTCCGCCATCAACTCCGAGCTCAAAGCGTACCGCCAGTGGGCTTCGTCCGGAACCCGATGTCGGCCCTCGGAGAACCCACATCAATATCATAGAATCCGCTCCAAGTTGGAAGGACCCCATTCTTTGCGTTCCTTTCTTGAACAACTCCCGAGAGGATAAAAAAGCACACAAGGCTGAAACAAGGCTCTGCGATACTACCTTGATCCACAAGGGGACTTTATAAAAATCCTCTCTGGCCCATACACGGAATCGTGCACCGGACGAGTAGAGGCTGCTCAGCGAGATACATGAAGGCGGTGTGGTGCACATTCGGCGCTCCCTTGCCCATCGAGGCGATAACGAGGATATTCTTGGCGAGCTATGAGGGCGGCGCAAAATTATGTGAAGAAATGTGAACAATGCCAAAAGTTTTCCCCACTAACCCATCAACCGTGAAGCTTTGAATTCAATCGGTAGCCTGGCGTTTGCTCGATGGGGACTTGATATCGTGGGACCCTTGCCCGGGGCCCGAGGAACAAGCGATTTCTAATCGTAACAGACTATTTCACGAAGTGGGTGAAGCGAGCTCTAACCCATATCACGAGATTCGACATTAAGCGTTTTGTGTGGAGGAACAACATTACAAGATTCGGCATTCCAAGAGCATTGATCTCGGATAATGGCACTTTCGGTTCGTGTGGCGTGTCTGAGAGTTGTCGCGGCAAATCTGAGTGTACCTTACTTTTCTCATGACCTACCCCAAAGTAACGGTCGGAAGCTTGAACAAATCCATCTTGGGCGGTATCAAAAGAAATTTGGAAAAGCGCTAAGGCGGTGGGTCGAAGAGTTGCCAAGCGTACTATGGGCCCATCGAGCAGCAAGGAGCGATCCACCGGAGAAACACCGTTTGCCTTGTGCTTGAACCCGGCGATCTTACCCCGAGATCGGCCTACCAACCCTCGGATCGCAAGCCTTGACACGGGGCCGGAGCGACATGATGCTTGCTTTGGACTGGTTACGATTGAAACGAAGAGATCGTGCCTTGGCATCCATGGCTCGCTATCAACGGCTTCGCTAAGTCATACTGTCGGAAAGTCCAAGCTGCGCCGCTACAATCCGGAGGCGGTCCTCAAGAAGGTGCTACTCTGCCGATCGGAGGCGGCCGATGGAAACTTGGTCCAAAGCTGGGGACGGCCCTATCGAATAGATTCCGTTCGCGAGAACAGGGCATATCGGTTGTCGGACATGTCGGGAAGAAGCACCACGGCACCGTGGAATTCGACACATCTGAAAATTTTATCAATGACCCGACACATGGGCTTGATATTTGTACACCATATCCTCGTAAATCCAACATCTCGCATTTTCGCATGATTAAGCTCAACACTTCAAAATCTAACAAGTCTCCGGATTCGGAGCCCCTTTGGTGAATGACATCTTAGGGCCGAACAAGTCTCCGGATTCGGAGCCCCTTTGGTGAATGACATCTTAGGGCCGAACAAGTCTCCGGATTCGGAGCGCCCTTCGTGGATGTCACGATTGGCCAAAACAAGTCTCCGGATTGAGCCCTTTGGTGAATGACATCTTAGGGCGAACAAGTCTCGGATTGAGCCTTTGGTGAATGACATCTTAGGGCGAACAAGTCTCCGGTTCGGGCGCCCTTCCGTGTATGTCACGATAGGCCAAAACAAGTCTCCGGATTGAGCCCTTTGGTGAATGACATCTTAGGGCGAACAAGTCTCGGATTGAGCCCCTTGGTGAATGACATCTTAGGGCGAACAAGTCTCCGGATTGGGCGCCCGCCGTGGATGTCACGATTGGCGAACAAGTCTCGGATTGAGCCCTTTGATGAATGACATCTTAGGGCGAACAAGTCTCCGGATTGGGCGCCCGCCGTGGATGTCACGATTGGCCAAAACAAGTCTCCGGATTGAGCCCCTTTGGTGAATGACATCTTAGGGCGAACAAGTCTCGGATTGAGCCTTCGTGAATGACATCTTAGGGCGAACAAGTCTCCGGATTGGGCGCCCGCCGTGGATGTCACGATTGGCGAACAAGTCTCGGATTGAGCCCCTTCGGTGAATGACATCTTAGGGCGAACAAGTCTCCGGATTCGGCGCCCTTCGTGGATGTCACGATTGGCGAATAAGTCTCGGATTGGGCCTTTGGTGAATGACATCTTAGGGCGAACAAGTCTCCGGATTGAACGCCTTCGTGGATGTCACGATTGGCAAAACAAGTCTCGGTTCGAGCCTTTGATGAATGACATCTTAGGGCGAACAAGTCTCCGGATTCAGGCGCCCTTCGTGGATGTCACGATTGGCGTAATAAGTCTCGGTTCGAACCCTTTGGTGAATGACATCTTAGGGCGAACAAGTCTCCGGATTGGGCGCCCCGTGGATGTCACGATTGGCGAATAAGTCTCCGGATTGGGCGCCTTTGGTGAATGACATCTCGGGGCGAACAAGTCTCGGATTCGGGCCCCTTTGGTGAATGACATCTTAGGGCGAACAAGTCTCCGGATTGGGCGCCCTTCGTGGATGTCACGATTGGCCAGAATAAGTCTCCGGATTCGGAGCCCCTTTGGTGAATGACATCTTAGGGCCGAACAAGTCTCCGGATTCGGAGCGCCCTTCGTGGATGTCACGATTGGCCAAAACAAGTCTCCGGATTCGGAGCCCCTTTGGTGAATGACATCTTAGGGCCGAACAAGTCTCCGGATTCGGAGCCCCTTTGGTGAATGACATCTTAGGGCCGAACAAGTCTCCGGATTCGGAGCGCCCTTCGTGGGTGTCACGATTGGCCAAAACAAGTCTCGGATTGAGCCTTGATGAATGACATCTTAGGGCGAACAAGTCTCCGGATTGGGCGCCCGCCGTGGATGTCACGATTGGCGAAACAGTCTCGGCCGGGCCCCTTGGTGCATGACACCTTAAAGCCGAATAAGTCTCCAAATTCGGAGCACCCTTCGTGGATGTCACGACTGGTTCAGAGCGTCCTTTGGTGCATGACACCTTGGGGCCGAATAAGTCTCCGAACGATTATACCACGTAGTGCACATTATTTTAATGGCGCCTAAATATTACAATAAAGTGTATCGAAGCGCTCGAGCCTGGCCAAGCGCAAGGCGGTTATTAATCTATTCGCTACATAATAAGCGATGCCTCGGCGGATCTACGGTTTAAAATATTCGCTTAAGCGCTCGAGCCTGGCCAGCCGCGCGCGGTTATTAATCTATTCGGCTACATAATAAGCGATGCCTCGGCGGATCTCTGGTTTAACGTATTCGGCTTAAGCGCTCGAGCCCTGGCCAACGCAAGGGCAGATTTATTAATCTATTCGGCTAAGCACTCAACGATGCCTCGGCCAGCCCTCTGGTCTAAAATATTCGGCTTAAGCGCTCGAGCCCTGGCCAACGCAAGGGCAGATCTAGCCCGTGTGAGCTAGTTGGCCAACCATTTGGCCTTTCACGCTCGAGCCGAGCCATCCCAGGGAACCGGCATATTTGGTTGTTAATTGTTTTAACATTGTATAATTACAAAAAACAAAACATCACCATAAAACTGCGGAGACATCAGCACATTGCGCATAAATTGCTAACATTTTATAAATACAAAAAGTATCAACGTCCATTGCTGTATCATAAACACAAAATAACAAAATAAACGAAAGAAATATCGACCCTCGAATCGGTCTCCAATGGATCGATGTCTACTTGCTCATACGGTATTGGAACATTGAGGGCAATGCCATTGCAGAAGGGCCTTGTCCCAACCATGTTTGAACCCCCGATTCTCAAACCGGGAGACCTGGTCCACATACTCGGCAAGCCCAGCCTCTTTCCCGGCTTCGAAACTTTTTGACTCGGCACTCTCTTTCGCCACTTTCACCTCTGCCAACTCGGCCTCCGGGCGATGCCGGCTTTCGGATAAGCAAAGTCGACTTCAAGTCGTCGGCCTTCTTCTCGGCCTCCGCTCTCAACTTATCCGCATCACGAGCTTTCTCCACATGACATCGCCGAAGCTTCGATTCGCTCTTAAAAACTCGTCCTCGGCCCTTTTTCTCGGCCCTCGCTTGCTCTATAGCGGTGATCTCCTTGATGGCGTCGAGATGGCGGCCCACATCGGCTATCCTACCAGCGGCTGCAAAGAACAATTCAAAACAAAGCGCCAGCGGCGTTCGAATGAAAGAAAAATCGAATACACACCAAAAGGGCCATTGGCGGCTAACATTGTCGCATCCGAATCGGCTCGGTAGGAAAACCTCCGTATCGACGGTAATGACAAAGACGTTGCCACCGAAGCGACCTCACGGGTCATTAAGCGCGAGGCATCGATAGAAGCATATTTCTCACCTTGATTGAATCACAAAGACGACCTCACGAACCCACCGTTAGGGGCGTTTGCCACCCGATCTTCTAACCCGACCTCGGGCTCTCTAGGCGTTTCTCGGCGTTCCTCAACATCTGAGCGGCTTCCCCAACCGGCCCGATTCGGCATCCTTATTCGTTGCCGCCTCCTCGGCAATTTGCAAGGATTTCGATTCAACAAGCTGGGAGGAATCTGAGATTCAGATGGGCGGTTGATTGAAAGGCCCTCCGCTCTTCTCCTTGCGGCTAACCTCTCCGCATTTCGCCTTCTTAGCAAGCTTTGTCGCTTAACTTGACCATGCCGGGCTGAGCTGACGGAAGTCGTCTGCGTTGAAGGCGTCGTCAACAAGATCGTTCCCCGAACCAAAGCGGTGGGACGATCGTCGGAACAATACCTCCTCGATTGACCTCAAAGCGTCGTGGCGGCGATTCGGGTACCAGTACTCTCCGAATCGGACCCTTCAAATCCTATCTGTCTAAAATTTTTGAAGTTGGACAAAATACGGGCGACGAAAATCTTCCCCTTCCGAATCGGTATATTGTCATGCAAGAAAAGGTCGTGTCACGTGGGCTCGTAGCAAAGCGAGCGTGAGCCGCCTTCCTGCTTAAAGATCTGCGACGGCGAAATAATTAAGAGCAATCGATGTCGGAAAGAACGGCGTCGTTAGTTGAAGTTAGGACTTTTTCAACTCGTTCCTGCATAAGATAAGCCGTGAGATTCAAGAAAATAGGGTATGGCGGATACAAATGTACAATATGAGCAAAGGGCATTCTGGCGACTGGTTAGCCCTCGTCTAGGAATAGGATCGACGCGATCCTCCTCGCCGAATTCGGTTACCACGGACAACGACCATGACATCATCAACTCGTTTTCGGTGAGGAAAGCATAGTGATCAACCGATGATCTGTGTCCTTAGCTCGAGAAAGTAATGCGTCCGTCTTGGCGGAGGATCTGGCGAGCATACTGATCTTAGAATGGCGGGAATGCCAAGATTAATACCAAAGCGGACGGTTGCCACGACCCCCATTATGATTCTAAAGAAATTTACATTGATTTGGGAAGGATCAAATCAATGGCGAAAACGACCCTCGAAGCGGGTGAAGAAGCGAACTCCGCTCTGCGATCGACAAAAGGGGTATGACAATCGAGTTTTCTTCCTCTCTCTCCATGTCGAGTGCGATTGACCACTAACGATAGGTGCACATCGTCGGGAATGGAGAAATGGCGTCTAAAATCAACGACTCGACGGAGAAAGAAGGTCTCTTAAATACTTCGCCATAATCTATTGATTATAAGAATCGTGTGAGTAAACAAATTACGAAAAGCTTGAGTCGAGAAGGAAAACTTACAAAAATGAAGAATATCGCAGATGGAAGGATTGCAAGGATGAATCGAAGAAGCGATCTAGCGGCCAGCGTCATAGAACACGAATCCGAAGGATACCGGGCTTCAAGTCATAATGAATAGGCGTGCGGAGGGCGGGAATCAAGCGGCGATTCAAGGGAGTAATTAAACAACCGCGAAATAAATCTAAAGCCCCAAGAACTTCGGTTTGTAGTATTTGAAAATCGAGCCAAGCACCTCGTCCAAATGCCGTTGACAAGATGCTTGGGGGCAATTAAGGAGCCGTATAATCAAAGACACGAAGTCGTCGCCTGAGGAGCCGGTGTTAAGCGGCTCCATTCCTTCTGCTAAGATGCGAGTATGACTCTCGGGCGAGTATCTTTGGAAAGAGCATGTCAGGATAAAATAAAAGAATGAATAAACAATTTAAAAGTAGACTCTGGCCCCGAGGCTGGCGAATGGCTATAAATACAAGAGCTTCAGATTCATAAAGGTATGTAAGAATTACTTCTAGAGACTTAGCAAGCAAGCTTTCTTGAGAGGAACTGACTTGTCCGTCGGAGTGCTAATTCCGGCACCCCCGACCGGAGTTTGTATTTTTGCAGGTGACTAGCAGAGGCTCATTGGCGTCTTCCGGGATCTGAAGAGTATTTCCAAACCACATTCACCACAGGTACAAATAAACACCACAAAGCTATTTAAACATAACAGACAAACACACAAAGCTGCAACCCACAAGCCCGATCCAAAAGGATAGCCACCCCCATAAGCCGCCAGTCTTTACCGAAGATGAGCACATGGAATCCAGTAAGCCTTCCACTCCTCACAACCATGATATCTTAGCCACTTAACCAAAGCCATGAAAGAGGAAAAAATCTACCCCACGACACATCCCGATAGAGTCACATGAAGCTAGCACGAGCAGTAACCATAATCAACGGTCTTGGGAGTTGTAGCGAAAAAATAATAGCCCCACAGCAACAGCCCAATACATAGTCAAAAATCACATAAGATCAAACATCACATCCCCCCAGTCCTTTCCTTGGTAGATCATAAGCCTCAAACCCCACGGCACTGGGCCCTTCACTCCATGTCAAACGTGGCAATACAATCAATTAGAATGGGTCACATGAAGACAAGAAGCAACCATAAACCGGTAGCTATCCTCCCGCTCGTCTCCAGTCTCTAACTCAGCAAGTCATCGACCACTGATGTTAGCCCACACAAAAAATCCCCTTCAAACCCAAACAGAACCCATGAGCCTATGTCCAAACAAATAGAACGTGGGCCCTACTACTCATATAAAATACTAAACAATATCCAAAAGGAACTCACGTGCCTACATCCTAACAATGAAGCAGTTAACACGGTTTTATCAAAACCAAACAGCCATAGTTTCACAAGACCACCAACATAAAATATTCAAAATAAATTTTGAAACCTGAGCGGCGGGGCTGCAGAAACACCTACGTGATCCCAAACACCAAGAACACACCCTGCCATACGCGCTTAGGTGGAGCGTGTGACCACTCTTCACCATCCATGCATCCTGAACCACCATAGTAACCTTAGAATAGCAGCTCAACAAGCTATAGTAACCTTACAACATGAACCGTCGGTAATAACGATGCCAGAAAAGCTGAACCTAGCACTGCCGACAACAGGACCATCGTCGGTGATTCAACCCTGAGTCTGCCTGAAGGTCAAATTAACCAAACGACGAGCAAATGCAGCAAAGATCTTAGGCCGAATCTGCGTGAAGGTCAAATTAACCAAACCCACGGGATTTTCCAAACCAGACCCACTAGACGAGTCTATCCAAGTAAACTAATAGCTCACTGGCAACCAGACACTCGCCGGTGAACTTTGAAAATGCTCTAAACAACCACTTCCAACCATCGGTGAAAGAGAGAAACTCTCTACCATGACCAGAAACTCTCCTGAGTCGTCAAAGAAAACCAGCCACGGCGCCACCCATGACCGGAGCTCAACAAACCCAGATCACACACCAAGTACTCAATATACACATAGCTATCTCCGTGCTCATAGCCGGCATTAAAATCCAGGCTGGTGCCGGAGAAATCCACCATTGCAGGAGTAGCTAAACCACTTACAACTCCTCGCCGGAGCAATATACGCATATAAAACCGCCAACGAAATACCCAGCACACCACCAGCTCCAAAACCTACTTACCGCCGGCACATAACTCACCAAACGGCAACAGCTCACGGACTGAAAACATACTCACCACTATTTCATGACCATAATATCACGACAACTAATCAGCACCTAAGAATGGTTGAAAGATCAAACCATCTCACAAACGAACCCACCATCATGCTCGCACTTCCTCAAGATTGATGAAGAGGAGCTACCAAGAAAAAAACCATTGTTACCGGGGGGAGCTTTCTCTCTCTAGGTTCTAGAGAGAGAGGCTCTACTTTCTTCCCCGCGAAGTATGGACAAAATTAATATTTCGCCCAAAGAGAGGCTCTACTTGCTTGGCATTTTTATGCAAACTTGTAGCTTTTTGTTTAGTAATTTTCGTATGTAAAATGGCTACAATTTGTGCCCAATTTACTAATGAAAATTTCCTTTTTTACCTTGCTATTATTTGTGCTAAATTTTGTTATTGATAAATGGTATTGCTTTCAATTTGTAAAATGGCTACATTTTGTTTTCAATACCAAGTATCATAGTTCATGGAGTGGCTGCGGCATAAATTGATCGGCATTGGGTTTAGGTACTTGTCTAATCAGATTAATAAATCTGCCCTTGCCCCAGCCAGTGCATGACCTTCAGAAGCCGAATAAGACTAGTTCATGGAATGGCTGCGGCATAAATCGATCGGCATTGGGTTTAGATACTTGGCCGATCAGATTGATAAATCTGTCATTGCCCCAGCTAGTGCATGAGCTTCAGAAGCCAAATAGGACTAGTTCATGGAATGGCTGCAGCATAAATCGATTGGCATTGGGTTTAGATACTTGGCCGATCAGATTAATAAATCTGCCCTTACCCTAGCCAGTGCATGAGCTTCAGAAGCCGAATAAGATAAATGAAATGATCCGATTGGCATCTAGCTTTTGGCGTTTAGAATTAATGACATCGCCTTTGTGGCGCTGCATACATTAAGGATAAATGGGGTGAGTTCGCACCAGTGATTCCACTTATTCTTATTCAGACTCGATTTAAACTAGTTTGGGATAAGTGCGAATGTCAAACAGACTATTCTTCAACAGCAGAGGAGAAGGACAAACATTGGCTCGGCTAGACATTGCAATGAATCACAGCAGCGAGCATACACACACGAGAGAAAAGACATCCAAGGAATGGGAAAAATGTCAGCCCCCAAGTCGTCGAAGCAGATCACCCCGAAAAGAAAAACAGCAACGGGGAAGCCCCCCGCAACCGCGACCGAGAAGCGAGCCCGATGCGATGCCATGACCGTTGAGTTTTGCAGTTTTCGTGGGGAATAAACCGATGACGGAGGCGGATTCCATCGTTAACAATCCAGGTGTAGCAGTCCAGTTCGCTCGATAGATCTTTCCACCGGAGGTCCAGCAGTCGATGGTTGGACGACAAGACTTCGAAGTATTTCGAGAAGGCATTCATGGGGCGGTGAAGGGGCTGTACACCACTTATGAAGTCAGCATGCGTCTGCGCGTCGCGCAATGGGAAATAGAGAAGAAGGACGAACGAATCCACAATTTGAAGGCTCGCGCAGAGAAGACCAATCGTGAGCTGAGGGAGCTTAGGAAAGCTCAAGCCACCGAGCCGCGTGCGGCAGGTCAATCTAATCCGATCATGGAGGAAAGAGTGACCCAACGGCTGTTAAGTCACACCATTACCGACCGGGATACGGCAAGCATATTTGCCGTAGAAAATGCGAGGACCATGGGTTATGAACAAGGCTTCCATGCAGGCCGGAAGGTTGGGATAGACAAAACTAAAGAGAAACTTGCAGAGGAGGTCTGCCAATGCGAGAACCGGGACTTTAGGCACGGTTGGATTAAGGAACTTCAAGCCGCGGAGGCTCTTCGAGCAAAGGGTGTTGATTCGGCCTTGCCGCGGTACCAACGTGATTATTTTCCCTTCTCCGCCTTTGAAGTTGAAAAGAGTGACAATGACGGAGAAGCCATGTAAAAGTAGACATTGTAGGCATTATAATGCAAAATTCATGTAATTTTTATCCAATTGAATAATAGTACATTGTCTATTTCAAGTGTTTTCAATTGTTAGCATACTTTCTGATTGTATTAGTATACTTTATGTCAATCGACTGATCTGAGAACACATTTTATTTTGAACGCTTGCATGTTTCAGCCTGCATTTATACAGCATGTTTCGTCATTTCATGTTTATACGGCATCATGCGCCGATGGGTCTCTGAATTCGAAGGCGTCCAATCGTTATATCCACGAAAGGTGCTCCGAATTCGGGGGCTTTATCGGCCCAAAGGCGTCATGCGCCGATGGGGCTCCGAATCTGGAGACTGGCCAATCGTTATATCCATGAAGGGCGCTCTGAATCCGGAGGCTTTATCGGCCCAAAGACGTCATGTATCGATGCTCCAAATTCGAAGGCTTTATTGGCCCAAAGACGTCATGCACCGATGGGGCTCTGAATCCGAAGACATCCAATCATTATATCCACGAAGGGCGCTCCGAATCCGGAGGCTTTATCGGCCCAAAGACGTCATGCGCCGATGGGGCTCTGAATCCACAGACGTCTAATTGTTGTATCCATGAAGGGCGCTCCGAATCCAGAGGCCTTATCGGCCCAAAGACGTCATGTGTCGATGGGGCTCCGAATCCGGAGACGTCCAATCATTATATCCACGAAGGGTGCTCTGAATCCAGAGGCTTTATCGGCCCAAAATCGTCATGCGCCGATGGGGCTCCGAATCCGGAGACTTTGTTTGGCCAATCGTGATATCCACAAAGGGCGCTCCGAATCCGGAGGCTTTATCGGCCCAAAGACGTCATGCACCGATGGGGCTCCGAATCCAGAGACTGGCCAACCGTGATATCCATGAAGGGCGCTCTGAATCCAGAGGCTTTATCAGCCCAAAGACGTTATGTGCTAATAGGGCTTCGAATCTGGAGACTTTGTTTGGCCAATTGTGATATCCACGAAGGGAGCTCCAAATCCAGAGGCTTTATCAGCCCAAAGATGTCATGCACCGATGGGGCTCCGAATCTGGAGGCTTGGTTTGGCCAATCATGATATCCACGAAGGACGCTCCGAATCTAGAGGCTTTATCGGCCCAAACACGTCATGCGCCGATAGGGCTCCGAATGCGGAGACTTAGTTTGTCCAATCATGATATCCACGAAGGACGCTCCGAATCTAGAGGCTTTATCGGCCCAAACACGTCATGCGCCGATAGGGCTCCGAATGCGGAGACTTAGTTTGTCCAATCATGATATCCACGAAGGGCGCTTCGAATCCGGAGGCTTTATCGGCCCAAAGCCGTCATGCGCCGATAGGGCTCTAAATCTGGAGACTGTTTGGCCAATCGTGATATCCATGAAGGGCGCTCCGAATTCGGAGGCTTTATCGGCTTAAAGGCGTCATGCGCCGATGGGGCTCCGAATGCGGAGACTGTTTGGCCAATCGTGATATCCACGAAGGGCACTCCGAATCCAGAGGCTTTATCGGCCCAAAGACGTCATGTGCCGATGGGGCTCCAAATCTGGAAACTGTTTGGCCAATCGTAATATCCACGAGGGGCACTCCGAATCCGGAGACTTTATCGGCCCAAAGACGTCATACGCCGATGGAGCTCCGAATCCGAAGACTGGCCAATTGTGATATCTACGAAGGGCGCCTCGAATCCAGAGGCTTTATCAGCCCAAAGATGTCATGCACCGATGGAACGCTTTTGAACAAATTTCGCAGTAAGTAAACAGGGATCTTTGCATTACAAAAGTGGAATGTGTACATTGTGAGCCTTTCAGAACTAATATCATTCCCCACAGGTCGGGTTTAATGATAGAATTTGCGCAAGTGTGTTGAATTCCAAGGCCGTGGCAGACTCCTTCCAGACATGTCTTTGAGCCGATATGCCTCCACTCCCGCGATCGAATCGACCTGATAGGGGCCGTCCCAGTTAGGACCCAATTTTCCATCAGCCGGTTTCCTGGCAACTGGGAGTACTTTCTTCAGAACCAACTCTCTAGGTGTGTAGCGGCGCAACTGAACACGTTGATTATACGACTTAGCAAGCTGCTGTTGATACTGCGCCATGGATGCAAGGGCGCGATCCCTTCGTTCTTCAATCAGAATCAAATCCAAGGCCAGCATCATGTCGTTTTGGCCCATATCAAAAACTTTCGATTTCAAGGTTGGGAGGCCGATCTCCAAGGGTATGATTGCCTGGGTTCCAAAGCATAGAGCAAACGGTGTTTCCCTAGTAGATCACCTCGGCTTAGTTCGATGAGCCCACAACACACTCGGCAATTCTTCGACCCATTTGCCTTTAGCTTTCTCCAGTCTTTTCTTGATGCCGTCCATGATGGATTTGTTGGAGGCTTCAACCTGACCATTGCTTTGCAGATAAGCTAGTGTGGAAAAGTAAGGCTAGATACCATACTTGCTGCACAACTCTCGGTAGACGCCACAATCAAACTAGGTGCCATTGTCTGAGATAAGTGCTCTTGGAATGCCGAATCGTGTTATGATATTTCTCCACACAAAACGCTTTACGTCGGTCTCTCAGATGTGCGTTAGTGCCTCCTGTAACACCCTCAAAATAATACAATAAACCCACCAATATTGAGATGCATTGATATACAAAAGACCAGCATTCTTCTATTCATCAGAATAGTTCTTACAATAGTATTACATGTTAACAACAGAGCAAATGCCCTACGAGCTTATAACTTTCCAAGTCAACACTTGGTTACAAGAAAATAGAGTGCTAACTCAATACATATTAAGCCCTTGGCCTGAATTACATGTAATACATCAAAAGAAAATAGACAACAAAAAGATCTGTCCACCTCTAGCCTCCCAAGCTATGTCCTTGGAGGTGGCATGCTACCTGTACCTGAAATGATATTCCCATATAGGGTGAGCCACAGCCCAGTAGAAATACACTAAACCAATTATAAACAATGACTAAAATAATAGCATTCAACAGATGGTCCACACTTATATTCCCACTTATACCGTGTTACAGTTTCATGACAATCATGTCCAAGTTACGTTTCACTTTCCGTTTCTTATCCAATTCTCAATTCATACCATAGTTCAGAACCTAGCCAAACAACTTATATGAGACAATAACTCATCTTTAACATTTTTTTTTTCATTTCACAATAGATAAGCATACAAGCTATATCAATACTTCAACAGATCAGCACACAAGTTACATCAACACTTCAAAGGATAAGCATATGAGCTATATCAACACTTCAAAAGATAAGCATATGAGCTATATCAATTTCCGGTTTAGAGGTCCAGCCCTTTTCTTCCAATAAACCGTTTGGTTTAGAGGTCCAGCCCCTTTCTTCCAATAAACCGTCTGCACAAAACAACATATATATATACACATCGATAGTATACATAACCAATCAATACATAAAGTTAATGTATTCTTTCGACCGTCATACTCTATGACACATCCAATTGATTAGTTTTAGTTTATCTAACCATCATGCATTGTCTACAGCAATCAAAACTACCTTCCATCGGTAGCCCAAAGCAATTATTTCTAAACATAAAATAAATGCATCCAACGGATATAATAGTCAACATTTCAACTTGGTGAGCAATAAATGAATCAACTACACCCTTTAATCCCATACATTCCCAATCTCAACTTTCTCATTTCAATTCCTCATTTCTCACAATTAATTAAACAAATTAATTAATCAGTGTAATTAGGGCATTTTCCCTAATTAACATTACAACCCTAAGGTTTCATTTTCATCAATGTTTCAACATTAATTCCATTTCTCCATGCCAAACATGCACATAGGTTTTATATATTTAAAACCCCAACTTTTGTGAAATTACACAAAGGCCCAAGCTTTCTCAAAATTACCCAACAACCCCCAACGTATCAAAATGCTAAAATTTAACGACAAAGCTCATAAAAAGGAGTAGGATATCCCTACTCGAAGTTAAAGCTCAAACGGAGATGAAAACCAAAACCCAACGTGCTCCAAATCCCAACTTTTTCATATTAAAACGAAGCCCTCGACGATCAACACAACTTTTACAAAGGCTGAAGGGATGGGAAGCACTCTAACTAGATTAAACCCTAGAGAGAAGGAAGCTTCTAGAGAGAAAGGCTCTCAAAATAACTTTTTAGAAAGTAAGAGAGAGAGAGAGAGAGAGAGAGAGTAGAAAATGATTCAAAAATGCCCAGCTGCCCTCTGATATACGACAGGTCCACTCGAGCGGAAAACACAACGCTCGAGCGTCAAGAACAAAAAACTGGATCCGCTCAAGCTAAAGAAGGTACGCTCGAGTGCCAAGACACAAGAATAAAATTCATCCACTCGAGCGTAGGTTTCCCTTTCCCAAAACCTACACCAAAAATACACTGTCCGCTCGAGCGCCAACAATCCCGCTTGAGCGCTACCCGTTCGAGCGCAAGAAACCCGCTCGAGCGTGAATGAGGCATCTGCAGAAGTTTTGCAGGGCATCAAAATACTAAGAGTGTGAAATCTCTGCTCGAGCGCTCCAAGACCCGCTCGAGCGGAAAGACCAAAAACCTAGCAACAAGATTTTAGACCAAGGCTCAACCTACCTGCTCGAAACAAGCTCAACACATCCTAAAACTCAAACGTATGGATTTAAAGGACGACAACAAGATAAGTACAACCACCAACTCTACGGAATCGAGTCCGGAATACACTGAACAGTAAAGGGGCAACCGGGATCGCTATAACCTCCCCCCCTTAAAGAATTTCGTCCCCAAAATTAAGGATACGCCAAAACACAAGGCCAACAAATCACACAACACCGACACCCGAGTACTAGGAAAGAAACTACTCTCACTACAAACCTTCAATCCACTCTTACCAAGGAAGAGACTAACCATGGGAACACGTTCCAAATGACGACATTCTAGACGTGGCCGTCACAACAAAATCAAACCTTTCCCGAAACAATTCACCAACAACTGACTAGTGCTTCAAGCTAAGTCACTACTCAACAACACGACCAAAGCAAATATTTAGAGTGGATAATAAGAAAACACTTTCTTGTTCAAGAGACATTTCTCAAAGATGTTTAAATTTTTAATGTTAACGTTCCAGAATAAATCTTGCATTTTCCATACGAAAACTCAAAAGCTTTGTAAACATTTTTCACAAACACGGTGTTACCCAAAACGCAGAGTCATCCACAGTTTATTTGCCAAAAAGATTAATCTGGAATTCTTTAAAATCCTTGAATTTAAATCAACTTTTCAACAACGCCCTCAGATGGCCCAAACACTAGGAAAATTTTGTTTTCCATTTCTTTCCAAAACAGCACTATCCACAACCATCACTCACATAGTGATGCCACAACTGACACAGAATATAACATTTCTATAATGATAGTTAATAGAAATAACAACAGTACTAACAGCACATAAGGCAAAAAAAAAAAAAAAAAATTCATGGTTTTGCAATTTCATTTTGCCTCCCTTTAATTAAAAAAGATCATAAATACGGCTCAGGACCTGGCCAACAACCAAATGAGAGCACATCTCATCTCAACAATACCCCCTTTAATACACGAATGATACACATTTTAGTGCTATATCAATATCAAACCAAACATCATACATACATAATGTACAAAAAGCCAATCATTCACAATGATGAATCAATACACATATAAGATGTATTATTCCAACCGTCAGATCCAACGACAAAACATGTTCGATTAGTTTCAGTCTTCCCTAATCAACATACAAAGTCTACAACAAACGAGACTAAACTCAAGGTGACCAATGCCAACCCAAAACCCGATACCGACAAGCTGACTAATCAACTTAATAAACTCTACACTCAGTAATCCACACACCGATGTGCCACTCAAACCACTAACCCCAAACACAGAGTTCCCTACACAAACCACAAATTTTGGAATCTCACCGGATCTCCTAAAATTGAACCGCATCAACACTGCGTCTAAGGGAATCACCATCCCCCACCATGGCTATCTAGCAAGCCTGCTCACTACCTTGATCGAAGACCGACATGGTCAGCCTCAATCACAACAACCCAAACACGAAGGTCCACTTTGACCAACGCTATACTCATTACTCTAGAACACAAATTGTTCTTCCTTCAAAGAATGCTGCCAGCATCCACTCACAACCCAAACCTAACAATTGATAACCACTCACAATACGAACATTACCCCTATACAACCGATGGGGTCACCACGGACTCACTAACTAGCAAGGCCCAAAACACGAACCAATATACAGGTACCATTCCTACTAACCCCAGATACAAATCTCACATTTCCTTGAACATTCTCACATAACCTTGCTAACACCACGCAACTCTCGAAACCATCACATCTAACACATTCTCCCGTTCTAGGCAAAACCTCCTTATTTTGCAAGCCATCTTACTCCCACACCGAATCCCTCAATAACCCTTGGGGCCACTCGTTAACCCATATCTTACTTGTAACTCATCCCGAGAGTACCATCAAGAGGCCCGGCCTCCATGCTAAACCACTAGTCAAAACTACCGCTAGGCAACCACCATGAACCAACCCCGGCACTGTCGCATGCCGCCGACTAGGCTTTCAAAGAAGCACCATTCTAAATTTCCAGAAGAGTAAAAGTCCTCAACCCTCTCATTATCAACCCGAACCTTTCTTTGCAAAGACCTTACCATAGTGACTCGACTCACGAGTCACACCCAAACCACGGGTTATACACCCAACCGATCCCACCGTCAGCATCACCTGGCCTACCCGGTATTAAGGTATAAACCTATCGCATTTGATCATAATAAAGAAGCTCGAAAACTTAGGAAACACCCATATACTACTACCAGAGATATAGCACCGGCTGCTTACAACACACCACTCCCCGATGCCAACAACCACACTCTCATATAAGGGCTAACACTCTTTCAGTCGAACAACCAACCGGTACATATGCCAATTCGGCAACGTTACCTACCACGAAGGTACAAGTCTAATCCTAACAAGATTATGAGCTATGCCCTTATAAAATACCTTATTAACTACATACCACACCTAGTATTAATCACACACTTCACATCCACTCGAGGAGTTCTCCCGACAAAAGACCTAAATCTCTACCATACACATAAGATCAAATGGGTAGTACACATGGATTTCCGCACACCCGGCAAGTATAACTATTCTAGCCCCACAATAGTCCTAATTGGGATACGCATCCCTCGATAATTCTTCCAAATTTGAACACATGGTTCTACAGCCCTCATTTTTCTCAAACCAAATCACGCACATATAAATGCATTACTACCAAAAATTTTATGGTTTTATAACAACCTATTTCATCAATAGAACTTTTAGAGTCACTACATGCTCTAATCTGCCCATTTCAAGAAAATAGATAAGCATTGGCACACATAACCATATAAACATATACATAGAAGCAAACAACCTTGACGTTCCAACATTTCCAAAACACATTGGTTATACAACAGAACCCAATGCTTACAAAATGATAATTCACCAATTACAAAATGGATAAGTCAAAACAAAACCACCCCATCGATATTACCACAACTACTGTCCCTCGCTGGACCGCAAAAGTTGGTCATCTTCTGACCCAAGATATCCTATGAGCTTACTAGCCACGGGCAAGAACTACTGATGTGCCCCATCTGGCCACACCTGGAACAACTACTAATTTTCCCAACTGGGACTTGGGAACTCGACCCACCCGAGGCCCTCAAAATCTGGCCTGACTGTCCCCCAAAATGGTATCGCTTCGCCAAATGAATAAGGCCGACCCGACTAGATTGTAAAACCCCCAAAGAAGCCCCTGGCTGAGTACAGAAACGACTGAAATGACCCAGCTGATTACACACCCAACAAGTAAGCGGCTCCCTAACACGAGACTGGTTCAAAGCCTAAGCTGATGGAGACCCCAACAACTGCTTCCCCACTGAGCATTCGATCGGCCCAAAACTTGGCTGGCTAAGAGATTCAGGTGGTGCAGCTACTGGTCGGATTGCCAGCCCTACCCTCCTCCTCTGTGGGCACACCGAAACCTTGTGGCCCAACTGACCACATTTGAAACAACTAACAGACTCCCTATTTTGAGGCTGGTCCGATGCCTGAACCTTTCTGGACCTCCCAACACAAGAGTCTGAAACCCCAGACGAAGAAAATGACTTAACTTGGGATTGAGTATACTTTCGCCTCCACCTCTTACTGGGCCTAGAGTACCTATAAGCCGTAGGAGTCTCGACAATGGCTTCCTCCCTAACCCGGCCAACACCCATCACCGTGGGCTCTTCCCTATTTTGTCCCATAGCTAGCACCGCTGCCTCAACATGAGCAGCCGCCTCAACAAGCACACTATAACTCCTATGCCAAGACCCAGCGATCCTTTCTCGGATGCTATCACACAGCCTACTCTCAAACTCTGAACAACGTAATTCCTCCGTCTCCATCAATTCCGGGGCAAACCTTGACAGATTCGCGAACCATGCTTCAAACTGCACCAAAGGTGTAGTACCCTGGCATAACTCCCCAAACTGTTTCCGTAACTCCTCCCGTGTGGAGGGAGGGAAATCAAAACTCCCTCGTCTAGGCATCCTAGTAAAAGCAACAAAGGTATTAGCACAACAACAACGGTGCAGAAATTATTTCACTAGCGTCCTAACACAATGGACAGCTGTAATTCATTCCACGTAAGCACATAAACACATAAGTACTTACGAATTTCATTTCTGAATAATGATAGTCCCGAGACGTTACTAGAGTTCCGGTTAGAAACAGCATTGATCAAGTGTCTTTCCAACAAGACTCACAGAAACCCAAGGATCCAATCAACATCCCAGAAACTAAATCCCATATCCAAGTAGTCACATAAACACGTTATCACATAAGCACATAACATTACATCTAAGTCTCTAATCAAGCGAGACAAACCCATTGTGATACTAATCACTCCCCACGTACCCGAAGTATTCGAACACGGTACGCTGTGATACCAAGTTGTAACGCCCTCAAAATAATACAATAAACCCACCAATATTGAGATGCATTGATATACAAAACACCAACATTCTTCTATTCATCATAATAGTTCTTACAATAGTATTACATGTTAACAACAGAGCAAATGCCCTATGGGCTTACAACTTTCAAAGTCAACACTTGGTTACAAGAAAATAGAGTGCTAACTCAATACATATTAAGCCCTTGGCTTGAATTACATGTAATACATCAAAAGAAAATAGACAACAAAAAGATTTGTCCGCCACTAGCCTCCCAAGCTATGTCCTTGGAGGTGGCATGCTACCTGTACCTGAAATGATATTCCCATATAGGGTGAGCCACAGCCTAGTAGAAATACACTAAACCAATTATAAACAATGACTAAAGTAATAGCATTCAACAGATGGTCCACACTTATATTCCCACTTATACCGTGTTACAGTTTCATGACAATCATGTCCAAGTTACGTTTCACTTTCCGTTTCTTATCCAATTCTCAATTCATACCATAGTTCAGAACCTAGCCAAACAACTTATATGAGACAATAACTCATCTTTAACATTTTTTTTTCATTTCACAATAGATAAGCATACAAGCTATATCAATACTTCAACAGATCAGCACACAAGCTACATCAACACTTTAAAGGATAAGCATATGAGCTATATCAACACTTCAAAAGATAAGCATATGAGCTATATCAATTTTCGGTTTAGAGGTCCAGCCCCTTTCTTCCAATAAACCGTTTGGTTTAGAGGTCCAGCCCCTTTCTTCCAATAAACCGCCTGCACAAAACAACATATATATATATATACACATCGATAATATACATAACCAATCAATATATAAAGTTAATGTATTCTTTCGACCGTCATACTCTATGACACATCCAATTGATTAGTTTTAGTTTACCTAACTATCATGCATTGTCTACAACAATCAAAACTACCCTCCACCGGTAGCCCAAAGTAATTATTTCTAAACAGAAAATAAATGCATCCAACGAATATAATAGTCAACATTTCAACTTGGTGAGCGATAAATGAATCAACTACACCCTTTAATCCCATACATTCCCAATCTCGACTTTCTCATTTCAATTCCTCATTTCTCACAATTAATTATACAAATTAATTAATCAGTGTAATTAGGGCATTTTCCCTAATTAACATTACAACCCTAAGGTTTCATTTTCATCAATGTTTCAACATTAATTCCATTTCTCCATGCCAAACATGCACATAGGTTTTATATATTTAAAACCCCAACTTTTGTGAAATCACACAAAGGCCCAAGCTTTCTCAAAATTACCCAACAACCCCCAACGTATCAAAATGCTAAAATTTAACGACAAAGCTCATAAAGAGGAGTATGATATCCCTACCTCGAAGTTAGAGCTCAAACGGAGAGAAAAACCAAAACCCAACGTGCTCCAAATCCCAACTTTTTCATATTAAAACGAAGCCCTCGACGATCAACACAACTTTTACAAAGGCCGAAGGGATGGGAAGCACTCTAACTAGATCAAACCCTAGAGAGAAGGGAGCTTCTAGAGAGAAAGGCTCTCAAAATAATTTTTGGAAAGTAAGAGAGAGAGAGTAGAAAATGATTCAAAAATGCCCAGCTGCCCTCTGATATACGACAGGTCCACTCGAGCGGAAAACACAACGCTCGAGCGTCAAGAACAAAAAACTGGATCCGCTTAAGCTTAAGAAGGTACGCTCGAGCGCCAAGACACAAGAATAAAATTCATCCGCTCGAGCGTAGGTTTCCCTTTCCCAAAACCTACACCAAAAATGCACTGTCCGCTCGAGCGCCAACAATCCCGTTCGAGCGCTACCCGTTCGAGCGCAAGAAACCCGCTCGAGCGTGAATGAGGCATCTGCAGAAGTTTTGCAGGGCATCAAAATACTAAGAGTGTGAAATCTCGCCGAAGCGCTCAAGACCGCCGGCGGAAAGACCAAAAACCTAGCAACAAGATTTTAGACCAAGGCTCAACCCACCTGCTCGAAACAAGCTCAACACATCCTAAAACTCAAACGTATGGATTTAAAGGACGACAACAAGATAAATACAACTACCAACTCTACGGAATCGAGTCCGGAATACACTGAACAGTAAAAGGGCAACCGGGATCGCTATATCTCCACTTCTGCCCATTTTGTAAAATAATCTGTCGCGACAATCAAGAACCACTTGTTACCCGGGGACGAGGTAGTGGTCCGACGATGTCAAGTCCTCATTGGACGAATGGCCAAGGACTAGTTATGGAGCTTAGCTCTTCAGCAGGCAGGTGGGTCAAAGGAGAGAACTTCTGGCACTGTTCACACTTTTTCATGTAACATTTGGCGTCGGCTCTCATTGTTAGCCAGTAATACCCCTGAGACACGGTTCGATGAGCCGAAGAGCGCCCGCCAGAATGGGCGCCACAACTACCTTCATGTATTTCAGTCAGAAGCTCTTCGACTTTGTCCGGATGCACACATTCTAAATATGGACCAAAAAGGGATTTTTTATAAAGCTGTCCTTGCGGATCCAAGTAATATCGCAGGGCTTTGTTTCACAGCTTGTGCGTTTCTTTCTTGTCCTCTAGGAGCTATTCGGAAGACAGGAATGCAGCAATCGGATCCATCCAACTCAGTCCAACTTCTACGACATTGACCTGGACTTCCTCCGAAGGGCCAATGCTCGGCTCCGGGATGAAACCTACTTCGATGGTCCGTTTAATCTCTGAGTTAATGGCAAAGGCTAGGCAAGCCAGGGCATCTACATGTGTGTTCTGATCACGTGTTATCTGATTCAATTCATGATGGTCAAATTTTGCCAACAAGGTGCTAGCCGATTTCATGTAAGCCGCCATACAGTCATTTTTGGCCGCGTACTCCCCTTTTAACTAATTGATCACCAGTTTTGAATCGCAAAACACCAGCAAACGGCGAGCACCCAGAAGATGTGCATTCCGCAAACCGGCCAGAAGGGCTTCATATTCGGCCTCGTTATTTGTTGCTTCAAAGCCGAGTTTGACGGCCTGCTTAATTATTGCGCTGTCGGGAGCCATGATTACTATTCTGGCTCCACTGCCCCGTTGATTGGATGATCCATCACAGTACAACTGCCAAATATCCCCAACATAAATTCTCCAGCTTGGCGTAGGTCAAATTTTATCAGTCGCGAAGTTGGCAAGTCCCCTAGTGAATTCTGCCACAAAGTCAGCAAGCACCTGTCCCTTGATGGAGGTTCTAGGTAGAAACTGAATATCGTACTGGCCGAGTTCAAGAGCCCACTTTGAAACGCTGGCCCGACAAGCGTCGATGTACTACTCACGAAGGGTGGTCCGTTAGCACCCCGATGGTATGCCTCTAAAAGTAATGCATCAGTTTTCTCGCTGCCATGACGAGGGCCAGAATGAGTTTTTCCAACGGAAGGTAGCGTGTTTCGGCGTCAACTATTGCCTTGCTTCATAATACACTGGCCACTACTCCCCCAGTTCTTCCTTTATCAGTACGACGCTGACGGTCCGATCGGAAACTGCCAGATACAAAATGAGCGGATTACCGGCCGAGGGTGTTGTCAAGAGTGGAACTGATCGGAGGTAGGTTTTGAGGCCGTTGAAAGCAACTTCGCACTCGGAGGTAGGCAAACCTATTTTGAAGGCGGTGATGGCCATGAAGTCATTGCAAACATCATCAACAAGATTAAAACACTCCCAGTAACGTGCCGAATACGCTCTTAGTGTTTCTCTTTGCTGGATCTACATTGCCCAGAGAGAGTCGGCTTGTTTCAGCTGGACCTCGTTGGTGATGAATCTAGCCCTAAAGGATTTCTGTAATTGATGGAAGCTCTTGATCGAAGCCGGCTCCAATTTATAATACCACCTGACAGCCAATGGTCCCAAACTGCTGGGAAATATTCGGCACATGAGGGCCTCGTCGTCTGCATGCAATGTCATGGCTTGCTTGTAGTGACAAATGTGATCGGTGAGGTCTGATTTTCCATCATAAAGAGTGAACGACGGAGCTTTGAACTTTTTGGGCAAGACCGCCCTTGCGATCCGTCGTATAAAGGGATCATGCTGATCTTCTTCGTCTGAATTGTTTCTTCGTCGCTTATGCCTTATACATACACTCTCTTCAGAAGAACTGGTAGCTTCGAGTCGACCTTTCTTTTTGGGCTCTGGGGATAATGAGTCAGAATCACTGTAAGTGTCCTGTTGTCGGGCTCAAAGTCGTCAACCACCTGTCCTCAGAGGTCGTTCCGGATCCTAGTGTACAGCTTGTTTGGACTTCGCTACTTCCAAGGCTAAATCCTGACGGAGACGTTCGTTCTCAGCGATTATGTTCTCCAACCTTTGTTTGTTTTGCTTTGCTTGCTCCATAATTGCTTGCATTGTCTCTTGTGCTGATGTCGAGGGTGAACCGAAGTTCAAGGCCCTTCTTGCGGTAATATTCTCTGGCCCAAGCATATTGCT
The DNA here is from genome assembly GCA_025200525.1 of Camellia lanceoleosa. Taxonomy (NCBI): domain Eukaryota; kingdom Viridiplantae; phylum Streptophyta; class Magnoliopsida; order Ericales; family Theaceae; genus Camellia; species Camellia lanceoleosa. The sequence continues at coordinate 7,464,716 of CM045772.1, forward strand.
TGGAGTGGTTTCATCTTGTGGTGTAAGGTCGATAGTGACTGCCGGAGGATCTTCCGTCACGCCCGCCATGGATGTGCTTGAGTATTCCCACAGACGGCGCCAATTGTGGAGAAGTGGTTTGGAAATACTCTTCTGATCCTGGGGGGAAGTGGTTTGGAAATACTCTTCTGATCTTGGGGGACACTCGTGATCCTCAGCTAATCACCTGAAAAGGAATAAACACTCCGGTCGAGGGTGCCAGAATTAGCACTCCGACGGGCAAGTCAGTCTCAACACTTTGGATTACTTGTATTTTAAGTTAAACGTAATGGTTCTCACATACCTCTTTCTGGCTGATATTCCTCTATTTATATCTTTTCTTTCTTGGGCATCAGGGTTGGGCCTACCTTCAGTTCGCCATTCGGCTTATTTTGTAGCGAACTGCTTTTCACTCGGCACCTTGCCCATTCGGCCATTTGACCGAATAGGGAGGGATTTGAACATGCGAGACGGAGCCGAATGCTATATATATATATATCTCAACTTTCCAAGTTCAACTATTCGGCCTCTTTACAACTCCCAATATTCAGCCCCCACACTTATGTCTCATGGCTCTTGAAGATGAAGACTCTACTCAAGATAAGGTAACTACTGTTTATGAAGAACTTGAAAGTGCATTCCATGAACTACAAGATGAATTTAGAAAAGCTTGAGCCAAAAATAATGTGTTGAAGAAATCTATTGCATCTTTATCTATTAATGTAGAAGAATTAAAAGAAAAAAAAAATTTGTTTTGAAAAATGATTTTGATACTATCTCTAATGAGAAAACTACTTTAAAAAACAATATTGATGATTTAACAAAAACACTTGAAAATTTTGTAAAATGTAGAGATAATCTCAACATGCTTCTTGGAAATCAAAGATGTGTTTTTGATAAAGCAGGTATTGGATATGACCCTATTAAGAAACAAAAGAATCTCAATACAATTTTTGAAAAGGCACCTCTCATGACACACCCTCATATTACTTGTCATTATTGTAGAAAGAAAGGCCATTATATATCTTATTATCCATTCAAAAAGAATATGAACATAGGAATTAAAAAGATTTGGATTATTAAGTGATCTAACAAAACTAACCAAGAAGGACCCAAGAAACTATGGGTACCAAAAATCAACACTTGATTGTCATCTTGTAAGTTTGCTTTAAATCCAAAGCTAAAGAAGGGAAGTGGTACCTTGATAGTGGATGTTCCAAACACATGACCAGAAATAAATCATTCTTTACTAAACTATCATCAAAAAATGGAGGATTTGTTACTTTTGGAAATAACAAGAAAGGAAAAATCATCAGTATTGGTAGCATCGGTATTTCTCCTAACCCTTCTATTGAAAATGTTTTACTTGTTGATGGATTTAAGCATAACCTACTTAGTATTAGTCAATTATGTGATAAAGGTAATCGAGTTATTTTTGATAAATCACATTGCACAATTGAAAGCACAAATGATCATAAAGTTTTATTCGTTGGTAATCGCCATGATAATATTTATATTTTTTTATCTTAATGATCTCTATGCTAGTGATGTTAAATGTTTATATGTTAATAATGAAAATAGTTGGTTATGGCATAGAAGACTTGGTCATACTCATATGGATTTAATTGCTAAATTTTTTCGAAAGGATTTGGTCATTGGCTTCCAAAAATTAAATTTGGAAAAGATCATCTTTGTAGTGCTTGTCAACAAGGAAAACAACTAAAACATCATTTAAATCAAAATCTTATATTTCCACAACTAGCCCTTTACAACTATTGCATGTGGATTTATTTGGTCCCTCAAGGACATCTAGTCTAGGTGGTAAACATTATTGTCTTGTTATTGTTGATAATTATTCAAGATTTACATGGTTATGTTTTTAGCACACAAAGATGAAACCTTTTCTTCTTTCACAAAACTCTGTCATAAAATTCAAAATGAAAAGATTTTCTTATTTCTAATATTCGAACCGACCATGGTAGAGAACTTGAAAATGAGAAATTTGAATTGTTTTGTGATGAACATGGTATTGGACATAATTTTTCAGCACCTTGAACCCCTCAACAAAATGGTGTAGTAGAAAGGAAGAATAGAATTTTAGAAGAGATGAGTAGAACAATACTTTGCGAAAATAATCTTCCTAAATATTTTTGGGCCGAAGCCGTTCATACCGCATGCTATATTTTAAATCGTGCATTAATTAGACCTATTCTCAAAAAGACTCCTTATGAACTTTGGCATGATAGAAAGCCTAACATTAGTCACTTGCATATTTTTAGTTGTAAATGTTTTGTGCATAATAATGATAAGGATAACTTAGGTAAATTTGATTCAAAATCTGATGAAACAATTTTTCTTAGCTATTCCTTAACTAGCAAAGCTTATCGTGTTTTTAATAAAAGAACTCTTGTTGTGGAAGAATCTATACATGTGGCATTTGATGAAACTAACATCTCTGCTCAAAAGCAAATTGTTAGTGATAATATAGATTTGGAACCAAATGTGGAAGATTCAAGTATTTACAAAGAAAAGAACCAACCATGTAAATTGAACAAAGAGATTGAACAACCTATTCTCCCACCTTAAGAAGAATGAGGAAACAATGATGATTTGCCAAGAGAATGGAAGTTTGTTCATAATCACCCTAAGGATTTAATTCTAGGTGACCGTACAAAAGGTATTGAAACTTGCTCTTCACTTAGAAACATTTGTAGTAACTTGGCTTTTCTCTCACAGATTGAGCCTAAAAACTTTCAAGAAGCCAAATTCGATAAACATTGGATGATAGCTATGCATGAAGAGCTTAACCAATTTGAGAGAAACAAAGTGTGGGAACTTGTGCCAAAACCTAAAGATCATACCATTATCGGTACCAAATGGATATTTTGAAACAAGCTTGATGAATCCGGTACAATTATAAGAAACAAGACTAGATTTGTTGCACAATGTTACAATCAAGAAGAAGGTATTGATTTCGATGAAACCTTTGCTCCGGTTGCTAGATTAGAAGTCATTCGCATGTTACTTGCATTTGCATGTTTTAGAGATTTCAAACTTTATCAAATGGATGCAAAAAGTGTCTTTCTTAATGGTTTTATAGATAATGAAGTTTATGTTAAACAAGCCCTAGGTTTTGAAGATCATGCTTTTCCAAATCATGTTTTTAAACTATCAAAAGCTTTATATGGTTTGAAACAAGCACCTCGTGCATGGTATGAACGATTAAGTAAATTTTTGATTGAAAATAATTTTTCTAGAAGAACGATTGACATAACACTTTTTGTTAAAACTAAAAATGAGGATTTACTTATTGTGCAAATATATGTGGATGACATTATATTTGGTGGTACTAATAAAACCTTGTGTAAGGAATTTGTTAAGTGTATACAAGGTGAGTTTGAAATAAGCATGATGAGGGAGCTAAATTATTTCCTTAATGTAAGGAAGGAATTTTTATCAACCAAGCTAAGTACACAAAAGAACTATTTAAAAAGTTTGGTATGTATGACTCAAAAATAGCTAGAACACCTATGAGCACATCCATTAAGCTAGACAATGATAAAAAAAGGTAAGTCCATTGATCAAGCAAAATATCGAGGTGTGATCGGCTCACTTCTTTATTTAACTATAAGTAGACCCGATATTATGTTTAATGTTTGTATGCATGCTAGATATCAATCAAATCTTAATGAATCACATCTCAGTGTTGTTAAAAGAATTTTTAGATATCTTGTTGGCACTCAAAATTTAGAACTGTTTTATCCTAGAGGTGTTGCATTTGATTTAATTAGTTACTCGAATGCCAACTTTGCCGGATGCAAACTTAATAGAAAAAGCACCAATGGCACTTGTCACTTTCTTAGTAACTCATTAGTATCTTGGTTTAGCAAAAGCAAAATTATGTTGCTTTATCAACGACCGAAGTTGAATATATAGCTTCCGGAAGTTGTTGTGCCCAAATACTTTGGATGAAACAACAATTGGAGAACTTTGATTTGCATTATGATCATATCTCTATTAAATGTGATAATACTAGTGCCATCAATTTAAGCAAAAATCTAATTCAACACTCACGAACAAAACATATTGAAATTCGACATCAGTTTTTAAGAGACCATATTCAAAAATGAGATATTGTACTTGAATTTGTAAACACCGACAAGCAATTGGCGAATGTTTTCACAAAACCCCTAAGCGAGGATCGCTTCAATTTCATTCATGGCGAGCTTAGAATGTCGATTTCTACTTAAGAAGTTTTGTTATTACTATGAAATTTGAATTTTTGTTAAAATGATATATATGTATTGCTACATTGATATGGAAACATTTATATCAGTTGAATGTTTACAAGTCCTTTATACGTTTATTCTCTTTAACAGTTTGTTATTCTCAACTATGTAATTTTTTTTTGGGTTCTGCATCTTGGGATAAAATTAACTTTACATACATTGATTTTTTTTTTAAAACTCTCATGGTATACACTTAGCAAATTCCCAACTATGGTATTTTTTTTTTTTTTTTTTTGTATTACCATTCCAGCAACACCAACGTCCCATTAAGTTTAATTTCTGCTAGTATTATTATTATTTTTTTTATTTTGCTATTAGGCTTAATTTCTTTTATTTTTATTTTTTTTCTCATTATTATTTTTTATTTGGGCTTAATTTTCTTTTTTTTTTCTCTGCTTTTTAATTTCATTTTTTAGTACTTAGACATAAACACAACAACAAATCAAAATACAAATATTTAAATAAAAAAAAATACTCTTCATTTTTTTATGGCCATACGCCGATCAAAATAAACATACTTACATAAATATAAAAAAAAAAACACATCATTTTTTTTACGGTCATACGCCGATCTTACTTACTCGCATCTTCCATCATTTTCTTCCTCTTTTTATCACCTTGGGAGGCCCTTGAAGGCCTCCCCGTGCTTTAAATAGAGCGGCGACTCCCTCACGACTATCAAAGGCCAAGAACGGTGTTGCTCCAAATCGGGCCATAGAGGTAGTCTTCCGGTTAAGCTCTTTATTTTCGACCTTTAGTGCGCAAATCTCTGCTCGCGCATCCTTGCACATGCGCTAGAGCAACGAGAGTTGGGCGTTGACCTGGTAGAGCTCACTCATCCTGTTCTGCAGTCAGTGAGCTAATTTTGTGATTGCAGTCACTGTCTCCATATAGGACGTCAGTGTGAAATGATTGGCTTCAATATCTGATTGAGCTGCCATTATTTGCTCAATCGACATCATAAGAAGGTTAGGAAGAGTAGGAGCCAGGGCACTCAGTCCAGCAGCGCTTACGGGATCATTTAGGTCTGGAAAGAGAGTAAGGGGACGAGACGACGCCATGAAGTAGAAGAGAGAGAGATGTAATCAACAGGAGGGTCGTTTTTGGCAACCTTTCTACTCTGCTCAGTCTCTCTGTTCTATCGCTCTCACGTAGAGAAAAAAAAAGATGGAAGCTAATGAGAAAGAAGAAGGAGAAGAGAGTGACTAAGAAGATGATGGAAGAGAATAAGACAAAAGAAAGAGAGAGCCGAGGCTGTTGATTGACCCGTCTCGCTTTTGTCAGTTGGCTAATGCAAAAGCGAGGACGCGTGTCCGATGTGATTTTCGACAGAAAAGAGAGAGGTATGATTTTAAATGCCATTTATCTCTATCATTCTTCTCCTCCCCCTTCAAATTCTGACCCATGATTTCCTTTTGATAATGTCACTGTGGGAGAAATTATATGATGTTATGTATTATGGTTTTATTTTCAAACTAATTTGATGTTATGTATTTATAGTTTGATATCTTAATCTTATATCATGTTGTTGATTAAAACTTATTTATTACATATGTGCTAACCTATGTATTTAGAAATGAATTCAGGGAGCATGACTTGAGGGGGAGCCTTTCTTACTCCCAAATCAAATCAAAATATCATTGTGTGACATCATCAAAAAGGGGGAGATTGTTAGACTTATTTATTTTGATGATTTATTTGAAAGAGAAAAATAGAATTAAAATTTATTTTGATGATTTATTTGAAAGAGAAAAATAGAAGCAACATTTATTTTGATGATATTATGTTTTTAATTTATTTGGAAGAGAAAAATAGAATCAAAATTTATTTTGTCCCATTATTTCTTACCTAAAACTTTTATCCTAAATGTTGTTAGAATGTATTTAATATTTGATTCAATCAAATGTTCAAACAGCCCAAAACAAAAGTTCAAACAGCCCAACACAGCAGCAGGCCAAAAGGTTCAAGTGGAAGATATTCAAATTAGTAATGATGAAGTGAAAGATATTCAAATTTGTAATGATAGAGTAGAAGATATTCAAATGAATACAACGGCTATAAATGGCTATAAGTTTCATTATATATACCAAAGCCTCTTATGTGAACAAGTGACAGCAACTACAAACAAGTTACAGAAACCAAAAAATATTCTTTGATCTAAAATCACTCTCATCTATTCTCTGAAAAAATTCTCTGAGAAGTGTTCTTCAATTTTTGTTTACATCCTCTTTCAGAATTATACACTGAGATGTATAGCTTTAAGCCCATCTTTCCTACGTGAGATTTACAGAAAAATCAGAGTTTCATTTTTATATTTATCTTTGAGAGATAATTTTTGTAGTTTTTTGTGAAAGCAAAAACACCTTCTTTTCAATCTTGTAAGAGTGTAGTACACTCAGTGTTCTTGACTTAGAAAGTCTGTGTAAAATCTGTAGAGAATTGCTCCATCTGTGAAAAGGTTGCTAGCACCCTGTGACGCTAGAGAATAGTGAAAAATCTCAAGTGAAGCTTGAGGAGTGGACGTAGGCCGAGTTGAAACCAAACCACTATAAATTTGTTTACTTCTCTCTCCCTTATCTCTTTATTTTATTTAAAAATCCAGTTATATTTCATATTTTTATTGTGCTAAAATCATTAATCAGCATAGTTGTTAGAACACTTATTTTAATTATTTTTATTTCATTAACTATATTTATCTATTGTGCTAGTCATAATTTTTATTAGGGTATTATTATTTTATTTGTAAAAACTTATTTCACCTCCCCTCTTAGGTTGTCTTTTGGATAACATATTTTTTAAAACATAACACTCTAGCACTAAAAGACTCCTTAGTATAACTTTTTCCAAACGTAACACTTTAATGTAACACTTCAAAAACATAACACTCCAAAAAAACTTCTTAGTGTACTTTTTTCAAACAAAATACTCAACTCTCCAAATGTAACACTCCAATGTAATAGACAAATAAGTCATTACACATCCAAAATGACTAAATTGATCAGAAGATAAAATATAGGACTATATGGATCACAATTCCAACATATGAGACTTATTGATCAATCTTTCTAAAAATTTTATTAAAAAAATTATTATATAAAATGCCTCATTTTTAATTATTTCTTTAGGCCACAAATTATCTAGAGCTGGCTCTGACACCACATCATCATATATATATATATATAATTATCTATCAAATTTTTATTTATGTAGCATTACTTAATTAAAAATTATTTGATGCTCTAAACATTATCCCAACACTCTCAAAATCATGTAAAACTCACCTTAAATAAAATGCCTCAACTAATTGCGTTGTTCCTATAGACATTATCCTACCGAGCACCTATTGGCCCTGTTTGGAAAGTGAAATTGTAGCATTTTTAAGGTTAAAATTTACAAAAAGATAAACATAAGTGATTGGTAGCTCGAAAGAGAGGCCTTCGAATCCCCCCGAATTCAAAAACGACGTTGTTTCATTGTTTTGATTTTTTTTTTTTTTTTTTTCCAGAAGAAGAAGAAGAAGAAGAAGAGAGAGAGGAAGAAGAAGAAGAAGAACTAGAGCGGCCAACAAAATCGGGCTAAAGGCGGAGGCGGGGCAGAGGCAGAGGCGAGATAAAGGTGGAGGCGGGGTTGCGACGAGCCGATGGCGGGCGACGATCAGGTGGAGGCGACGGCGAACGGAGGGCTGTCGTAGCTGCCATCTCCTCCACTTCCCCTCTCTTCTCTTTCTCTCTCTCTCTCTCTCTCTTTCTGTTTCTCTTCTAAATTTCAGGCTGTTCGAGGGGACAAATTTGTGGGGAAAAATCATTTTTCAAGGACAAAATAAGTTAAAATAGTTAATAAGATAAAATATCCTTCAAACCCATAATCATTTCACTTTTTCTCTCACAAATATCACATTCAATTATAAAAAAATCCAATCATCTTCCTAAACACAAAAATTTTGGCCTACCAAAATAGTCAAAAACTAAAATAGCAACTTCTCAAATACCCACAATTGTTTTATTCAAAACTTTCACATCCTGCAAATTTAGGGTTGGGCAACTTGAGAGTCCCATGGATTCACCACAGGTTCTATTTAATAATTCGAATTGTCATTTTATAAAATTTTCAGTTTATATTATTTATGAAAAAAATTACACTAATTCGATAATCATAATATTTTATTTTATTACATTTGTCTCTAAAATAAATAAATAATAAATACATTTTTAAAAATAAATCAGTCATTTTTTTGGAGACAAACACAATAAAATACAAAAGTTACCTTTACTGAATCAACCTAATTTTTTTTTTTTTATTATTGATGATATATACTTAGTCTTACAAAGTGAAAATGAACTATTCAAATTATTAAAATAGAATTTATAGTGAAACCTCAGTGGCCCAACTCAAGAGAAATTTAAACCCAAACCCAAACCCAAACCCAAATGTTACGAGATTTATTTAACGAATTTTCTTCCAAACCGTCCAATTCTCTATCATATACACAGACAAACACAACGATACATCCTTAGGCCCAACCCATGAAAGGGGCTAACAACCTTCCCAGCCAGAAGGCCAACATTTGAGGCGCTTAAAGTGGGAACATATAATTTTAAGGGGAACTTACTGATAAGTCCCATGTACCAAGTTCAAAACCCAGCTAATCCCAAAACAAAACACTTGCACCAATTAGTTCAATACATTTTTAATTGTTACCAAAAAATCTTTTTTTTTTTTTTAGTTTACAGACACTGTTCACATCTTACTACCGTAGGACTTCCGTCAAACGGTCGCCGGAGACTCGTCGGAATGTTCAACATCGCCGGGAAGTCGCCGGAGTATCGCCGGAAGTTCGCCGGAGTGTTAAGAACGTTAATGGAAGTCGCCGGAATGTTCAGAACGTTCACTAGACGTTAAGAACATCACTGGAGACTCATCGGAATGTCTAGAATATTGCCGAACAGAATAAATGGATAAATTATAGCAAAAAAAATATAGCAAAATGTGTTAAATATTGATAAACTAAAAGGAAAAAAAATGAAACGACAAAAAACAGCAGCAATGGGGAAAACATATGTTATTTTTCAATTTTTGTAAGATTCAAGCAAAAAATCTTTAAATAGTGATCAAATTGAAAAGTAAGTTTTGAAACTGTAAAATGTTATAGTTTCAAAACAAAAATCTATTAAGCATTTATCTTTATTAATCAAATTGAAAAACATGTTATGAAACTGTAAAATTTTACAGTTTTATACCATAATTCATTCCAGTACCAAAAAAATTTGAAACTGCAAAATTTTACAGTTTTCAGCGCCTGTAACTAAAACCTGAAAACTACTTGTTCATAATTTGAAAATTTTCTCCATTAGAACAGAAAAACAGAAGTGTATAGCAGAGAAAAAAAAAAAAAGAGATCGAATGAGAAAGGCGGATGTAGAGAGAGGATTGTACTCCGGCAACTATTTTTTGTTTAGATCTAGCCAAATCTGATGTAGATCTACTCAGATCTGATGTAGATCTGAGTAGATCTACATCAGACCTAAGTAGATCCACTCTTCTTATTCGTCGGAAATATATCATCTTCTTCGTCGGAAATATATTATCTTCACCGTCGGTGAGAGTGAAGTCACGAGTTGATTTCGATGGTTGGCGGTTATCAGTGAACCCCAATCAATGGAGAAAGACATGATCACCGGTCGTTGTCCATGACAAACACGATGAGAGAAAAATGCAGGAAAAAAAAAAACGAGAGAGAAAGGGAAGCAAAAAGCAGAGAGAGAAAGGAAAGGACTTTTAGGTGTACTCAAAAAGTTATGGGATTAAATGGTGTCCACATATTTCACATGGGACCTGTGGATAATTTCCCCTAATTTTAATCAAACTGTCATTATAAAAAATATAACCGTTTTAAAAATAAAAAAATTACACATATTTTTATAATAAATTATTAAAAAAATTAATTCTCAAAACAACCTAATAGTCCTTCATTTAGGTTGTCATGGGCCATGGCATTGATAAACGATGTCATCAGCTGTGACAACACCAGCCCTCATTCCAACTAACTTTTGAGGAGGGGCTCGCTTTTTGGTTTGAAAATGAATTTTCAAAATTTTAGAAGGAAAATGAAATCAATTGCACAATGTGAATAAAAATAAAAATAAAAATAAAAATAAAAATTGATAAACAGTTAAATGGTGCCGTCTGTTATGATAGCACCTGCCCTCATTCCACATGCATGGTACCCCAAGGGAATGAGGGCATGTGCTGTCATAGCAGACGACACCATCAATTTATTTTTATTTTTTTTTTCACATTGTGCAATTGATTTCATTTTCCTTTTTAAAATTTGAAAATTAATTTTCAAACCAAAAAGTGAGCCCCTCCTCAAAAGTTAGTTGGAAAAAAAAATCATATCTACTGAAAAATTAATTGAGTTTGATTAGTTGATAATAAAAAATAAATAAATAAATAAAAAAGAAGTAATAATTTGTCTGAAAATTGAGTTCTACAATATTTTTTATATGTCTCAAAATCCCTTTTTGGAAAAAACAAATTTTAGAAGTAAATCAATAGAAAAAATGACAATTTAATTATACATGTAGTAACTACTACATGTATAATTGAATTGTTATTTGTTTCAAGTGGTTTAGTTTGAACATTTCTAAAATTTGTTTTTATAGAAAAGTGATTTTGAAGCAAATAAAAATGTTGTAGAACTCAATTTCTATACAAATTTTAACCTTTTTTTATTTTCAACTAATCCAACTCGTTCAATTTTGTATAAATTACAAATGCATTCATCAAATTTACTTAAAATACAAATTCCTCGTGATTTTAGAATTTATAATACCTATTTATCATATATTTTTATTTAACAGAATTAATAAAAAATAAAATAAAATTTCTAATTACTTTGATATACAACAATAAAATTATATGAATTATTAATTAATTTTTTTTTTCTAATATCGTTAAAACTGTTAATTACTTGATAATTTATTAATAAAATTAGTAAATTATTATGCAATTAAAAACTTGAATTGGTGAAATATAATTTTTAGAATTACAGGAGACAATCCGTATTTTAACTAAATTTCAGAAAATATATTCATAATTTATCCTTCAATTTTTTAGTAGACTCGAATTCTCACATCTTGGTTTGAAAATAAATTTTGAAAGTCATAAAAAAAATGTGTAATTGAAATCACATTGCGGAGAGAAAAAATAGTAATCAAGCAAACGGTGTTGTTCGCTGTCACAGCATGATGCTATGACAGCACCATCCCTGAATCCCACTCATGCTATAATTGAATCTGATGCTCTAACAGTTGTCAATCAATTGTGTTTAAGGAAGGTCTTTTAACACTTCAAAATGATCAATTAATCATTGGATGGAAAAATTTTATTTTTAATTTTTGTCTAAAATTTTAATAAATATTATTAATTTAATCAAATTAACATAATATAAAAAATATTAAAAGGTGAAACTGAAACAATTAAAATTATATGAATTAAATTGACACAATAAACAAATTACAAAAACCACAGATATTATTTTTTTCTATAATTTAATATCCTATCTCTGTGCTTTAGGTCCCGTTATACATGCAACTTCTCATGTTGCAATACTTAAATGGATAACCATATTACATACTCAAAAATGATTGATAAAAATATTTAGAAAATTATATTTATAAACCACATTCATTGTGAATGAGATTCACATCATATCAATTTTGAATCTATATAATACACTTAAATTTTTCAAATATTTTTCAGGACTAAAAATTAAGGTTAGATAGCAATTTTTTATAATTTTAATCTCTAATCATAAAAAATAAAATAAATAAAAAAAAGGGGGCCATAAGTGCATATATACAAACAACCGTGGAATACACAACAAACTTTCACAACTTATTCACAAAATACCATATTGTAGACACCCCATTTTTGACCGTCCTCAAGACTTGGACGTCACCGTTTGAACACTCGGTGATTATCCATGTTTGTATTCGTTTGGAGTTCCCCGGAGGTCTCGGCTACGTGTCCTGCCTCAGGATCTCCGAACTCGACCGTTTTGTGTCTGGTTTTGCACCAAACACTTGTGTTTTGCCTTGGAAGGGCAGGGAATGGCTTATTAGCCATCCCCACACCCCACCGGCCCTCTCCTATCATCACCGGCCGCACATGTGTACCACCGGCAGTGTTTTCTTAAAAACAATGGCCGGTCGGCACTATGTTTAGCCGGCCGGCACTTTATTGTGCCGATGACCCCTTTTGGTGGCCGGCGTGCACCCTTTGCACCCCTGAGGCATAGTGCATGCCAGCTGTGCCAGCTGAAATACACCATCACTCATCCCCGTGCGTGGGAGTGACCTCTTTGCAACTTTGAACCCCCAAACCTTCTAGAAGGTTGACCCCTTTGGCCAAGCTTCTCGGAGAAGCTTGGCCAGCTGTCTTAGCTTTCCCAAGAAGCCAAGACCCCTTTGCACCCTTTGCCCCTTTTAGTTAGCTTCTTGGAGAAGCCTTGAGCCTTGTTTTTTGCCTATATAAGCACCATCTCTCTCCCTTGGTGAGGGGTTAGCCATTTTCATCCAAAAAACCAGAGCTTGTGTATCTATGTATCTGCCATATATCTCCTCTCTCTAGATTTTCCCTCTCTCTCCTCTTGTGTGTGTGTTTTTAGGCCTAGAAGTGTGGTTTTACCTTACTTTTGCACTAATACACACACCATTACACCTTAGCTCGAGATTGGGAGGCTTGGAGGGTTGTTTGCTGAGGTTTTGGACTGTTTTTGATCGAGAAGAGAAGAGGATCATCTGTTCTTGAGGTGTTCTTCAAGGGTGTGCACTTTGCTTTAGTTTCTCCATTTTTGCAACAAGTTTTTACCTATTTTTCTTACTGTTTTTAGCTTTGTGTATAACATAAAAAAGTCTTATATTTTCTTGCTTTTGAACTTTCATTAAGGTCACTTTGTGGTTTGAGTGCAAACTCACCCTCTTAGGCCTTATTTTGGCCTCTTTGGTGCCTTTTCTTGAGGCCTTATTTGCCTTGTTGTTTTGGGTCCTCTCATCACTAAAAACCAGTGGATTTTTAGTAGTGAGGAAGGTGGTTTGAAGTCTTGTATAGGGGAGGGACACCCCTCTCCCCTTTGTCCCTCTTTTGCCTTTGTTTTTGGCTTAAAAGGGCAACATGCATGCTTGCTTGTTTTGGCGCCATTTCAGAGCTTTTTTGGGTGTTTTGGATCATATTTTGTCTCTGTCTAATGGTGTTTTGTTGGTCCTATGCATGCCCCTTATACTTGCTTTGCATTCCTCTATTTGGCATAGAAATGCATCTTGTGTTTAGGCCATGTTTCTTGCATGTATTAGCATAACTCCCTGAAGATATTAGCATCATTTTGCCATGTTTAAGGGCTGTGAGCCACTGATTTTGCCATGTTTGGCATGCTTGGTATAGTGGCTTTGCATTTTGGCTTGTAAGCCTTGGTTGTGTAGATCACTAGCATGCTTAACTTAGTTTTTTTTTCCTCATGATTTGGCATCATTGTAGGCTATATTTCAGTCCCTAAATCATGCTCATATGCTTGCATTGGTCATCACTTTCATGCTTTGGAAGGTCGTTCTTTTGTGCCTTGAAATAGGCCTTGTGCATGTTTGTGTATTTGAGGTATTTTGGGGCTATCATATCAGAGGGTTTGGGTGTATTTTTGCATGCTAGAATTCTGTTTTTATTTGCCTAATATATGCCATGAGTGGTCATTTTAGTAGGTAGTGGAATGCTCCACTTTGTGCCTTAGCTTTAGGCCTTTATGGTTGCATGTTGGCTTGGACATTTGCCCACCTTTTGGGGCACTTTTGGCCGCTGTTTTGGGGTGGATTGAGGTCTGCCCCATCATGGTTTAAGTCCACCATTGCGCATTTGTCTAATGCTTGTTGCATGTTTGATTAATATGGTCTTGCCACATGCTAATCCTATTGCCTAAATTGTCCACGTTTGCATTGTATTTGCACCTTGCATGTTGCATTACATTTGGCATGTTTGCATTTTAGTATTAGGTTGCATTGTGGAGCCATGCTTGCATAACATGCATTGCATTACATGGTTTGGGGTGTCAAACCAAGTGTGAGGGTTGAGAGGAGTTCATACCACAAGTGATGCAACTTGTCCCAACTCTCGGTCATCGAGGCCCTTGACCAATACATGATAGAGCCTTGGTCTTCATTTGTGTGTTGCATGCATTTCCATTAAAATGCAAACTTGGCCTTTTAGGCCATCATGCACCAAGATGCATCATTGATGGCCCGAGGGTCGAGGGCTATGTTCTCTTGAGTCTAACACATGATAGGGAGCATATCCATGCTTACATTTGCTCAAAACTCCATGTCATGCACTGCCTGTCTGCTGTTGCTGTCAAAACTGTCTTCTGCAGGAATTTCCTGCCGACCGGCAGTATATAGTACCGACCGGCCATCAGTGCATGGCCAATAACCTCGTGGACAGCCGGTAGATATTTTAGATGGCCGATGGGCATTTCCTCCAGCCGATGGTGTGCAGCAGCATACAAGGAAGGTATTCCGGGACTTTGGCAGTTTTCGGAGACAGGCAAGAAAAAAGCGAAACCTTGATGGCATGACGCGTCTTAGGGCAAGTTGGATCGAGCATGCATCATTCAAGCATCCGTGGTGAGACCCCTTTCTTTTTGTATTGGATTTAATTTGATAATTAGAAATTTTGTAATAATTTATTTATTTATTGTTTGGATTGTAATATTTATTTGGTCTCTCCGAGCGAGGGCGAATTTGTAATAAGTGTGTGTGAGTGGTGTGTATGTCTTCCAATCCCCACTTCTTTCTTCTCTTTTATTTACCTGCTTTGATGGTTAGTATTAGGGCACGTTTAAATTAGCATACCTCATGCAATGCATGCGTGCATCCATTCATTTGTCTTACATGCACCGGGCTCGGCGCATCATTTTAACTGCATCTGTATTTCAATTTTCAAATTGAATACGTGTTAGTTGTAGCATTTCACATGTCATCGTAGATTAGCCCAGCCTACCCTAATCACATTTTGCTTGTGTTGCATTAGTCATTTTAATATGAACTAGGACATGCATGTTTGCTAACTAGTTTATTGTTTTGGCACGGAGTACGATATAAGTATTTTCGCTTTAGCATATCGCATGTGTGTGAATGTTGCCATGATAGTATGCTTATCATGTGGCTAAGTGCTTATATGAGATAAACTGTTTGAATGCCTGTGGGTGAAGGTTGGATTGTTTGAGTTGGAAAAACTCGTTGAAATCTGTGTTTTAGCCTACTTGCAAGTAGCAAATTCCAAAGCGTTTTTCAAAACAAACGGATATGCAATGCTTGTTTCCAAATTAGGCAATCTAGTCTACACTTGTTTGCTGTGCGCATAACATAGTAATTCTAGGCTAATAACCGGAATAAGAACACATAACGTTTTCAAAATCGGATATCATGGTTAGTAGAGGCCGGTCTTCGGACCGGGCGAAAGGGGGTGCTCATAGCTGACCTTCCCCGATCGTACCCAAGCTCCCGAGCCAAGACAACTTTGGTGATGACGGACACGTGGCCTTCGGCACCGAGCCAGGGTTTCCTAAATTTCCCATTTAAAAAATATTTAGGTGGCGACTTTGTATCTGGCAAAGCAGTCCATGTTTGGCACTTCTTTTCAAAATCTGTTTTTCTCAAAACGATTTGCCAGAGTTGGACTCTTTGGTTCAGATTAAGAACCACAACAAACAAAAAAGGGGAGTCCGAACTGTAGCCGAGGTCCCTCGCGGGCTTGTTACAGTTTCTGGCGACTCTGCTGGGGAGTTTAGAGAGCTTGACTCGAACTCGTGGTATCCTGTTTTGACTACACTTATGTGTTTCTTTGCATTGCATGTGCATTGGTGCGCCTAGGACACCGTGTTGGCCATCTGCTATTCTTGAGCGGTTTGCTGGAGGCTTGTCTTGTCAAGGCATGACCATAAAATGGCGACCGGTTATGCTCGCCCAAGATGGGAACACAAACCCCGGTTTTACCGGGGCACCCTTTTTGACCATTCGACCTAGTGCATATCAAAATCCATAGTGACCATTCCAAACTAGGATAGGTTGCTTACCCGATATAGGTTGTTTGAAACCGCTGCGTGCATAGTGAAACCCTAGCTCCTGACAAAATAGGACAGGGAAACCCTACCCCAGCATAGGGGTGTTTTGGCTCTCTTTTACCTGCTATGTGCCTTTTAGAGTGTATCTCTACAGGGGAATGCGCATGTCAGTTTGCAAGATTGGGTATCCGGCCTGAGGGCACCAGTATCAATGTTGTCAAGAATCAGTTATGTCCGCGGGTATCAGTTCAGTTTCAAACAATGATTCTGGGAAACATTGATCAGTAGTAGAGTGCAGTTGTTCGGCTACACCTGTGTTTGATCTGTTTGGGGCTGAAATACTGCTTATTTTCAGTTTCAGTTCGGAGATTTAGAGAATTGATCAGCTAGTGCCTTCTCCTCACTGAGGCAGGACTTAGCATGACACAGAATTCAGAAGAGATCGTGGTCATGACGGCAGCGCGAGACTACTGTTGATATACCACATCCACCCAGATCGCCGGTTGCACACCCAGTCTGTGCCCCTCAGCTATATCAGGCTCGTGAGCCTACTACATTTGAACTAATGGGGATGATAGGTGATCTCCAGAGGTCTGTGGCGGATCTCGCCTATGGGATGTCAGCTTCACCGTCAGCTGCACCGTACGCCGGGAGCTTTGTACTCCAAGAGCCCCCGCTATTAGGCCGAATTGTTATTGAACTTAGTCAACTGGAGATGGCCTCCAGTTATAACAATGACGTGTCAACATCAACCCAAACCCTCAATCAGGCCGAGGCTAGAGGTAAAGATAAAATGAAGACAGATGCCGACCCTATCGAACAGCTGCTGTGGGCAGTCGAGGCTATGAAAGCCGGGGGGATGAACAAGCAACAGATATCTGCAGTTGTGACAAAAGCTGTGGAGGACGCTTTCCCCACTCCGCCTGAGGGCAGTTCCAGTCGATCAGAGAACCGGGATAGGCCCCGTCAGGCCAAAACAGTTCTTCCCGCTCCCAACCCTGCATCCGGAAAGGATCAGAAATCCAAGGCCGCACCCGCCGATCCGTTCGCTAGTGCATCTAGCAAGAGTGCTCTGGCTCCAAAGTACCTGCCTCGAGGGCGCCGAGTCTTCCATCCTCTCTACATGCCTTTGTCTAGGGCACTTTTGATTTTGGCCAAAAAGGGGCATCTTAAACCCTTGGAGCCTCAACCCCTACCGAAGAATCTCCCTGCCACGCATGACGCCACTGTGTACTGTGCGTACCATCAGTAGACTGGTCATGCTACCGATAACTGCTTCCGCCTCTGTCATGAGGTGCAGGATTTGATTGACAACGAGGTTATCCTCCCGCCTACCTCGGCCAAGTCAGTCACTACAGAGTTCTTGGATTTTGAGGATACCGATACTGCGAGTATGAAATCAGAAGGTGAACCACTTGCGGGCAGTGCCTGGTGCATTTTTGGATGTGGCTTTTGGCACGCATTTTTGAGCATCTGCCAATGCTAGTTTTGTAAATTCTGACTTGGGTGTCGAGTCAACCTTTTGTTTTGTTTTGAGCCTGTCTATCTGTATTGAGTCAGTCTTTTTGCTTACAAGGTCTGTCTTGTTGTAATGAGTCAGTCCCTCTTGTATAGTATACCAGGTGATTTCGGGGTTGTTGCCTCAAACACCGTTTTGTCTTGTACTTAGTTGTTTTCACTTTTTTTTTAGTCTGTTTCTACCGAAAAGCCAGTTATGCCAACAAATCTGAATGAAACAGCTGTGGCTATCACGTTCCGTACTTGTTGCTATTTGAGTCAGCCGTGCCAGAGGATGTGAATGGAACGACAGTACATACCACCTACTCTCTTGTGCCTTAAACATCGTTGTAATGACCTAAGCTTTTCATAAAACCCCTTTTCGAACACTGCGGTGATGAAAACGAAGAGGAAGTAATTCCTCGGGTTTTGTAAAATTTTGATCATTTTGAGGGAAAGAGAGGCATGCTAAGCTTTTAATGAATGAAATCATGCTTGTCGGCGTGAGTACCGAGAAGGATCCTGGTTTGATCCAGACTGGTTCCACACTATCTTCTGCGCGAGCGATTTGTCGCTTTCTTAAAAACTTTCAAAAACGAAATGTTTCGCCTTGATCTTACGAAGACCTGAGTGGAATCGCTCTTGAGATTGTGCAGCCCAGGATCGCTCTCAGCCTCAAGATTCAATTTATCTGTTGCAAACTGGAATCCGTTCAAAACGTTCAACAGTGCCATGAAACGCCTGTGTGGCCCATTTTGAGGCAGCCCTCGAGCAAGAGGCATCAAAGTCAGATCAAGGAGATCAGATCCCACCAGGCAAGGCTCGTGAAGCAACCGTGATGGACTTTTCTGCAAATCAACACAACAGTCATTCTCCTGGACACAGAGAGGCTTCAATCTCAAAACCATTTGGCATGGGCTTGCTACACTTTTACCCTTTGAGAGGCTCGCTGGGCCGAAAACCCGAAAGGGCGACCCAGGCAAAAGCTGGAGCAAAGAAAAAAGAAATAAAAAAGAGACAAAAAAAAAGAAGCAAGAGAGGAAAAAGAACAAAAAAAATAAAATAGCAAAAGAAATAAAAAATGAAAATGCAAAAGAAAAGAAAAGAAAAGAAAAAGAAAAAGAAAAACATAGTTCACAAGGTCGAAAACTCGCATTGGGCACCTTGGCAAAAGTTAGAGCCTAAACAGTGAAGGTTAAAATACCCGAGTGTACCTTAACCGGAACTACGTAAGGCTTGATTCCCATGTTTGGGATACGTAGGCAACTTCATCCTGAAGTCCAACCCCCAACGCCTCCATAGCGTCTCAGTCCATGTCATGGTTTTGATCACTTGTGCCTCCTCCGAATCTGATGTCTCGACTGCAGCAACCTGGAACTACGTGATTAACTTCCTCTTGAAATCCAACCACCAACACCTTCCAGGTGACTGTGTCCATATATTGATTCAAACCGTTTTCGTCTCCTCCGCGTCCGAGGGTCCAATCGTCATCAACGAGGACTGGCTTACAACGTGCCGCGGCATCATCCAAACAAGGGGCAACTTTCCGTTGCCATCCAATGCCATAAGTTGCCCTGAGTTGCCATCCAGACCAGGGGCAACTTTCCGTTGCCTTATCCCCCTTTAAGCAAGGGGCAATTTGTCTCCAACCTGAGGTTGCGCATCTCGAGGGTAAGTTCCGTGCTCGTCGAGCATCGATTGTTCGAAAAAAATAGTTTTTGAAAATTTTTACTGAAGTTGACTATTTTCTCAAAAACTATTTCATTTTCCAAAATTGGACCATCTTCTTGGACCCGAAAAGGAGAATTTTCAGTGCTCACAGCCTGATTTGCATGATTTTGAATCAAAAAATCGAACAAGTATGTTAATCCAACTCTCATTTTGATCAAAACTGTTTTAGAAAACAAGGAATGGTCAAAGTGACGAACTAGGGGCACAGTTGAGTCAGGTCTTCTGTCTTTCCCCCATCAACATACTCGCCAGAAAGGCACCCTATCTACCAGAAGAAGTGGTACGCAAGCTAGGCAGACGGGCATGAGCCCACAACCTCTCATTTACCCATCAACCGCTCTGGGAAGGGATTGAAAATGAGAGATTAAAGAATAGAGAGGAGTAAGTTTAGAGAAAAGTAAGAAGAGGGTTTTGAGAGAAAAACCGAGCCTGAGGGCCGAGTGATGTGAGTATCACAAATCAGAAAGGGTGGGAAATAATACCCGGAGGAATTGGCTCCTCGAGATTTGAGGTCTTTTTGTAAACATGTCCGTGTGTCGTGTCTTTTGATTTGTCAGTCTCGATTTTGGCTTTGAGTCTTTTCTGAGTGTGTCTCGTTGTGTTCAGGTCGTGTGCCTTTTGTTTCTTTGTTTGAGTCCCTCCGCTGTGTTCGGTGGTAGGCTCGATACCCTGGTTAAAAACCCTTCTTTATTTCAAAAAATCGTTTGTGCTCAGAATGTTGTGCCATTCTCTACATTCGTGCGAAGCAAGAGAAGGAAAAGGAAAATTTGGGACATCCGAGTGTGTTTCAATTGCAACCGTGTCAGCTTTTGTGGTCCGTCTTGTCAGATTGGGGCTATTTGTTCAGGGTTTGCTGTGTGCGGAATGAACCGAAAGTCTTTGTGTTATAGGTAGTATGCGATCAATCCCTCGATGAGAGTATGGGCTGTATTATTCAGTTTGAGTAGTGGTTTGTATGAGTTGTTTGTTGTCAGTTGGTTATCCGATTATCATAGTGCAAGTGCTCAAATTACAAGTATTCACTTTTCAGACAACAGATTAAGATCATTTACATTTAAGGTGTAACATGATGCAATATAGTGCAAGGTATGAAGTGTGCAGATATAACACTCTTTTTCGGACAAAAAGTTTGTTTCATTTCATAATCTTTTCAAGTACATAAGTTTTGGAAACAAAATATGCCTGTGGCAGTACAAAGTACCCTAACTACTAACAAAAGGGGAAAGTGCAAAAAAAAAATAGAAAAAATCTGTATCAAATGTCAAAAATGGCCCCGGGGCTATCAATCTGTCATAGTCCTCTTCCTGGATGAAGGTCCAGGAGCATCATCACCAGGAGCATCACCAGGTGCATCGCCGTCTGAGCTTGAGTCCGAGCCATCACCGGTCTCCTCCGCCTCTGTTTCTGCGTCAGACTCGTCATCTGGAACTAGAGCCCGCGAGCTGCTCCCGACATGAGTGCGCTCCCCTCTGGTGCAGGGATATACTCTACCATCCCGGGTAGAAATGGGAGGTCCAGCTGGAGCGCCACCCACCGGAGGAATCTGGAAGGAATGCTGAAAAAGCATGAAAGGCGAATGCATTAGTATACTGTGAGCAGTGAATCAGTACAGAATGCAGTGTATGAGTACAATGTGTGGATGCCGTGGCGATGAATCGATCTGAGAATGCACATGTATGAGTACAGTGTGGGTGCGTGAGCGGTTTATCGTCTGAGAATGCAATGTATGAGTCTGATATGTGGGTGCGTGAAGCGGTTTATCGATTACAAAATACGGTGTATGAATCTGATGTATGTATCTTGTGAGCATGAATCGGTCTGGTGCGGATGTGTAAGTATCGTGTATCGATCGCGTGGCGGTATCGATGTTGTGTTGCGCATCAGTTATAAAGCGATTTGTGTATGGTTTGAGGCGTGGTCGAAAGAACATACCGAATCTTGTAAAGGGCCAGAGGTCGAAGGTCATTGTAGCATCCCCATCATGGAGGCATTCATCTCCAATGACTGCCGGGTGTACTCGGAAGACGCCTGCAAAAGTATCAGATACATCAGTATTCTGTGGAATATCAAATAAACTGAAATGAAATAACTATACAAGAATGAAGTAATACATACCAGAGGCAAGTCGGGGACACCGACAAACTCGTGATCAGCCGGCGGAGGAGCAAAAGGAATCTGATAGGTCACCCCACCCTGCCCTCGAAAAGTCAATGAAGCGGGCAGAGCAGGCCAACCGGTCCCCCGCCCTCGCTGAACTCCGCCCCTGCCACAGACTCGAGCTCTCCTCGGCGCTCCCCCTTCAGCCCCCGCTCCCACTCCAACCGCTGGCGCCGCTGGTCTCTCTCTCTCCACTCAGCGGCCGCCGCTCAGAGGTCGCATGATGAAGGTCCGGACGTACTCCGAGTAATCGCCCTCGCCTCTAAAATCGTCTGCCTCCCAGTCAATAGTGTAGTCCGCCATCTGCTCGGCGGTGAATCTCTCGGTATCCCTCATATGCTCAGGAGGGTGCATCGGGACTATCTGCTCCGGTAAACCCAGGGTCTGGGGTAGGAAACGCTCGCCCAGGTACCAAGCTTGACAGACCGGGCCCTCCAGCAGAATCCGAAAACGCGAGGTCTCATCGGCACCGGCAAACCGATCCCGCATCATGGCTGGCAAAGGAGCCCAAGGCTGCCAAGTGATCTGAAAATGCAATACAGTTTGTTATCTACTGTTATTGAAATATGCAGTGGAAAGGTGAAGCTTAAATGAAATGCAAGTAAAACATACCTCTACGGGGGTGATGGTGTCGAAGAAGCGGCGGAAGAAGCTAAATGTCTCATGACCTCGGGTGCATCTCTGTCAAGCGGCCGAAAAAGGGCGACGAGAGAAGTCTCCGAGTCTCGATGCGAGGCGAGCCTAGAAAAGTAGGCATAAACCCACAACGCAAGGTAAATACCGGTGCATTTATCGAGATAAGCGAGAATATAGAGTAAAAGCGAAATAAGCGAGCCATGTGTTGTGCGGTGTATTGTGCGAGTGTGCAATGTGGCGATGTATATCAATGTAAAGCGAGTATGTGTGTGCGTGTGTAAAAGATATCTGACAAGTATAAAGCGGAGACTACGGAGTGTGTAAATCTGAAAATATAGAACATAAATGAAAGGCAGAAAAAGAAATGTACCTCCCAAACATGCTAGTAGCCCCCGAGCAACTGTCCGCTGCCGCGGGAAGCTGAGCTCATATATCCGTAGAGAGTGGCCAGAGCGGCGCCACCCCAATCGTAATGCAAGATGTCTCTGACGTCCACCGGTCTTGTTGAAGCGAGAGGCACGGTGTTCGCCCGGTCGGCGAAAATGGTCGTCCCAAACAAGAACATGAGGAAGCCGCGTGCGTATCTCTCCACGGCCTCCGGAGTCATCGGGGCTGCATCAACAAAGATGGGCTGGACCTTGAACTACACCTCGAACCAAGAATATCGGATGAAGCTGGGACGCGCCAAAGGCGGCAGCTCGCCGAACAAGTAAATCTGAGCAGCCTCACACTCATCCATATCAGTATCGAAAGGGATCGGATCACCCCCTACCCCGATGCCTGTGAGCATCGAGAAATCGTAAGGGGTCATCGTCATGTCCCCTGCCGCGGAGAAATAGAATGAATCGGTGGTGTCCCACCACCTCTCCACCAGAGCGGCGAGGAGAGGTCTGCATGTAGTGAGCCTAGAGAGTCCTTTGCAGAATGCGCCAAAGCCGGCCTGGTCCACAATATGGCGAACTGCGTCGGGAAGCTCGGCGTACCACTCACGAGCGACAGTGTTCCCATACCCGCGGATGGTATGGGAATCTCCCTGCTTTCAAACAAGTAGTTGCGAAGCAATATAAAATGTACAGTTTTGAAGAAACAGTCAGAATCAGTGCAAATTTGGCATGCGTGCATATTTTCAGATTCAAACAGATACCGGGTGCCGGTGTGCTTACAGTGAACTACAACGTGTGATGCGTCAATGTGTTGGCGTGAATCAGTGCAAATTTGGTATGCGTGCGTATTTTCAGATTCAAACAGATACCGGGTGCCGGTGTGCTTACAGTGAACTACAACGTGTGATGCGTCAGCGTGTTTGCGTGAATCAGTGCGAATTTGGCATGCGTGCATTTTTTTAGATTCAAATAGATACCGGCGTGTTTGAGTGGTTCGGTGCAAATGTGGCATCGTGCATATTTTCGATTCAAACAGTATGCGGTGGTGTTTGCAATGGAATACGGTGTGTGCTGTGTGTTGAGTGGTTCAAGGCTAGTGCAGTGTGTGTGCACGTGTGAGTCTTAAACAGATAATCAGTTGCAAGTGCATTTGCAATCAACTACAATATACAGAGTATCGGTGTATTGGAACTAAGCAGTTAAAGACTGTAATCAGTTATGGCAGTTGACAGTTAAAAAGTTCTACATTGCAGAAAATAAAGCAGAGAAAAAATGTTACCTCGGAAGCGCCGAAGGATAGGTGAGAGGCAGGCTCACGTAGCAGAAGCTCGGGATCCAACGCCATGTCGAAACTCCTGAACTGGCGCAGTCCGTCAGGGGGCAGAACATGAATCGCCGGCCGGTAGGTCGCCGGGTCGAACGGGCGCTCACTCAAAGGTAGGAGCTCGACCCCGGGATCCATCTCGTGATCCGGGGGAGTCCCACCGCGTGAAATGTCGTCCGCCATGTCGAGAATGATGATAAAATGGTCGGAGAATGAAAATCGGGCTGGAATATGAAAAGTCAACCCCCGGGAGGGTGGAAAATGGCCGGAAAAGGCGGGATGTGAAAAGGTACGGAAATCAAGAGGAAAGTGGGGGGAACAAACCCCAAAAATGTGGGAACGGCAAAAGAGGCACCGAAACAAAGATTTGTTCGGTTGAAAATGTCTGAAACGCGAAGAAAATCGCTAATCCGACGACAAAACGGGCGTAGAACGCGAAGAAACGGAGAAAAGAGGAGAGGAAAACGCTCTAGAGAGAGAGGGTGTGGTTTTTCGGCTAAGGAGGAAGTGAGAAATAGGGTTTAGAAACCCTATTTTAAAACACCCATGGTGAAATGTCGAATCTGCCCCGACTCAGGAACTTTTTGCCGGTCGGCAACATTTTGTGCCGGCCGGCAGAATATTGTGCCGATGAAATTATTTTGCAGCCGGTAGACAGCCGGTGGCTTCCCCTCCCGGCCGGTGGTGTTCCCACAACCTTGTTTAGGCCATATGAATAGTTTTTGGTCTTCATAGCTCAAGAAAGTGCAAGAAAGTGTATCTCCGACGCTCAACCGGCCTCCGTTTTGACCTCGGACCGCGTCTTCTGTGCGTAGCACTCCAACTCATACAATGTTGTATCCTTTGGTATCCTTTTTGCCTTTTACAAGATTCAAAAGTTGCCCCGTGTGCGTTGCACGCGTTCATCGCACTATTTCGGTGCATTACATCGCGCTATCATGCGCCTCACAGTTGCATTGTTATGCACATACTACATGCGTTGTAACACGCACCCCTTGCATTGTCATGCACATCTCTCATGCATTGTCATTGCATTTTTATTACAAGCATTGTCATGTATTTCAATACATACGTCGCCTCGCGCATCGTTCGCGTTGTCGTGCATTCCCTTACCATGCATTGTCATGCATTCCGAAACACGTGCGTTGTTACGCATTTAAGTCCGTTTGCATCATTTTTACATTCCGTGTGGCATGCGTGTCACACTTGCATCATTTTGCATTTCCCTGAGGCATGCGTGTCTCATTTACATTTTACATTCCGTGTGGCATGCGTGTCATACTCGTATCATTTTCCATTCCTATGAGGCATGCGTGTCTCATTGGTATCATTTTGCATCTTATGAGGCATGCGTGTCTCATTTGTATTATTTTGCATCTTATGAGGCATGCGTATCACACTTGCATCATTCCTCATTTGCATTGGCACGTGTGCCTCATTCTCATTGGCACGTGTGCCTCATTTGCATTGGCACGTATGCCTCATTCTCATTGGCACGTGTGCCTCATTTGCATTGGCACGTGTGCCTCATTTGCATTGGCACGTGTGCCTCATTCTCATTGGCACGTGTGCCTCATTTGCATTGGCACGTGTGTCTCATTTTCATTGGCACGTTTGCCTCATTCTCATTGGCACGTGTGCCTCATTTCCATTGGCATGCGTGTCACATTTTCGTTGGCATGCGTGTCGTCATTTGCATTAGCATGCATGCATTGCTTCACTTACAGGTGTTCAAGTTCCTTTATATACACATTGCGTGCATGCGTGCATTGCTTTACTTACATGTGTTCAAATTCCTTTATATACACATTGCATGCACGCGTGCATTGCTTTACTTATATGTGTTCAAGTTCCTTTATATACACATTGCGTGCATGGGTGTATTGCTTTACTTACATGTGTTCAAATTCCTTTATATACACATTGCATGCATGCGTGCATTGCTTTACTTACATGTGTTCAAGTTCCTTTATATACACATTGCGTGCATGCGTGCATTGCTTTACTTACATGTGTTCAAGTTCCTTTTATATACACATTGCGTGCATGCGTGCATTGCTTTACTTACATGTGTTCAAGTTCCTTTATATACACATTGCGTGCATGCGTGCATTGCTTTACTTACATGTGTTCAAGTTCCTTTTATATACACATTGCGTGCATGCGTGCATTGCTTTACTTACATGTGTTCAAGTTCCTTTATATACACATTGCGTGCATGCGTGCATTGCTTTACTCATATGTGTTCAATCCCGCTATTTTTTCTATACACACTGCGTGCGTTGTCACGCACTTTCGATTGCTTTGTCACGCATGTTGCTAACGACATTGTCCCTGTTAAGTTTGTTCTCTTTACAGGCACGATATTGTATGTACGGCTCATTTGAGGCCGGTGCAACCGGACAAACCACACAGGTATTGTATCCTCCGAGTGAGACGTATTGAGAATTGCATAATTCTCTTACATCCTTTCTGCATTGTAGTGTAGCTTAGTGTATGCTAGCTTAAAACTGTTGCATGTGTGCTTCGTTACAGCTTTCTTTGCATGATCATAAGTTATGCTCGGCTTCTTGCATTTTTCAGTTGCATTTTGCCCCTGCCTTCGGGCGCATACCTTGTTTATCTTGCATGTTTGTCCAAGTCTTCGGCCTTGTCAAAAATGGGTCGTCTCTGGGCTATGACATTCACTCCCGTCATTGTTATGACTTTCGAGTTCTGTCAAAGAGGGGCAACTGTAGACATCCAATTTTTGACTGTCCTCAAGACTTGGACGTCACCGTTTGAACACTCAGTGATTATCCATGTTTGTGTTCATTTGGAGTTCCCGGAGGTCTCGGCTACGCGCCCTGCCTCAGGATCTCCAAACTCGACCGTTTTGTGTCTGGTTTTGCACCAAACACTTGTGTTTTGCCTTGGAAGGGCAGGGAATGGCTTATTAGCCATCCCCACACCCCACCGGCCCTCTCCTATCATCACCGGCCGCACATGTGTACCACCGGCAGTGTTTTCTTAAAAACAATGGCCGGTCGGCACTATGTTTAGCCGACCGGCACTTTATTGTGCCGGTGACCCCTTTTGGTGGCCGGCGTGCACCCTTTGCACCCCTGAGGCATGGTGCATGCCAGCTGTGCCAGCTGGAATACACCATCACTCATCCCGTCGTGGAGTGACCTCTTTGCACCTTTGAACCCCAAACCTTCTAGAAGGTTGACCCCTTTGGCCAAGCTTCTCGGAGAAGCTTGGCCACCAGTGTCTTAGCTTTCCCAAGCCAAGACCCTTTGCACCCTTGCCCTTTTAGTTAGCTTCTTGGAGAAGCCTTGAGCCTTGTTTTTTGCCTATATAAGCACCATCTCTCTCCCTTGGTGAGGGGTTAGCCATTTTCATCCAAAAAACCAGAGCTTGTGTATCTATGTATCTGCCATATATCTCCTCTCTCTAGATTTTCCCTCTCTCTCCTCTTGTGTGTGTGTTTTTAGGCCTAGAAGTGTGGTTTTACCTTACTTTTGCACTAATACACACACCATTACACCTTAGCTCGAGATTGGGAGGCTTGGAGGGTTGTTTGCTGAGGTTTTGGACTGTTTTTGATCAGAAGAAGAGGGCTGGATCATCTGTTCTTGAGGTGTTCTTCAAGGGTGAGCACTTTGCTTTAGTTTCCCCATTTTTGCAACAAGTTTTTACCTATTTTTCTTACTGTTTTTAGCTTTGTGTATAACATAAAAAAGTCTTATATTTTCTTGCTTTTGAACTTTCATTAAGGTCACTTTGTGGTTTGAGTGCAAACTCACCCTCTTAGGCCTTATTTTGGCCTCTTTGGTGCCTTTTCTTGAGGCCTTATTTGCCTTGTTGTTTTGGGTCCTCTCATCACTAAAAACCAGTGGATTTTTAGTAGTGAGGAAGGTGGTTTGAAGTCTTGTATAGGGGAGGGACACCCCTCTCCCCTTTGTCCCTCTTTTGCCTTTGTTTTTGGCTTAAAAGGGCAACATGCATGCTTGCTTGTTTTGGCGCCATTTCAGAGCTTTTTGGGGTGTTTTGGATCATATTTTGTCTCTGTCTAATGGTGTTTTGTTGGTCCTATGCATGCCCCTTATACTTGCTTTGCATTCCTCTATTTGGCATAGAAATGCGTCTTGTGTTTAGGCCATATTTGTTGCATGTATTAGCATAACTCCATGAAGATATTAGCATCATTTTGCCATGTTTAAGGGCTGTGAGCCACTGATTTTTCCATGTTTGGCATGCTTGGTATAGTGGCTTTGCATTTTGGCTTGTAAGCCTTGGTTGTGTAGATCACTAGCATGATTAACTTAGTTTTTTTTTTCTCATGATTTGGCATCATTGTAAGCTATATTTCAGTCCCTAAATCATGCTCATATGCTTGCATTGGTCATCACTTTCATGTTTTGGAAGGTCGTTCTTTTGTGCCTTGAAATAGGCCTTGTGCATGTTTGTGTATTTGAGGTATTTTGGGGCTATCATATCAGAGGGTTTGGGTGTATTTTTGCATGCTAGAATTCTGTTTTTATTTGCCTAATATATGCCATGAGTGGTCATTTTAGTAGGTAGTGGAATGCTCCACTTTGTGCCTTAGCTTTAGGCCTTTATGGTTGCATGTTGGCTTGGACATTTGCCCACCTTTTGGGGCACTTTTGGCCGCTGTTTTGGGGTGGATTGAGGTCTGCCCCATCATGGTTTAAGTCCACCATTGTGCATTTGTCTAATGCTTGTTGCATGTTTGATTAATATGGTCTTGCCACATGCTAATCCTATTGCCTAAATTGTCCATGTTTGCGTTGTATTTGGACCTTGCATGTTGCATTACATTTGGCATGTTTGCATTTTAGTATTAGGTTGCATTGTGGAGCCATGCTTGCATAACATGCATTGCATTACATGGTTTGGCGTGTCAAACCAAGTGTGAGGGTTGAGAGGAGTTCATACCACAAGTGATGCAACTTGTCCCAACTCTCGGTCATCGAGGCCCTTGACCAATACATGATAGAGCCTTGGTCTTCATTTGTATGTTGCATGCATTTCCATTAAAATGCAAACTTGGCCTTTTAGGCCATCATGCACCAAGATGCATCATTGATGGCCCGAGGGTCGAGGGCTATGCTCTCTTGAGTCTAACACATGATAGGGAGCATAGCCATGCTTACATTTGCTCAAAACTCCATGTCATGCACTGCCTGTCTGCTGTTGCTGTCAAAACTGTCTTCTGCAGGAATTTCCTACCGACCGGCAGTATATAGTGCCGACCGGTCATCAGTGCATGGCCGATAACCTCATGGACAGCCGGTAGATATTTTAGATGGCCGGTGGGCATTTCCTCCAGTCGATGGTGTGCAGCAGCATACAAGGAAGGTATTCTGGGACTTTGGCAGTTTTCGGAGAGACAGGCGGTAAAAACCTTGAGGCATGGCGGTGGTCTTCCGCAAGTTGGATCGAGCATGCATCATTCAGCATCCGAGGCAAGGCTGAGACCCCTTTCTTTTTGTATTGGATTTAATTTGATAATTAGAAATTTTGTAATAATTTATTTATTTATTGTTTGGACTGTAATATTTATTTGGTCCCTCCGAGCGAGGGCAAATTTGTAATAAGTGTGTGTGAGTGGTGTGTATGTCTTCCAATCCCCACTTCTTTCTTCTCTTTTATTTACCTGCTTTGATGGTTAGTATTAGGGCACGTTTAAATTAGCATACCTCATGCAATGCATGCGTGCATCCATTCATTTGTCTTACATGCACCGGGCTCGGCGCATCATTCTAACTGCATTTGTATTTCAATTTCCAAATTGAATACGTGTTAGTTGTAGCATTTCACATGTCATCGTAGATTAGCCGAGCCTATCCTAATCACATTTTTCTTGTGTTGCATTAGTCATTTTAACATGAACTAGGACATGCATGTTTGCTAATTAGTTTATTGTTTTGGCACGAAGTACGATGTAAGTATTTTCGCTTTAGCATATCGCATACATGTGAATATTGCCATGATAGTATGCTTATCATGTGGCTAAGTGCTTATATGAGATAAACTGTTTGAATGCCTGTGGGTGAAGGTTGGACTGTTTGAGTTGGAAAAACTCGTTGAAATCCGTATTTTAGCCTACTTGCAAGTAGCAAATTCCAAAGCGTTTTTCAAAACAAACGGATATGCAATGCTTGTTTCCAAATTAGGCAATCTAGTCTATACTTGTTTGATGTGCGCATAACATAGTAATTCTAGGCTAATAACCGGAATAAGAATACATAACGTTTTCAAAATCGGATATCATGGTTAGTAGAGGCCGGTCTTCGGACCAGGCGAAAGGGGGTGCTCATAGCTGACCTTCCCCGATCGTACCCAAGCTCCCGAGCCAAGACAACTTTGGTGATGACGGACACGTGGCCTTCGGCACCGAGTCAGGATTTCCTAATTTTCCCATTTAAAAAATATTTAGGTGGCGACTCTGTATCTGGCAAAGCAGTCCATGTTTGGCACTTCTTTTCAAAATCTGTTTTTCTCAAAACGATTTGCCAGAGTTGGACTCTTTGGTTCAGATTAAGAACTGCAACAAACAAAAAAGGGGAGTCCGAACTGTAGCCGAGGTCCCTCGCGGGCTTGTTACACATATAAATGAACTTCATTTATATTTATTGACATATTTCAAACTAGAGCTTCACTTCTATCTGTTAGATATCACCCCACGTGAGGGGTGATTATCTCCTCCATGTGTTGCAGCTTCTTTCAATCTACAAAGTCACAAAGATGAGCTGGCTATGTGAAGCCAACACACAAGATAGCTGGTCATGTGCAAGGCCTGCCTTTCCATCTCCATTCTGTTAGTGTATAAATGGAGGCTAAGGGGAGGGTTTGAGAGTGAGCAAATCGTGAACTAAAGAGTGTGAGAGATGTGAGGCGGAAAGACCGTCTCTCTCGGTGTGAGCGAGGGAGATGGGAGAGTAGCTGAGTGAGGAGAGTGTGAGCTCCTCCTCTATTGTAATCTTTCTGTAATCTCCCCATTGGTATAGTGATAACCGGTTACTCTCCCGTAGACGTAGGCTTTGAGGCCGAACCACATTAAATATTGTGCTTCCTTGAGTGTGGGTGTGTTTTTTTGCTTGGTATAATTTCTACAAGGTCTTGGGCGGGATCCCAGATCCCAACAATTGGTATCAGAGCCTCGTCGGTGGCGTTTCGGAACAAAAACAGTGTGATTTTCGAAACTGCCCAGAAATCAAGTTGCTCGAAATTAGGTTTTGAGCATACCAGGAGCAAGGTCTCGACGAGAGGAGTCCAGAAATGTAAAGCAGACACCCAGGAGACTCAAGATGCGCCCTCACGCGCCTCTTAAAGAAGGCGCGTGAGACCCACGCGCTGCACGCGCCACTACGCGCCGATAGGAGCTCGGGGCGTTATCCCACGCTCTTGCACGAGCCTGCACGCGCAGCTCAATGGAGAAGGTGACTGGGGAGAGCGCGTGAAAGGCACGCGCATATGCTCCGCGCACGCCACATCATCGCCGCGTCATTGTCGCGTCAGCAGAAGCAAGGGGCCCACTGCCACGTGTCATCCACATCATCGACACGTGGCCGTCTAGCCATCGACACGTGGCGTGCCACGCGATGACGGCGCGTGCGTGGTCAGCGATCAATGCCACATGTCGACCGTCCAACACACATGTAGCAATGCTCCGGTGTGCTAAGGTAATCCGCAGGGTTAGCGTACAAAATGTTTTGGCCAGATCTAAGCCATTTGGAGTCCGTTTTTGGCGATCCAATAGTGCTTTCTGACTATTTGGAGTATTCCGGACACATCCATACGGTCAAATTTTGGAGACGGAGTTTCTATAAAAAGAAGGTAGATTAAAGGGACAGACAGCGTCAAGTGCAATGGACGAAATATTCTGTTGGAACACGGAATATTTCCTGAACTTCTAAAAATTACAATTTGGCCCAGAATTTTCAAAAAATTGTGGTGTGGCCCAACTTTTGGGGAGATTTTTCAGTGAGGTCCTCGAAAGTGCAGCGAAGGTTGGTCCTAGCTAAACAGACCGTTCCGAACACAACCGTAAGGTCAGAATAGTGAAATTCTAAACGGTTTGGAAAGATTGTCAAAACATGGGAGTTTGTCATCTTCAATACTTGAAGGAAGGTTGCCGGATATTGTGGAACGCTGCGGATTCACTGAAGAGGTTAGAATGGGCAGATTCTGACCAGATTGGACAACCAGATACAGATCGAGATAGATCATTGAAGACCAAAGGAGATCAGCTTGATCAAATGGCAAATCAAGGGAGATCAGGATTGGTCAGGGGTGATCAGAGGATTGCAGAGATGATTATCTCCAGAGTTCGTCAGAAGATCTGGTTCATTCAATCAAAAAGACCGTTCATCGATGGATAGATGATTTGGCAACTAGTTCAGGTTCAGGGAAATGCTGTGGCTGTTGGAACTACTGTATACGAGTAAATACTGGTGGTATATGGACGTATAGAACAATAGTTGCAGAGGAGCATACTAAGCACAGAAGCACAAATGCAGAAGTGCAGCAGTGCAAGAGTACGGTAGAGTATCGTACAGAGGCGCAAGAGGAGTGTGCAGCAGCGGGTTGTTGAAAGTTCACAGGAACTGCTAGACAGAGAAATTAAGATGGATAAAACGCAAGAGTGCGCGCCAATGAGTGGCAAGTCTTTTTCCTCTATGGTGGTTTCTTGAGTTCCATGGCAACGGAGGATAGAGTTGATGCGGATCTCTCAAGCGAGCTCGACGCAGGGAAACCAGAAGCCATGGGTGCGAGCACTATGCAAGGAATTGCATAGCTGACGATGCCTTGACAGATAGAGCTACTGTCAACCATCAATCTACTGGATAGCAAATCAGGGATTGCAAAGGCATAGACAACAAGCGTATGTGGAAACACTAGGAGGTTGTTCAGAAGTGCAAAGGGCAAAGGCTGATAATTCAGAGGAAAAGCTCCGAGCAAAGAAGACAGAGGACGTTGATAGGATATACAACGAGTTTTCTATTGCTCCAATGACTGGTCCTGCGAGGTAATGCATGATAGTCAAGGGCATTCCAGCAGGGGGTGCAGGACATCCAATCAGGGGGTGTCAGATATCTTAGTTACGCAAGTTCAAACATAGCAAGTGAAGACATCCGAGACAGAAAGCGTTGAAGAGATCTGTGGGAGATAGGAGCAGAGGCTCTCTCCAAATCAGAGAGTTGTATGAGTTGAGTTGAGAATGTAGGATTCCCTCATTCTCTTGTATCTCTTGTGTATTATCTTTAGCTTCAGGTGGTGCAAACGTCTCAGTGAGGAGAAGAAGACTATGCTGAAATTTGGGCGTGACAAGATTACCAACAGTGTGTACAATGGATCACCTCACATGGGTTGAGGGGGTGATTTGTTAGATATCACCCCATGTGAGGGGTGATTATCTTCTCCATGTGCTGCAGCTTCTTCCAACCTACAAAGTCACAAAGATGAGCTAGCCATGTGAAGCCAACACACAAGATAGTTGGCCATGTGCAAGGCCAGCCTCTCCATCTCCATTCTGTTAGTGTATAAATGGAGGCTAAGGGGAGGGTTTGAGAGTGAGCAAACCGTGAACCAAAGAGTGCGAGAGATGTGAGGCGGAGAGACCGTCTCTCTCGGTGTGAGCAAGAGAGACGGGAGAGTGGCTGAGTGAGGAGAGTGTGAGCTCCTCCTCTATTGTAATCTTTCTGTAATCTCCCCATTGGTATAGTGATAACCGGTTACTCTCCCGTGGACGTAGGCTTTGAGGCCGAGCCACATTAAATATTGTGTCTCCTTGAGTGTGGGTGCGTTTTTCTGCTTGGTATAATTTCTATAAGGTTTTGGGCGGGATCCCAGATCCCAACACTATCATAATTGACTGACTTAATAGTACGTGGTGATTTTTTTTTACAGGAGCTGAACATCTTCTGTTCATATTACATAGTAAATTTCAATCTAAAAATTTAAAAAATATTACATATTAGACAAAACTTATAGATAAGAGTTGGGACCTCTCATTTTGTGCCTTTCTTGTGCCTAGCCACAATATTTGACAGTAGATGGGCGACTATTACAACACTATATATATATTGTAGATATCAATCACAGAATCAAACACAGAATGTATATGAATATATGGGATTTTTTAATATGAATTTCGGTAAGAAATCTCATAAATTTTTTATATATTTATATGTATTTTGTGTTTGATTGGGTGATCGATAACGGGGCTGATTTGAGATATGAGATTAGTTGTGGTGGATGAAAGACCTTGTGGGAGTTAAATCACCGTCTGATGAAGAATCTGAGATGTGATAACGAACACCAGAAGTATCTGAATCCAGTGGACTGCAATAGAGTGTTGAATTATCACAAATGAATTTTCAAAATTTTAAAAGGAAAATGAAATCAATTGCACAATGTGAAAAAAATAAATAAAAATAAATTGATAAACAGTTAAACGGTGTCATCTGCTATGACAGCACTTGCCCTCACTCCACATGCGTGGTACCCAAAGGGAATGAGGGCAAGTGCTGTCATAGCAGATGACACCGTTTAGTTGTTTATCAATTTTTTTTTTAACTTTTTTTTTTTCACATTGTGCAATTGATTTCATTTTCCTTTTTAAATTTTGAAAATTAATTTTCAAACCAAAAAGCGAGCCCCTCCTCAAAAGTTAGTTGGGAAAAAAAAAATCATATCTACTGAAAAATTAAATGAGTTTGATTAGTTGATAATAAAAAATAAATAAATAAATAAAAAAGAAGTA
Source organism: Camellia lanceoleosa (assembly GCA_025200525.1). Classification (NCBI taxonomy): domain Eukaryota; kingdom Viridiplantae; phylum Streptophyta; class Magnoliopsida; order Ericales; family Theaceae; genus Camellia; species Camellia lanceoleosa. The sequence goes on from CM045772.1 coordinate 7,499,631, forward strand.
ATAATTTGTATGAAAATTGAGTTCTACAATATTTTTTATATGTCTCAAAATCCCTTTTTGGAAAAAACAAATTTTAGAAGTAAATCAATATTAAAGTTGAAGCATTTGAAAAAATGACAATTCAATTATACATGTATTGTTTCAAGTGGTTTAGTTTGAACATTTCTAAAATTTGTTTTTATAGAAAAGTGATTTTGAAGCAGATAAAAATGTTGTAGAACTCAATTTCTATACAAATTTTAACCTTTTTTTTATTTTCAACTAATCCAACTCATTCAATTTTGTATAAATTACAAATACATTCATTAAATTTACTTAAAATACGAATTCCTCCTTGTGATTTTAGAATTTACAAATACCTATTTATCATATATTTTTATTTAACAAAATTACTAAAAAATAAAATAAAATTTCTAATTACTTTCATATACAACAATAAAATTATATGAATTATTAATTGAAATATTTTTCTAATATTGTTAAAACTGTTAATTACTTGATAATTTATTAATAAAATTAGTAAGTTATTATGCTAAAAACTTGAATGGATGAAATATAATTTCCAAAATTACAGGAGACAATCTGTATTTTAACTAAATTTCAGGAAATATATTCATAATTTATCCTTCAATTTTTGAGTAGATGTGAATTCTCACATCTTGGTTTGAAAATAAATTTTGAAAATTACAAAAAGAAAGTGAAATTGAAATCACATTGCAGAAAGTGGAGAGAAAAAATAGTAATCAAGCAAACGGTGTTGTTACCACTGAGGGTGGTGGCCCAGTGGTGAAGGCATTGCCTTCACACAGTCATAAGTCAAGTTCGACTCCTGGGGGACGCGAAAATCCTGGGATTTCCAAGGGTTTTCTGCGGAGATCTCGCGTTGTACTCCGATCGAAACTTATCCATAGCTGGGGCGGTTGGTGAGCTCTACTGGTGCTTCGGTGGTAAGTCCCTTCTTGTAGGTTGGGTTAAATCAGGCTGACAACCGACTACCTCGGAACCTGAGCCTACGGAAGTTGTGATGTCCTCACAGAACCTCCTTTTTTTCTGATCAAAAAAAAAAAAAAAAAAAAGCAAATGGTGTTGTTGGCTGTCACAGCAACATCGTCACAGGATGATGCTATGACGGCACCATCCCTGAATCCCACTCATGCATAAATTGAATCCGATGCTCTAACAGTTGTCAATCAATTGTGTTCATGAAAGGTCTTTTAGGAAAATGAGTGATACACCCAGCTGGGGGTGACCCCCAGTGAGTTGTCGGCCCGTGATTGGGCGAGAAAATTTTTTTTTTAATCCCATCGACACGTCGATGGGGTTGTCATGGGGTTGTTTCTTTGGGTGTAGGAAGCACGGTTGGGTCTTTTAACACTTCAAAATGATCCATTAATCATTGGATGGAAAAATTTTATTTTTAATTTTTGTCTAAAATTTTAATAAATATTATCGATTGAATCAAATTAACACAACATAAAAAATATTAAAAGGTGAAACTGAAACACTTAAAATTATATGAATTAAATTGACACAATAAACAAATTACAAGAACCGCAAATATTATTTTTTCTATAATTTAATATCCTATCTCTCTGCTTTAGGTCCAGTTATATATGGAACTTCTCATGTTGCAATACCTAAATGGATAACCATATTACATACTCAAAAATTATTGACAAAAATATTTAAAAAATTACATTTATGGACCACATTCATTGTAAATGAGATTCACATCACACCAATTTTGAATCTATATGATACACTTAACTTTTCCAAATATTTTTCAGGACTAAAAATTAAGGTTAGATAGCAATTTTTTATAATTTTAATCTCTAATCATAAAAAATAAAATTAAAAAAAGGGGGCCATAAGTGCATATATACAAACAACCGTGGAATACACAACAAACTTTCACAACTTATTCACAAAAAACCATATAAATAAACTTCATATATATTTATTGACATATTTCAAACAAGAGCTTCACTTCTATCACAATTGACCAACTTAATAGTACTTGGTAATTTTTTTACAGGAGCTGAACATCTTCTGTTCATATTACATAGTAAATTTCAATCTAAAAAAAAAAATAAAAAAAATTACATATTAGACAAAACTTATAGATGAGAGTTGAGACCTCTCATTTTGTGCCTTTCTTATGCCTAGCCACAATATTTTACAGTAGATGGGCGACTATTACAGCACTATATATATATATATATATTGTAGGTATCAATCACAGAATTAAACACATAATGTACATGAATATATAGGATTTTTTAATATGAATTTTGCTAAGCAATCTCATAAAATTTTTATATATTTATATGTATTTTGTGTTTGATTGGGTGATCGATAACGGGGCTGATTTGAGATATGAGATTAGTTGTGGTGGATGAAAGACCTTGTGGGAGTTAAATCACCGTCTGATGAAGAGTCTGAGATGTGATAACGAACACCAGAAGTATCTGTATCCAGTGGACTGCAATAGAGTGTTGAATTAACTAGCCAATCATTGCATTCCATGTGTGCATTTGTTGGTATAGTGGCCACCACCGTGGATCCATCGGTCAGAAATGAATGTTGATGACATGATCTTGCCATGCTCTCATGATGACTGGAATATCGCTCCTCCACCTCACCTATACATATAATAGTCTTTGCCAGGTAAGTAACCATAAGACAAATTTGGGTTCAAGTCTTCAAGCCAATGAAATAAAAGATTAAAACGAAATTTGGATAAAAATTGAAGAGTGAAAAGTATAATTTACCCTAATTTGATTCCTTTTTTTTTTTTTTTTTCAATCATAATTTATTCTTATAATTCAATAAAATCAACGAATCAAATAATCAAAATTAGACTTTATAATATGCCCACAAACTCAAATAATAACTCCACTACAATAAAAAAATAAATTCCCAATTTTAGTAATTAATTATGTGAAGTTTCAAAGAGAGAACAGAGTAGAGCTTACCTTGGGTTAACAGTGGGAGCTCATTCAAAAACCCATCAAATTCTTCCAAAGAATTCCAATTCAGATATGCATCTCTCACCAAACTCTCAATATAAGCCTGAGAATATATTTTTAAAACGATTCACATATATTAACAAACTTAATATTAAAATAAATAAATATTTATTACAATGAGAGGAGAAAAAAAAAGAAAAGAAAAGAAAAGAGGGTCATACCCTGTTCATGGTAGTACTGGAATCTCGAGTAGGGTATGTTTGGCCATTAATCTCAGCCTTAACAACTTGACATATTGGATTCAAGATGATGGTGTGGTTGGCTCCACGAGATAGATACAATTTGTTGCCCAAAAGGCAGGTTCTTGCATGCTTTATAGTTACTTCCCACATTTTCTCTGACATCCCAAGTCCTAGTATCTGTTTGGATGAATAAAAAGTTTTATTTTAAGCAGTTAATACAATTCTTACTTATATCTAGACATATCAAACTAAAATTTGAGTAAAAAGACATCAAAATTGGCTTCATTCCTTTGCTCAAATTTATGTCAAGTGAGTTTTATTTAAATTTTTCCTCAAATCAATGTGTCTAATCCAAACTTGACATTTGTGCAATTTTGCTCAAATTTGAGTTTATTCATTTAAATGTTTTTATATCAAATGAAATTTTTTACTTCAAATTCTAAAAATAGATGGAATTAAAAGTATAAATAATCAAGTTCTCTATAGATCTTTCTAGAAGTCCACTTCTCTCCAGTTCAGTAGATAGATTGGCCTCTCCCATTTGGCTACAGGGCCTTTTATGTAATTTATTTTGATAATTAATTTTGTTCATATTTTTAAACAAATGTGTGTAGATCATTAAAAAAAATTATGATTAAATGAAAATTATACCATATGAAAATAAATTATCCAACAAATATGATTAAATGAATATACTATTGGATTAATATGATTTTTATATAGACGATCTACCTATATTATAAGCCCAAAACATGAACAAAAATTATTTTTAAAATAGACTGCATGATGGTCCCGCTTGGCTTGATTGGATAGTTCTGTCTATTCATAGGACTAAATGGGATCAATATTTTTCTCTATAATAATTTATGGTTTTAGATAAATTAGAGATCAAGAATTTAAGAATAAGCATTTACCTTTCTAAGTTTGCTTTGATCAACAACAGAGAGCTTCAAGAAGTCTTGGACAGTGTTAATGGCCATGGAGGCTAGCTTCTTATGAAAAGCTCCATCTTTTCCAATCTTCTCAAGTCTCCACACCTCGTCCTCTAGCATGGGTGGGTGATGCTTTTTGTACACTATATGTATATCACCAAAACAAATATCAGTTGTTGTTAAATTGTTCACAATCAATTTAGAATTAATCACACAAATAATTCTTACAATATAAGATCTGCTGTACTTGAGTCTACAATTTTTAATTTTTTAATTTGATAATTAAAATATGAGATCAGTTACATTTTAATCCATGGCATCAGGAATATTCGAAATCAATAATAGGGATTTATTTATTTATTTATTTATTTTTTTGGAATATTACATCAAGCCTAAACAAAACTAATTACATATACAATCCCAAAGTATGAATTTATTATATTTTGGCCCCCAAGATATGCACTTTATTTTATTTTTGTCTCCAAAATATGCTTTTTGTTGCAATTTTATTTTTAAAAAAAAAATTTTGGGTAAAGTTTCAAAAATATTACTCCCATTGTTGATTTAAGACAGAGTTGGCGCGAGGAATTAAAATATAACAGATCACCTTCTTCGGGTACCAGAGTGAAAAAATAAATTCGAGACTAAAGCGTAACAAATCATATACTTTAAGAATATAATTAATTCATCAACTTATCTAACAAATTATACTTTCAAATTAAGAGATAACTTTGTTATTTATTTGTAACAATATATTTCATTTTCAGTCAATTAATACCATCATTTTCGTGGGTCATAAAGCAATAATATCTCAAAATCCTTTAGTCTAGGAAATGCATTGTATGTAGTCAAAGCTAAAAGTATTTTTGCTAAAGTACTTTGAAAATGAAATTCAATACAGTCTGTCTTTGTGCATCGTACACCCTTTTCCAGAACACAACAATAATGAAGAGATTAGTCTATAGTCAAGTAGTCATAGAATATTAGAACTTGATCTTGACAAAGTAAAGATTCAAACCCTTTTTTTTTTTTTTTCTTCTTTTCAAAAATGTTAGAAATTCCAGAAGTTATAGTAAAATTTCTACCAAATATCTTACATAAGTATGAGACCCACATAGGACTCATATGGTATGGATCTCACACTCATATAAAACATTTGATCAAACTTTTAGAATCTCTAGTATTATTATTATTTTATTTTTTTTGGAGGGGGAGGGGGAGGTCAAATTGTAACAGTTATTAATTGCATATAATTGGATATGAGAAGACTAATTAGATATTTAAATCTAAAGAGTTAGTTGAATGATAAGTTAAATGTGTTGTGTGATAAAAACGTATGCCAATCAAATTTTTATAAAGTGTTAATTTGTTCTTGATAATTACTCAATATGTATGGGATGAAAAATTATATGTTCCTAATGTGCTCATGAAAAAAACCCCCAATGCCTTGGTCACCAAAAGAGACATAACAATTTTTCCACTGAGCGTTGCAATATTATTTGGCTTAGAAATTATGGGTCGCCTCAAAGGTAAAACCACCTCTTTTAGACCTGAAATTTTGAAAAGCTCCCAAGTTCTAATTTTTTTTATTCATTGCCTAAAAATATATTCTCTTTATCAGCCTCCCAAAAAATTGTTGTTTAGAGATTAAAAAAAAAAAAAGAACTCTCATTATCAAAGGCTCCCAATCATAAATATTGAAAACTATTTTATTTTGTTTTGATTCAACACCTATAGTAAACCCTTTTGTTATACTTCAAATTTTTTTTAAAAAAAAAAAAAATAGAAAGTTGATTTTTACAAGTACAAGAAGATGGTAAGTATTACCATAAGAAAAATAATGTCCTATTAAGAGATGTTGATGGTTGAAGCCTGTCCGGTTAGGAACCAATAGGAAAGGTATTGACCAGAAACGCCATCTACTAGCGTGTTTGAACTCGTATACATCACGCGGAAAAGAATATCATAATAATATGGTCGTGACTAATTCCGGGTCTTCAAATTACAAATCTCTAATAATCTCAATCTTGGGTAATACTCGTAACGGATTAGATTTTAAGTCTTTTAATTATTTTAGTTACCCACTAAGTCAAATCTTTTGGTTTATCAATTTAGTCAAATTAATAACATCTTCGATTAATCAAGGATAAAATGATTTGTACCAAAGAGAACTGATCATTTCAAATTGGATGCTACCCTCTTAATTGTATTAAACAAAAAGGGGATGAACTATTTTACTCCATAATTACAGTCAAATTTCTAAATAAATATTTTTTATTAGATTAAATTGACATAATATAAAATATTTAAGAATAAAATTAAATTATGAAGATTGAATTGACAAAATAGACAAACCAGTGTGGGGTTTAGAAGAAAGATAGGCAGATGATGCCCCGTTAATGAAGAAACAGCCCTGGACCCCTCCCCTTCATAAAGTGCAACATGTTTGAGCAGTTGTAGAACCACTGGTCCAAAAAGTTCACTAAAAAGCACTTTATAATTGTTATGTTCACTTCTGACCTATGATTGAGAAATGTTCATTCTAATCATCCTATTAATAGAGTATTTGTTACCATTTAATTTATTTTAATTTGAAAGTTTATGTTAGATTATTTAGTACAATTTTTACTTATAATTTATTAGACATAAAGAGATTAAATTAGTTGAGAACAGTTAATTATCTAAAAATTAAAAGAAATATGCTTTTAATTTCTATTTTTTAATTATCAATTTTTAACTTTTAATAAATTATACCAAACATGACCAAAATATTGAAATAATATTTTGTATCATCAGTGAATTATCACCAGTATGATCAACAACCCAATAAAAACTATTATTAGATGCTACAAGTTGCTTTAGATTCTCCCAATTTTTTTCCTAATCAATTCATTAATTTAATTGCTTAGACTTTGTTAAATACATATGATTTGATTCAATGGAATAACCCGTTTTTCTTCAGTTACGTGTGAGTCTTTTGTCTTCTTTGAATTTATTGAGATTTTTTAGTAATTATCTATTATATGTTTTTTCATAATTAATAAATGTTTAATTTGATATACTTGACATGATATTTATAAATCACCTAGATTTGCCCCCATTACTTTATACCTAATTCTCACCAACTCGTACTAAACGAAAAAGGAATAAAGATTAGAATAAACAATAAATAACCTCAAGTGTTGAATTATATTTTTTTAAAAAAGCTTATATTCCTTGCTAGCGGGTATTTCTTGCATACTTAAAATGTTTCTCTTATGTTGTGTTTGGTTGGAGAATTTAGGGAGGGATTTGAAAAAAAAAAGAAAAAAAATATATGAAACTATGTAAAATGTAGATATATTTTTTTCACATTTCACCTACCTTTTCCATTTCTCTTTCCAAATCCCTCCTCAAATTCCTCAACCAAACACAGCATTAATGTTTTTTTCTTTTCTTTTTTTAAATTTAAAATACAACTAATCATATTAAAGTCATGATGTAACATGTTACAGTATGATTGGTATTTTTGGGTAATTTTATATCATTGTCAAAGGATTCAGATATTTTCCATTATAGGGATAAAATGAAAATATCTATCACATAATTAATTATGGTAAAAGAGTCACATTACCGTTTTTTATTTTAAATTAGAAGAAATAAGTAGTATTTGAAAATTTAAATTAATGTAACAATTAAAGTGAGATGTATATCAACTACGTAACAGAGAGAATCTAAATCGATTTTAAAAAATAAGAAGCTAGAAAAAAGAACTTACATTCTCCGCGGTGATCTTTGACAACGAAAGATTCAGTCATGGCTTCACGAACCCTAACACCTTGACTGCTACCATGAACAACTCTCGCACCAACCCTAAATTTTCTACTCCGAATCCAACTCGAATTATCAGTAAATTCAATTTCTCCAACAAGTGCAAGCCCATCCCTCATGGTGATTTGCAACTCACCGGTGAGCAAAGGTCGCTTCCCGGTCCTCTCCCTCACAACATTCTTGTCAAATTCTTCGCTCGTCCACGTGTCATTATCTCCGGGAAGAAAGTCACCGTCGAGAACCACAATCTCCACTTTTATGGGATAAGAAAGGCTTGTTGGAACCAAGTGATCACCGGTTGTGTCCACAAGAAGGACTTGGAGAGGAGAGTTATCAGCGTTGACAATCTTGCTTCCGGTGAATATCGGCAGCGAAAGTTTGTTGCTGAATATAAGCTTTAAGCTTGAGGGTTCAAGTTTTTGAATTCGGAGTGAGGGAGACCTAGTTATTGATCTTGCACCTCGCCTTAGACCATTTTCCACCTCTTCATTCACCTGAAAATGGTTTAGGGTATATTAGTGCTCCAAATTTATATATGAAATGTTATTATTATTAGGTTGTATTCAAGATTTGGTACATGAATTTGATTATCATAAACTTATTGGAAATAAAAATGGGTTAATTATAATTTATCCCCTTCAACTATCATTGAATACGATACTACTTTTTTAATCTAAAAATCGTACTTTTGAACTCCTCAACTATTAAAAACCGCACAAAAACCCCCATTGGAGGTGTGAAGTGAAGTAATTTTCATAGTTTAGAAATTCAATTGAGAAGGTAAGATAAAATCAAAGATAATTACAAAAGATAAATTGTAATTAACTTCACAAAAAATTTGATATTGTAATGTATTACAATATACAAAGTTAAGCTTCTCTCATCTCAGTTAAAGTTCAATTATGAGTGAATAAATGATACTCCTAATTGGAATATAAAACTCATAATTAGATTTGTGACTTGTGACAATACTTCTAACTAAAGCTACGTATTGGTATTGAGAATATAATTATAAAATAGGCAATATTAAAATATCAATATTAACGTTTAAAATCTTATATTTTGTAGGAGATCGTATGAAACTCAAACCACACCTCTACTTGCTTAGAGAAAAACTATGATCTAAAATTACATATAATAGTATGTGAAGAAGGTTAATTGGTCATTACCACTTTTCGAAGCATTGGCTCCAAGGCTGCACAGAAGTTCTGCAAGCAATTCACCATAACCACTTCCCCTATAACACTGTTCAAACATAGGAAACAACATCAAACACTTTGGTGCAGTACATGAAACAATTTTCTATGCTTTTACACATCCAAACAAACAAGGTTTTTGTTTTCGTGTTTTTTTCTCGAAAAAATCAATAATTAAAATAAAAATGAAATTTAATATCCCAAACAAAGACAAAATTTAAAACATATGGTATTGAATGATAAGACATACGAAGCGAAAGAAGGCCTAGATCTCTTTCGTTTTCCATTTGGGTGATCTGGGTCGGTACCGGACTCATCGAAAAAACGTTTTCCTGCCATTTTTTTGAAGAATGAAAACTAAAAGTGTGTGTGTGTGTGTGTGTGTGTGTGTGTGTGTGTGTGTGTGTGTGAGAGAGAGAGAGAGAGGGAGAGAGGGAGAGAGATGAGCTTTGGTGTGGGTGTGGGTGTGTCTTGGTTGTTTGAAAGAGGAAATGGGTACAAACATGAAGAGGTAAGTGTGTATATATATAAATATAAATAATATAATATGGGTAGAGATTATTATTTTAAAGAAATAATAATATTCTAGTATTAGTATATGAAAGAAGGTTCTGGGAACGAGAGAGGGAAGCAACTCGGTAGTAGAGGTTCGAGGTGACCTTTGCTATATGATGTAACGACTTTGACGTCAACTCACCTGTACGCGTTTTAATACACACATATATATATATATATATATAGAGGAGTATAATTAATTTGGTATGGCTGATATTTAAGTAAAAAAATTTAAAAATGATTTGTGACACTAATTTCCTTAGCACTAATGCCTCTAATTTCTAATTTAGGTAATTATTATTATTATTATTATTTTTACCTTAATTTTCCTTTTGGGAAATTTAGGATCAATTGAAAAAAATTTATCGATAATATTAATTTTATTATTTTAAATATTGATATAGATTATTTCTTTCATCAAACTACATCGAACAGAATCGAACCAACTGAAACGGTTTAGTTCGGTATAGTTTAATCGGTGTAAAACTTTTCACATTTGAGTTACTTTTAAATATAATCATTAATTTATATAAAAATATTAAATTAATTATTTGTTTACTAAGGCTTGGTTTGGGAACATGTTATTTTAGTAATTTTTTGACTTTTTACGAAAAGGTGTGCAGAAAAGTAGAGAGGTGATATGATGTGTTTTAGTTGACTTTTTGGCTATTTTAGCCACTTCCCAAACGAGGCTTAATTCAAACATATCCAATTCATCCATTTAATTATTTTTCAATTCTTAAATTAACAAAAATAAAAGCAAAAAAATTAAAAAATTCTAAGATTTTAAAAATAATAAATTAAAATTATATATAAAAATAGTTTACAAACTTAGGTTATAAAGATAATAAGATTAATTAATTAAGCTTAATAATTTATTATATTTATTCATATCATTATATTATTAGATTATATATATTATAAGGCCAAGTTTGGCATGAAAAAAAAAAAACAAAAAGTCTATTATTATTTAAAAGTCATCATCACCTCTACATCACACACAGCAAACCCACCAAAAACAATTATTTTAAAAAAAAAAAAAAAAAAAGTATTATTTACCTAAATATAATATAGGTTGAAACGGTCTGTTTCAATTTAGTTCGATACACAAGGTATTTGAGCTGATATCGAACCAAAAATGAAAATAATTAAATTTAAAAATCGTACAAATTAATTCTTATTAAAAACAAACTAAATATAGCTTGTTTGGTTGATTTTTCTTACATCTCTAAATATATCGATAGCTCTGCGCCCTAGATCATGGAAATCAAGCGGCTAGGATTGCTTGGTGACCATCAGTTGTTGTTAGCCCTTTTTTGTTTCTTTTTTTGAACGGGTTGTTGTTAGCCGTTTGATCTTCATACAAATGCAGTTGGAAATAGGTAGACAGCGGATCCATGTATGACGACCTTGCACAAGAAAATAATACTGTTAAATTCATTTTACTTAGTTTGGAATTGCTTCACCTCCTATGGTTTAAATATATTCAGAAAGTTTTATTAATTTTGAACTAAAGTGCCCATTAAATTTTCCATCCAAACTAATGAAACGTGTATTAAGCACATCATTTTTTAGAGTTAGTTTGATTTTCTAAAAATATAAAATGAAATTAATATAACAAAAAACAATTTTATCCCAATTTTCTTCAAACCTAAAATTAGATTAATATGTTAATTAAAATAATATAAAATAAAATATAATTAAGGATTAATCTAAAATATAAAATATAATTAAGAATTTGTTTAAAATACAATTAAATAAAAATATAAAATAAATAATAATTAAAAATTGATCTAAATTTTGATTACATTAAAAATTAAACTAACATGTTGAAAAAAATAATAAATAATTTAGAACTTAGAATTAATTGTGATATAAAATATAATTAAATTAAAATTAGATTAAAAAGAAAGAAATTACAATAAATAATTAAAATTTTATAAGTATTGTGATTTAATTGAATTAATGTTAGACATTATAAATTATGGAGTGTTTTGAAAAGTTGGTAAAAAGCTGACTTTTAGTTTTTTACCAAATTTTTTGGCTTTTTTGGAAAGTGATTTGAGAAGTTGATAAAAAATTATTTTTTTGTTTTTTGAGTTAATATTTATTCATGATGTCACATCACAATAAAATAACCAAAATACGCACCCAACTTAGGAAATTTACTATTTGATCCTTTTTGGCTCATTTACCTCCAGGAGGATAGTCATGTAATTTCACCTTTGGCGTTTTGCGAACTTCCCAAATACCCATTCAGTTTTTTGGCTGCGTTTTTGGCTTAACTGAGGTTGCGTTTTTGGCTGCAAAAACGCAGCTTTTAATTATGTTGCCAAAAGACCCCCAATATGTATAAGAGAAGAGAGAGAAAGAAAATAACAAAAAAAAAAAAAAAAAAGTATAGGATCTGAGGGTATTATAGTCCTTTCACGTCTATATCTCACGGTGTTAACGGTTATATTTTAGTCTAAAATCACATGGAGACTTTCTAATTATATTTAAATAGTAGTGAGGTAAAATGCTCTTATCTCAAACCATAAGGGATAAAATGAATTTTATCCTATATTATATAAGTAATGCTATACTTACCGTATTTTTTTTTTTACAATTTTCAATGTACCACCTTATGTGTTAGCACATTATTTGACATAAACATGAAAGATGAAACACATTACACTAATGATAAGTTAACACAAAATAATATATTGAAAATGGTATAAAAATGTGGTAGATATGACATTACTCATTATATAAGTGATCACCTCTATTGGTGCCTTCCTCTGTCCAAATAAATTTTTGTATATTTCTAAATTACTCAAAATATCGTCACGTAATTGACTTCATTTGTGTCCCCAAAACTCATTAAATTTATATTCAGATTCAAGCAAAAAAAATTATTTTACAAATAAGTATTAGAGTAATACTAGAGATCTTAAATAATCTACTAAATATTTTACTAAACTTCTCACATGGGTGTGGACCCACACACATATGGATTTGTGTGGGTCCCATATTTATGTGAGCAATTTGGTAAAACATTTAGTAGATTATTTGAAGTCCCTAACATTTTCCTAAGTATTATTATTCAAACTCAAAAATTATTAGATTTACTTTTTAAACCTAATAATGTCTCACTCTATTAAAATATGTAAGTCAAATATTTCTTTCATTTATTCTCTAATCATTAACTAATCATTTTATTGATATATTACTAAAACTATAAAATGGGTTTATATATTATTTTCCCTTACAAATTTAGCAATACACAAATTTAGCAATACACTTATCAAATAGGCACACACCACTAGTAATAATAATTGTCTTGTTAAGTGTGTTTGGAAATTTAAGATTTTAGTTAAAAAATTACTAAAATGTTTTAAAATTAATAGGTCATATACAAAAATTTAAAAATTATTTCTTCTCCTTCTTCTTCTTCTTCTTCTTCTTTTTTGTGTTGGGAAAAAATTGAAAAATCATTCCCAAACACCTTTTATACTTTCACTCTATATTTTAACAAAAAAAATCACTAAAAAAATCTCTTTCAAACCAACTCATATTATAAATAATAATAATAATAATAATAATAATAATAATAATAATAATAATAAAACCTTGAATTCAACGGCGATGCCACATTATTAGTATCATCTTGCAATAACTTATTAGCATTTATCCTCCTCCATATATTTGGCAAGGTAGTTATATCTAAAAAGCGAGATTTTACCTTTCACGTGTAAGCTTAACATTGGTGGATGATATCACGTATCATTGTGACACTTTATAATACATGTTTATACATTTTTTATAAAAAAAAAAAAATTGTACACAATATGTAATTGTTTTAAACTTCTTAACCTTTTTCTTTTTTAAAGATGGAATTAAACTTCTTAACCTTAAAGCTACATATTAATAAAATTCTAATAATAATAATAAATGAATTAACTTTGTCCCTCGTCAAACTTTTACATGAGAGGGATCCAGTTTGGGTTGGTGTGGCTCACTTTGGATTTACTTGATAATCTAAATTATTTAATTTATAAAGTCTATTAAGCAGATTATTATTATAAAAAATAAATAAAATCAATTGTACATTAATAATAATAACCATATGATTGATTTTTTTTTTTTTTATGAAAATAAAATGGTCAATTCATTCTCTAAATCATATTTTTTGTTCATTTTTATATGAGAAATGTGAAACACTTAGGCAATTTTCAATGATCAATTAAACTGATTTTTACATTACTAAAATTTTCTTTAAGAATCATACTAATTAAAAGGTCAAAATCACCAAGATGTAACAATAGTAATAAAAATAAATAATGATGATGCTGATAATACAGATTTGAAAAAATTACAATATAGTGTACTTTAAAAAAAATTATAAATTTATTAAAAAAAGTTATAATTATCAATATTAATAAAATTCATCACTAATTTATAATTATTTTTTTTAAAAAAAAATACACTAGCATATAATTTTCCCTCAAGATTTTGAAAGATTTTGGTTTGAAGTCGTTCTACGTGGTCAAAACAGGTTAATCTCTATCATTTCTTAGAAATATCTCTGTATTGTTAGGGCTTGTGATGTGGACCCCATCAACAAAGCTAATGTAATGTAATGGCACATAACACCTACTCTTCAAAATCTAGGATTATCTTGGTAAATTCCAAATGTGTTTGGTCACCCTCTAGTTTTCAACAACTTTTGCTCATACTAGTCAATTTTGTTTTACTTGTTTTTGTTCAACCCTAAAGAACTAATTTTCAATTTACATCACTCTTTATCACTCAATCATTTTAATTTTTCTTGTTCATTTTCCATTAGGCCAATTATCAAGAAAAATATAAGATAAAAGATGGTGTTAGTGCAATCTTTGCCCAATTGGTTTATGGAGACAAATATGCCCAATTAGAGATTGGTCAGCCCACCTCAGACTATTTTGTTGATTCAAACTGTTTATTTTACTAGGTTTGCTGAACAGATTATATATGTAAAAAATTAGATTGATTGAATGTCAATGGCTATATGATTTAATCTCATTTTATTTAAAATAAAAAATAAAAAAAATTAGGCAATAAATTATCTATTTTTAAAGATAAATATGATTTCATCATGTTATCATTGATGTCTAATATCCTGATTTCTGGGCAAAAAATTAATTTACAAAAATAAAAAATGTTCATTTCCTCTAATGTTCCTAGGAGAGAAGTTCTTTCCCTAAGCTACACCTGTGGTATCTCTCTTACTAACAACCTGGGTAAGTACTTGGGCACCCTCATTTTCCACAATAGAGTTTCTAAAAACCAATTCCAAGATATCCTTGACAAAATGGCTCAAAGACTTTTTGGATAGAAAGCCAAAAACCTTTCCCTTGCTGGTAGAACAAGCCTAATAAAGACTGTCATTTCGGCTATGCCTAATCACCTTATGCAAACTATGGAAATCCCTTGGCACACCTGTGACCAAATTGAAAAACTTAACAGAAACTTTCTTTGGGGCAGCACTGACACTAGAAAGAGAGTCCACCTTGTTAACTGGCAACAAGTGTGCAAAAGCAAGAAGCAAGGAGGTTTAGGAATCAGAAATATCAGAGCTCAGAATTCTGCTCTTATTGCTAAGTTAGGGTGAAAACTTGCTACTGACTCTAAAGAGCTCTGGTGTACCATTCTCAAAACCAAATATCTTAAACACCATTCTCTGTCCAATTGGCCCAGTACTAGGAAGACATCCCACATCTGGTGAAGTATTATAAAAAATAGAATTGTTTTGGAGAAGAACATTAAATGGAATGTTGGAACAAGGGAGCAGATTTCCCTATGGACATATTGGTGGTGTGGAGACCAATCCATGTGCCTATCAAACTAAGGAGAACATATTGAAGCAACTACCAAAGTCAGCTCCATTATTGATGAAGAGGGCAATTGGGATTTAACCTCTATCCAGCACCTCATATCCCCTCAGGAAAAAAAAGGCCATCCTTAGAATATATAGGCCCAGGTATGTAACCTATAATGACACACCTCATTGGAGGGGCTCCTCCAGTGGAAGTAGCAACCTACCAAGCCCTATCCAACTCTGAATTTGATGGAACCAACTGGTTCGGGATATGGAAAATCCAAGCACCTTACAAACTTAGAAGCTTTCTTTGGCTTGTCATGCATGAAAGACTGCTGACCAATCATATGAGGTTAATTAGACATCTCTCTGAATCAGACACTTGCCCCAGATGCCAATCCACTAGAGAAGACATGCATCACCTTCTTATTAATTGCCCTAAAGCTAAGGTATTATGGGTGAACCTAAGGAACCTTCCTTGGTGGCAACAAAGCCAACATACTACGCTGTAGGACTAGATCAGAACTAATCTCAAAAGCAAGGACCTTATCAATGATATTCAATAGCCAATAGTTTTTCTGACAACTCTATGGACCATATGGAAAGAGAAAAATAAAGAATCATTTAAGAACATTACTCAACCTCAACACCAGTGTGAACTTTATTCTAAACAAGGCTTTGGAAACTCAGGCAACCTTCTAGATCTTCCTCCACCCAAACTTTAAGGAACCTTCACTAATGTCATGGTCTTGTTCTCTTGCAGCTAAGCTTAAGATGAATACTAATAGAAGCTCTAAAGGGGATCCTGGACAATCAGGTTATGGAGGATTGCTCCGAGATGAAGCTGGTACCTGGATTGGGGATTTTATGGTTACTTAAGCAATTGTTCCAGTTTGGAAGCTGAGTTGTGGGCATTTACAGGGGTCTAACCATCATCCTGCAAAAAGGCTTGGCCAACATCCAAATTGAAACTGATTCCCAACTGGCCATGGAGCTTATCAGAGGTGGAGGTGGGGAAAACTCTCCATACAGGGCTCTCATTGAAGATGCTAACTTCCTTCTTAGAAGACGCCAATGCACTATTGAAACCATTCCCAAGGAAGCGAATTAATGTGCAGATGCTTTGGCTAACTTAAGAGTAAATCAACAAAAGCACCTCATTTTGAAGGAAGACTCTCACGTTTCCATCCTCTCTTTGTTAACTGATGACTTGTTACATGTTGGCTCTAGAAGGGATTAAGATCCCCTAGTCTTTCTGTTCTTTTGTGCTGTTGATTTTAACTCTTCGTTTGCATCTCAAAAAAAAAAAAAAAAAAAAAAAAAAAAAAAAAAGACCTTACAAGATAAAAAAAATTCGAATCCCTAAGACAAGTCCTATACAGACCCAATAGGAATTCTTAATTGGGCTAACTAAAGAGAGTTTTTTTTAAATAAAATAAAATAAAAAATAAAATAAAAATAAAAATGAAGAGAGTTCAATCCCATCATTTGTTTGAAGAATGATAGAGCATAAATAAACACTACAAAAATAAAACTCCTTTTCATAAGAATACACAACAGGATTGTAGGGCACACCAACCACTGTTGTGCAAGATTTGGGACTCAATTCGGAGTCTATTTTAGTAATTCATATCATTCACTTTTCAGAATATATTGAGTAGAACATACTTGTAAAAAAAATCAAATTGATCAGATATCGATAAACTTTTCATTGCATTGCATTTATACTCAGTTCTATATTTCAAATCATATTTACCAAATATTTTTTAAAATACAAATGTAATTCGATAAAAAGATTATCGATATCCGATTAACTTAATTTTTTACAGATGTATTTTACTCGATATATTTTAAAATGTGAATAATTTAAATCATCAAAATGGACCTCAAAACCCGCACAACAATGACTTGTGCCCCTCGTACATCAGCTACTCTTATTCCATACACAACTACCACATCAAAAGCCCTGGCTAAACAAAAATTATTAAACTATAATTCTTCAATTAAATGTAATTATAAATAATTTCTTACTAATTAATAATGTAATTAATTAAACTAAACATATTATGTAATTAATCCTCTCTGTTTGTTCCGGTCACTGTTTGCAATAAGTTTCTACACCTCATAACTCTGTCTTTCTCTCTCTCATTATTGTTGCATAAAACTTATTTCAACCTTATTTTAGTGGGAACCAATCACAGCAGTTGCCAACAACGTAAGCCATACTACTACTGTCATTAACATGCTTACTAAAGGCACATTAAATTTTTTGATAAAAATGTTAGTATCTATAAAAATATTTATAAATAAATTTTTTGTATTGCAGTTTTATAACTTATTATTTTAAAAATAAAATCTCATCAAACTAATTTATATATTTAAAATATTAAAATTGTACTATTTTAATATAAAATATTATATAATTTTTTTATTCTTGAGCATTTTCCAACATAATGGGTTGAGACTTTTTTCTCTCTCTATTCCGTCACTATTGCTATTTCTAGCTATGTCTTTCTAATCCTGCTTGTATGTTTCCCATTGAAGCTCATAAAAATATTTGCTTACCTATTTTTTTATTATTGATTTTTTACATGTATTTGTTAGTGTGAACTCTGTTATCTTTAAATTGAATAAAACAAAAAAATATAGTAAAAAATTTATTTAATAATTACATATAAAAGTATGTATATAATAACATAGGAGTTGGGCCAAGAGGTCACATTTCATGGAAGTTGCTCCGGGTTTTCCAAGTGTACTAAGCTCATTACCGTTTTGCAACTTGACTTTTCGACTAAATAAAAATTAAAAATTAAAAAGTCATTAAAAAAATCAAACATATAATATTATATGGTTTTTGATACAATTAAAAAATTATTTTTTAACACATTAATTTTTTTCACTTTATAAAAAATATTTTAAAAAATTATTCCTTAAACTATTTTTAGGTCTAATCCCTGCATGGCACACCGCGTTGATCAGATAGACGTGTTTTTCTCTTTTTTTGTTATTTTCTGTTTCCAAAAAGAAAAGCCAAACTTATGTAAAGGCTCTCTCTGTCAAGCTCTTGTTCTATAAATGATACTTTTCCCATTTAAGATAAGACAAACCAAATCCAATATATATATATATATGTATATATATATATATTGTGGAGACATATTTTGTTAATAATAGCACGTGGTTAAAGTGACGCTGAAGTGTCAACCGAGGTGCCATGTGGCCTGGTCATGCGTTGAGGTGATCTTGGCTAGGCCGAGATTATCTGCGAAGATACCGAAATCCGAGATGAGCGGATAAGGGACAAGAGTCCTAGAATGCAGGAGGATCTCAGTCTAAATAAAGATAAAACTCTTAGGAAGTTTATCTCTATCTACCTAAGAGTCTAGGATAAGCATTGAGTCTGAGTCTACTGAAATAAGGCTTCTACAAGGATCAGGTCAGTGCTGGCTATATAAGTAAGACACCCTCGTAGGTCTAAGGGAGGTTTTTTTATGTGTGATATACTGTTATTTCTTGTGAGTTAAGCACAATTTGCTATCTGTGAGAGATATTCGATTACTGACTTGATCGTCGGAGTACCCCCAAGTTGACAAACCACGACCAAATTCTTATCTTTCTGTGACAGGTTGTTCGGGCTTAATTTATTTTGTCACTGCTCTCCAGCTTATTTCCCCATTTGGTTGTGTGGTCAAAAACCAACACCCACAATTTGGAGCTGTCTGTGGGAAAGTAAAGAGAGAATAGATGGCCAACGACGGACAGAAAGAGAAAATTGGGGACGACATCCCTAGTGGGAGTGGTAAACATGTTGATCCTAACATAGAGGAAGAAAACCCAAACGAAGGACCACGGGATCAGAATCCCGGGGAGAATGACGTTGGCCAAGAGGAAGACCCACCGAAGAAAGCAGGCCGAGACGAGTACTACAACGAAAGTGACCTCCAGGTATGGAAAGATAGATGCCTAAGAAGGGATGGCGAGATGAAGAGAATGGCAAATAAGTTGGCAGACCTACAATCGGTTGTCAACTTCATGATGCAGAACAACATCATGCAACCACTGTTTCCATTGAAGGAAACGCCGATTATAGCAGCCAAGAACGATGCCTAAAAAGGGGGGCAGAAAGCAATCCCAGCAGTCTCTTAACATGACAAGGTGAAGGAACGCTCACACTTACCTTCACGGGATGTCGGGCAGGCAGAGTCAATGAGAGGAGAGTCTCAGAGGACGCCTCGTACCAAGGGAACTTATGCCAAGGAACCTCAGCATGTTCAAGGGAATGAACTTTGTTTTGACATGGTGAATGAAGAGAAATCCAAAAGGACGCATAACGACACCGGGAGCAACACACAAAAGAGGCTGAAATTTGTTGACAGCCGAGCTCTTTGTCGAACTAAGGAGGATTTGAGGGACTGTCTCCAGAGGAAGCGGCAGAATGCCAAGGTCACATCACCCGTCAAGACGAGAACATCGTTCTCAGTAGAGTTAGATAGGTTTGAAGCCCCCAAAAGATTCCATATGTGGAGGTTCCAGATATATGAGGGTAAGTCAAATCTGAACTTTCATGTCAGCTTATACTAGAATTCAATGGCCTTATATACTGGGAACGAACTGTTATTGTGCAAGGTATTCCCCTCATCCTTTGGGAAAATTGCTTCGGATTGGTTTCACAAGTTGCCGAAAGGAACTGTGAAGAGTTAGGAAGGCCTGGTCGAGAGGTTTGTGGCCAGGTTTGTCACGAACAAGTTACAACCATTAAGGGTAGACTCCTTGACGGCTTTGAAAATTAGCGAGGGTGAAAGCCTTAGGGCTTATGCCAAAAGGTGTTATGAGGTGTTCAACTGAATACCGAGATGTAACCAAAAGTTGGCGGTCGTATCTTTTAAGAACGGCCTGGAGGATGACTGCATGCTTCGAAAGTCACTGGCAAAGACTCTGCCAAAGAGTATAGAGGAGCTCATGGCAAGAATCGAGAAATATGCCAAAGTAAAAGAGGATACGCCGGGGGCAAAGACACTGAAGCAGGAAAAGAGAAACGGCTCGGCGAGGCCGAGGTAATAATGGATTTAATAGACAAGAAATAGGGCTGAGAGCTACACAGGCAGTCACCACTGTGCTTTGGATCCCAGTTTATAAAGTTCTAGAAAGGATCAGGAACCAGTCGTATTATAGAGCACCAAAAAGGATCCCTGGCGAATTTATGGGGAGAAGTCTAGAGAAGCATTGTGCTTACCATAATGAAGATGGACACCTGACTTAGGGTTGTAGAGCCCTAAAGGCGCATTTGGAAGATCTGGTCAGATAAGGTCACTTAAGGGACCGAGTAGATGAGGCTAGAACGAGGGAAGAGTAGGCGAGACTGCCCCCAAGCACCAGCAACACCACCTCCACCACAACCATAACAAGTAGAACCTTAGGTGATTAATGTGATCTACTCGAAGGTTAATGAGAATGATATACGAAGAGAAACCCAGAAGGTGAAACACTTACAGCATGTGTGTCAGGTCCAACAAAAGAGGCCTAGGACAAACGAATACTAGGGACCAATGGTGTCCTTTACAGAGGAAGACCTAGACATGGTGCAGCATCCACACAACAATGCTCTAGTAGTAACCCTCAAGATTGAAGAATGCCAGGTAAAGCGCATTCTGATCGACTAAGGCAGCACTCGTGACATCATGTATGTCCGATGTTACAAGGAGCTGGGCCTTCATCAAGATGATTTGGAACAATCCACCAGCTCAATGGTGTAGTTCAATAGAACACGACATAGCCTCTGGGAGCAATAAATTTGGAGGTGTAGGCAGGCACCAGGAAGGTAAGTACAGAGTTTACAGTAATTAACACTCCATCTCCCTACAATGTTATCTTGGGAAGGCCATGGTTGCATGCAATGGTTGCACGCAATGAGGGCTGTTCCCTCATTGTTGCACCAACTGTTGCGGTACCCAACGGAGCGTGGAATTGAAGAAGTTAGAGGGGATCAGGTGCAGGTAAAAAATTGCTCCATAGCAGCAATGAAATCCACCTGCAACGTACGAGATACAAGAACAGCAGAAATTGAAGACGAAGAGATGGAAGTTATAGATGATGTCGGCAAAGAACCAACCAAAAAGAGTGAAGAAGCCTTGAAGAAAATTCTGGTCCAAGAAGAGGATAAAGAGTGCTTCTTCTTTCTCGGCTCAAGCGTGACCGAAGATGAGGGAAGGGAGTTGGAAGCTTTCTTATGGGCCAACATAGAAGTATTTGCCTGGACGCCATATGAGATACCAGGCATTAACCCCGAGATCACATGCCATATGCTCAACATAGACAGGTCGGCTAAACTAGTAATTTAGCGAGTGAGGAGGCCGACATTGATGTATGTTGAGGCAGTTGAGGAGGAAATGGACAAACTACTGGAAGCCAAGGCCATTCACGAGGTAAACTACCCTACTTGGCTGTCCAACACTGTAGTGGTGAAAAAGAAGAATGGCAAGTAAAGGGTTTGTGTAGATTTCACCAGCCTGAATAAGGCTTACCCCAATGACAATTTTCCACTTCCCAAGATTAACTAGTAGATGCCACTTCAGGATATGGAAGGATGAGCTTCTTGGATGCTTACAGGGGATACCACCAGATAGTAATGTATCCCCCTGATGAAAAGAAGACTGCATTTATCATCCCAAAAGGACTGTACTGCTACAAAGTGATGCCTTTCGGATTGAAAAATGCAGGAGCAACCTACCAGAGGTTAGTAACCAAAATGTTTAAACACTTGATTGGCAAGACAATAGAAGTGTACATTGATGACATGGTCGTGAAAACCAAAGAATCTGAGAATCATCTGGCCAACTTGAAGACAGTTTTTCACATCTTGAGGATATATCGGCTCCGATTCAATGCTTAGAAATGCACATTTGGAGTCGGGTCTGGCATGTTCCTCGGATACTTGGTTACCAAAAGGGGTATCGAAGCAAGCTCTGATCAAATCAGGGCCATCCTTGACTTGAAAAGCCAAACATCGGCAAAACAAGTGTAGATGTTGACTGGAAGGGCCGCACCCCTAAATAGGTTTATAAGCAGAAGTTCGGATAAATATAAGCCATTTTTTAGTTTGTTAAACAAAGCCACAGATTTTTTGTGGACGGAAGAGTGTGAAGTCGCATTGGCCGACTTGAAAAAATGCCTGACAACAGCTCTAGTTCTCTCAAATCTAATACCTAGAGAGGAACTGTTCTTATACTTGGCAGTTTCAAAGCATGCAATGAGTGCAGTGGTAATCAGAGAAGAGAAAGGAGAATAAATGGTAGTATACTATGTGAGTAAAACCCTATCAAGCGTAGAGACCAGGTACCTACCCCTGGAAAAGTTGACACTAGCCCTGGTAATGGATTCAAAGAAACTAAATCACTACTTCCAAGCCCACAAGATTGTAGTACTAACTGAGCACCCTTTAAAGTCCTTGTTGTAGCAAGGAGATCTGAGAAGCAGGGTAGCCAGATGAGCAGTAGTGTTGGGCCAATATGACTTAGAATTTAGGCCAGAACAACAATTAAGGGTCAGGTGTTGGCCGACTTTATGGCCGAGTTTACACCTGGTGCCATCCCACGTCGAACTCCGGTGAGCTGCGGTTTGGGATGCCCAGGAGAGTAAAGAGAAACATAGCTGGGGCCAAAGAACCCCACTCAAGCAAAATAGAAGAAAAAAGAAAAACCAAAGCCTTGCGACAGCTACATCGGCGATTCTTTCCGTTTGTTTGTTGATGGAAGTTCAAATTGTCAAGGAGCGAGGGCAGGGGTAATGTTAGTATCACCAAATGGGCGAATATTAGAATAATCTATTCGTTTAGGGTTTAAGGCCTCAAACAATGAAGCAGAATATGAGGCACTAATCGCAGGGTTGAAGTTAGCAGTATTAATAGAAGTCGATGAGGTGGTAGTCTTTTGTGACTCCCAACTTATTGTGAATCAGGCAACAGGCAAGTACGCAGCCCGAGATGAAAGAATAATAGCCTATGTCAGAGAAGTTATTAGACTGCTAGCATTATTCCAGGATTGCCGGCTACAACAGGTTAGCCGAGATGATAACAGCCATGCCGATGCATTGGCTAACCTGGCTAGTGCAATGAAATCAAGAGAGACAAGGACAATAATAGTTGATTATTTGTCAGGCCCAAGTGTGGCACCACTAATCATAGAGTACAAAGCAATGTGTGTAGAGATGGAGACCAAGTTGAATGGATGCAATAGTG
The DNA here is from genome assembly GCA_025200525.1 of Camellia lanceoleosa. NCBI lineage: Eukaryota > Viridiplantae > Streptophyta > Magnoliopsida > Ericales > Theaceae > Camellia > Camellia lanceoleosa. The sequence continues at coordinate 7,523,407 of CM045772.1, forward strand.
ATATTCCTAAGGGATGAGAAGCTGCCGGACGACCGAAAAAGGCACATAAGTGTCACGACCCAAACCCGCCCCTATGGGTTTAGCACCGTGAATCGCCAAGAATTTGTGATTACCAAGGCCCGCACAAAGAGAACAAGAAACAAAGTACAGGGGCTGGCGGAAGCCAAAACAATAATTAAACAATGTCCAATGAGCTGTGACAGTCTGTATGCAAAAAGACTTTTCATTCGTATGCACATTCATAACGAAACAATCTATACATATATGTACAATCATTCGCAAGGACGACCCTATTATATGATAAGACAAAGGCTATCCTATACAATATTACAAAAGCACATGAACAGACGGGGGGAATTAAAACACCCCTACGCCATAGCTTGGTAGGCTCGAAACCTCGCAGTGAGGCACATAGGTTGGCTTGACAAAACTGGAGTTTACCCCGACGCTTCTAGCAACGGTCCGGTGCCTGTACACCTACATATATATATATATATATATATGAGCAGTGAGCTAAAGCCCAGTGAATAATATAATGCGTAAAGAGGTTAAGAATGAATGTCCTTACAGTAATGAAAACAATTCATTAAATCGGTATTTCAGTTATTCAGTCATAGCAGTCATATGTTGTACATCCATTAGCATAACAGTACAGTAAACAGTAGGTCTTAAAAGACTGAACAGTCAATGATGACCATCATAACAGTAAACAAAAGTTCCAAGATAGGAACTGACAGAGATCTTTGTAACAGTAGTAGTAATAGTAAACAGTAGTTGCTATGGATGCCACAATACAGTTTAGAATAGAGGACATACATTCATTCAGTTAACAGTAACAATTCAAAAAGCAGTACAGTTTAACCATTCAAAAGATATTCATATTTGAACATATCTTTACACAGTTGTTACTCTGAGTTAGGCTCTGATTAAGCTAAATGAGCGTCATCAGATGCCAGCCCTACATAGTTTACAGGATGAACACACACTATGTTCACATTCGGGAATCAAAGACTTAGTCCCTACTTAGACTCGATGCGGTTCTACATCTATATCCTCTTTAAGATGCCTTAAACATGCCCTAAGAATGCCTAGGACAGAAAGAGGATGCAAAGATGCACTTCAAAAACATTTTTCAGAGTTTTCAGAAAAACAAGGTCCCGCTTGAGCGTGTCTTTCCCCGCTCGAGCAGAAATGCAGACAAAGGTTCCCCGCTCGAGCGTCACTTCCCGCCCTCGAGCGTAACGCAAAACATGGCAAAAGTACTGGATGTGTGAAAATCACGCTCGATGGACGCTCGATATCCGCTCGAGCGTAAGACACGAGGTCCCGCTCGACGTAAATTACCCTACTCGAGCGGACTGCAAAACACAACAAAATGCTGGGAGCACGATTTTCACGCTTGAGCGCCAGTCACCCCACTCGAGCGTGAGTTCAAAATCTAGACTTCCCAAATTTGACCCTCAAGCTCAAATTCAACTTTAGATGCAGCAAAACCAAACCTTTTGGGCCAAATTTTTAGAAGACATTCCAAAACTCATAGTTTAACATGATTCAAAGCTCAAATGTAACATCAAAGCCCCAAAGGAAGATCAATTGAGCCCAATTTGAAACTAAACTCCATAAATATGAAGAACATACAAACATGCAAGAATTTAACCAATTCAAGGCTTCAATTACATGCTGTAATGAGCCTCAACTTCCAAACACAAGATGGAAACATGGACTCTAACAATAATATGAACATGCATGTACTAAATTCCATGTAATCAACATCAAAATGCAACAATAAAGACATGCATGAATGATATATGCTACAATTCAACATTTTAGGACCAATTCTAGGCTCAAGTCTCAAACTTCTATGAACCATGCAAGACAATACACAAATACATCAAAGAGGGGTTGAAATCTTTACCTAGATCTTCAATTACAAGTGTAAAAGTTCAATTAGGCAAATCCCCTACAATTTCTTCAAGTCTTTCAAGCCAATTCTCTAGATGAACAATCTTCTCTCAAGACTCTCTCTCTCTCTAGTCGGTTGTTCTCAAGAAAAATAGGCTGATGAAATGTTTTGTTGTAATGTAATAAAACTCAAGGTGTAATACAAGTGGCCCACTAGATGGCACTAAGGTAAATAAGTCCAACTCTTTCAGTTTGGCTTAAAGTAATCTAGTTTAATCATGCCAAATCACTTTTTCCAATAAATTTGCCATAAAATTACATAAATTCTAATGATCATAAAACATCAATCGATTTTAGATTTGGCCATCGATAAGGCCTTTAATTCGCAATTTAAAACATAAAACATGGACATATAAGTTTAACAGTCAACAGATAGATATGCATTTAAACTAGTATATTCAATCAGTCAGTTCAGTATTTCAATCAATTTGATTACTAATCATATTCAGTCTCAGTTTAGCAGTAATCAGTAGGGTTGTCAGTGATCAGTGGTGAGGGTTATTACAATAAGACCAGGTTGAAATTGGCCAGGTTCAACCTAATAGCAGCTGGCCATCTCTACAAGAGATCCTTCACTGGTCCCATTTTGAGATGTGTGCATCCCTCCCAAGTTGAAAACTTCTTGTATAAAATACATGAAGGAGTATGTGGAAGCCATACTGGGGACAGATCACTTGCTCATAGGGCTATTACTCAGGGGTACTAGTAGCCTTACATGCAGAAGAATGCTAAAGCCTACGTCAGAAAGTACAAGAAGTGTCAAAGGTTTACATCTTTGATACATCAACCAGCGGCAGATTTGAACCCAGTATCCAACCCTTGGTCATTTGCCCAGTGGGGCATGGACCTTGTTGGAAAATTTCCCTAAGCAACTAGGCAAATGAAGTTTTTGCTGGTAGCAACTGATTACTTCACAAAATGGATAAAAGCTAAACCCCTTGCGAAAATTTGAGATATTAATGTGAAGAATTTCATATGGAAGAACATCATCACCAAGTTTGGGATCCCGAGGGCAATAATAGCAGACAATGGTATATAGTTTGATAGTAAGCTAATGAAAAGCTTCTGTGCAAAGTACAAAATCAAGAACTACTACTTTACTCCAAGTTTTCCTCAGAGCAATGGTCAAGCAGAATCATCCAATAAGATTATCTTGGATGTGATCAAAAAGAGGTTAGAAGCAGCAAAGGAAAAATAGGTGGAAGAGTTGCCAATGTACTCTGGGCATATCGGACTACGCCGAGAAGATTGACTGGGGAGTCTCCATTTACTATGGCTTATGGCACTGAAGTAGTTATCCCCTTAGAAGTCTGCATCCCTAGGATCAGAACCCAGGGAGTGAAAAATGGGACTAATGAGACATTCCTAGCCCGAGATCTAGACCTACTAAAGGAAAAAAGAGAGAGAACAGCAATTCGGCTAGGGGCATACCAGCAATAACTTGTTAGGGCTTACAACAAGAAGGTCAACCCAAGAGAGTTTAAGATTGGGGACCTCGTCCTAAGAAAGGTTGTCGGCAACAAGAAGGATCCTAGGGAGGGAAAACTTGGCCCAAACTGGAAGGGGCTTACAGTATCATCTCGGTTGCAGGTAATGGGGCATATTAGCTTGAAGACACTGAGGGCAAAGAGTTGCCAAGACCCTAGAACACTTGCAACTTGAAGTTTGTTTATCATTAGTTTTTTTTGTTTTTGCAAAGTTTATATCATAATCTTGTTAGCTGAAGTAATAATAAAACGTTAGTTTCAATTTTTTTTTTTTTATTATTAGAATTTGTGCGATGTTTCTGAATGAAACATGATGAATAACTTAGACTTATTATATGATAGGATTGAATTATAGTTGCATATAATAGAGTTAAACTAAGTTAGTGATATTTCTGAATGAAACATAACGAATAACTTAGACTTATTATATGGCAGAATTGAATTATACTTGCATATAATAGAGTTGAACTAAGTTGGCGATGTTTCTGAATGAAACATGACGAATAAATTAGACTTATTATATGGCAAAGTTGAATTACACTTGCATATAATAGAGTTGAACTAAATTGACGATGTTTATGAATGAAACATGACGAATAACTTAGACTTATTATATTGCAGAGTTGAATTACACTTGCATATAATAAAGTTGAACTAAGTTGAATTAATTTAGGCAGGCCATGTCGGCAGAGTCAAACTCAGAATGAAACTAAGTGTGCTTTAGTTGGATTAACAAAGAAATCAAGGTTGAACACCTCGGTTAGTCTTTATTTGAATCTGACTTCGGCTAAAGACTATAAACACATAATGTGAACTTAAGTGGAACTTAGGTTCACATTAGGAGGCAGGGAGCATGAGTGATAAAATAGAGCTGGGGAGCATGGGACTTGTTGAAAATTTTTAGAAGAATTTACAAGTTAAAATGGGCTTAACACTTGATGAAATTTCATAGAAATTTACAAGTTGGAGTTAGCTGAGGTAATTATGAAAGATGTATCCGAGATATATATTACCCGCGATGACCAACCAGTTTGTCAAGGTTGGAAGGGCGAAGTCTTGATAGAAGACAGTAAGTGGAAATAAAGGAGCAACGCTTGATTGAATAAGTCTAGAGAAACAACACTTGTAAAAATATTTCCGAGGTATTCAAATTGTTGGCCGAGACAACTAGCCAAGGTTTATATCCAAGGTACTCTACCCCGAAGTTATTATACTGTTAAGGTATACTTTGAAGACATGCAAAAATATTCTAAGTATGAAAGCATACAATACATAGAAGGAAAGCAATAAGCAAAGCATTCAACACTTAAAAGGAAATATAAGACTTGCACTCAGAAATTGGAACTTGTTCATAAATAAAAAGGCACATCGGCCAAACTGAAGCTAAAATATTGTTCAAAAGGTTACAATGACTACCAAGGAAAAAGTACAAAGTATAAAAAAAGAAAAGAGTCTAAGTGGACCATTCTGCTTCGGCGATTGGCTGTGTATCGACCTTGGCAGATAGCTGGGAAAGCTTTTTGGCAATCCTCTCTATCTCAATCTCGACATTGATCTCAAGAGGAGTTTGGTCGAGGCTCTTCTCAGCAATCTGTACCTCGGCTTCTAACATGGCTCTCTTGAGAGAGGCACTCTTGGAGACCTCATCCTCCTCATCTTGAGTCAAGTCAAGGACTTGCTCATTCAGAGTAGGGGATTTGGCCACAACAGTAGCCTCGTCTTCATTCGTAGCCTTCTTCTTGGCGTTATCATCCTTGGCATTGTCATCGGATTCTTGTGGAGCCGGAGGGAAAGGCACTTGGAGCTGGTCAATATCATAGAGTGGGGAGTCCATTTGGACAGACATCTTGTTAAGCGCCGCCATCCAGCTGAGGTAATAACCTCGGTTGCAAACCAGGTTAACTTTCCCTTTGTATTGATCGCGGACGGCAGCCTGGCTTTCGCCTTTTTTCGAAAGCCTTTTCATTGGCCGCCTTAACCTCGGCATCTTTTAAGTCAAGGGCCTCTTAGAGCTTGGTCTCTAACTCAGCTGCCTCGGCTTTGGCAGCCTCAAGATCAGCTTTGGCAGCTTCGGCTTCAGCCTCGGCTATTTTTGCTTTCTCTTCGGCTTGGTTTTGAACAGCCCTAGAAGCCTTGGCTTGATCCAACAGAGCTCTATTGTTGGCCTCGGCATGATTGAGCGAGGACAAGAGTTTGGCAGCTTCTTGAGTTTTCTTTGCTAACTCCTTCCTTGTTATTTCTATCTTGACCGCATATAAATGCGCGTACTGGATGGCCTGCAAGGATTGAAACAGATTATGAAAAATTTGACTAAGTGTTGAAAGACTATAAAAGAGTAAATAAGGAGGTTTACCAAGACTGAGTGCTGCATCATCAGGCCGAAGTTCTCATAC